>JAPFRF010000003.1:16435432-17035432 GCA_029282475.1 Phrynocephalus forsythii
GAACAACAACAAAAATGTTCCTTGACCACAGAGCATAGTGCATTCGGATGTATCGACACAAATAAGACGTGCAGATGTAGAGTTCATTTCCCCCCACAGCTGTTTTATTGCTATTGTGATAGGGATCATCCACTACCATGGAGAGAATTACTAGCCATGTAACCTCAAAGTAGGACTAGACTTGAGTGTATCGATAACAATAATAAAAAAATGCCATTGTACACATCATTTGTAACAATTAAAGATAATGCATATTAGTAATTAAAGCTAGATTAATTCATCAGCTTGATCCAAGTTAGGAAGAAGCATTCCATAAGCTTGAATGGGTGTGGGAAACTGTGGGAGGAACCTGCAAGATGAGAGAATAGATTTCAACTGATAGTGGCTCCAATAGAACAGTGTGTTTGTTTCAGAAAGGTGCTGTTTCAGCCATCGCTTGCTGTGTGTGGTCTCTACACCTTTTATTTGAAGACAGGGAGAAGCTTGCAGGTGATTGATTGACAGATGAACATCAAAGATGTGGTGCTTGGAATGCAAAGAGCAGGCAGGCAAACTGAAGGAACTGGCATAGCTTATATATCATACTAGAAGTCTGCCAAATGGAGCCAACATGTAAATATATTAAACATTTGAAAGTAAAGTGTCTTCTCAGGTGTCAGGAATCCAAGTTTGGAGGCTGTGAGTTTAAAATCAGCATCTGGATTTTTGAACCAAAAAATAGTCATTGGTGTCAAGAATGTTTGATTGGTTAAATGAATGAACAGATTTAGTAACAAGAACAAGAACAAGAACAAGAAGTGCTGTGCTGGAAGGGTCCCTCTGGATCAAGTCCAGACCCTGTCATGAATGAACAGTGGGGAATTGAACTCCCAACCTTTGGCTCTGCAGCCAGACTCCTAAATCTACAAGTTCCCAGTATCTCTTAATGAACAATTTTGGACCCACCAAGGTGAACGTTGCCTCCAACACACCCTGCCAAGTGCTTCTCTGGTCCTGGTAATCTGGGATGCACAAATACATTCCATTCAAATTGATGGGTCATACAAACACTTGGCCTAAGAAGCAAAGGAGAAGATTGCCTGACTATTGTTCTGGATGATTTAGGATTAGTTCCCTCAAGAATGTGCAGGAGTAAGCAGCCTCAATAGTCTCATGGCAAAGATACAATCTCACAAGAGAAACATACCTGAAAACCAGTCTCTATATGGGCTATGTCAACAAATTGCTGGAACGTGCTAGTTCTAGGTAGCACTGATTCCATTAATCAATTGTTGAATGGTAAGGCAAATGAATTCTATAAATTCAGGTTCTTTTTAATTGAGCTTAGTAATCTCAGAACCAAGGGTTCTTGGTTAGGGACTGTATTGTCCAACCATTGTTTTTGTTCCCTTTTACATGTTCCTTATTAGAGATGGGCACAAATCTAAAAAAAAAATGCTGTTTCGTTTTGTTTCGTTTCATTAAGGGGTTCAGTTCGTTTTGTTTCATTTTTCACAAATTTTTGAAAAAAATCATTTCATTGTTTCATTAATTCGTTATTTGTTTTTACCTGCTTTTTTCCAGTGCCCACTGTGTGGCCCAGTTGGAGCTGGGGGGTGCCTAGGAACGGGCGTGGGAGGAATAAAGAGGGGGAGCTGCGTTGGAGCTGCGCTGCTCTGGCCACCTAAGCGCGGCCTCCTTATCTCCCCTCCTGATCAGCCCCATGATAACGGGCTGTGGGAGGGAGGGGCAAGGGGGTGACTTCAAAGCTATGCTGCTCTGGCCACCTAAATGTGGCTTGCTTCTTATCTCTCCTCCCGGGGCTTGGCTGAGGCTCAAGCCCGCTGCGTTCCTCAATGGCACCGATGAGGTGTGTGATCCCTCCGTGCAGCTTGGCATGAAAGGACCTCCGGACCAGCACTAGGTAGGAGACATCTCCGCCCTCCATTAATGAAACAAACGGAACTGAACCAGTTTTTCTCAGTTCGGTTTGGTTCGTGTTAAATTTGCCCCTATGGTCATTATTTGTTTTGTTACGTAATGAGACAAATAACGAATAATGAAATAAAAAATCATTTCATGCCCATCTCTATTCTTTATATATGCCATTAAATGTACACCTCTTAAGGGTTTTAGTCTATCACTATATATAAATTTGACCAGTCAGCTAAGCAAGAACTGGGTATCATAGTGTTTGATGTACTAGGAGGAAAGCAAAGCTAAATCAAGTGTGTTGAGTTATCAGAAGCACCAAAATCCTGTTTGGAAGCTATAGATAGCTCTGGTGAGGGGAATTATACAGGAGGTCTCAAAGTGGGGATGGAGGATGTTGATATAGGGTTTCCAAGCTATACAAGCTAATCTGTAGAGTGAAAAAATACCTTGGAGAATGACAGCCATCCAGGCAAACTCTCAGAACCAAGACAGTCTCTTGTTGTCAAGTGAGGTTTTTCAATGGCTACCTAGGCATTAGTGACCTTCAAGAGGCTCTGTTATTAACACATTTACTAAGGTCTTGCAAAAATGGAAGGCTGTGTTGTCCTTTATTGAATCAATCCATCTCATGCTACACCATCCCCTTCCCTATTCAACTTTTTGTAGGGTCATTTTTTTAAATCTACAGCAGGCATGTCCAAACTTTGGCCCTCCAGATGTTTTGGACCACAACTCCTACAGTCCTTTGCCATTGGAAATACAGCCTTGGAATTCTGGGAGTTGTGGTCCAAAACATCAGGAGGGCCAAAGTTTGGACATGCCTGATCTACAGTATTCTCTTCTCATATTACTTTAAGTGTTTCAGCCTCAGGATAGTCCTCTTAACTTCTCCAGTTTAGGGTTGTTTAATCTAGAAATATTTATTTGTTTCTCTGGCCACCTGTAACATTTGTAAATCTATCCCCTAACATCCTAATGCAAACAAATCATTATTTTCCCTTGCTTGCTTTCTTAATTGCCCAGCTTTCATATCTGTACATAATAATCAGAAACACAGTACCAAAGTCAAGCTCTAGTATCTGGCAACACATAAAGACGTTTTCTAGTTCCGCTGAGTTATCCAGGCACCTATTGTATATTTGCATGTGTTCCCTAGTGCCTCTTCCTTCTCTGGATCCTGCTTGAACATGTTGGTCACTCTGTGTGTGATAGAAATTTTAGCTCTAAAATTTTGACTGTTGCTTCATTTACATATGAAATTGGTGTGCTAGCACTATAATAACTGCAATTTTGGGCATTTCTCGTCACTGGGCCATTGTTTGGTTCCACACCTACCATCACCACCACTACCACCACCTTTCAATTGCAGAAGTGGAAAGAGCACTATGGATCATCAAGTCCCGCCTTTTTAAGTAGGCACAGTGGGGTATCAAACTCCCAACCTCTGTCTCCGCAGCCAGAGACCTAAGGTACTGTCCTATTCAACAATTTGGGCATATAATTGTTAGGATTTTAACCAAATTAATTGGCCAGAATCCTATTACCGATTTACAGCACATTTATTTATTTATTTATTTATTTATTTATTTATTTATTTATTTATTTATTTGCCTGTTTTTTTTTAATTTATATACCGCCCAACTGGTGACGAGGCCACTCTGGGCAGTTTACAACATAAAACACCCAATGCAATATACAATGGAAATATATCATAGTGAAAATGATACAGCTCAATAGTGTATGTGTGTGTTGTGTCATTACAATTGTGATCGACTCTTCGTGACCCCATGTCCATAGAGTTTTCTTGGCAGGAATACTGGAGTAAATACTAAAACTTAAACCAATAATTAAATCAGTAACATCGCTCATGAAATCAGAGATTGAGAGTAAGTTAAGAGAAAGTGGGGACGGATAATAGTCATTAGTAACCAGGGAAAGCCTTATTCTAGATCTTCAGGTGTTTTTTGAACAACAGTGATGGCGCCTGGCAGATTTCTGAGGAGAGCTGTTTCCAAAGTCTCTGAGCTACTACCAAGAAGAAGAAGAAGAAGAAGAAGAAGAAGAAGAAGAAGAAGAAGAAGAAGAAGAAGAAGAAGAAGAAGAAGAAGAAGAAGAAGAAGAAGAAGATGTAATGACTCTTTCTCCTTACATGTGAGCTGCAAAAAATTTGTTCATGGTCAACAGGATTAAAAGTGCACATCTGTGCTTTACATGGTCTTTACATTTATCAGCGATGCTATTTAAATTACAGTGAGTGCTACTTTAAAAGAATGTTCTGCACCTTTACTGCAATTTTTATACCTGCAAATATGAAACTGTGTGAAATGCACGGATATAGCCCAACAAAATGCTGTTCCAACCACGCAGAAGTTGCAGAAACTCAGTGTTTTACTTTTTAATTTTAAGGAAAAGAACTGCAAAACAAAAGAAAATATCTAATAATGCAGAAAGAATACAAAACAAAAGAAAAAATTAATATGTACATATGCAAAACATCTTAAACTACACGGCTATACAATGGTGCACCACTCCACCAGGACCATTTGAAGAAGTTTTAAGTCAATTTTTAATTATGAAGACCTTTTCAAAACTGCATAGATCCGTTTGGAGGTACATGACCCTTCCCTTTTGTTAAAACATAGTCAATAAACACCAGCACCACCCCAATATTGCTAAAATATTCTTATTTATCAAGCCAGTTTTAACCTTAATATTACAAGTTAATGTATCATTAATAGCTATGTTCCAAGCTTCTTTATACCCATTATTTAATTGGAATTCAGGCTTTAGAGATTTCTGTGCTGAATACCACTATACTAATTATATTATTCTGCACAATAATACCATAACTATTACTTTCCTTATCCCTTTGTCTTCTTATTTGTTTCCCCAGACTAAGCTAACTAATCCTGAGTTTCTGCTTTTCTCCTCCTCGTCCTGCAACATTAAACATGATCTACAGCATCAACTATTCCTTGTGGCTTTCTTGGGTTTTCTTTTCTGGAATCAGCTGAGGAATCCATTGACTTTGGAATTTGCTAACAAGAGAAGCAGAAGTTTTCTCACAGTCCCAGCTTCCTGTTAAGACAGAGCATTTCAAATGGAAGGACTTCCTGTAAGGCTTCATATCTGTTTTTTGTTTGGAAAATTATACCCAGGATTGTATCTTACCAGCCACAAGCTCTTACCTCATTTTTAATGACCTGGGATTTTGAAGGAAGACAAACTCCATATCCAATAGTAAACCTGAAGAGAAATGGCATGGGCAGTGGAAAAGGAAATCAGATGAATCGTTTGAATGAAGCAAGACTGGGTTCAATAAAGATTACTGGAAGCCATCTGGTAGAAGGATCTGGTATCTTTAGCTCCAACACTAGTGTAGACAGGTTGTGCAAGAAAGCAGGAAAAATCTGGGCTTTTCTGATGTAGAATAATTTATTTATTTATTGTCTGTTTCTTTAGTTATTTTTATTGGGGGGAAATGTAACTTGCCCTTCCAGTACCTCCATACTAGACAAGTATGAAAACCAATTCAAACTAATTAAAACTGCAGTTCCCACCATTCCATTGGTCCTTGTAGCTGGAACTGATAAGAGTTGGAAGCCAATGTAGTCTTGAGAGGACCACAAGTTCTACATCTTATTGTATGAGAAGGCCACAGAGTGGTAGGACATGGGAAGACTCTGAGATAAATCCTTAGAGAGATGGTCGAAGTCAATGCAGAAGACACTGAGCCAGATGGATCATGATGTGACTTCATCCAGGTATAAAGCCCTATTTATATGAAGGAAGAAATTTCACAGTTGCATCTTCTCCAGTCATAATGCAGAAATTGTGCATTTCTGCAGCCTGAATTCTTCACCCAACCTTGCCTCCTCCTCCCTTTTGAAGGCCTTAAGCCTTCAAAAGATTCAAATTTACTTTCTGAACAATTCTTCATGTAATAAAATACATAGAGTTCTACTTGAATTAGCTTTTGCGGATCAAGACTGAAAACAAAGATTCTCAACTAAGAACAGATTCTGTAGCCCAAATAAGATTTGCTGCATTTCTGCTGAGCTGAATGCCCAGTTAATGTTTGACTCCACTTTGGGTGGTTTCACCCTGTAATTGTTAAGGCTGTGAATCCCACCCCTTGCACATTTTCAAGAGCCAATGATCACTGGCTAACACTTCAAAATGCAATAACTTTTCATACTGGTTAGAGATGGGCACGAATAAAAAAATGGTGTTTCGTTTGTCGTTTGTCGTTTAGGAGGTCCGTTTCAGTTCGTTTCCATTTTTTGCGAATTTTTGCAAAAAAATTGTTTTCGTTTTCGTTCATTTTGTTACCGTTTTGTTATCATTTATTTCAAATTTTTGTGATTTTTTTAGCATTTAAAGCAGTTCAATGTATTGCTGTAATGAAAAAGAAACGGACGACAAAATTTCTGGTGTTTCTGTTCATTTCGTTTCATTTTAGAGACAAAATTCGTTTGTTGTTTCGTTACGTAATGAAATGAAAAAACAAAAACAGAAACAAAAAATTGTTCATTTCGTGCCCATCTCTAATACTGGTATTTGACTTCTCAATCTTGTTGGCTCAACGCCAAGTGGTCCAGACCCCCTTACTCTGTTGTCATAAGAGAAGGCAATGTACCACCAGGGAAAATATTTAAATTCACATTTCTAGATCCATGACTTCCTATCAGGATCAGGGCCGCATGACTCTGCCTCTTTGCAGAATTATTGTCCAGTTAGGCTGAGGCAATCAGGGAGTACAGCTGGTGGGCCTGCTACTGGAATAAAGCTTGCAGCCAGCACTCCCTGTTCCTTGCCTCAGCAACAGGAGACCTTGGACTCCTGAAGCTTCCCCCCTGTTATCTTGATCCTTCTCAGAACGCTACTACACTGTAAGTCTGCTTGTTTGGCATCCCCTTCTCTCCCGGAATATGTTTTTTTGAATCTTGAACTTGGACTGGATGACAATCCTCTCTGTGAATCTTGAACTCGGACTGGCTGACCATGATCTTGGCTTCTGGGAACACCCTGGTTTTGGCCCCCATGCAGATATCCTAGTTGCCACCCATGCCCTGGCAACTACACTTCCATGGTGTTGCATCATGGGAAGCTGAGTACCCACTAGATTTTGACAAGGGATGTGCAATGCCTTTGAAACCTAGAGAGAGTAAAGTCCTTTAACAAAAAGAGTATTAGGACTGCATGGCAGAAGTCTCCAGATAAAATTCTAGAGATGTTGTTTATTTCAAGCTGCCTCTATTACAGCTGTAAGGAAACAGTAAAGAGCAATGCCTGAATATCCCAAAGCAGTCCAGAATGTAAAGCAATTTTTATAGCCATTTGTCTACACATGCCTGATTAGATTGTTTATGGAAATAAAGTACCAATTGTTTTTATTACAGCTACATGTTCTTCGTCAACTGGCTTTTGCAAGTTTTTGTGGTCTCCTTATCTTGACTCTTCAAAGATCTTCCACTTGTCCAATTCCGTACCAACATCCTTTCTACGTTTCACAATGCTTTAGAGCTACTTCTGCAGCTTATGGCTGCCCGAGTTTCTCTCCCCTCCCCAACCCTGTTCCATTAACAAGGTGACAACCATTTTCAGGGGGATAAGCTGAGAAATAGTGAGCTTTCAGGGTAATTCACTAGTATTATCCAAGTGGCTATTACAGGAAAAGTTGTTCTCACTCTGATGGATCTTATTTTTCCTTTACGATGTTAGAATGTCACTAAATCAAGTAGCAGCACAGCATTCTTGACCACAGCCATGGCCAACATCCTGTTGATTCATGTAGTAAATTGCATTGGAGTAGGTCCATTGACTCAATGGGGATTTGGTGAGCCACCTCCTCTGTAAATTCCATCGATTCATAGGCCTACTCTATTGTAGGGTATGGTTTTATGTTGTAATACTCTTGGTTTTGCATCAGGCATAGCATACCTGAAACTGATTGAAAAAAATCCAGTTACACAATGTGCTTTTCTTCTTTACCAGAAAGTGAGCTATTTTCATCACAGGGTTGCTTATTTTAGATTGATAGAGAATGTGATTTATTTTGTTGTTTTGAATTGTTTTGGTATGAGTGAAGGGGGTAAATAATACCCATGCAGGTTTGCCAAAATGGGTGCCAAGTCCAATGGGTTTTGGACTGCAAGATACCTTGGAGTCTGAACTCTACCTTTTTCCTTTATCCATGTTTATTTATGATCTAGCGCTATGCCAGTTCTCATCTTAAAATGATATAAAGCATGAGGGGACTGGCCTTTTGTGGCAGGGAAACACCAGAGAAACCCTCCAAAATGTGCCATGATGACAGGGACCAGGGAAGAAGGAAATGCAGTCAACAGAGCCTGGAACAAAACCAGACCATACTTACCCAGCATGGGAGCCAAGGAGGAGCTGGGAGGCATGCTTATTTAGAACAAGCAAAACCTCTCAGGTGCAAGGGAGGAGCTTTAATCCTTCCAAGATGACCAGCCCTTCTTGCTGCTTCTGCTCATAGGCCAAATACTGCCCTTGATCCTGCTGCCGCCCCCACTGTGGGTGGAGTGACCCTGGGGATGCACACAACGAAAGAAAGCCCACTCATTGTAGCACCTGATTTATTTCAATAGTGTAACTGTGCCCTTACTTGAGCACAGTTGTCACAGTTAGAACAGGCCCATTTGAATCTGCAGGATTTAGGGAGGAGCTGATAACCCCCATGGAGTCAATGGGATTACTCTAGTGCCATTTACTATGATAAACAACAGAATTTTGGCTAATGGTTTTGCATGCATTCAGCAAAACTGAAGAAGAATCCCCCTTCATTAAATTTTCCCTCACTGTTACAGAAGGTGGGCAGTGTGTCTGTTAGGGATGAATGTTGGCTGCCAGTCTGACTGCCCTGCAGTCCCTTTATAGTAGTGATTGCTATACTGAAAACAGTGATCAAAATGAAGAACTTAACCCCATCTGCACAATGGCAATCTTTGCACAAGCAGCACCATCATGTATTACTACACTCAGTATACTGAATTTTGCACCTCCAGGATACTGGGTTTTCAATGACAAAGGAAGTCTTTAACGAGCTGCCATTTTCCCTGTGGCCATGATGTCATCCCTGTTGCATAGGCAGAACCTTCTGGACAGAATTTTGGCCAACATGTGTCCCCATACAATACACTATGAAACTCACTATAGCCAGATGAGAACTTGGAAATATTATTTAGTAAGACTGCAACTCCAGAATCCCTCAACAGAGATTTTTGGAATTATAATCCCAAAAAAAGCAAAAACAAAACTTTTATATGCATTAAGCCACACATATCCATATCCATGGATCTTCGTTGTTTAAGATGAGCAGAGTGTGGCCCCAGTATCTTTATGGAAGACCACCTGGGAATCCTATGTAAGTTGCCTTATAGAAGAAAGGTGGGCGAGTAATATAGTATATGAATTAAACAACTTTCACAGGTTTTCAAAAAGAAAATGGGTTAAATCTATTAGGGCTAGACATGAAAGCTAAATGGAACATCCATATAAAGAGGCAGTTTACATTCTGAATGTTCAAGATCTGATCCAGACTTATTCATGCATAGACCAGATACATTGAAATCAGCAGGAGTGGTAATGGCTAACATAAGTCTCATTGATGACTGTAAGTCTTCTCCAAATCTTGTTGCAACTCAACACACCATTGATAAACCAGGAGCCCAATACACCAGACAAGTCTTGGTGTCAGTGCTTGAGTATGTCATAAGTGAAGGATTCCCCCTTGCTTCATTACTGTCTTTTTAAAGTGTGTGCATTTATTTTGTAAGACCTTTTGGGAGGCTCTGTTTATAACTCATAAAAGAGCGGGCACAATGAAAATGGCAGACTCTTGATTCTGCCCTCAGACATCTTTATGTTTTTGTTTTAAAAAGATATACACAACGTGTTGAAGGTGCAACATATGGCTTTCAAAAAAGGGTCTCATGCATCAAAAGCTTTTACACAACTATTTACTCTGCTACATGCTGAAAATGGAGGAGGAGGGGTTTCCATGGCAACTGTCAAAGCAAATTCAATTTACCTCTCCATTGCTGAACACTTAAAAATCAAGCATTTCCCTGTGATCATTAATGCCGCATCCTTCCCTTCAAGTTACAATAGACCAATTGTATGCTTTGGCTGTGGGTTAATCCCACATTGTGATGACTGTCTGTTTACAGACTGTCCACCATAGTCATCAGAAGATGACGACCCATGAACGAAGGTTTGTTACCAACAAAACAACCACCCACTGATACCCCAGTCCTGTGCTCATCATCTTTGGAACAAAGGGCCTTTTTACACGACCCTAAGATCCGCTGGCCACTTAAATTTGGACCAGAGATCTTAGGGGTTCGTTGCTCTTCAGGCATTCCCACCACCCTCTGCACTTCCTGGTTGCTGGCTGCGTGAGGGGAGGGAGAAAAAGAGAAAGAAAAGCATGCCGCTCACCGCCACCTCGTTCTGCCTCTCATCTCTGCAAAAGTAGCTCTTAAAGGGGCGGGAGCCAAAAAACAACAAACAGAAGCAAGGAGAGCCCCGCACTCACTATCCTTACACCAGATCAAATAATATTCACCTCCAAAAAGCAGGTACCTGAAAGCTGCTCTGGGACGTGCTAAAGTGGCCGGGGTCGCACTTAATTTCCTGTTAACTCCGGAGCTGGTGGGTAAACATTTTTAAGCTCCAGAGCTGGGAGCCATTTGCCCCGGAGTTTAGGGGTCGTGTATAAACACCCAAAGTCCCACTGATTTCAATAGACCTTAAATGCTGGCAATCTGGTGGACATTGCTTTATCCATCCAACATCACCCACTGTGAGTAGGACTTAGAAAAGCCAATGATTGTTGCTGTACCCAATTGACCAACTTTTCTTACAAGTTAGAACTCTCTGTTCTTATTGGGATTCTCTTTCAAGGAAATCTGCCTGCCAACTCTATGGGTCAGCTATAACCTTAACCCCAGTGGACTTGGATTACAGCCAAACCTAATTCTTAAAAGCTTGGTGATCAGTGGTTGATAACCACAACACACAGTACTTTCATATCACCTAAATCATGACTTACACATGTATTTTTATAAATCCTGTCCACAGGTAACATATTTGTCACTTACTCAGAGTGCATAGAAATTACATATTTGGCTCTCATAAAAAAGTATAAAACACTTCAGGCTACAGTAAAAGTGGGAGGTAGAGTAAAATATACTACATTACAGGTGTTGAGGGATAAATTACTCCAACATGGTGAAAGCTCTGTTTTGACTCAACAGATTATATAATGTTCATATACAGTCATAGAGAAATAAAGTTGTTTGTTCACTATTAATTTGTTTTTAAAAATAATAATTTTTGACAATTCTATATTAAATAGGAAAAGCATAGGGATCATTATAGACTCCAGACACACTCTCTGCATAGCTATATTTTAATAAGCAGTAATTCTGATTATAGTTTCATACTAAAAACAATGTCTAGTCAAAATGTTATCATGGGGCATGAAGTTACCAGGTGAAACATGAAGTTCACCAAGGAACCTGATAGGTTGGTGTGAAGAGGAAGACACCACCACAGGGATCCCAGTGGCTGAGCCATCTCCCCTTTCCCCTGAGCCAGGGGAATATGGGACCACCAGCTCCCCAGTTGACTGGTGTGCTCTGGTCTGAGAAGGCAACTGAGAAGCCAAAGGCTAGAGAACCTGAGAACCTGGAATCTAGAACCATCTTTGATGTCCCCAGTGAGGTGACACCAGAAGAAGATCTAGGTCAGGCATACCCAAACTTTGGCCCTCCTGATGTTTTGGACCACAACTCCCAGAATTCCAAGACTGTATTTCCAGTGGCAAAGGACTGTGGGAGTTGTGGTCCAAAACATCTGGAGGGCTGAAGTTTGGGCATGCCTGATCTAGGTGAAAGGAAATATCCCCTAAAGAAGGAGGGGCAACTGGCCTCTGAGAGCTAGGGAATATAAAGTGGATTCTGGGTCCAGGAAAATATAAGAAGAAGGTGGGATTGGAAAGCAAGGAGAGGGGAGAGGAGAATGCTCTGCAGCTATGTGAGTGAAAGAGGATGAAGAGCAGGGGAGGATGAGGAGAAGGAACTCCAAGAAGGCTACTAGATGCATATAAAACCCCTGCCCAGAAGAAGCAGAACCCCTAGATGACTGGGAGTATGTATACAAATAAGCCTTCTGGAATGGGGTTACTGGACAGCTAAGAGTATGCCAGGAAGAGGATGAGACACACTTAAAGTCTGTGTCTCTTGCCAAGCCCAGTCATGGGGGTGGGGGATTGGAAATGTTGCTCAACAACAAATGTCATCTGTTGTAGGTTATCCTTCAAGGGAAATTAGGTGGGAATCATGGCCTGGGGCAGAGAAGAACATTATGGTTTAAGAATTTAAGCCAATGGTTCACAATGGACACAGCTTCTCTATTTAGAATAGCTTTAGATTAAAAAAAAAAGATTATGCTACTGATTGCCAAAGTTCTACAAGGACATGGCACTTAAAAGAAGAAGAAGAAATGTTGTGAGATTGGCAGCCCACACGGGCAAACCAGCTACAGCCCAGTCAACCCAACCCAGGGGGGGGGGGGACAAAAGAGCTGAAAGAGACATTGAAATGCCCAGCTGAAGGCCGGTCTGCCAGTCAGCAGGACTACCATCCTGTCTGAGGGCGTTTATACACGACCCCTAAGCTCCGCCGCAAATGGCTGCAAGATCCGGACCTTAAAAATGTTTACCCACCAGCTCGGACTTTGCAGACAATTAAGTGCAACCCCGCCCACTTTAGCGCGACCAAACAGCAGTTTTCTTGTACCTGGTCTTTGATGGTGACAAATATTTGATCCGCTGTAAGGATAGTGAGTGCGGGGCTCTCCTGGCTTCCGTTTGTTCTTTTTTTGCACCCCGCCCCTTTAAGAGATCTGAATGCTGCCGGGAACAAAACGGAGGTAAACCGGCAGTCTTTTCTTTCTTTTTTCTCCCTCGCTCAGGCAGCCAGCAACCAGGAAGTGCGGAGGGGGGTGGGGACAGAGGAAGACAGAGGAAGAGCGACTAACCCCTAAGATCTCTGGTCCAAATTTAACTGGCCAGCGGATCTTAGGGGTCATGTAAAAAGGCCCCAAAGGAATTCCTGCCAAAACTGTTATGGCTGGTGGGCCTCACACTTAGTCAACTGTCTCTCAGACTGAGCCCAGTCTCTTGGGGGATGGAGACCAAGCGCACGACCATGAACCCCTCTCGGAGAAGCAGGGCAGAGACACTTTAAATAAACATGCTTCTTTCAAAACCATTGCCAATCATTTGGGCCCATGATACAAATGTCAGATTAGTTAGATGCTAGGTGAGTTTTTAACAAGCGGGTTTAATGAAGGCATTTTGTAGTCCAGCCTGGGTCTGATTTTCTGTTGTAGAGCAGTCATTGAGGTATTTATAATAAATATACCTATAGGTGTAATAAATACAGTAACTCCACAAAATGTATAGTATATAATATGAGTTGATACGAATGAAGACACTAGGTAGGTACCTTTTATCAGAACCTTAGCAATGTAGTGGTTCTTGTAATAGTGTGTTATACAAGTTCTGATGAAACACAGTTTCTTACCTGACAAAATGAAGTATATTTCTAATATAGGGTATTTACATGATTATTATCACTTGTAACCATCACTCATTGCTGTAAATTAGTTAGCAACTTTGAAAATAACACCTGGGAGAGTGTTTCTCCATCAAACTTGTTTAACCTTTTAATTTTTTTTGTCTGTGTCAGAGAGGAATTTATGATGTTGAAAGACTCAGAGCACCTGGGCTGTGATTTTTATCAAGTACATAAGCAACGCCCCAGAGGCATTTGGTGTGGAGAACGGTTACACCAAGAGCTGCCATTCATTAAAGCAGTGCACTGCGTATGTGCTGTGTTTGTATGTTATCGGTAGAGTTCATTTCAAAAGGCACCTCATTCCAAAGTCATTTTGACAAACTCCATACTTCAGGTGTGACCTGCACTGTATATGAAACACTTTTAATTTCTCTCCTGAGTCCGAAGGCATCTTACAGCATACCAGTGGCTCATCATTTTAACAGCTAGGTCTTATGGATCACTCTCAGCTGCACGGGTGCAAGCAGAGACATGCATCGCTACAGCTGCGGTTTCCCCTCAGGTCTCATTCTGTCTCTGAAAATGACTTCTAAGCCACCAAAGAGCAAAATCCTAATATTTCCCAAGTTACTGCTTTGTAGTAGAGCTCATTTTTGCAACTTGTAGGTGTAGAAGGCCGTATACAGTAACTGTGAGGAAATCATCTGGCCCAGCCCTATCATTGGATAGAATGTGGCAATTGCCTCAAATACATTGTTCTATGGGACAGTGAGTGCTTAGGAAAATTTTGGTAAAAGGGGTGGAAAATTTTGGTAAAAGGGGTGGGTGGTTCTGGTTGTTCTTTTCAGTTATTGGAGTATCACCACCACCACCACCACCACCACCACCACCACCACCACCACCAACAACAACAACAACAACAACAACAACAACAACAACAACAACAACAACAACAACAACAAAGAAAAATGGAGACATGAGAACTGGGAGCTGGGCCTTTTAATTTTGTAGAGAGATGCATACACCAAATGGCATAATATTGTCAATAAGGGCATGCGAATCATCAACATGCACCCTGAAGACATGGTTGATCAGGCCAAGTGGCATTTCAGAATCCAAACAGCAGACTCTGAATTCAACACTTAATCATTCCTTCCAGCCCTTGAATTCAAAGAGAGCCCTGCCTCTGTGATGAGTGCTCTTTCCCTCTTTTTTCGGGGTTGGTTGTTTATTTGTTGTTCTGTTCAGTTGGTTACTAAGAATGTGTGCATTTAAAGAAGCAGCATACACAAGCCTGCATATTCACGAAAGCCTAAGTAAAGAAATATTTTTATTCTTTCTTCTACAATGTCTCCAGGTGAGTTATGAAGATTTTAAGTGCCAGTTAAATGAGAACATAAGAAGAGCCATGCTGGATCAGGCCAAACGCCCATCTAGTCCAGCTTACTGTATCTCACAGTGGCCTCGCCAGATGCGTCTGGGAGTGCAGGAGACTTAAAGTACCCCGTTTGTAAGACTGGAGATTACACATCTCCTTCATGGTTTGTAACCTGTGATGGATTTTTCATCCAGGGATCTGTCCAAGTCCCTGTGGCAGGGAGTTCCACAGACTAACAACACACTGGGTAAAGAAGTATTTTCTTTAATCTGTTCTTACTCTCTCAACCCTCAATTTGAGTGGATGTCCCCTAGTTCTGGCATTTTGTGAGAGGGAGAAGATTGTCCCTCTATCCACTTTACTCATGCTCTGCATAATTTTGTATGTCTCAATCATATCCCCCCCTCAGGCTCCTTTTTTCCAAACTAAAGAGCCCCAAATATTTTAGCCTTTCCTCATAAGGGAGGTCCCCCAGCCCAGTAATCATTTTAGTCACTCTCTTCTGCACATTTTCCAGTTCCACTATGTCTTTCTTGAGATGCGGTGACCAGAACTGTATACAGTACTTCAGGTGTGGCTTTACTATCATTTTGTCCAATGGCATTATAATGTTGGCTGTTTTATTTTCAATCCCCTTTTTGATGATCCCTAGCATGAAATTAGTCTTCTTCACTGCTGCCACACACTGGGTAGCCACTTTCATTGAGCTGTCCACCAGCACACCAAGATCTCTTTTCTGATCCATCACGGATACCTCAGAACTCACGATAGATAAAGCTTGGATTTTTTTGCCCCAATATGCATTACTTTACATTTTTCCTACATTGAAATGCACTTGCCATTTTGCATCCCATTCTCCCAGTTTGGAGATATCCTATTTATATATTTTTCTTTATTTTAGGGCACCAACCCGGCCACCCCTCCCACCACCCAGCAGTCCTCCTTTCCCCTAAGGGTTGGTGACGGTACCCCCTACGTTGCCTCCACCACCACACACCAGGCAAGTGGCAAAGCAGGCAGGCAGGCAGGAGTGTGGAGGTCAAGGCCTCCTCCTCCTCCTCCTCCTGTTTTTCACCTTGGTAGGAGAGGTGTAAGTCATGTGTGCGCTATTGTGTGTGTGTGTGTGTGTGTGTGTGTGTGTGTGTGTGTGTGTGTGTGTGTGTGTGTGTGTGTGTGTGTGTGTGTGTGTGTGTTCACACACACACACACACACACACACACACACACACACACAGGGGGGGTTCGGCCCTGTTGCTGTGTGGGTGCGATGGGGGGGGCGGAAGGAAAGGCACAAAAATGAACTTTGTCCCCAGGTGCTCCAAATCCTGGCTACACCTCTACTTCTAAGTCTTCTTTTTCTTTAGCATTTGTCCCACTTGGTGGTAGGTTCCTCTACAGATTCATTGTTTTGATGTGGCTTTTTTGGAAACTTTAGCCAGCCTGTTGCAGGGCCTGTCACCTAGCCTATAGCACCTGGTATTCCCAGGCAGTCACCCATCCAAGGACTAACCAGGCTCCACCCTGCTTAGCTTCCAAGATCTAACAGGATCAGGCTTCAGGGTGGTATGGCTGCTGAGGCTGCTGGACACCATCCTAGTCCTAGCCAGTAATGTCAGAGGCTGGAAACTATACCCTTCTGATCTGTATCTGGATTTGGGCATGGCTGCAATCACCACAGCTCCAGATTGGCCCTGTCAGATTTCAGTCTGGCATGACAGTGTGGGATTTATTTGATTGCTGGCAAGTCAATACCATTTGCAATTGAGATGAATTAGCATACACTGATACACAGTCTTTGTTGTTTTAATTAGGGGAGAGGCTGCTGCTACAATGCAAGAGACTTCCTTATCTTGTCTGACTTTCAATGGCTTGGGGCAAGCAGAGATTAAGTGTTTCCTGTTCCATATATGTTTTGTAAAAGGTTTGTTTTATAGTTCATTAAGACACCCCCTGCTTCTCAGACAGTTGGCAAGGCTGCTTGGGGTGGGGGAATGACCATGTGCATGAGCAAAGTGTATTTAAAGATATATTCTTGGCAAGCGGCTCATTTATACTTTGGGTGCCCATATTGCATATGGTCATAAATCTGCTTTCATTCGGCGCTGGCAAGAGCTCTGCTCGAGCTCCAGATTGTGTTTAAGTGGCTGGTTCTTTGCATCATTGAGCACTCATGATGACGATTGGACATACTCATTGGCAATTAAGCTTCCCATGTCGAGGAATTGTAGCAAGAGCGTCCAGCGTCAACATAAAGGGCACAATCCAGACTCAAGTTCACACTTGCAAATTTAGGATGTGATCCACACTGTCTTATACTCACATACCTAGAAATTTTCTTGATCTAAAGGGAAAATGTTGAGGTCAAAAAAGACCTCTAATGTTTTATAGTTGATCCTGGTTTATTGGCCAGAATCCTAATTATGATTTATCCTTCTGTAAAAGATATCAAAGAAATCTTGCAGCAGACTGCCACTTATTTACTAAGTGCTAGAGATGGGCATGAAATGAACTTTTGGTTTGTTTTGCTATTCATTATTTGTTTTGTTACATAATGAAATGGATAACAAACTGTCCTCTCTAAGAGAAATGAAACGAAACGAAACGAAACGAACATTTCTGTTTCATTTTGTTTCGTTTCATTTGCCGGTGTCTCCTACCTGGTGCTTCTCCTGGATGGTCCTTCCTGGTCTGGTTGGTCCTCCTGGCTGCAGGGAGGATGCGTCCAAGGGGGAAAAGTCAACTGGCTGTGCTACAGCTGGTAGGTGGCCACGTGGTCAGCAGTTAAAAATAAATTAAAATACATTTTAAAAAGATCCAGCGTGGGGACCATGGTACCGGCCCGTGAGCACCAGACCCGACCCGCAGGTCACCGAACTGGCCTGTGGGCTGCTGAACAGGCCCAAGGGCTGGCAAAATTTAAAAAAAAATAAAGCTGACCGGCCTGTGCTACAGCTGGTAGGCGGGCCACGTGGTAGGTAGTAAAACATAAAAATGAAATAAAAATGAACTAAAATAAAAAATAATAATAATCCGGCAGGATTAAAAAAATAAAACAATAAAAAACAATAAAAACTAGAGATGGGCACGACTAGGGAAAATGACATTTTTGAGTTGTCGTGTGTCGGAGGCAGTCCGTTTCGGCTCGTTTCAGTTTTTTGTGAAATTTCGCAAAAATTAGTCAGTTCAGTTTTTTGTTTTTTCGTTGTCATTAATACTGGTTTGGGGGGGTTAGCGGGCTCCTGGAGGGAGCTGCAGGAGTCAACCAGAGCCACAAGTGACGGACTGGCAGACTTTTTGCACCCGCTGTGTCTCACGTACTTGCATGTAGTGCAATGCAAGTAGATCTGGCTTAGGGTTAAGACGGGTTAGCGCAAGGGCTAGGGTTAGGCTAGTTACGGGTGAGGTTAGGGTGAGTATTGGGGTGCACCTCTGGGTACCTCTCTGACCCACTTAGAAGGACAGTGTACTGGCATATGGGTTAGGGTTAGGCTTAGGGTTCGGGTTTGGGCTATGATTAGTGGGCTGTTTATGCCCGATCGGCACATCCCAGAAGTCTCTGTGGTCAACCTGGCCAAGTGGCCATGCGATTGGTGGAAAATTTGCATGGTCCACTCCCATGGGCGAGCCCATCATTGCAAATGTGCAGGTGTAAAAAAATAAAATAAAATAAAATAAAATAAAATCAACGGAGACTTTTTTTTTTGTAAGAAAAACCCACTGCTGCTACTGTAAAAATTCAAGCATTTAAAATAGCTAATTTTCGCATGTTTCTGTGGTGCTTTGGTGGGGTTTTGGGCAACGATTTCAAAAAAAATATTGTGGTCGCCATTTTGGATCCCCCGCACTGCATGGCAAATGGATGCACCCTCCCAGCCTGGTACCAGCAGCGCAGCAGTAGCAAGCAATAGCCAAGGAGAGGGGGGCGGGGAACCCCCCCCAAATAAAACACCCTTCTGGCCTGGTAGGTGCCCTCAGACAGTTTTCGCCTACTTTTAGGGCCGGGAATCAGTTTTTTTAAACTTTTAAAAACTTTTTTTCTGTGCCGCTTGGCATTGCACGATCGCAGTGATGCAAGTAACGAGCACGACAAATCAGACCAAATTGTTCGTTCGTTGGTTCGAGCTCGAATTCTGGCAGAGTAATTCCCGTTACTGTTTCCGTAGAGTAACGGATATGAGTAACGGAAATGGAAACGGGAATACCGCTAAGTCGTGCCCATCTCTAATAAAAACCCACCACCGGTGGGGTTCAAAAAAAAAAAAAAAAAAAAAAAAAACACAAAACCAAACTAAAGCAAATTATGAAATGAATGTTTTTCTAAAAATTTGTTTTGTAATTAACAAACGAGAACCAGACCAAAAACGAACCGAAATGAAATGAATTGCCATTTTTTCTGTTTGTGTCCATCTCTACTAAGTGCTGATTGCATTCCTCAAATGGCACCCACCTGCATGCTCAACCAAGCATTCAGGAATGCTACCTGCATCAGAGTAATGAGTGGCAATTTGCCTCTAAGGTTGATGTAATTGCCCTTATACAGGCATACATCAGCACTAGCATTCAGTCCAATGCATATTGTATTTATAACAACTAAAAAAATTTATTTTCATGTCTGCTGTTATTCTATACCCAGACACCCAGCCAACAAACAACACTGTCGTATATAACTGTACTCAGAAGTAAGTCTTACAAACATCAGCACGATCTTTTTCTAGGTAAGTGGATGTGAGAGTACAATCTTATTCCCTTGCCAAGTTTCATTGATTTCAGTGGGAGAGACTGAACCCTCCCACTGGAATCAATGGGGAGGGGGGTTAAAATGGCTTAATTTTAATTTTGGTCCACACGATAATCAAGTTGGCAACAGATGCAATGGACAAATTAATCCAGCCATCTGAGCACACAATTATTTTCCCCAAACTGCTTGTTGAGTTGTTTTCAAAAGAGAGTTTTGGCTGGATATCATTGTAATATACCACTGTTTCCCTCTATATGTGGAGGGAAACACTTTCTAGCCAGTATTGAAGTGACCACAGACAGCATTTTGTCAGCAGCACTGAGGTTATCCTACTTGGGTTGTCTTTAATGGAACAATTCACTTTGCAAAGCAGGAAAAAAGTCTCCTTCAAAACACACACACACACACACACCATGCACCTTTAAAATAAAATACATCCATATCTGTGAGCGCCAGTGACTAATCTGCGTAGCCTAAGAAAGATGGGCCTCTGCTGTCGATAAATCAACTCATTTTGTTTTCTTTCCATCTGTCCTCTGCATGAGCTTGCCCATATGAACCATTCTGCTTCATGAAACCCCCATAGGGATGACATTCATATCGCAGGCAGAACTGTGGCCATACATCACTTTGGTGCCGGGGCTAATTTTGAAATAACCATGGCAGGTGCACTTTTCTTAAAGATTACTTCGAGCCAAAGCCTGGAAAATAAGGG
This sequence comes from Phrynocephalus forsythii, assembly GCA_029282475.1. Taxonomy (NCBI): domain Eukaryota; kingdom Metazoa; phylum Chordata; class Lepidosauria; order Squamata; family Agamidae; genus Phrynocephalus; species Phrynocephalus forsythii. The sequence goes on from JAPFRF010000003.1 coordinate 16,455,793, forward strand.
ATGATATTCTTTCCTGACTGGCATTATTCATATTCCTCGGTGTTCTTCAGAGAGCTTACTGTGGGCTAAATATCGCCTGCATTTCAATTCCGGATTTTGATGTACAACCAGCGGTAGTTATCAGGAACTTTCTGCAAGATGTTTTGCCATCTCCAGGGCTGGGGAGCAAAATGAATGGTGCCAGGGCCATGCTCAGTCAAGGCCATGCTTTTATTGATCCTCAAAGTTTATTTGTTGAGTTGCCTTCTGAGGCTCACGATCCAGGGCCACCGAAATGAAGATGAAGACTCGAAAGGGAGAAATGGGGGTGGTTGGAAATGACAGATCTCCCTGGTGAGGACAGGGTAGCTATCTTGCAACTACAAGCAGCAGGGATGCTGAAGAGACACTGAACAGGCCATGTGGCATGGGTGGGTTTATCTTCCTCCACCACCCTCCACCCACAACAGCTTGCTACTCGGAGAGGCCTCTTCACTTTGCCTAATAGTAGGACCGGGCTTGGCTTGAACCTGTTGGTGGAAGGAGCAGAACAAATATTGGGGGCTGGACAGGGAAGGCTATCCAATGAGACGCGGATACCAAGGGAAATATGTGCAAACAGGTTTTAAAAGGTGGAACCTCTAGACTTTTGATGTGGGATGGTGACAGAGGAGCAGGGAAAGAAAAACAAGAAGAAACGTTTGTGTGAGAGAAGTTAGACGAGAAGGAACTGCTGCTGTTTTGTTCAAAAAGGTTTTATATATTAAGAATTTGGTTATTAGCAGAGCACCAAGCTGGGGGGGGCATGGGAAGATTTCACTCAGTCTCACTAGCATCCTTTGGGATGCGCGAACCACCCCTTTTTAAAATTAAAAAGTGATCACTCCATCTTAGGAAGAGAGAGGTTGTTTACTCATGCACATCAGATGCAGTTATAATGAAACAGAAAATAAATAAAAATGGAGTTTTTGCCATTGAGGATGGCTCCATGTTCACTTCTCAAAGGGTGGTTGGATACAACGGGGGTAGACAACAAAGAAACAGGAAGAAGAACCTGACCCAATGATAAAGGCAGGAAAAAAACATTCCACCAATGAAATTACTGGGAAGAACAACAGGATACTCCACTTCCCACTAAAATTCTGAGTGAAGGCATGCACAACTGCAATTTTCTCAGCTTTCCTCTCAGCCCCACCAACCTTCACAGGTGTGTCTGATGCTGCTCTCAGACTTTGGAACTCCCTCCCACAAGAGGCCAATCTGGATCCATTTTGCTGTTCTTCTAGAACTAAGCAAAGACCTTTCCTTCCAGTAACCAGGTAACCTTTCCCTGGCTGCCTGAGTGGAGTTTTAAAATGAATTATTGTGCCTTGCCACTTTAAACATGTTTTTGTGTTGCTCTTGTTATTTTGTGGCATTGTGGTATTTGCTATTCTAGTATTTGTCCTAGTATTCTAGTACTTGTCCTAAAATTCCTACTTTTAGTTCTAAATAGTGTCTTCTGATAATATGAGCTGCCTTGGGTCTTTCTTGAGGAGAAAGGTAGAGTAAAAACAAATGCAGTAAATAAGACTCCTATCCAACACATACTATGAACATCCTTATTTATGAGAAAATCTTTTTATTGTCATGCACTTAATCTTCCAGGAATTGCATTTAAAATTGCAACCCTATTTGAATATTCATTTTCCAATTCTATTACAATTTTAAGGAAAAGTATGTGCATCCTCTTAAAAAGCACATAAACTGAACAAACATCCAGTGGGAGAAGATATTTATTCACACCCTGGTCCTCTTGGTGCTGCTTATGTCACTATCATCCAGAAACCTTCATATGAGAGAAAGGAAGGTGGTGTACATAGACATTGTGTTGCTCATGGCACCGAAGGTTCCATAGCCCATGCAGAAGCATTCAGGGACCAGAAGTCAGCTTTCCATGACTTGATCATTGATGTTATAAGCACTGATACACAAAAGACAGGTGGGACATTAGGCTTCTGTAGGCTGGAGGTGCCTCCGTTATAACAAGGGAAGGAGACCTCTCACCTGTTGACCTTATCTTTTCTATCAGGAGGCCCAATTTGTTCTCCCACAAACATCATATGCTCACTTCTGACTTGAAAAACTTTTTGCCTCTCAGTTGCACAAGGGTACCACTGAAATCACCCATCACAAGTCATCAGCAACAAAAGGAAAAAGTCCCATGAAGCTCCCATCATGGCAGGAAGCATGGCCAAAACCCCATATATTATCAGGTTTCTGGGTGAAACAGTGGTTGTCCTCCCTGTCCTCTTTTTCACAAATTCTAATTCTATCTGATTTAGGGTTTATGGGGGAAAAGATCTTCTCTTCCAGTCCTTTTCTCTTCCCCATTCTTGCCCTACAAAAAACAAACAAAAAACAATATCCTCTGAACCCAAGTAAAGGGCATACAGATTGGACTTGACCTGCGCTGCACCCTTAGGACACATTCTAATATGTTTCATTCTTGTGTTTGTGATATAATATATACATTCACAGATCTCTTTTAAAGGAGGAGGAAAAACCAGTGAAAATTGCCATTATCTAGGGAGATGTCTGCCCAGCAGCCTAATTGTGCGACCAATCCCCCCAGAGCCCATACAGCAACTATTCTTCCACTACTACATTTTGACTAAGACTCAATGATGTAATAATGTTTACAGGACATTACACCATTACAATTTAAGTTTAGCAAATTGAGTTGAGTGAGGCTCCGTAAAGAGCTGTACAAGTCTTGCTCTTCATCCAGCATCTACACAAAATGGCTGACAGGATGGCTGCAAAGGAATATAAATACCACATAGAGTTCTCCCTAGTGCCCCAAGGGCTGGACTATCCAGAAAAGATCTGAATCTTTCATTAGAGGATTCAGCTGTGAATTGCCTTCTCTGTTGGCTCTGGCATCTCATTTTTTCCTTCTGCTTTCCTCAAGTTGAATTGTTGACCATCTTTTTAACCCTATACATTCAACATGTAATACAGAGAATCCACTGTGGTGTCTTTCCAACCCAGGAGTGAACAGTGGCTCCTTATTTCACTCAGTAGACACCCTGAAATCACCCACATCCAAAGAGAGGGCACATGCCTAATAATTACCTTGGACGCGATTGTCGCTGTAGTCATATCACTATTCCTTTTGTGCAGTGTTTTACTAATGGGCAGGAGGTCATGTACAAATACTGATACAAGCACATGCATGAATGAATACATCAAGACTGATTCACTCAATGTTGGGTTCATGTGCAGGCATTGTACACATGCAGCTGCTGCCCATCCCCTTCACTCATCCCTTACATTTACTGGCTGGCATTTGGTTGTTCCGGGAACGTAGAATTCCAAATCACAGGTTATGAATTGCTATAAACTATATGGATTCTCTTAAAATTCTCCTCCTCCTCCCCCCACTCAGGTTGTGACTAGCTCTTTTGGGCTGAATCCCACACATTTAGAGGTGGAGCCACATTGTTGCTAGTGACACAGACAGATGACATATTTATTAGCTTGTCAAGGCTGCCTCTGTTTATGGAAGACTCACCCAGCTAAACAAAACAGTCTGCTTCCCATTGGCTAATTGAGACGCCCCCCATCGAGAGCTTCTGCAAAGTGCTTGATGAGGCATAAAATGATGATTAATTAATTTACTGCACAGTTGATCATCAAACTGAGAGGTTTATGATGCTCACAGCGGTCAGCAGTCTCTCTTCAACTTACAACAGCACATTCAGCCTTTGCTCTGTCCTGCTGCTGCCTTTGCTATGACCTGAGCTTGGACACCTTTGCTTATAGAGGGGACTGAGATTGGGGCAGGAGCATGGTTCCAGGAAAAGTTTGAGAAGAAAAATAAAAGGGCATTTGGCATACTCTTTGAATCAAAACCAGACCATCTTTGTTGGACGTTGTATTGGCTGCATATCAGGTCAAGGACGTATTTTAAAATCCCTGTCCTGAAAACCCTATATTCTTCCTTTCCCAATTATTTAGCAGAGCTAGCATCAGTGGGGACTGTGAGAGAAATACCATGCCTAACACCAAAACTTGGAAAAGTTGTTGAGGGGCACTCTAGAATCCCCTAGCCATTATGGCTGCTGGCTTATCTATGCTTGGCAGTGCATTCACTTGCTAGGACAAAGTGGTGAAGACTGACCCAAACTTTCCAGATGAATTTCCAACTGAGTTTGGAGTTGGGATTCATACAGAAATGAAGTTTATCGGCTTTAAAAAAGGGACAGGAATTTGTTGGCATTATGTAGTCTTGGTTGGAACCGTCTTTTCACACCTCCTGAAACTTGAGAAGGGAGTGACCAGGTTCTTCAGTCCACTCTGGGTCTCAGGCTGATCCATTGTTCTTCTGGGTCAGCATACTGCATTGTTGAAGGCCCACTTTGGATATCCACAGGCCTTAAGTGCTGTCTTCAGGTGCCTTCTTCTTGGCTTCTCTGGAGGTGGGGATGCTCTCTGCTCTGTGGTTTAGGGTCCTGATGACTCCTAATTTGTGTTTTAATGGATGGTGGGAGTCAAACAGTAAGTACTGATCTGTGTGGTTGGGTTTCGTGTAAACTTCTACTCCCAGGCCATGGTCAGGTCGGACGATGACTGCACAATCCAGGAAAGCCAGCCTGTTGACTTGGGTGTCTTCCCTAGTGAACTTAATATTAGGGCCCACCACATTTAGGTTGTCTGTAAAGGCCTGTAGTTCCTGAGTCTTGATTTTCACTCAGGTATCACCTACATTCCTGAACCAGTGGGATGGTGTCATCCCTGAGTGCCTTCTTCTCCACTTCTTCCATGTATAGGTTATACTGTATAGGTTCTATGTATAGGTTTACTTCACCTTTTAAAAAATTACATATTTCTTAGGCTTATGGGCCAATTTGGAAAAATTAAGTGCATGCAAATGTGTGTGCATTGAAAAAACTGTACATGCCAAAATGCGTACAATGCAGAGGAGAAGCTATGCACAAATATTTTAGTTGATACAAAGTATATAAAATAAGATAAATGCTCACATGAGGAAAATTATTTGAAATTATTGGATTGGCTGAAAAAGAGTTACATATATAATTTTAAAAAAACTTAAAATACAAATCATTTCAGAGCAAGTCTAGGCAGTGAGTTGTCAGTTTCTTTGCTCAGGCACCCATGGTTTTGGGGTGCTAGATCTGACCATTGATGGGGCATGCTGTCATTCTCGGAGCTGTCCATGGTCCTGCAGTCCCAGCTGCTTGAAAGGACTTTCTACTCCCTCGTCTCCCATAAATTGCCTTTATATGTTGTTGACAATGTGTCATGACGTCAGTCTTACCATTGACCTAGGCCTGGGTATAAGTGTGACTATTCCATTCAGCACTACCTGAAGAGCCCATTCAGTGTGAGAAGCCCTGCCATCTTCAGGCAGCACAAGATCTTCCTTTCATCCAAGGCCCCAATAGCTAACCAGTCCTCAATGCCAGTGGTCCTGCCAGGGTCAACAGAAGCATTTTTTTTTTCAGAACAGGCAACGTGCAAAAGCAAATACTTTTAGGAAGGATATCTGCAAATGCTTTTATAATATGCTTCCCTTCCATCTGTTGACACTCCACCAGTTGCAAGGATATGGCCATTGTGCTTTTTGCTTACTAGAATGGAGCACTGAGAGCAGTTATTATCCCACAGGTTGGGGGGAACCCTTGCCTCAAGCTTCCATTATTATTTCCCTCAAAATCTCATTGTCTAGCAAACCCAATGGCATGCAAAATGCATAAAAGATAAAAACACCTATTCTTTGTCATTTAATTATTCAGCATGAGTTTGAATAAATGTGCTAAAAACAGAAGAGGGTTTACGCACCTTCTCGAGGAAGCCGTCTCTCTTATCCTTGGATTAATCCCTAAATTATTTATTTAGATATAGGTGTAAAGTGCTTTCATGTGCCAAGGCCGTCTCTGGAATAACCAGCCTCATTTACCCTCAACCAGACCAGCTCCCAAGAACACTGTGATATGATAGGTTTCAAATAACATGTGGAGGTTTAAACATTATTTCTTTTCAGAACTGTGTGAAGGCTGTCAGATTGGACTTGTATCCCAATATTTTCATTAAAAAGCAGGACTGGTTCATCTTGAGCTGATTTGGAAGTAACCAAAACCAAGTTGCTTCAGCTTTTGGCTGATATTTGTGTGTTTTCAGATAACGAAGGGGAAATGGGGAAAATAAAGGTCTATGACCTGGGTGGGGGAAGGGAGAATTACACAGCCTCCCAGGGCTAAGTGATAGGCATTTGCAGGACTAATGTCTTTATTTGGGGCATCGCTTGGCACTCTCCTTTCAGCTTTGGTGGCTCCTTCTTTGGCTGCAGCAGCTGCCAGCAAGTTTTTCTATAAAGGTCTCATTATTTTGAACTCCAAAAATGCTAGAGCAAGCATCAGGGATTTATACAGGCACCCCTACCATTTTGATTACAACCAAGGGCTTCTTGGACATCCCTGTCTCTTCCCTGGCATTCTTGTTTTGCCTCATTTGAACGTTTTCCCCCAAAACGTGTACACACCCCTACTTCATCTACAAAATCTGAAAGAGATTAGTCCCTGTTTCTTCACCTGGCTCTCTGTGTGCATCTACTGGAGAACGCACTGTGGTTCAATTTGCAATATTTACATTCAATTGACTTGCCAAGGGAATATCACAAGACCAGCTGGCAAGGCCTGCCCCAAACATTTTGCTGCCTGTGTAGGAAAACAAGATCCTACCCACTCCCACTCCACGCAGATACACTGACTTTTAGAGCAGTAACACCATCCACCATAACCTAAGGGTATGTGTGTTCTGTGCCATCAAGTCAGAACTGACTTATGAGCAAGTGAGATGTTTGACAAGTGTTTTTGTCAGTTCTGCTCCCCCAGTCAGCTTCCATGGTGAAGCAGGGATTCAAAACCTCTTCTCCAGAGTCCTAGTCTGTCAATATATCCACTACAACACACTGGGAGTCCATGTACCTCTTGTACATAGGTGTATACGGGGCAACATTGGGGAGCCCTACAGCGAAGGCCAGGAACAGACTTTTATTTATTTTATTTATTTTATTTTTACAACTTATATGCCGCCCACTACCCAAAGGTCTCTGGGCGGCTTACAATCAAGGAATTAAAACAGTTAAAAACTTCAAACAACAATAAATAATTAAAACAACAATAAAAACCTTATACTAAAACATCACACTAAAATTGCCATCAGAAGACCCACAATCTAAATTGTATCAATTAAAAAACTTCTGGAACAGGAAGGTTTTTACCTGGCGCCGAAATGTCATCAGTGTTGGCGCCAGGCGGATCTCACTTGGGAGGGCATTCCATAGCTTGGGGGCAGCTGGGGGCAGGATCTGGACCTGACCTAAAAATGTCTGTAATCAGACTTCAAATGCTAGAATTCTGCCTGGGGAATTCTTGAAATATTCCAGCAACTGGTCCAGAAAAAAAGAAGAGTGAGTGAATTCGCACAGGAGTTAAAACAGGAGTATTGCCCTATCATTTCATACTGCAGCCATGAATGTCCAATGAAATAAAAATAATAAGGACTGGAAGAGAAGGAAAATATGACAAGATGGAAGAGGAACATTCTCTTGTCCTTATGAAGTTACATTTTGGCATCATAAAAGAAGATTTTGGGTGTGGTTTAGAAATATTCAATTCTAATTTTGATGCATTTCTCCCAATGCCACCTGCATTTTCCCCTAGTCCTTGCCCTTTATCAGATTGTTAGATTTCTCCTACCTTCTGGCACTTCTATTGTCATCCATTTTGCCCATTCTCCTTATTGTACCCATTTATTGGCACATTGTATCTGATTTGTGCCTTCCTCTGTTATCAGAAATGTATTTCTGCAAGGTTTCTCCATTATATTCATTTTAGAATGAGCTTTCTGAGCTTTTCATTTCTACCCAATGCCTCTTAATGCCTTGCAAATGTGCAAATTCTTCAGGCAAGATGTGTTTCTTCTCATTGGTCATTCTCAGGAGGTGCAAAAGTGCCACTTTCATCATGATTATCTCATGCCACAAAATCTTTTTCCACCACTATTTCGGGGCTGAAGCTTCTCTGCTCTTCTGAGCACTCTCTACCTGGAAAACCCTCAAAAGCATTTCCTGAAGTGAAAATTGACTTGACAGCACATGATGATGATGATGATGATGATGATGATGATGATGATGATGATGATGATGATGATGATGATGATTGCAGTAGGAAATTCCAGTTAATTCCAAAGAACTAAGGCAGTTCAATATTTTCTCACAGTGTAACTCAACTTCTCACAAACTCAGACATGGAATCTTATGAAGAGTTCTGTGATCTACTTCCATTGCATTTGAATGTTAGTTTGTAGGCCTGCTCATAATGTGAATCCAGTGACAAAAGGGAAGTTGCCATGTTTCTTTATAGGTGTTGGAATCGCACTGCTCTTTGGACATTGTAGAGGGGAACTCTCAAAAGACTCTAACTCCCAGGAAGCACCATGAGCATGTCCTTTTTTGAACATTATCAATAAGCAGGGGCTAAGTCATGCAGGTGAGCTTGTGGGTCTGTGGGCTAAAACATCTAGAATTCTACCTGGGGAATTCTTGTGGAATTCTGGTAGTTGCAGTCCTAAAAACACAAAAACTAATGGCTCATTCCTAGTAGTCAGCATAGCCCATATCCAAGTTGCCTAGGATATTCTGGAAACTATAGTGTATAGTACAACGCATCTGAAATTTTGAAAATCTTATCCTTTAATCTTTCAACATCCTAAGTGAACATCCCTCAAAGATTCTGATAGAGACCTCTGAATTAAGAATCCAGCTGCAGTAGTGATCCACCATCTTCATTTTAATTATTGGCACACTCTTCCAACTATTAAGACCCACCATTTCACTCATGGCTAATGCCAACCTCATAGGTTGAGGGTGCTTACTGTAACAACAATAGGATAGATACATGCTCTCTAGTTCACACCAGAAAAACTGCTGCACATAAATGATTTGGAGCTCTTGCAAATCTTCAAAGCACTCAAGGCTTTTTGGCTGTTGATTTCAGGTTCTCTAGCATAGATGGAAACCAATGTTATCAGGAAATAAAAGGCTGTAATAAACATCCCATTCTGTAAAGTTTTCCTTGCCCCTGAAGGGACAGTGGCATACAAAGAGGTTTGTCTGTAGTCCTGCAAAACACAACTTTGAACCAAAAAGAAGTACAAAAAGGATCCTTAAAGCAAGTATTCTTTTCTTCTCTTGATATGACACTACAGTTCTCACAATCCCTTACCATTTTTCTGGAGGAGTGGATGCATTCCGGCCGCTGTCCCCCACTAACTTTCTCTCTGTGTTCCCCTTTCTTATTCATTCTTTCTTACACACATAAACACACACAGGGCCCTCTTGTTTCATATATTGATGAAATGAATTAGTTGCTACATTTGTTTAAATCATGCATTAGTAGTGAATTCATGAGGTGTTTTGCAATGCTTTATTGACATGGAACACATGCAGGTTTTACTGAGGAAGGGAAAGTTGCCTTAAGAGTCAGACTTCATGACATATCAGTGGTTTATAGCAGTAACCCAGTGATGATTCATATTAACCAAGAACACCTTTCTACTCCTCTCTGCCTTGAATTCATATTGGTTGAGTGTGACATATTCTTTCAGTGACAGATTTTCCAGTATAATAATCCAACCATGTTATTATTTCAGAACCCAGTTCCGGGCCAAGATATTTTGCTACCTACTCCAGGAAGGGAACAAAATGACAACGCCTTCTGTGTGCTCCACATGCAAAAGCTAGCCCTTTGTCATGGTTGAAGCCAGCAGAATAGCTTGAGGGGCTATGTGGTATCTCTATTCTCCAGCATATCACCACCGTTCCCAGCCTCCAGGATCTGTCACTTAATGTCAAGGCTTGCCCTGACAAAGCCCAATCAGCTTCTACTGGGGCTCAAAAAGAAACTTCCAGGCAGCAGTGGTGGTACTGGTGGTGCATGTGTACAAATAACATGACTGACCCAAGACATTTTGCTGTCAGAAGCTAATACCATGCCGCCACCCCCACCTCACTATGCCATGTTGCACGATACTGAATACCAGCCAAGTTCTTTTGGAAATAGAGGCAAAGAATCTCACCAACACCTGTCCCAGTGCCTGCCAGGAAAAAAAACACACAATAACAATGAATTAAGTAAGAAGCAATTTGCTGCTCTTTCACAATGTGCAGAACATTCGCCTGAGGCAAACATTTCCTTTCTCTGCCTATCAGAAAGGACACCCATCATTTTTATGTGTTCGTATGCATGCCTCTGATCATCGAGGAGGCCTCACTGCAAGGCTGATAAACAGCATTTGGGTTTTTGTCATGAATGGTAAAGGTCGTGCTTATAACTCTACGCTGAGGTACTGGAAAGTCTGTCTTACATCAGGATCTGCTCATGAACTGCCAGGACTACAAGAAACGATGGCTATGTCATGTCATCCTTGAGTGTATGGATGTAAGGTGTAAGGCAAGGCAATCTTTATTTCTCACAACAGATGGTACTACTGTATGCTGAAAATGTATGTAAGTTGTGTGGGGTTTTGTTGTTTTTTGTTTTACTGTTCTCATTTGTTTTGATGGGAACGAAACTCCTTTCCCATACAAAGTCAAAGGACACCATCATTTGGGTGAAATTCTTGTTGGAGGAATATGAAGTTTTTGTGCTTTAATTTAAATCCAAGTTAGGAGAAGTATAATCTTACTAAGAGAAAGGCTGCCTAGAAATGAAACAAATTAAATAAATATGAGAGAATGTTGTGTCTTTTCTTGTATAACTGTTCCTCCAGTGCCCTGGATCTTCCTGCACTGAGATTACAATTAGAGATGGGCACAAAATGAATTTTAATTCTATTAAATTTTAATTTGTTTTGTTATTCATTTTTCATTTCATTAGCTAACAAAATGAATAACGAACCAACCTATCAAAGAAAAATGAAATGAAATGAAACGAAACTGAAATTTCCATTTCGTTCATTTTGTTTTTCATTCCTGGCTCTTACCTTGTCTCATCGAGTGGAGTCCTCCAGGAATTCCCCTTCTCTTCTGCTGGAACTCCTGGCCCTGGGCACTAGGAAGCAAGCGCCTCTCAGTTGTGAAAAGAAAAAGAAAAAATCCCCAGCATCAGGGACTTTTTAAAAAATTAAATAATAAAATAATAATAATTTTTTAAAAAAGCACTGACTGGGCCCAGGAGCCACATAGTCGGCACAATAAATTAAAGAAAAAATAAAATAAAATAAAATAAAATACAGTGCTGATCCAGCCCCGGGGTGTGTGGTCAGCACTGGAAAATGTAAATAAATAAATAAATAAATGGTGCTTGCAAACAGGGCGAAGGGAAGTGAGAGGTGCTGGCCTCAAGCCAGCCCCCCTCAGCAGTGAAAAAAAGCTTCTGGCATTGGGGACATAAAAAAATAAAATAAAATAAAGAAGTGCCAATCCGACCCGGGAGCCGCATGGTCAGCACAATAAATAAAATAAAAACAGCACCAACCTGGCCCTGGGGGCCGCCTTGTTGGTGCTGGAAAATGTAAATAAAAACAAAAATAAAAAATGGCACCCGCCGACTGGACCCGGCAATAAAATAAAATAAAATAAAGAAAAAACCTAGGTCTGGCCAGAAGTAAAAAAAAAAAAAAGAAAGAAAATGTTTTTTTTTAAAAAAAAAAAAAAAACAGGGCATGTGGGGAAGCAAGTGCCTTTCAGCTGGGGGAGCCCTGAGAAAAAAATAAAAATAAAAATAAAAAAAATTAAAAAGTGCCGACCCAGCCTGGAAGTGGTGCAGAAACTAAAAGTTAAAAAGGGTTTTAAAAGACACCACCCACCACTTCTCTCCCAGCTCCCACCTCCCAAAAACAAAACAAAATGAAACAAAATACGAAACAATTTTAAATAATGAATAAATATATAAATAAATAAATAAATGAAATGAAATGGGGAAAAGAAAAGAACAATGAAACAAAATGGCATTTTGGCGTTTCGTGCCCATCTCTAATTACAATCCAGGGATGATCATATGGAGCAGCTCCTTCCATGAGGAAGCATGGGCAGCTGGGAAGGCTGTCTCATGGTGACAGCCATGAAACAGAAAAAAACAAAAACAACACACACACACACACACACACACACACACACACACACACACACACACACACACACACACACACACACACACACACACACACACACACACACACACACACACACACACACACACACACACACACACACACACAGTGCCCTTGGCCATTTGACAAAACTAAGCTAAACTCAGAACTTAGCATCACCAAAAGGAATGTGAAAGCACTGTGAGCTTGAGGCAGAAGCAACAGTGAAAAGCCTCTTGCACTGAAAAAAGAAAACACCTGTAAATTGGGGGGGGGGGATGACAGCTTTTAGAAGGCACTAAACTGGCAGGTGCTGCACAAACAGTGTGCAATTCTCAGCGTCTCACACAGCAGGAACCCGAGCTAACTCTTTTTAACTTCAAAAGACAGTGGACACACTGACCGAGGAACCTTCATAGAGCCAGGGTGTCTGTCATATTGTATTACCATTCCCTGTATGGACTGAATTATAGAGATGGGCACGGCCAGGAAAAATGACGTTTCGAGTTGTCGTGTGTCGGAGCCGGCCCGTTTCGGCTCATTTCTGTTTGTCACGAAATTTCTCAAAAAATTGTCGTTTTTTCGTCTGTCATTAGTACTGGTTTGGGGGGGTAGCGGGCTCCTGGAGGCACCTCTCTGGGGTGGGTGCCTCCTCTGGCCCGCTACAAAGGGAAAGCAGGCTCCTGGAGGCACCTCTCTGGGGTGGGTGCCTCCTCTGGCCCGCTATGAAGGGAAAGCGGGCTCCTGGAGGCACCTCTCTGGGGTGGGTGCCTCCTCTGGCCCACTACAAAAGGGTACACATAGCCAAGTGGATATGCATACCAAGTTGCAGTGGCAGGCAGAGGCACCTCTCTCTTTTGGGTGCCTCTACTGTGACTCACTAAGAACGACAGCATACTGGCATACTGGGGAACAAAGTGAGAGAGGACCCCTATGGGTGACCTCTGGCTCACTAAGAAGGGAAGTGTACTTGCGTGTAGTGCAATGCGAGTACACATCTGGCTTAGGGTTAGGGTTAGCGCAAGGGCTAGGCTTAGGGTTACGGGTAAGGTTAGGGTGAGTTACTGGGGTGCACCTCTGGGTGCCTCTCTGACCCACTAATAAGGACAGTGTACTGGCGTATGGGTTAGGGTTAGGGTTCGGGTTCGGGTTCGGGCTAGGGTTAGTGGGCTTTTTATGCCCGACTGGCACATCCCAGAAGTCTCGGTCAAAACCTGGCCAAGTGGCCATGCAATTGGTGGGATGGCTCCAAAAAGTTGCATGGTCCACTCCCATGGCCACTGGCCAGCCCATCATTGCACAGGTGTAAAAAAATAAAAATAAAAATAAAATAAAATAAAATCAATGGAGACGTTTTGTTGCAAGAAAAACCCACTGCTGCTACTGTAAAAATTCAGGCAGTTTGAAAATACCTATTTTCGCATGTTTCTGTGGTGCTTTGGTGTGTTTTTGGACCACGATTTCAAAATAAATATTGCGGTCGCCCCATTTTGGATCCCCCGCCCGCACCACATGGCATGGCGAGTTGGCGAGACGACGAGGATGCCCCCCGCCAGAGCAGCCCAGGACAGGAGAGGGGGGAGGCCGGGGACCCCCCCCAGAAACCACCCCTCTGGTAGGTGCCCTCACTCAGGCAGGCATATTTTCGCCTGCTTTTTTGGCCGGGAATCGGGTTTTTTTATTTTTAAAACTTTTTTTCTGTGCCGCTTGGCATCGCGCGATCGCTGCGATGCCAGGAATGACAACGACAAATCAGACCCAATTTTTCTTTTTTTGGTTCGAGTTCGAGTTCTGACGGCTTAATTGTCATTTCCGTTTCCGTTGCGTAACGGAAATGAGGAACGAAAACGGAAACGAGAATTTCGCCAAGTCGTGCCCATGTCTACTGAATTATATTATGTCACATGGTGCCTTGGCTAATCTCATGTGATTCATCAGGGTGATAGTTCAAAGGAACAGATACTATCCTATCTTGGCCATTTCTTGCAAGCCTCAGCAACTTCTCTTGGTGTCCTGTTATTCCACAATAGATGGTAGGGGAAGGGGAATCTCACAAGAAGGAATATACTCCGTGGTATGAATAAAATAAAATAACACCAGACAGCATGTGCAAACAGATGTCAAGGAGAAGAGTTAAGCATAGCTTTCTCCCTGATGCACTAGATCTCTTTATGCATGGATTAGGATGAGGTATGGAGGAGTATTCCCTTAAGACAGGCATGACCAAACTTCAGCCCTCCAGATGTTTTGGACTGCAACTCCCACAGTCCTTTGCCATTGGCAACCTAAGCTTAGACTTCTGGGAGTTGTGGTCCAAAACATCAGGAGGGCTGAAGTTTGGACATGCCTGCCTTAAGAGCTACTGTCCCTGAGACAATATAGCTGCCAAAAATGTATCATGACTGAATTACAGTCTATATTTGTCCGCTACTCATACATGTTATGTTCTTTCAAAGCAGAACTGACTTAGAGAGACCCTAACAGGGCTTGCAAGGTAAGTGAGACATTAAGGAATGTTTTTACTCATTCCTTTTCTTCCCAGTGATCTTCCATGTGGGGAGTCAAATCCAGTCCATCATTCTATCCATTACAAATCAATGGGTATCCACACATAGCTAATAATAAACAGTCCATATCAAGTTTTGCTTGTCTTCATTCGCAAGTCTGTTCTGTCCCATTTCCTCAGTAATCAGGAGATTTAAGGTAAAAACACCACCAGTTATACTAATATGAAATCTACGAAGGCATCGTCTGCTACAAAGACAATACACAGAATACTTTTCCAAGCATGGACTTGTCATGGACGATATCCAGACTGCCATCCATTTGATGCAAGGCTTTTTGTGGTCTCTTCAGTAATATAATCCACTTGTTTGCTTCCTTGTTGGTCACCTCATGAAAGTATGGATTATGGGTCCTTTTCCAAGGAGAAAGGCGGGGTAAAAATACTCATAAACAAATAATTTGTTTTGTTTTAGTTTATTCTTGTGGCGCAGCATCATGGCACAGTGGTCAAACTGCTGTACTGCAGCTATAACTGTGCTCACGGCCTGAGCTTAAATCCCAGATAGCTGCTGGCTCATGGTTGACTCAGCCTTCCATCCTTCCGAGGTCAGTAAAAAGAATACCCAGCTGTCTTGGGTGGGTGGGGGCAGCGTATAGCCTGCATTATTAAATTGTAAACCACCCAGAGAGTACCTTAAGCATTATGGGGCGGTATATAAGCAGAACACTTTGCTTTGCTTTTTTGCTTTGCTATCTGGTTTATTCCAGTGTGAAACTACATGGATTACACTGTACACCAGGCACTTTCCTATAGAATTGCTACCACTCCAATCCACCAGCACAAGTATTGGTCCTAGCTGAGTAGGGTCATCTGTAGCATAAATTCCATTCCTTCCAATATTTTATGCCACTGCTTGCTCTCCAAAATATTGTCAACTTCTCTCTTTTTTAAACCATGATCTTCCATGCATAAAAGCGGAAGTATAGAAGAGATGTGTGGCATAAACCAAGAATACAATTCTGAAGATATGAAATTGTTAATGTGATGGAAAAGACTCATAAGATCATTGGTTTTGTTATGAGAAGCAAAAACTGAAAATACTCTTACAAAAGACCAACTAAATACAAATTAGTGAAAACACCCACCTAGTTAAAATATAATTTTAAAATCCCTCTGGTTTTTATTTTAAAATATGTACAGGCTGCCTTTCAGCATGATAAGAACCCTTTGCCCCATAACAGGAGAGCAAGGCAAGTCACTAAAATCAACAAGATATGAAATGACAGCTTGTTAGATGTTCTGATTTTGTCAAAGATGTGGAATGTGCCAATGGGCAAACAGATAATGTTCTTTTCAGGCTGCAGAATCCATAGCTTGGAGGTAACTCCTAAATAACAGGTTACTTGTGATGAGTTTCTTCTCATACTAATTGAGGGATAACTAAGTTACACTACAGCCGCATGAAAGAAACGTTCATTCTTGTTATGATATAATTATACTTCTATTTTTTGTTATAGTTATAGCATGTGCAAGGTTGCAAAGTAGCTCTAAAAGTTGTGTTTTTTAAAAAAGCAACCTGAAAGGTAAATACTTTACTTGTTTTAGAATAACAAGAAAGTAAAATTTGAGCTACTATTATAATTTACCAAATTATTATTATTATTATTATTATTATTATTATTATTATTATTATTATTATTATTATTATTATTATTATTATTATTATTATTATTAATGATATATGTTAATTAGCTACTTCTAACATCTTTAGCCCTATACACATACACTTAGGATAAAGTTCACTAAACTAAATATGAATTAATTATGTCCAGATAGATAGGAGAATGTTGTGTCCATCATTTTGGGATATTTCATGTCCATCGACTGTTTTATTTTAAGATTAGAGAGCCATGAACCCTCTTTCCCAGGAAGCCATTTCATGCAAGTCCTAAGGGATAAATGAGAGTTGCACACATGCATGCCCCTATTTACTGGAATGCAGCTCGCTGAAAGGGGTGGGAGAATTGAGTGGAAATTCTCCTATACCAGTGGTGGTGAACCTTCGGTACTCCAGAAGTTTTTGACCACAACTCCCAGAATGCAAAGCCTGTATTTCCAATGACAAAGGACTGTGGGAGTTGTGGGATGTCCAAAACATCTGGAGTGCCGAAGGTTCGCCACCACTCTCCTATACAGTGGTGCCTCTTAAAACAAATTTAATTCGTTCTACGAGTCAGTTTGTTCTAAGAAAATTTTGTGTTATTAAATGCAGTTTGCCATAGGAATGGCTCTTCTTATGTTCTTATGTTCTTATAAATGGATTAATCCTTTCCAGAGGCTATGGGTTGCTTCGTTTTATGAAAATTTTGTCTTACAAAACACGGTTTCTCATAGGAATGCATTGGGAATGGATTAATTCATTCCAGAGGCTAGAATAAAGACAAAAATAACTTTTTTTCCTGGGTACATTGCAGACCAGTTTTTTGTCTTGCAAAGCATTCCATAGTGATTTTTGTTATGCGAAACATGCCTATTCCCAGACATTTTTCTTCCTATAATTTTTTTGTCTTCTGAGGCATTTGTCTTAAGAGGTACCATTGTATCCGGAATTTCTCAAATGATTTTTAGGTGCCACGCACTGAAACTATATTGTTATCATCACAGCACTGAACCTATACCTTTTTAGGGTACAGGTTTCAGGAGACACTTAACTGTGGCTCGATATAGGATGAGGCATACTGAGCGCTATAGTCCAAAAGTGTGGCATTACTCATTGCCAGGTACAATCACCCCAAGTTCTGTTTGCTGTGGGAAGGAAAGAAAATGGCCTTCAGTGAAATATTCATCAATTTGTTGTGTCTGTCTGAGTCTCTGCAAGTTGGCTAGCATGATGGCCTGAGACAGACTCAAAACTAATGAGTTGCTTAAATAACAGGGCAAATACAAGTGTATGTGTGTGTGTGTGTGTGTGTAGGGGGGAGTTAGGAAAATGGCAATTCTCATCCCTTTAATTTCTAGAGTACGGAGATCTTGCTTTTGATCCCAATGAAATTAATGGGTCTATTCCAGGTAGAAGACGTGTGTAAGGAAGTGGATAAGAATTTGACATTGCACCTGAGGTAAACTATAAATGGGTTCCAAACAGTGAAAAGTAGCAGCACTGAGGGTTCCCCCTCCCCCAGTCTCAGTATGACAGTTCTGGGTCAGGTGAGGTACAATCCAAAATGATTAAAATCAAAGACAACAATGACACTTACCTCAACAGAATATGTGGGCAGTACCTCTTGGCACAGAACAGGAGGTGATGCAACTACCTGTGGTTTGGAAACAGGATAGAAAGAGGCATATCAGATCCCAGGTGCTCATATTATCACACGATCCTATCATCACCATATTTTTTTTAAAAATAAATCCTTATAGGTTTCCCCCCACACACATTCCAGTGCTCTAAACTACCACAAAAACCAACAACCCAACAGCAAAACAGCTGTAAAATATTAAAAGAACAGCAGGTAATTTAAATGGGAGAGATATGCCGTGAATCCACAGTAACTCAAAGTTGCCTGAAGGCATGAGTATAAGAGAGTGAGAGGCATGAGAAAGGTATCAGATTGTCCCCTCTTTAAAAGAAGGAAGAGAAAAGTGCATTTAAGGAGGCATTTGGGCAGTGCTTCTCCCCCTCCACTTGATATTTGAAAGATTCAAGTTTAACTAGCTCCCCCCAAAAAAAAAGGTATTTGTGCCTTTCACAACTTTTAATTAGGATGAACATTTAAATAAACATCCCACTGAAGTAATGCAGTAAGGACAGATTCAGGTGTACATTTGAATTGATCATCCAGGTGGTTGCCACTTCTTATCCCCTAGAGATGGGCACGAAACAATTTTTGTATGCTTTTTGTTTTTCATTTCTTTTCAGAACAAAAAGAGAAATGAACTGATTTATAAATAAAATCAAAATGAAGCGAAGTGAAAATTTTCAGTTTGTTCTGATTCATTTTTCATTAATGGCAGCATTGCTGTGTGATGTAAAATAAAAGGATTAAAAACAAAACAAAAATGGAAGAGATTACTTGTGTGTCAAACAAGCTCACGGGGAAAGAGGAAAGTCTTTAATTACTGAAAATTGCCCACTGCTGTTAATGGCACTGCCCTTATTTATTTATTTATTTATTTATTTATTTATTTATTTATTTATTTATTTACAAGATTTTTTAGCTGCCCCACTACCACATGGTCTCCATAACTTATACATCCATAACTTGCACCACAGGATTTCAACCAGTTAAATATCAGGTTTGTATCTTTCAGCATAAGCATTTCAAATTAAATAGCACCAGGTCCTAACTACAGGTGTAAAATATTCAGAAGATATTCAGAGGACATTTAATATCAAAATTCAAGGAGGCGAATTTGGGTGGTGCATTTTAAGGAAGCAAGAGGCTGAGAAAAATAACAATTCCTTTTGTCTCTCAAGTCCAGACCATGAAATATTTTACCCATGTATTTAGAAGAGGCCCATTAAAAATTTAGAACATTTTGGCTTGCGCGCTGAAACGATTGCGCTGAAGGGTCCTCGCAGTGTAAATGAAGCTCCTGAGCCAAAAACAATACAAGCGTTTAGCTGCCGGCTTGAGTCAGTCTCTTTCAGCAGCAAATCATAATTGCTTTAGGACTCTCGGAATCCACTTTTGAATTCAAAGCGTCAGACAAATAATTGGATTTCCTGCAAACATGCTGAGCTGTGTTCCTCTCTCTGTCTTCCTTTCTGTCCTCGGGGCTCTCGCTTCTGCTTTATATCAAGCTGTACCTCGTAGGCTAATTGGAAGGATGGGTAGATCGCTCTGCCTTAAGATGTCCATCTGTATTAAGAAAAATTTCCTCCCTGCTCTTTATCACTTTCTACGGATATTATTCACATTAGGGCCAGAGAACCAGGAAATCAAGTCGGAGTGGCTTTGTAATTTACCCCTCCCCTTGGTGTCTTCTTCCCACCGCTTTCTGATCCACGCCAATTACTTTCCAGCTGACTTATTTTTGACGCCGCCGATGCACTTGATGTGTCTCACTGGCTGCAGGGCAGCCCTAAATGTGCTGTGGGCTATTTGCCTAGGCAGCTCTTGCTGCAGGTGAAAGTCAAGCTGGAATATTGTTTCAGTTTGATCTGTGAGCATTTTTAACTGGGCTGTATCAAAGATTAAACTCTTCGACTCGCTCTTCAACTTCCTCTCTGTGGTGTCAAATAATAAAAAAGATGACACATTGATAAAAGATGTATACTTTTTCAGGGTTGTTTTAAATTACTATAAAAAGTAATGGAGAGATTCTGAGTGCATAAGACAACACTCTCTCACACTCACAAACACACACACACACACCTCCCTTCAGTACTCCAGTTC
Organism: Phrynocephalus forsythii; assembly: GCA_029282475.1. NCBI lineage: Eukaryota > Metazoa > Chordata > Lepidosauria > Squamata > Agamidae > Phrynocephalus > Phrynocephalus forsythii. The sequence continues at coordinate 16,475,836 of JAPFRF010000003.1, forward strand.
ATTAAATATACAAATGACTGGATCATGGCACAATTTGCACAGACTATGTATGTATGTAGTATGTATGTATGTATGTATGTATGTATGTATGTATGTATGTATGTATGTATGCATGCATGCATGCATGCTTGTAATTACATTTATTAACATAGCCAAACACTGGCATTTGCTCCCCGAGCACCTTCATGCCTAAAAGCAGAACAAATATAACCGGGGAGAATTAAAATGCAACATTTATTTATTTATTTATTTATTTTATTTATTTATTTATTTATTTATTTATTGCACTCTTATCCCACCCATCTGGCAGCAAGGCCACAGCAAGGTTTACAGCAATATTAACAATTAACAACAAAACAAATATAAAAAGCAAAAAACAAAAAAAAACAAAAAACCCCAAAAAACCCAAAACATAACTATATTAAAATACAAATTACAAATACAAAATATTACAATAATTTAATTACATTAAAAGACAGCATAGTCCTCCTTTCGAAGAAAGACTTATTAGCACATCCGATTACACTGAAAGAACCAGAACTCACTTTTTATTCAATATGCATATTTGTTCAAAGGCCTGAGGGGGTCAAAGAATTTTCCACCCATTGCCAGTAAGACCTGCAGGAGGATACTAGGCAAGACTATTTGGGAGGGCTATTCTGTACCGAGTGTGACACCACCAAGAAGGCCATATCTTTTTGTCGTGAAGTATCTCATTTCACTTGGTGGAACACTGAAGACTGACTTTGAAGAAGATCTTATGGTCTTGGTTGAGATATAGAGAGATGTAATGTGTTCTCGAAGACTGTCACAGCTTGGACCTATTGTGAGATTTTTGTGCTATTTGGCCATGTTCTGGAAGTTTTTCTTCATGACGTTTCACCAGATTCTGTGGCCGGCAACTTCAGAGGGCAAGGAGCTCAGGGAACTAGCAGTACCCCAGAGCACAGAGAGAACTCCTAGTTCCCTCCTTGCCCTCTGAAGATGCCGTCCACAGTGTCTGGTGAAACATCAGGGAGAAAAACTTCCAGAACATGGCAAAATAGCCCGAAAAACTCCCAACAGCTAACATTCTGGGTTATTTCTCAGTCTTCAGCTGCACCCATGGGGAAGAAAAGGAAATCATAACACGGGCCTAATGTTCCAGATTCTTGTATGAGAATGTTCATGATGCTTGGAAGTCTTAAAATATGCTGTCTCAGCGTGGCAGTCAGTTGCACCTGCTTAAGGGTATATGAGAACTTTCCTCTGTCAAGGTTTGTTTGTGCAGTTCCATATTTATCTCATCCACACCTTCCAAGGTAGACGTCAAAATGGATCCATTTGGTAATCCATGTATTTCCAGGCTTGTGATCCCTCCCGACAAACACAAACACACTAAGGGCCTTTTTACACGACCCCTAAGATCCACTGGCCACTTAAATTCAGACCAGAGATCTTAGGGGTTCCTCGCTCTTCCTCTGTCTTCCTCTGTCCCCACCCCCCTCGGCACTTCCTGGTTGCTGGCTGCCTGAGGGACGGAGAAAACAGAAAGCAAAGACTGCCGGTTTACCTCCGTTTTGTTCCGGACAGCATTCAGATCTCTTAAAGGGGCGGGGCGCAAAAAAAGAACAAACAGAAGCCAGGAGAGCCCCGCACTCACTATCCTTACACCGGATCAAATATTTGTCACCATCAAAGACCAGGTACAAGAAAACTGCTGTTTGGTCGCGCTAAAGTGGGCGGGGCCGCACTTAATTGTCTGCAAAGTCCGGAGCTGGTGGGTAAACATTTTTAAGGTCCGGACCTTGCAGCCATTTGCGGCGGAGCTTAGGGGTCGTGTATAAACGCCCAAAGAGAAGAAGATGCAATCCAATGGCATGCACACTTTTGGAAAAACCCACTTTGTACACATTTTTAAAATGCTCCCAAACTCCTTTTTGTCATGAATGGTATGTGTTCATTTTTTTAAAAATGCATAAAATGTGCACAGCTTTCTTTCCACCGGAGGGGAAAAGGATATTGCCGCAGCATGGGCTTGGATACACAGCAATGCAGCTTTCCGTGGAAAGAGGGCTCGGCATTGCTGCTTATTCCTGCCTATCTGCTACCCAAGGGCCACAAAGAGAAGCCGATTCCTGGGCACAGAAAGATTGCTGTCCCCAGATTGGGGGAATTGCATTTGGAGTCTCATTTTGAAACAAGACAAACAAACATCCCTACGGGGGGATGGCAATCTACACTGAATGACAACGATACCATTGTTATCAGTTTTTCTTTCCCTTGTGCTGGGAGGCTTAATAAGGTACAGTTAATTAGACAACAATGGGGATCCAGTTCAGGTGGAAACTTGAAAATCTGTTTATAACCATCCAGAGGAGTTTCTTTTGTATCCCCGGATCCAATAACAATAGCACAGAGACCCAGGAAAGCAGGCAGTGATATAACTTCACAGCTGCCAATTTGGGTAAGCACAGCCTTTGAATCTGTGTGTCATCAGATTGCAGAAGATTATATGGTTTTTTGCTGCATCTCAATTATGTTTGATTGATACTGTGTAATCAAAAGATAATCTTGAAACAAAAGCAAGAGCTTCTCCCCCCATCCCTCTTAAAAGGAACTCCTGACTGCGAAGCCGCAGAATTCAGTCTGCAAAGATTCCTGTGTTTAACTTCACATAATATTGCTAGAAATTACCATTTTATATATTTGTGATAAATAGCACTAAAAGATTAGGAATTGAAAGGGGGGAATTAAAACTTCTCTTCTCACCTAATTCAAATATTGTTCCTGTCTGACATAGATTATTCATGTAACGTAAATCCATACTCCCCCCTTAATCTGTATAAATTAGCACCACCACGGCTAATGACATAGGGAAAATGTTTACATATGTGTAAGCATTAATCACTTCCAGAACTCATTATCAAAAGAAATCTCTTACAAGATATTCACTGTTATTAGTCTGTTGGCAAGATAGCCAGCTTCATTTAATTAAGGTGTTAAGCAAATTAGAAATGACATCTTTGGAGAGAAATGGATGTTGGGTTGGAAATGGGTCAATGAAATTTTCTCTCTCTCTCTCTCTCTTCTCCCTTTTTTCACACTGCAAAATCCTAAGGAAGTGCCTAGAGGAGTTCTCAATATACTGTACTGTATTCATTGACACCAATGTAAAAATTAGATGTAAGATTTAAATCATTACAAGAAATGGTGCTTGTCACAATTTAGGACTATGCCTCTATGAGGATGCAAGTGTGTGTTGTTGTCTGTGGATTACATCCAGACATAGCCACAATTAGAATGTTTGGGGGAATGGGGCATGAAGAACATATAGGGAGGGGATCTATCCCTTAAAACATTGAAATTGCCTGCCTTCGTGGATGCTATGGAACAAATCTGAGGCAGACATTCTCCTGGTCTTAGGCAGGGATAGATTGGTGGTGCAGAGTGGGGCACATCTATATAAGTCTCCCTGGTAGCCCCATCACCCTGTTGACCCTTTGGGAATTGAGCACAAAATTCAAAAAAGGTCTCTGGTAAGCACCTCTGGGTCAGCGTCCTTTCAGAGCTTCAAGGATTAGAAATCCTGACATGATGCAATGTGTTCAGCACAATGCACAGCAGTGTCTAAAGGCAGCTAAGTGCATGGACATAGTGAGGAGCAGGGCTTGTTTGTGTTCCCACCCCTCAAGAGAAGTTTAGCCCAACAGGGAAACTCTAGAGTAGAAGCAATTTTTACCCTTTAGACTCAGTTTGTGTCAACTGGCGTACTGGATATGACTTTTGTGTGCAGATGAACCACTGCCACTTAATCGCCACCGAGTTGACTGTCATCGTCTTGTTCAATGTCAACATGCATTCATCGGTCTGAGAAGAGTGCAGTGCTGAGTAATAAAGGGATGAGAGATGATTACCTAAAGGTTAGATTTCATCAAGACCCTTTAAAAGGCAGATAGGAAGCACCAGTGAGTCACATTTGATTTTTTTGAAAAAATATTGATGTTGTCAGACATGTGCTGACTATGTGTTTGAGAGCTGTTTTAGAATTAAACTTAAAAAATAACCCAATCCATTCAGGAAGTATAAATGCTATTCCCTGTTCCCAGGTTCAGTTTCCTTGGCATTCAAATAAATTTATGGTATTCAGAGATAGGGTGGCCTCTCTGGCAATGAAGGCTCTAATACTAAAGGTACAGTAAGAACCCCCTCCCCCACATCCACTGATTCACCAACTGCGGATTCAGTTATCCATGGTTGGTGAACAGTGGATGCAGGGGAGGTCTGAGCCCGGCAGCGAGGTGGGGGGAGCTGATTTGCCCACCAATAATATTACAGTATTATGAAATGTATATATTATTTTATATTGATTAATTTTTATTTTATTATTTTTACTGTATTTTAATGTTGACTTTACATTATTGTATGAGTTATATTTTTGTTTATTATTTTCATTTTGTGCATTCCATTGTATTGTATTGATAGTTGTTAACTGCCAAGAGTGGCCTCGCTGCCAGATGGGTGGTATAAAAATCCAATAAATAAAGAAAGAAAAGAAAAGAAAAAAGAAAGAAAGAAAATTTACCGCTGCAGCGTCAGCTAACCACCCTTGTCACAGTTGCCACCATTGTCACCGTGGTCCTTAAAGTCCCCACCCCTCCGGATGGTGGTTGGCCTGGTATGTTTTCTTCTCCCCCTCGCTGTTGCTGCCACACGCTGGCCTCCCTCTGGAGAGTGGGGTAGGGACTTAAGAGGACCCACTTGGGCAGCCTGCTTTTGAACTCCATGCTCAGGACCCAGGTGGAGTACTGGAAGTTTTGAATTTTCTGCTCAAGCTTAAACTTCCGGTCCTCCGCCCGGGAGCCAAGTGGGGCATTCAAAGGCCATTTGGCCAGGTGGGTCCTTAAAGTCCCCACCCCACCCTTCTGGAGGGTGCCTGGCTGGCATGGCACTGGTGTTTTTTTTTTTTCTCCTCTTTCCTGCCACCCCTGCAGGCTGGTGGTGGCACCAGAATGTTTTTTTTCTTTTGCATCTTCACTGCTGCCACCCCCCACAGGCCAGCCACTGATGGCACTGGTAAGTCCCCCCCCCCCGAGCCCGGCAGTGAAGAGGGCGGTTTGCGGTTGGTGGCGTCAAAGAGAAAGAAAAAAAGAAAACTTATCAGTGCCACCACTGCCACACTAGCCAGTGTTTGAGGGGTGTTGGGTGAAAGCTTTCACCCCGGTACCCCACCAACCACCCCTGTCGCCACCATTATCCTTGGATAAGAGTGTTTGCTCCTATCCACAGATTTCGCTATCTGCAGGGGTGCCCGGGACCAATTCTCCAGGGATACAGCAGTCATACTGTAAAGATAAAAGCTAAAGTTTCCTCCCTGACAATGAAGTCAAGCCATTTCTGACTCTAGGGGCAAGTGCTCATCTCTGTATGTAAGCTGAACATAAGAACATAAGAAGAGCCCTGCTGGATCAGGCCAAGAGCCCATCTAGTCCAGCTTCCTGTACCTCACAGTGGCCCCACCAAATGACTGGGAGCACAGGAGACAACTAGATACCTGTCTCCTGGTGTCATTCCCCTACATCCAGCATTTTGAGGTATCCTCTTTTTAAGCCTGAAGATAACACATATTGCCATCAGGGCTTGTAAAAACTGCAATGGACTTTTTCTCCAGAAATCTGTCCAATCCCGTTTTCAAGGCATCTAGGCCAGGTGCCATCACCACATTCTATGACAATGAGTTCAACAAACTAACAACATGCTTGGTTAAGAAATACTTTCTTTTGTCTGTTCTCAATCTCCTAACCCCCAATTTGAGAGGGTGACCCTGGTTCTGGTATTGTGTGAGAGGGAAAATAGCTTCCCTCTATCCATTTTATCCATCCCCTGCATAATTTGTACATCTCAATCATTTCTCCCCTCAGGCACCTTTTTTTCAATACTAAAAAGCCCCAAACACTGTAGCCATTCCTCATAAGGTAGGTGCCCCAGCCCAGTAATAATTTTACTCACTCTCTTCTGCACCTTTTCCTGTTCCATTTTGTATTTGTTTAGATTAGACATGGGCACGACCAGAAAAAATGATGTTTCAAGTTTTCATTTGTCGGAACGGGTCCGTTTCAGGTCGTTTCCGTTTCTCGCGAAATTTTTCAAAAATTTGTCATTTCCATTTGTCGTTTGTCATTTGTCATTTCCACCGCAATTTAGCGTGATTTGACTTCCCAGAGCATAGGGGCGCCCTGCAATCAGGGCCTGCGCTAGGTGTTTTTGCGCCCTAGGCGGCAGGCAGGGGGCGGGGGGAGGTGCGGGCGGGTGGCGGTGGCGGGGGGCCATGGGTGGGTGGGCGGCTGCAGGTGGGCTAGTGGGCGGGCAGTGTCGCAGGCTGCAGGTGGGTGGCGGCACGGGCGGGCAGGCGAGTGGGCAGTTAGGATATCACTTAGGATAGAGGTTCTGTTCTTGGCTTGCACCCCAAATGTGTGTGTGTGCAAGCAAATTGAAGTTGGGAAAATAGAAAATAAATGGTAGTATATAATATATTTTTAAAATAAATCCACACCTCCCACTCCCAGTCGAACCTCCCCCTTTATCCAATATCAGAATAAAAATCCTCAAACCGCCAGAGAAGAAATAAAGAATAAACTGCTGTTCCCTTCAGCAGACAAAGCTGCAGGGAATCAAAGAAATTATTTTCTAAATTCAATTCCCTCCCTGCCTGCCTAACTTAAATCCTAAAGCCTCCAGCCTCCCTCCTCAATCTCGATCAGATCACACCAGCACCAGCAGCCAGCCCTCCTCCCTCAACCACATCCATACACCTGACTGCGATTTCTGGAAGGTGCCAGCATCCAGAAGTGTCAGTCAAAAACCTGGTGATGCCATTGGTGGAATGGTTCAAAAAAATTGCATGGTACCATCCCATGCCCAGCCCAAATGGGCAGGTCTAAAAAAATAAAATAAAATAAAATAAAATAAAATCAATACAACGTTTTATTGCTATAAAAAACCCACTGCTGCTACTATAAAAAATCAGGCATTTAAAATAAATAAATTTCACATGTTTCTGTGGTGATTTGGTGTGTTTTTGACCACGATTTCAAAAGAAAAATTCGGTCGCCATTTTGGATCCCCACCACCACATGGCATGCAGTGAGACAGACGACGAGGATGACCCCCCCCCCAGCCTGGTGCAAGCAGCCCAGGACAGGAGAAGAGGGGGAAAGGCCGGGGACCCCCCAGAAATCACCCCTCTGGTAGGTGGCAAAGCCTCAGGCAGGCATATTTTCGCCTGCTTTTTTGGCTGGGAGTTGGGTTTTTTAAAAAAACTTTTAAAACTTTCTCTGTGCTTCGCATTGCGCGATCGCCGCGGTGCCACAAACGGAAACAAAAAACCTGACCACATTTTTCTTTTTTCCGTTCGAGTTCAAGTTCTGATGGCTTAATTATTGTTACCGTTTCCGTTACGTAACGGAAACGATAACCAAAAACGGAAACGACAATTTTGCCAAGTTGTGCCCATGTCTAGTTTAGATGAGAGGTGACCAGAACTATACCCAATACTTCAGGTGTGGCCTTACCATTGTTTTGACATTATAATATTGGTTGTTTTGTTTTCCAGACCCTTTTTAATTGTCTTTAGCATGCTGCCACACACTGCGTGAACACTTTCATCAAGCTCTTCACCAGCACATCAAGATCTCTTTCCTGATCCCTCATGGACAGGGCAGAACCCATTAGTTGATAAGTAGGGTTTTTATTTTTATTTTTTATTTTGCCCCAATGTGCATTATTTTACACTTTCTTGCATTGAAACACATTTGCCATTTTGCCACACAATCTCTGAGTTTGGAGCAATGCTTCCCTACGTCTTCACAATCCATTGTGGTCTTCACCACCCAGAAAAGTTTCATGCCATCTATTCAGTGCTTATCCCAGTCTCCTTGTCATTTAGGAACAGGTTGAAAAGCACCAGTCCCAGAATGGATCCCTGGGACATGCCACTTTTCACCTCTCTCCATTATGAAAGTTGCCCATTGACACCTACTCTCTGTTTCCTGACAGAGAGTAGGTTTCTTCTCTGTTTCAATAGGATCACCTGCCCTCCTATCCTCTGACGGTGGAGTTTTTTCAGCAGCCTTTGATAATGGACCATGTCAAATTCCTTCAGAATATCCAGATAGACAACATCTACTGCTTCCCTCGCATCCACATGTCAAATAGCTGATATTTGAGTATATACATATTTCTGTGATCATGTGGCAGGCATGACTAAATGTGCAAGCACATGGAACACCATTGTCTTCCCACCCAAGTGGTACCTATTTACCTACTTGCATTTTGCATGCTTTCACACTGTTTGGTTGGCAGGACCCCAATCCATCACATGGATTTGTTTAACCCACAGTGCCTGCTCTAATACTAGTGAGATGGTAAAGCCACATCAAGATTTAGTCCAACCATTATGGGAGTTATCCTGCACACTAAACCATATCCCCAAACAGACTAAGCACCCAAGAGAGTTCTCTTGAAGTTTAGTTTGGACTGGAGTATACAGGAGATCTACCACTAACATCGGAGCCACCAGGTTTTACTTCTCTCTCAATGTGTCCAGCAATGGAGCCAGAGGCAGTCTTGAGTAGCCTACTCATCTTGGTAGGACGAGCCTAGACATGGAGTATATTGGGTGTTCAGACTTGGTTCACTGCTCACTTGTTTTACCTTTCTTGCTTCAAAGATCATTCTGACTAGTCAGCAGTATTGTTACTAACTGGAAATGTTTCAGATCACCTGAAACATTGAGCACTTTAAGTCCTTCTTGTAAATGCAAAATAATGAAATTACATTAGGCTGCAGTCAAGAAAGAAGTGCCAGTGGCATGCTGGCAATGGAGCTAAGTATTAATCCTCTTAAAGACTGGGCTCTTGAACGGGTATAAGAGCAACCAGATGGGCATTTTCCCCACTGTTTGATTCCCTGCAAAGACAGGCTGGTTCACTCCTTTTTCCAGCAATTACACAACAAATGAGTCAATCCCTAGAGCATTCCTACCCATACTTTTATGGGTCCATGCCAGGGTTGTCTTCTTCTTCTTCTTCTTCTTCTTCTTCTTCTTCTTCTTCTTCTTCTTCTTCTTCTTCTTCTTCTTCTTCTTCAGAAAATCCCTAAAGAGCATTCCTTTCCCATACTTTTGTTAAGGGTCCATGCCAGAGGAAGTAAAAGTTGTCTTCTTCTTCTTCTTCTTCTTCTTCTTCTTCTTCTTCTTCTTCTTCTTCTTCTTCTTCTTCTTCTTCTTCTTCTTCTTCAGAAAATCACTAAGAACAAATCAAAGCAGAGTCTGCAGGTTTATTTGCCTTTCTCGCACAATTGCCCATATGGCACATTGGACTTCTAACTGACCTCAAATGTCCCACCAGGTTGGTCCAAATGAGACTACAGTATGTAGACAAACCCTAAGACACACATTTTCCCTTCATCTTGTATCCCATCATATGAGCCAGCTATCAATGTAATTTTTGTAACATTCTTGATCTTTAAGAATACCAATGAATGGATTTCGGAGAAGTTGGTGATGAAATTGATCATAGGAAACTTTCAAGACTTTGTGTACACTAAACTGTGATTCAGTATGATCCCAGTCATACTGCAACCAAGGCAATGGCTAATGTGTTGCACAATGCCATAAATGTTGCTAAGTGTTCAAAAACTAAACAAAAGCCTGTGATATACAGTAATTTTCACTGGGGAAAATAAGGAAGGGCAAATGTCACCATCTTGCAGTAAAGGAGGGAAGATCTACTCTTCACCAGACCATGGAAGGATGTATCCATTTAATACAGCTTGAAAACTAGAATATTTGCCAGTATTTTGAAAGCAATGATGTTTAATACTTCATGTTTGATGATTGAATGATAATAACATTATTGTTTATTAATTGATTCTTTGTTGGATAACTGGCAAGGAAAGGTAAAATGTTGCTATCAAGACCCTCCCAAATGTTAATAGCCAAGTGAGGACAAAGAAATAATGAACATGTGAATTTTAAGGTTAAAATGTATGTACTGTATATATGCTGAAAATGCAAAATAAAAATGGGAATTACAAACATTTCCTTTAAAAAAGAAATGCTAAAATCAGAGAAACTGGTGCACTTTGAAAGTGTACATATGTTTATTCATCTGTATATTAAATTTGTTAATAAACTCAATTGCCATACAAGTTGACTTTTTTTTTTTTGTATTGACTTTAATATTTATGACTTTGTTATTCAAGTCCGGCTTTTACCGGACAGAGGTCATGAGTTTTAAAAACAGCAATACTGGATATAAAAATAACCTTTTGCAAAACACATTGCCTAGGTGTCTGCATGAATTATAGTTCAATCTTTCAATCATCTTCAGCAACAGCATACCTGGCTGCTGCCCACCAGTGGTGTATTATAGGGAATACATGAAAAAGGCAAGTCTAACATTCTGTTAATCAACAGTGAGAGGCATGCTAAAGCCAATATTTTAAGTAAACACACATTCAGCATTCAGAGAAATTATTTAGGAAAAGTGATATGTCTTGTGGACAAAAAAATGGATTTTAGTTTGGCTTTTTGTATAACAATGCACTGTAAAGTTATTAAAATTGTAACATCATGCTGTTTAACTTCCTCAACATATTGCTTCCATATTATTCCCAATTTCCAATTTCAGGCCCAATTTCATCCAAGATATTGTAAAGATGCAATTTATTTCTGCTGGAGAATTAATTATGTGCTTACAAATATTTAGATACAGCTAGGTTTTGTCCAGTCGGGATTCCTCCCCTGCTAAATATATTTTATGAGCTGCCTTTTCATTAGCAATGTCAATGCCTGATTTAGTGGCAAGACATTTGTATATGGATGAGGTTTAATTTTAGGAAATATTAAACTAAATATATTTAAAGGCCTTTATTTTGAAAACACTTAAAATAGCGATGGACGTGTAAGCATAGGACACTACCTTATTGTTGAACCAGATCATTGGTGTGTCTAACCCAGGAGTTGCCTACCCTGATTCCTAGTGGTCATATCTCTTGTACTATGAATAATTATTTGCCTTGAAGGCAAAATATGGGGAGTGTTAAGAGGATTAGAGAGCTGCATATGTTGTGCCCTGTTTGACTTTTTACCCATAAATGGCAACACACTGTCTTGAAATGTATCATCAAAAGTAGCATAATGGTGGTGAAACAATCACTTTCTTCCATATGTAGTAGGTGAATGGTGTTAGATGGGCAGTATACGATTAGATCCCTGAAGTTTCCTAAGGACAGCTATTTTGGAATACATTTCTAGAAAGGCAGATCATGTTTTTGTCTCACTAAAGCAGAGTTGGGGTTCTCCAAATATTGGTGAACTACAGTTCCCATCCTTCCTCACCATTGAGCAGGCTGAGTAAGTGGATGGGAACTGTTGTTTAATGACTCCCAAAGGACAACACATTTCCCTGTGCATAAATGACTGCCTTTGAAACCATGAAAACCAGCACAGTGTGGAGTTCTCATATGCACTGACTCCTGTTCAAAGGAAGACTGAGTAAAAACAATCCAAAGTTCCTGGAGGAGGGGAAAACAATGGAGTGAGCAACATTTAAATATGCAGAAATCTTGTTTGCTGTTGCAACGATTGCCCACTCACAGAAATGGCTCAACATTTTTTTGCTTTTGAAGTTGGGGCTCGGCATCATCTGATGGCAGGGAGACGGGTCAAGCAGCTTCTTGTGTCATCCTCGTGCTTAACTCTGCCTTAAATGCACTAATTTCTTAGGTCATCTCTAGGCAAAGCATTCAACACTTTCCTCCAAGTACACACTTAGCTTCTCCTGCCTCTCATTCTCATGGGGATTCCTCAACCTATTTTGGTAAAGGGGTTCATCCAAAGTGGTTAACTGGTCTTCCTTACAACTTCATAGATACTTGGGCCAACATGTAAGGCACTGGTATACAGTGTGTCATATGTCAAATTTAATGAGTGTGGTGAACTTTTTCTCAGCACCCATATTCCCAGAACTTTGGCTATGCTGGGTGGGATTGAAAGTGACCAAAGTAGAAGGGTGACAAAAAGTGGTTTTAGAATACAACTCCAGGGATTCCCTGGCTAGCTCCCTCAAATTGTGGGGGTAGTAGTGGTAGTTCAAACACCAATCTACATATCTCTAAATTGTAGTCCAGAAAAACCAAATGTTCTGTTTTGGGATTTGGTGGCTGTCTGTAAACAGTCTTTGTATATTCTGATTCATGTTACTGTTGTTATTTAAAATCACGTTTCTCAAATATGGACCAACATTCTCACAATTATCATGGAGTGTTTTAATTCTTTTGTATCGACATACAGTACTTGGCTGCTGATAGGGCATACATCTCTTCATGGTACTGAAAAATATGTGTGCCCTGTCTCAGTTTCTGTCCTGGAGATTGGAGGCTTCCATTCTGTCATCTAAACACTCTGTAGATGTGCTGCAATCCTGATGCCTATATTAAACATTATATTAACATATATTACACAATTTCCCCCAATCTCTTCATCACAGGAGACCAGGCAGGCTCACAAAAATATTGCTCTGGGTGGACAGTGGCACTATCTCCAGTAAAGGGCATAGAAATTCAGAATAAAGACTTTGTAGTGGAGATATCTGTTTTATCTGAGCAAAAACTGGATTATTCCCACAGATCTCTGTTATCGCAAGTGTGTCACAGGGGAGATTTTCATATCTCCAGTATGTAAGCACACATAGTACCACATAATGTGACCTCAACCTAGCATATATATTGTTCAAGCAGTGATCTTGTTACACATATAAATTTCAAGCACAATTACGAATAAGTAACCTAAAGTGAACATTGCTGTTTGGACCAAGGCAACAATATTAAATGATAATAACAATAACTGCATGCCGTAAAGTCAGTTCTGAATTTTGGCAACCCTTTTAAATATTTTCTGGGCAGACAGAACTCAAAAGTGGCTTATACACAAGAAGGATATTTAAGTTACGTCTGTTACCTAACTGAAGAAATATCAGCTGCTACAGCCCTCAGATTGCCTCCATTAGAAAAAAACAAAGAAAGAAAGAAAGAAAGAAGGAGGCCATTCCCTCAGTCCTTTGTAAAGTCCAGTTCCTCAATACTGAGCAGCTGTTCCATCAAGCAACCACAGAGATATGGGAAGCAGGGTTGTTTTGTTAGCTCTGCTGAAAAAACAGCTTCTTCAGAGAACCCTTCTCATCAAATTTTTTCTTGTTTGGTAGTCCAATTGAAGCAAAACAAGTTGGGGAGCCGTGTAGCCATCACAAAAATCAAATACAAAACTAGACTAGGCAATACTTGGTACCATATGTACCACGAAGGAGTCAAATGAATCATCAGTGGGAGCATGACAAGACCAGGTAATATCTATCATTTTTTATTTGATCCAATGGGCTACACCTAGTGGATTTTTTGAAATTTTATCCCTGACCCCCAAATGGATCCCATAGGTCTTCTGCACTGCACCACACCCTTCTCTGGCCAAGCAGGGGGGTATGAGCCTCAAAGTACCACATGGAGAGGGGATATGAATGTGTGTACATGATCAATGTGACTTTGTTTGAAAGACTGGGGCTGTAAAAACACAACCCCTAACTTCAGATGCAGCTTCACAACATCTCTGCTCCGGGCCTCAACTAAGAAACTACCTGGCATTTATTGTCATCTTGCCAAGAAGTTTACATCTAAGAACTAACTCCTGGCAATTCTATCTTTTGCCATGCTTGAACTTTTGGTACAGCTCTGAGGAAGAGGGTGTTGCCTTTGAAATATTAGCAACATTTATTTGTTATTTTACTAGTAGCCTAAAGGTATCACCTAGTCTATTTTTCTAGTTCAGTATGCATTATGAAAATGTATACTAAATCTTGGTGTCAGTAGGTCCTCCCCACCTCTTCCCTTGGCATCACAATTTTCCTTTTGAAGTGTGTCTTGGGATCATTAGGTATGTGCTTGGGACCATTTTGTTGTTACCAATTACCTGTGAAATGCTGTAGGAGCTTTTCTGCTGAAGAGAAAGTAACCAAGCTTTTTGAGCACGTATTGGCCAAATTCATACTGAGATTTTAAATGATGGTAAGCCACTACTACTAATATTTTAACTAATTCTGAAGTTTTCATTTTAAATGCAATTGAAGCATATAAATTAATTCTATTTTAATATTTGTTGTGTTATTGTATTTTAATCTGCTATTGTTTGAAATTGTCCCATAAGGTGCCCTGAGTCACAGCTGTGGGAGAAATATGGAATTTAACTCAACCAACCAACCAACCAACCAACCAACCAACCAACCAACCAACCAACCAACCAACAAATAAATAAATAAATAAATAAATAAAAATAAATAAATAAATAAATAAATAAATATGGTGGCACCTTGAAGCTCATTGATTAAATGCTTGGTCCGGTCCTTAGTCACCTACATGACACAGGACTGTGAATGCAATCAACCACACAATCAGGTGCCTTGTCAATTAGCTACAGTTTGTGACCACAAAATGCACACTTTTACTTACTATGCCATACTTTCCCCATTGGATCTTACCACCATAAATAAACATATTAAAGAGCTTCATGGTGTAGAGGTTAAACTGCTTTACTGCCAAAACTCACTCAGATCCTGGGGTTTAATCTCAGGTATCTAGCTCAAGAATTACTCAGCCTTCCATCCTTCTGAGTTATGTAAATTGAATGCCTACCTTGCTGGACGGGGGAATGTGCAGCTTGCATAATTAACTTGTATACCACCCAGGGTGTGGGTGGGATGGTATATAAGCATCATGCCTTTACATATATTTTAAATGAATGAAGGATTGCATGATTTGATGAATGAAGGCATATGCACCTACATGCATTCTTTTTTTTTAAATGACACCCATCCATGTCACAGTAGGCATGTTCTTAAAAGAGCCATTATTATAATTTGTTTATTCATCTATAGAACAGGAGAAGGAATTGCCCTTCTAAGAAAGTAAATCCCTCTGAATTGTTCTTTTTGTCTTTCTTCCCTCCCCCTTTGGGAGCATATTTGTTGTTGTTCAGTGATTCAGTCATGTCTGACTCTTTGTGACCCCATGGACCAGAGCACACCAGGCCCTCCTGTCTTCTACTGCCTCCTGGAGTTGAGTCAAATCCATGTTGGTTGCATTGTCCCGTTTTCCTTTTGCCTACTTTCCCAACATCAGGGACATTTCCAAAGAGTCCTCTCTCCTCATGAGGTGGCCAAAGTACTGGAGCCTCAGCTTCAAAATCTGTCCTTCCAGTGAACATTCAAGGCTGATTTCTTTCAGGACAGATAGGTTTGATCTCCTTGCCATCCAGGGGACTCTCAAGAGTCTCCTCCAGCACTACAGTGTCAATTCTGTGGTGATCAGCCTTTTTTATGGTCCAGCTTTCACTTCCATACATCACTACTGGAAAAACCATAGCTTTGACTATCCTGACCTTAGTTGGCAAAGTGATGTCTCTGCTCTTTAGGATGCTATCTAGGTTTGTCATTGCTTTCCTCCCAAGAAGCAGGCGTCTTTTTATTTCGTTGCTGCAGTCGCCATCTGCAGTGATCAAGGAGCCCAAGAAAATAAACTCTGTCATTGCCTCCATTTCTTCCCCTTCTATTTGCCAGGAGGTGATGGGACCGGTGGCCATGATCTTAGTTTTTTTCTGTTGAGCTTCAGCCCACTTTTTTCACTCTCCTCTTTCACCCTCATTAAGAGGTTCTTTAATTCCTCATCACTTTCTGCTATCAGAGTAGTATCACCTGCGTATCTGAGGTTGTTGATATTTCTTCCAGAAATCTTAATTCCAGCTTGTGATTCATCCAGTCCTGCCTTTTGCATGATGTACTCTGCATATAAGTTAAATAGGCAAGGTGACAGTATACAGCCTTGTTGTACTCCTTTCCCAATTTTAAACCAGTCAGTTGTTCCCTATCCAGTTCTGTCTGTTGCTGCACATACAGATTTCTTAGGAGACAGATAAGGTGGTCAGGCACTCCCATTCCTTTAACCAATCGGCTAACTATTGCTTTCATCTCCAATATCCAAGTATGTTCAGGCATCACCTTGTCAAGTTCTGAAGTCCTTTTTTTCTTCAATCCATTTCTGTTCCTCAGTTCAAGATATCGACCATATTTTACTGGAAAACTTGTCTCTCTCAGTATTATTTATTACTGAGAAATAAATTGCAGGATAACAAAATACAGACCTTGGAACAAAACCCATTGTTCTTTAGAATATGACAAGGACAATAGCTACACCATCTGGTTGATTTTCACAACTAATTCACTCATTATGAATGCTCAAAACAAGAGGCAGTCAGTAGCTCAATTTAATACACATATGAGTTTATTTATTAGTTTTACTAAAATGCTGAAGTTTTTTTTTACAAAAATGCTGAAGTCAAGAGATGTTTTTGCTAATGTCACTTTCGCTGCATATTTTCACACGAGCATCAAGGTTTTGGATACAGCATAGCATTAGCCCTGCAATGTTATGCTGTAATTATCACTGCTTCACTTGAAGAACACACACGTTGTCTGTGAATTATGTCATCGCTCCAGCAGAAAATGAGCATTATTTTTTTCCCTTCCTGGAGTTACATTACAGGAATTCATTGCAGAATATATGAAGACTGGGAGATAATTATTAAAGGAACACCCTTCAAATCTGATGGAGAATTCTAATCTCTTTTGCAACCCCATCCTGCCTTCCCTTCACTCACTTAGGAAAGTAACTTTTTCACTCCTCCCTAGGGAGGGGAAAACTGTCTCACTCATCTTCACCCATGTTTCTCAGGATCACATCAGAAATCTCATCTCATTCTGTTTCCATAAGTAGGTTGTGAATCATTTTGTTCTTTCCGGCATGGCGGTGCATATTACCCCCAAAAATGTACATTGTACATGTCCGTGCACAGTTTTCAAATGTACATATTTTATACACAATTCTCATTAGTTACAGCATGGTTTTGTGCATTAGTCATGTCTCCTCTGCATTTTTAAGGTGCGCTGTGTCAAGTAGAAGGGTTTCCCACAAATGAAATGTATGTATTGCAAGCTTAAGCAATAGATGCATTTCCACTGCAAGTTGTGCTTTATTCCACTGCCAGCCTTGGAAGATATGAAGTACCAGTGAACTGTGCATCCACTGCATTTCGTTTCCATCCGTACTCTTTAGCATGGTCCAGAAAAACATTACAGTGAAAAAAATCAAGCTGGGTTGTGAACTTTATCTTGCACTATATTGCACAGTGGTTGCAAATGAGCATCTTTATCTCGTGCTACCAGACAGGAACATCATTGTATCGGAGGAGAACTGTGTCTGGATTAAGACCACATTTCTTACAGATTTACTCCTTTGCCCTCCCATGGCAAAATAAACAGGTGAGACACATACATGGGTTTTAAATTTGGGCCACACGTTATTGAGAATTCAGTGAACTTTAAATGTAACTGCAAGAGGGACCTAATGTAGTGTGGATGTATAGTTGGAACCTCGAGGGCTCTCGGGACCCCTCCTAACAAGCTTGTGGCGAGTCTCTACCCCATGGCAGTCCAGCCAAAAAGACTGCACCCCCATGGCCAGTAACTCTTTGTGATTCCATGTCCATGGAGTTTTCTTGGCAGGAATACTGGAGTGGTTTGCCAGTTCCTACTCCAGGCGCCTACAGCACCTGGTATTCCCTGGTGGTCTCCCATCCAAGTACTAACCAGGGCCAACCCTGCTTAGCTTCCGAAATCAGGCAAGATTGGATGTGCTTAGGGCATCTAGGCAGCTAGTCTATAATTAGAAAACCCTAAATCTGTGCCATAGGCTATTACACAAAGCAGAAAATCATCTAATAAAAATGGTGCTGATCCTTTATTCCTTTATTCTCTAATTCCATGTGTTCCATGAACAGGCCTGAGGATATGTTAAACTCAATGCTGCTGCAGTCTTTCTGAAGCCATTTCTTCCATTATGTAAGACTTTTTGAACTCCGCATCTAGCGTGCTGGAATCCTAGAGGTTTCACCACTCCACAGCTCATCCCGTCTTAAATAACTCCTGTTTAATAGGGCTCTATGCTTGATGTGCAACTGAAGCCCTGAGGAGCCAGCCTCTGGTGTAACAAGACACCTTAACCTTGATTTCCCCTCACTTCATGTTGTATTAAGTACCTGACAGGAGATGCCCACTTACATCTTGTCCTCAACACATTTTCTCTGGATCTCGTGTGTGTGTGTGTGTGTGTGTGTGTGTGTGTGTGTGTGTGTGTGTGTGTGTGTGTGTGTGTGTGTGTGTGTGTGTGTGTGTGTGTGTGTAAGTGCACACTCTGCAGTATAATGAACTTGAATTTCTCAAGTAATCAGCAAACTCTATTAGATCAGCAAAGAGAGTTTGAAACTGCCTCCCTACATATTTTGACTGATGAAGAAAAAATCATGAGGACTAGGTACCTGACATAAGTGCTGTCAGGTCTAATTCTGATTCAGATGCGGTCCTTATGCAGATTACCACAGACAGCAACAGGACCACACTGATCTAATGAAGAGAAAGATCAGTGGAGAAAGACAAATTTAAGAGCTTCGGGTTAAAGAAACATTTTCCACCACAGAAGCCTTTCTGATCATTGAAGCAGAAGGCCTTCCCTGGATTAAAATTAGAGGGAGACATGAATACTAAAACTGCAAATGCTAGAATGGTGGAATAGAAGAGAGTGACCAAACAGGAGCCTCCAGAAAATCTGTCACTTTTCTCTACAAAGCAGCATTTTGGGTCTGCCTCTTAGATGGACTAGGCAGGCAACTTCCTCTGAAGGTGGGTGGGGAATCTTGCAGCAACTCTGTCAGGTACCTCTGAATATTTCTAAGGAACGTCTGGATCTTTGTGACTGCTCTATGCAGTGAACTACAGAAGTGAATTCAGCAGTTTTCTCAATGAAATAGCTTCAGGTCCTGGACTGTTGCCACTGATCAAAGCTGACCATTGAATTCCCCTTGACAGAAAGGAGTATAAGAAGGCTTCCTGTCCCAGTTGATTGTCCACAGATGTGATTTTGCACCCTTCATTACTCTTTGGTTGTTGTTTAGTCCCATGCTATTATTTCTACGTGCCTGGCTCAACTTATATCTTCTTCATGTAGAAACAATTGGCAGAGTGTGAAAAATTATGATTTAAAACCTTTAATCTATGCAGTGCATAAAAATTCATGGCTCTACAGAGTAGAATTATGTTCAAGTCTCCCCATAGTAAACAAACTCTTGTTGTAAGTTATCATCATCTTGCACTTACTGTCTCAACAACTCAGAGACTCTGGAAAGGAAACAAATAAAACAAAGCCAAACAGCATTCTGTTAAAATATGTTAACTGGTTTCTTGAACACAGCTAAGCAGGTCAACTAGCTCCATTCTGACTACATAGCTAGACTCTAACTATGTACAGACTGGCTGACTAAAAAGAGTAGGGGGGGAAGACTTGAATAGAGAGGTGTGACTCTCTTAAAATTCTGAAGCAGAGAAGGAACAATTGGCTGTTCCCAATTGACATTCAGCCCAGTCCAGAAAGATCCTCCCAACCAAAAGCAGTTAAAGGCAACATACGAGGGCAGTTGGCACAATACATAGGTGCTCAACCTGTCCTTCCTCAGCAATGAATTCACAGTTTTTATTAGTAAACAAAGCTTTCACTAATACAAATGGAAGCCTTTATTTGAATACTAATACATGTGTGTGTGTGTGTGTGTGTGTGTGTGTGTGTGTGTGTGTGTGTGTGTGTGTGTGTGTGTACATAAGCCTGTGATTTTGTGCACAGGCTTGTGTGCACACAAGACTAAAGCCAAGCCTAAATGAAGTCCAGATAAAAAAAGTCCCCAACAGTCACAAGTGGCAGGAAAACACAAAGAAAACAGCACAGTATTGCTAGCTAAGTGATGTGCACAAAATGAAAATATAGTATTTCATTTTGTTTTGTTTTGTTTTTTTCTTTCATTAACAAATTTTAAAAGAATTTTCAGAGTGACATAAACAAAACAAATGATTCATTATGTTATAAAATGAATCTCTGGGGTCCTAGAGGCACCAAATTTGGTGGGTAGCTTCTTTGGAATCTTTCCTGTAAGCCCTCCAAATTTGGAGAGGTTTGGGGTTCAGAGGGCCGAGTTATTAAACTCCAAATTTGGTCCCCCTTGGAAAAAGAGTTAGAGGGAAAATGTCATTTTAAACTCAAGCCTCTCTGTGCTGTGGAATGCGAAGAAGGAGGGTTGATTCTGTTCTGTTCTATTTTCGGTTGCCTTTGGAAGCACAGGCAATCAGGGAGTAAAACTGGGGTTTTATTACTTTATTGCTTAGCAACCCTTCCAAGCAAGACCTCACATCAACTCTCCTTCTTTGCATTCCACAGCATAGAGAGGCTTGAGTTTAAACATTTTTTCTCATCCTCTTTTTCCATGGGGGATTCAATTTGACATTTAATAACTTGACCCCCTAAAACCTAAACATCTCCAAATTTGGAGGGCTTAAAGAGAAGGATCCCATGAAACTACCTACCAAATTTGGTGCCTCTAGGATGAATCATTTTGTTTCTAGAGCCAAAAGTGGCAGTTTGTTTCATTTTGTCACAAAACACATCCTACCATTTTGTTTTGTAAAAACCAATTTGTTTTGTAACAAAATGACAAAACATTGTTTCATTTTTCATTTTGTGCCCATCTCTATTGCTAGCTATACAATAGAAGTAACAGCTGGATTGGCTCTGAAGGCATTTGGTTTTTGGCAATATATTCATTTCTTGGCACCCTTAAGGAGGACTGGCAGTTTCAGACAGATACTTACTTACTTACTTACTTACTTACTTACTTACTTACTTACTTACTTACTTACTTACTTACTTAATTACTTAATTAATTAATTAATTACTTACTTATTGAATTTCTAGACCACTCCTCTGGTGATCAGACCACTCTGGGTGGTTTACAACACTATCACCAATACAAACTCATGATAAAACTGGTATAATCAACAGTTAAAACTGGTATAATCATAAAAAATCAAAACATATTAGACAATAAAACCAACAAGGCATCTAAAATAACAGTATTAAATTACACCATTCTATATTTGTGCTGGTGGGCAGATTAAGAACACAGGGTGAAGTTAATGAAAATGAGCACTGTAGTTGTGTTTGAGTGAGTTGTGTAGTTGTGTCTGGGTTGTATAAACGTTGCCAAGAATTTTACCACTAAGAATGGTCTCCTGGCAAACCACATCTTCCACGTTTGGACTTTTGGTACATGCTTTGAAAAAGAGGGTATTCCCCTCGAAAGCTTGCAATGATTTTTTTTTGTTATTTTATAAAAGGCCTATACAGGTAACACCTATAGCCTAGTCCTCCAAGTTTTTAGAGATCCTTTAAAGGAGTCCAAAGCCAGAGCCAGGCAGATTTCAGCAGGGAGATTATTCCAGAGATGTGGGAGCGACTGCTGAGAAAGCCCAGTTTCTCTTTTCTCTCTCTCTCTCTTGTGGCCTTCTCTAGGAGTTAGTGCCCTCAAGCGCCTTGACTGGGAAGAGAGGGTATTATGGGCACTCTCTTTGGGAGAAGGCAGTCTGCCAAATAACCCATACATCCCTAGCATGTCCAACTCCTTGTTTCAAGTTCACTTAGAAGCATTCCCTGTCTGAAAACCATGGGCAAGGTGCTGCCCATCAGTATCAACAATAGTGAGCTAAATGGGCCCATGGCGTGTTTCAGCAGGAAGAGGCAATATCATCATGGGTTGCAAGACCTCTGTGGACAAGGAGTTCTTCAATGCAAGGCTGGTCGGGAACTTTGGGTCTTCAGAGTTGTCCACCTATAGCACCCACAGTCCTCTGTCATGGGTCATGTTGGGTGGAACCTCTGATAGCTATAGGCCAAAATATTAGCAGAGATAAGGATTCTCCACCCCATTCTTCCCCACCCCATTCCCATCTAAACACCGCCACAAGGAAGGAGTTACATCACATCTGTGCATTTCAGTGGGCCATTTAGAGCCCCCTAAGGATTGCAAGGAGACAATCTGATTCCCAGGGCTGGCCCTACCACAAAACAAAGTGGAGGCGACTGCCCCAGCAACAGACATAAAGTCTCATGAATAATAATCATCACGTCCCATCAAGTTAATAATTCTGACCTAGGACAACCCTTTCCAAGGTTTTCCCAAGGATAGAATACTCAGAAGTGGGTTTCCCATTCCCTTCTTCTGGGACCACTCTGGGACTGTGCAGTTTTCCCAAGGAAAGGGTGGTTGGCTGTCTTCAGAGGAGGCATGATTGGGATTTGAACTCCCAACCTCTGGCTTGAGTTACCGAATACTTAGGCCATGGTCTCACAACCGCTTCCTGCACATTTTGCTGCAGATAACTGTGCAGTAAAAGATCACGTCCTAACCATGAAGGGAAGTAATTTGGTGCCCCAACCGACCACGCCCCAGGAAGCGCACATTCACCGAAGTATTTTAAACCACTGCTAGGGGTTGGTTTAAAATACTTTCCTTATTGATGCACAGTTCTTTGCTACTCTAACGAGGTGTGACCCCAGAAAATATGCAGTAATTAGCTTTGTATCCTATTTCCTGCCGGTAATCATCCAGGGGGTGGAATTTTTAAAAATGCAACAGAGACTTAGAAAATCAACCTGGGAAAAGGGGAAAAGATGGGCAGTAAGCAAGTAGAGATGGGCACAGAGCAGTAAAATACTACTCTGTCAACAGGACACTAACTGTGCATCAAACAACACATGACAGGCCCCCCCCAAAATATGCATCAAATTAAGATGTGCAGAAAACTTTAGTGAGACTGTGGCCTTAGTTCTTTACATTGTTCCTGTTGTATTGTCAGCGACAGCAATGGAAAGATTTACCTGCAGTGTAAATCTGGGGTCACAGCCATTTTGGGTACTGTCCATCCCAATATAATGGAGAATTCGGCTCCAAATATGTCTAGGGAACCATTGTGGGATTTGAAATGGATTCTGAGCCCCTTGCAAGTTACTTTCCTCCTTTCCGTTTGCTTCTGTGGCAGAAATTAAAAGGCCGCCAGTAGGGGAAACATTTGAGAGTACTACCTACAGCCCTGATCCATGGTACAGAACAAGAGGCAGCCAGGAGCAGAATTTCATAAATTGACAGGGGTGACAAAGCTTTAGCTCATGCTGGACTGTAGCTGCAGAGGAAGCAGGCAATAGTTCCTGACTGTTGGCCTTATCAAGAGTGTGAGTTTTATTTTTCTTCTCTCATATAAAGGAAAACACACAGGAGGTCCTCACTCTCCGCCACACCAGCATTGCCCTCCACAGAGTGAAACCTCTTGCTAAGCTTGTTGCCATTTCTGTATAATGCTTTCTGTCAGGGAAGAGGTCAAAGAAAGAGTGTAGCGGGGGAAACAAAACAAAGTAAAGGATCAATATTTAAGCCTTGGGGTTATGTTCCTGATGCTTGATTCTCTTGCAGATTGAAAAGGTAACAAATAGTACCAGCTAGAAATGAGTTAACGGATTAATGGCAAGGTATACATATTAAGTTACAACTTGGCGGTTCACCTCTTGATTGCCTTTCTCCTTTCTGAGCGCACATTCAACAGAGAGCGCTCCTGGTTGCTGGGATAAAGGCTTTCTGGGGAATCCGGAGCATAGCGTAGCTCCACCACCACTCTTGAAGGCAGAGTCTGGTGGGCACGTGTTTGCCAAACCAAACTGTGTAGGCGTTTGTGTGCTGGGGCATAAGACAGCATGCAGGATGGCACAGGGGTGGCAGAACCCATTGGCCAAACCACCACTCACTGTGCATTTGGCATTTCTCAGTGCATCTGCTCATTGGCTTCCGCTGGCTGGAAGAGAGTGGTCATCTTTTAAAAGGCACAAAAAAGCTCTTGGGAAAAAAGTGTGTTTGCAAAATATGCATCAAATGGGTGTTCTATAACATGCATATTAAAATGCATATTAGAGGCAAGATGCAGCATGAAATCACCACGGGCATATTCATTTAAAACTATGAGCGAGGCCAGTTGGTAGAGAACCAATAATGTCAATGACATCACGTTTGCTTTTTATGATTCCTAATAGAGGTGGGCACGAAACAGAAAACCCATGGTTCGGGTTCTTCTATTTTGGACCCATCCTTGGTTTGGTTCGGTTCGGGATCATACGATTTTTTTAAAAAATGGTATGAACCTGAACTGAGAGAAACCGGTTTGGGTCCGACTTACCAGGCAGCGGTGGTGGCAGTAGGCAATGACCACAGCAATCTTGGCCATGGCAGTAGCAGCAGGGGCTTTTCGAGGCACTAGCTTGGGGCCAGCACCTCTTTTTTGGGGGGTGGGTTGTTGTTTTGTTTTTTGCTTGTTTGTTTTGTTAGGGGCTGACAGCGCATTCAATTTTTGGGTTTGTTTGTTTGTTCGTCAGCATTCAATTTTTGTTTGTTTGTTTGTTTGTTTGTTTGTTTGTTTGTTTGTTTTAGAGTGCTGACTGTGCACTCCTGGGGCTACGTTGGTGCTCCTTTTGTTAATTTTTTTTTGTTTTGTGTTGCTTTTAAAGCACCTAACACGTGCCTCCTGGGGCCGGGTTGGTGCTTCTTTTTTATTATTATTATTTTAAAATTGATTTTAGAGTGCCGACCATGCAGCCCCTGGGGCCGGGTTGGCACTCCTTTTTTTAAAAAAAAATTGTTTTGTTTTAAAAGTCCCCAGCTGGGGGATTTTTGAGATGCTGGCTTGGGGACAGCTCCTCTACAGGCCTACCTTCCCCCACCAGGACCAGGAGGACTGCAACGACAACAAGGTAGGAGGGGTAATGAAAAATGAAGCAAACGAAATGGAAATTTCTGTTTCGTTTCATTTTGTTTTTCTTTGATGGGTTGGTTTGTTGTTTTGTTAGCTAACAAAACAAATAACAAATAACAAAATGAATTAAAAGTTCATTTGTGCCCATCTCTAATTCCTAATCTAGGTTAAATTTTCCCCTAATTTCTTAGATTTTATGGAAGATACCTTCCCCTTTTCCTCTTTTATTCTCTTCTGTTTCTTTGCACTAATTATGTTAATAGTTCTCTTTCTCTCTCTGCATTCCTAAATTGCATTTAGGAATCTAACTCTATTCTTTTCATCTTTCATTTTTGCCTTTTATATGTTGTTAGCACTTTTAAGAGTTTCATCATTTATTATTTTCCCTTTCTTCCGACTATAGGTTTTTACATTTTTTTCCTAATAGTCTCTGCAAAAAAAGAAAAAAAACTGTTTTCTTTCACAATTGAGTTTAGTAATGCAAATCTGCCCTTTATGTGGACGTAAATTCATCAGATGGGATTATGATTCTTTACAAGTTCTTCAACTGTACTCTGACTTTTAATATTAATTGTCCATGGTCTATTCCTGTTATAGATTTGGCAGAGATAATAATACCACTGTTTCATTTCCTATATTCTATATTCTTGCACTCCTGGATACATTGGGTGGAGCCACTGTGAGATGCAGGAAGCTGGACTAGATGGGAGTCTGGCCTGATCCAGCATGGCTCTTCTTATGTTCTTATGTATATTGGTCATCACATGGTGATGTCCATGCATACTGTCATCAGTTCAGTTGCCTGGAACATTTGTTTGCATTAAACAGGTTGCTGGCATCACAGAGTTCTGTATGCCATTGCCTCTGAGGCCAAACTTTCCAACAGTACGAGTAATTGGTTCTGTTTTGTTTCCTAGTTTTACACCCTTGTTACCTATGACTGTCAGGATATCATGCTTTAAATCATTTGTCTTATTTTTGGTGCCTGTTGTTGGAGCATTGACTTGAAAAATAGCTATGTTTATACGATTTCCAAGATGCCTGAGTGATATTATTCAGTCAGATTTTGAATCATATTAGGGGGACCCTAACTCTGCTACAACCTGCTTTACTATTAGCATCACATCAATCCTTCTGAGTTTGCCATTTCCAGATTAAAATGTTTTATTAGTGTCTAATTGAAAGAAGTCTTATTATAGTCCACTTTAGTTCTGTTACATAAAGCACAGGTGTGTTAAATGCTTCACTTCTGACTTTATGGTTTCCGCATCATCTTGATTCCTCCTTCCCACATTCTAACTACAGTATATGTGTTGTGTAGCATTGGACTTTCCCATTGCCTCTGTACACATCAGCCTTTAGATGTCTTTTTGTCTTTACTCTGTTTGCTTCATGGAATGTGAGAATTAGGAATGAAGACAAAGCAATTTGAAATAATGGAAAAACATGGCATTATGAAACAAAAATGACATCTCAAGTATAACATAATTTATATAACAATTATAGAATTTTTGTTACTGAGAGAGAACATATCTGACCAGAGGTTCCACTGAGACTGCCTTTAGATAATTAATCTCCCATCTCTTCAGTCCAACTTGTACAAAAAACATGAATGCAATGACTTATGTCTTATTTGTGTGGTGTTGCCTTTGCATCCCTTCCTGATTTTGATATAGCAGTGGATTCTGGCCCAGCAAATACTCCAAAGCAGAAGCAAACCATATGGAAGTTTCAAGATGCATTTCAATAAAAACTGCCATCGAGTGAGTACAGCCAAATGTCAGGCAAATTCATCATTGGATGGATGGATGGTGTTTGGACACCATTCCTCTACCAGCTTGAAGGTAAGATACCTTCTCTCCCCACCTTATCTTCATCAGCATCCTGGGAGTTAGGTCAGGCTGAACATCATCCACTGAGTGAAGTTCATGAGCAAGTGTTGAACCTTCATGTCCTAAATCATGGTCCAGCAAGC
This sequence comes from Phrynocephalus forsythii, assembly GCA_029282475.1. Taxonomy (NCBI): domain Eukaryota; kingdom Metazoa; phylum Chordata; class Lepidosauria; order Squamata; family Agamidae; genus Phrynocephalus; species Phrynocephalus forsythii. The sequence goes on from JAPFRF010000003.1 coordinate 16,502,623, forward strand.
TAGTCACTAAGTAATTCTAAGTAAGGGTCACCTCCTTTGAGTTGTTGCGTGTTGAGTTTTTTTTTAAAGCGGATAAGATATTATGGAAAGTAATGTTAGTCTTCACCCATAACAGGAAAGCTGAATAAAAACCCTTCAGGGCTGCTCCCAAACTATATATTTCCATACTAATAGACAGACACTCTGTTGAATTTATCCCTGTTATCTTTCATGTATTTGCACCATTTTATGATGCGTCATCACAACTCCCAGTTAGGGGAGAGAAAGATGAATATAATTCGATAAACAAAATATATAAATTAAATGGATTAGGATATTTTTCTGTGGGGAATATCCACTGAAAATGAATAAGCTAAATGTTATCCTCTTTCCTAGTTGGGATTTATTCCAGATCTCCTCCTGATCTCCTCCTCTTGAGCTATTCTTGAGAAGAAGGGAATAGGGGAGAGAAGTAGAGGTGAAGGAAATGTTGCAAGGAATAAAGTCCAACCCAACCTAAGTTTAAATCCAGGTGTGGACCTATCAGAGAACAGACCAACTGAAGCCAAAAAGCACAGTCCAGTTGATGAATTAAATTTCCCAAATAGACTACTGTTCCTTGTCAACTAACATTGAGGGAGCAGAGTGGAGCCCTGTACTTTACATCTGTGTGCCGATGGGCTAGTTGAGGGTAAACAAACTGAAACTAAATCCTGACAAGGTAAAGAGGCAGGTGAGTAGAAAGTTAGATTCAGGAACTGGGATTCAATCTGTTATTGAAGGAATTGTGCTCTTCCTGATAGGCCTGTTTCATAGTTTGGGACTGCTTCACGATTATGCACTACACATGGACTCCCAGGTGGCATTGCCAATCTACACTGGAGCATAGCTGACCCTTGCCATCTTCCCAAGCAGCCGACCACTCATTGGCTTTGCAAGGAGAATCTCCCTCCCACCTTCTCATTGGAGTGGTCGGCTGCCTGAGAAGGCGGGAAGGACTCTGATGGTGCATGGAGCCCAGGAAGTGGTCTGAGAGGCGGAGGGGGGAGAAGAGAGAGAGAGAATAGGCACAGATAGCCAGTAGTGCTTCAAAGCACAAAGCACCCATGTCTGATGGACAGATGTTGCTGATTGGACTAAGCAGTGGTGGTAAACCTTTGGCACTTCAGATGTTGTAGACTACAACCCCCAGAATTTGCCAATGACAAAGGACTGAGAGAGTTGTGGCCCAAAACTGGACTAAGATGTTGAATTCTCCCTAGTGAGAAAACCTGTTGTGACTAGAGATGGGCACGACCAGGAAAAATTATGTTTCGAGTTGTCGTGTGTCGGAGCCGGCCTGTTTCGGCTCGTTTCCATTTTTCGCGAAATTTTCCAAAAAAATTCGTTTCATTTGCCGTTTTTTTGTCTGTCGTTAGTAATGGTTTTGGGGGGGGCTGGCTCCTGGAGGCACCTCTCTGGGGTGGATGCCTCCTCTGGCCCGCCATGAAGGGAAAGCAGGCTCATGGAGGCACCTCTCTGGGGTGGGTGCCTCCTCTGGCCCGCTACAAAATGGAATGCATAGCCAATTGGATATGGATACCATTAAGTTGCAGTTGCAGTAGCAGGCAGAGGCACCTCTCTTTCGGGTGCCTCTGTGACTCACTGCCAGTGGTGCACTTGGGCTGGGGAACGAAGTGAGAGAGGACCCCTACGGGCGCCCTGTGACTCACTAAGAAGGGAAGTGTACTTTCTGTAGTGCAATGCAAGTACACATCTGGCTTACTGGTTAGGGGTTAGCACAAGGGCTAGGCTTAGGGTTACGGGTAAGGATAGGGTGAGTTACTGGGGTGCACCTTTGGGTGCCTCTCTGTCCCACTAAGAAGGACAGTGTACTGGCATATGGGTTCAGGTTCGGGTTTGGGTTCGGGTTCGGGCTAGGGTTAGTGGGCTTTTTATGCCTGACTGGCGCATCCCAGAAGTCTCAGTCAAAACCTGGCCAAGTGGCCATGCAATTGGTGGAATGGCTCCAAAAATTTGCATGGTCCACTCCCATGGCCAGCCCATCATTGCGCAGGTGTAAAAAAATAAAAATAAAAAAATAAAAAAATCAATGGAGACGTTTTGTTGCAAGAAAAACCCACTGCTGCTACTGAAAAAATTCAGGCAGTTTTAAAATAGCTATTTTCACATGTTTCTGTGGTGCTTTGGTGTATTTTTGGACCATGCGATTTCAAAATAAATATTGTGGTCGCCCCATTTTGGATCCCCCGCCCGCACCGCATGGCATGGCAAGTTGGCGAGATGACGAGGATGCGCGCAGCCCAGGAGAGGAGAGGGGGGAGCCCCCCCCAGAAACCACCCTTCTGGTAGGTGCCCTCACTGAGGCAGGCATATTTTCGCCTGCTTTTTTGGCCGGGAATCGGGTTTTTTATTTTTAAAACTTTTTTTCTGTGCCGCGCCGCTTGGCGAGTTGGCATGGCGACTCGACGAGGATGCACACTTTGCGCAGCCCAGGAAAGGAGGGGGGAGGCCAGGGACCCCCCCCGAAACCACCCCTCTGGTAGGTGCCCTCACTCAGGCAGGCATATTTTCGCCTGCGTTTTTGCCGAGAATCAGGTTTTTTTTTTTTAATTTTTAAAACTTTTTTCCTGTGCCGCTTGGCATAGCGCGCGATCGACCACGACAAATCAGACCCAATTTTTCTTTAGTCGGTTCGAGTTCAAGTTCTGGCGGAGTAATTTTTGTTACCGTTTCTGTTACGTAACGGAAACGAGAAACGGAAACGGAAACGAGAATTTCACCAAGTCGTGCCCATGTCTAGTTGTGACTCCTCCAAGCCTTTTCAACTAGTCTTAGACACAAGTTTGATCAGTTCTGTTTTGTGCCAATTTTGGTAAAGTGGTTGTCTAGGATACTGACCAAGGAACAGGAAAGCTCAGAAGAACACAAAAACTGTAATTAGTTAGAAAAGACAGCATGCTCTCTGTGGTCCAGGAGTAATTCTGGGTCAGCCCTAGACTCCTGGCTATAGATCACTCATTATTTCTGTGGTCTCTTAGATGTTCCCTTTTAAACAGGGTGTATTGCAGCATATCTTTATTTTAGCACAACATAAGAATCATGGATTTGTGCCAAGGAGTATGAAAGTGCTGTGCCAAAGGCACCTAGTAACAAACACTGCGCTTTGGATGGAATACAGCTAAAAATGCAGACATTTGAAAAATGTCCAACAAACACTTTAATCAGCGGGAGAGATGCCTGCAAAATGCTTACATTGGAGAGGGGGGTGAATTGTGGAAAAAGAATGCATGTGGGTAGGACCCTCACCCTTCAAAATCTGGTAACTTGAAAGAGAACTGGGGTGGATATTTTATTTTTAAATATCACCCCATTAGTGTTGCCACTCTCTGGGCGGTTCACAACGGACAATAAAAACCATACACTAATAGCACCATTTGATCATTACAAGCAATGCAACAGAGCACAATAAACCCTGTTGCTAGCGAAAACTACCTTCCAATTAAAATTACACAAATTAAAACACACTTGAACATCTCAGGACAATATTTACAACTGGCAGAATGCAACTCTATAGAATTCAGTCTTAATTAGCTTCCTAAAAGCAGAGATGGATGGTGCCTGGAGAACATCTGTAAGAAGCTTGTTCTGGAGGGAAGGGGCCCTGACTAGCTCTGCCATTTTGGGTCTCTTTGTCTATTTACCAATCTTGGCATCAAGGTCTGTGGGGAGCAGTTGTGATGGGTAGCTATTTTGTGGGAGAGGCTTCCCGCCAAATGATCAGCACCTGAAGCTGAGCACAGAAACTTACAGGAAGCCAATGATGGCGTGCCAAAACTGGAGATGGAGGCTCATCTCCGCTGATACCTGTAATCAGTCTGGCTGTGACATTTTGGAATTTTACATTCGCTAAATAACATTCAGCTCGTTTGGCAACTTTCTAACTGTGGGTGGCCAGTTGTGCACTGTAGGATTGCAGGCAGCAATTCCTCTCGCTCCCACACCCACACCGGAGGTATATTCAGATTATTGTCCACATGTTCACATGAAAAAGGTAACACTTGTTTTCTTGTCAAAGCAGACATTTCTTCTGCCTGTAAGAGACAGGACATTGACCTCTGCTTAAACATCCTGAGGTAAGAGGAGTAGCCAAAGGAAATTATTTATAACCTGACCAGCTCATTCTGTTTCATTCTCTCAAGCCCACAGTGTCTGACTGACACAGCAATAATGGACAGCGAACTTTTGTGCCAATTAATTGTTAATGAGAGGTTTGATTAGCAAATAAAGTGCCTATTAGGTGAACTGATTGTCTTTCTTTCATAAAACCAGAGGTCAACTATTTGTTTAACTAGGGGGGGAAACAGACTGTATACAGCAGAAAGAAAGAAAGAAAGAAAGAAAGAAAGAAAGAAAGAAAGAAAGAAAGAAAGAAAGAAAGAAAGAGAAAGCTGTTTAAATATTAACCATGTCTCTTCCAAGGTTGGATAACTCTGATTCAACAAAAATAGAATGAGCAAATCGGGTCTGCAATTATGATTTGGTCAACAGATCATCCTGAATCAGCAACTTGGGAGACTTTTTCAGATATCAATTACTTACCCCTCACTTGGCCATGTTTTCCCAAACTTTTGATACATGGGACACAATTTATGTTTTCTGATTAAAACAGGAGACCCAATTCTGTCCTCCATTGGAAGACATATATGGATATAGCTTCTACATAGAGATACCATGCACTGCATCTGAGAGGTCTCTACCTCTCTTCCCCAACCCACAACCCCCATTTAAGTACAGTGGTACCTTGTATAAAGGAATTAATTTGTTCCAAATGAAATTATGTTAAGCAAATTTTCCTTTATACAAATCCCCATAGGAATGCATTGAAAATGGAGTGATCCCATTTTTATGTTGTACGGATTCTCCCCATAGGCGATTATGTTGAGCAAATTTCCCTTTTTCCAGGAAGTTTTTATGTTGTACAAATTTCATGTTATACAAGCTGTTTGTTATACAAGGGTCCACTGTACATACCAATAATTTACTTATATAGGAAAAAGCAAAGTTGCAACTTTGGGGAAAGCACTTGGTACAGATGGAGAATAATTTTGTTCTAGTTTGCTTTGCTTATGGATGGAGCAAAATGTACAGCCTTCCTCATGCTTGGTATGGAAAGAACTGGACAATGAAAATGGCTGCATGCAAATACAACCAAAACCAGTAGAGTTATCTACTGAGGCCCAGGGCTTACAGTATTCACAGTTTAAAATGTGGGGTGTTACTTCCTTTCAATTTAAGAACACAAAGGCTTCCACCTTTATTTTTTTTTTCATATGCTTTTCATCTTGACAAGCTGTATTGCAAGCATGTCAGATATATAGAGATATATTGATATTAGATATACAGTGGTAATAAAAATTAATTAGTTCAAATAAAATATAAAAACAAAACAAATTCAAAATGCATTAGAAACCCCATTTTTATGTTGTACATTCTCCCCAATTATGACACATCTCAGATTTATTTTATGTTGTACAAAATTTTATGAATATACAAGTCCAAAAAAGAAAATTATAACATTATAAAAAAACAAAATAAACAAACATTTAGAAACAAAAAATCATTCATATTCAAAATGAATAATAAAAAGAAACAAACATACATAAACAAGACAAAAATATACAAATTAAATAGAAAGCAAACTATATAAGAACTTATTAGTTTTGTGCACCCTTCACCCTCAAGGTTAGTCTTTGTTTAAAATTATATAATTGCTTTGTTGATTAACATCCTTCCTAAAGTTGCCCCTATTCTTTCCAGAAATAAATTAAATTGTTGCTAGGAGTATATATTTTCATTTTCCAAATAAATAAGTCAAAATGGGTCCAGATATATTTAAAATCATTAGTATGGTATACTCCTTTACTCATTTTCAAATCATTCGTTAATTTATCACTGATAGCCATTTCCACATTTCTTTATACCAGTCTTCAATTTTAAATTGAGACAACTAATAAGCTCCATGGTTGTGAACACCAAACACAAAGGATTGGATCCAGAATAGTGTTTCGCTGATTTTGGTTCATGCTGAGAGACATGTATGGATATAAGGATATTTCTGCTAACAGAGTGAAATAGGCAAGTGCTGCATTTGTTTGATAAGCGTAAACTACTTTGGAAAGTCACTATTAGGCAAAAATAGAAAGTTTCTGGAAATCTAAGATATAAGCAAGACAATTTTTTGCTATTCAGAGAAAATGCAGGAACAGAGAAAGAAAGAAACCCATGCACAGAAGGCCCTAGAACTGGCTGTCATACATATGAAAGAGAGAGAGAGACAGTTGAATCAGTTTTATGGGATGTAAACATAGCTTGGGACTCTCTTTGAAGAGCTCCTTGTTGCTCCCCATGCACAACAAAACCTTAAACAGAGTTGTGCAAAATAGTAAGAGTTGCAGAACAGATTGTCAGATAAGATAAAGAAAACATTTGTTCATTTCTTCATTTGTCTGGTTCATGACCATCTCTAACTAGGGTAGTCTGGACTGAAGGTCTATTGGTGCTAAAACACCATTTATAACTCACTAAACTAAGTGCAGATTCTAGCTATGAATCGTGCTATTGGGCAACTCCATGCTGAAGTTCCAGGCTGTCCACAATAGCACCTTCAGGTCACACTGTGTAGTTGGTAGGCTGTGTTCATCCTGATGGGTGTGTAAGGCTGGATTAAGCTGAGATGGGTGGAATTCGTTTGAGGAAATGCCCAGCACTTACAGTATCCATGGTAAGTCCCCAATCTGCTGATAGATGGGTCGCCATTAGAGATGGGCACGGAACGAACATTTTTTTCGTTTCCATTACCGTTTGTCGTTTCTGTTACGTAACGAAATGACAAATGAAAATTATGATGAAAATGCAACGAAATGAACAGAACTGCAAAATTGTGGTCGTTACGTTTCGTTTCCGCTAATGGTGACACAAAATGAAATGAGCTGTTTTAAATGTTAAAAAATGCCCTGGACATCCGTAAAAACACAGTGATAATTATTTATATTGTCTGATAATACCTAACGGGGGGTTGGGGTCCTTAAAATGTTTGTTTTTGTCTTCTCCCATCGCGATGTATTTTCCTTTTCCCTTTAAAATGGATGTCACCACCAGCCACAAAATGGAGGCAAGCCATGTGATGGGATCATGTTCAACCAATAGCATGCCCAGGTTGCAGACTGGGCGGGCAGGTCTGGCAGCCACAGAGGGCATAAAAAGCTCTGGCAGCCCCCGTCCTCCTTGCAGTCTCTGGTGGGAGTTAGGGTGGAATTGCAGTATCTGCGACTCTAGTTTCAGTCCTGTGTACCTCTCGGCGAGTACCCTCCCCTGCCCCAAAGTGCAGTCACTCTGTGGCTGCCTTGCACCCTGGGCAATGCCCGCCGCTGCCTTTGCAGCCTAACTGCATACCTAGTCTATACTGTGTCTCTTCCAGCATCCATTTTTTTAGTGTTTTCTCTCTGGTCTGGGGCATTGGAGGATGCCTGCACATGGAAATGCTTTAAAAATCACGCAAAAAGTGGGTAGAAACAACAAATGAAAAAATGAAAAACGGTAACGAAATTTTTTCAAAATTTCCTGACAAACGGAAACGAACCGAAACAGACCTCTCAACGACAAACGAAAAACCGAAATGCCATTTTTCTGTTTTGTGCCCATCTCTAGTCGCCATACATCTTGTTGGATGAAAAGTTAACATCCCATTGACCAAAAGAAACAGGTATCGAGGGAGTAGAGACACAGTGTGGCTGATGCAACAATGGATCCTTAATCAATGCTAAGCCATTTCTTGCCTTTGTAATGGTGCCTTTTGCCTTTTTTTGTCAACCATTTATTTGATGTGCATAGATGCATTCATATGTATATCCCATTCACTGTACTTTGGGTCTCATTGAATGGGTACTACTGCCAGAAAAGGGAAATGGGAAGGGATTCATACCAAATTTTTTTTGCATAATATTTTAAATAAACGTCTTCTATATTAAAAATATTCTGTCCGGATTGTGATTTGAGAGTAATTCTGATTGGTGTTTGTTTTGCTCTAAATTAGCAATTTCCTTATTGGCCATAACAGTTAGCATCTCAGCTGGAACTATATTGGAATTTGAGCTGCCAAGAAAGATCATGAAACGAGGAATAAAAAGCATATGGAGAGGAGAAACCCACAAAGTTTGCCTTGCTGATATAATGGAAGGTATTCTGGCGGGCGGCCATCTGCACCCGCTGAACAGAGGGATCCAGGGAAGACATTGATCGATTTAACAGTAGGAAAGTATTAATGATATGCGGCTCTGATGGCTGAGCCACTTCACACTCATTTGCATTTCCATTCATCATCTCAGCATTTATCATTATGAGGCGAATGCCAGAACTAATTAAAGTCTGGGCTAACAGGGTGACATGGGGGACCAGCCAGTGCTTCTTTGGAGGGAAAAAAATTATGGGATGCTTTCCAGCAGGAAAGCACACCAACCTCACACCAAACTCAGCGAACTTAATTCTGAACTAAACTGCTAGAATTGCCTTTGTTTGGACAATCTAACAAACTTGACTTTAAATTATGCAACCCTCCTCCCCCCCATTGGGTAGCATTGTGATATGTGACCTCTTCCATTTTGATGGAATGAAAGGTTTCCATAAGATTTTGGCATTCGTTTTTTCAGTGAACAACGCTGGGAACAACAGATGGGAACAGCCACAGTCCTATTAGAAAGGTGACGCTGTAAAAGGAAACATCTATATAACATGGATTTATCCTCCCACTGAATGAGTGTGTGAGTAGCTCATTAATGGTAGCCATTTCAAGGAAGAAAGATATGAAAGAGAAATTCCCTGAAATAGATATTCCCTTCTTTAGCTTTAGAGATGGCCATATTCAAAACTGACCTCCAAGTAGCAGAAACAAATTACAGGCCTGTCCCCACCAGGGTGTAAGACAAACATTGGGCCTGATCCAGCCCAAGTAATGTCAGGACAGCAAAGCAGGGAGGGAGGAGCCTTGCTAAGGCCTGGGAGTTATATTCAATGGAATACCTGAGCAAAAGTACCCTGTCTTGTACTCAAAGAAGGCCATGGGCTACATTCACAGCACCACTTGGTGGAGTTCTGCTCACAATGAAGAAAAGGAGCTGATCTTTATTTATTTATTTGTATGCTGCTTTTACCCTCATGGGCCCCCAAGGTGGCTCACAACAGATGAAACAGCAATTTTGACTCTATCACATTTTTTAAAAAAAGAAACATACATTAAGATTTTTCAAAAAATCAAGTATAAAAAATTTCAAAATATTTAAAATGTGCAAGTTAACCGGCATTCCAGAAATAATTTGATGTCTAAAGGTCTGTCTGAAGAGGTCTTTGTCTGAGGGTGGAAGGGCGAGTGGAAGGGGGCCAAAATGGCTTCTCAGGGCAATGCATACCAAACTATGGGAGAAGCCACTGAGAAGACCCCATCTTGTGCCCTCAACAAGCAAGTTTATGATGATGCTTCCTTCTGTTTGTCCCCAAGATGTGGAGGACTTTAGGAAGAGCTGGAGCTGGATGGCAGGGAACTGGACAGAATAAGATCACCCAGAGATGATCAACATTTTTGCATTGTTGTTCTGAGAACATTCCATTCTACCAGGGAAATGCTAGGATTTATAGCTAGCCCCAACCTCAACCAAAACACATTTCTTATCAACGATCATTTCCTTATCACCAGTGTGGTTCATGAATGGATAGAACCCATCTTTGCACAAAATGATCAGCATGTATCCAAAATGCTTCGAGCGTGTAGGGAAAATATTATCCAACACAATATCTGTTCAGCAACCATTTGACATTATTCACCCGTTTTAGTTTTTCTGTTTGCTGTTTCATGCACCCTGCTAATTTGGGAGCTTCCCTCCAGTTGTTTTTTATTTTTTATTTTAAAGAAGTCAGTTTTAAGTGGGCTTCAGAAGCTTTCATATTGTTTTCCTTCTCGATGCTATCACAAAATTGTAGTTTCTGAGAAAGATCAGTAGTATTGTTTTTGATTCTGTTTCTTTAGTTCTAGCCTAGTGTACAAAAATGCCAAGTCTTAAAAAGACATCATAGACACTCATATGCAAATGTAGTTAGTTAAACACTTATATTAAACACTGCTTTTTGAGTATGATACAGCATAGTTATTTATTTATTTATTTAGTCAATTACATGCTGCTTTTCTGCTCACAGGGGACCCAAGACAGCTCACAACAGTTAAAAGTGTGCAATAATAACAGGTTTAAAAAACAGAATAAAACTATATTTTTGTTTTGTCTTGTTTTGTTTTTATTTGAAAATGAATAATAACAGGAAACATAAAAACATTAATCGGACAAAAATATACAAACTAAATAGAAATACAAAAACTTTGTACAAGACTGCATTAAAAACTCATAGCCTCTAAAGCAAACAAAATGATTTTGTCACATGAAAGCAGAAAATCCTGTTTTCTTCAACTCTGACAGTACCAATTGAACAATAACAAATGAAACAAGTACACTTTAGCTACCCAAAAATACTGCCTGAGGCAGCTACCTCACTTTGCCTAATGGTACGGCCAACTTTGTTACAAGAACAGGAAACTGCTAAAATCATGTTTGGGAGTGGCGGCTGCCTCTGCAATGAGAAGGATGTCATCCACAGCAGCAGATTGATGCTGGAAAAAGTCATCTTTTTGCAGTCTTAGGGCAAACACTGCTTTGTCACATGATGTACCAACCATTTACAACGTGAACTCCTGAATCTCCTGCTGCATGATCCAAAAGTGAAGAAGTGATAGTTGGACCCTCAGCTTGCAAGACAACTCAGATTGAGCCTTCCAAGGAACTCCATCAAAGGCGGGGGGAAGATTAGTAAGAGCCCCACATTCAAGCACGAATACATAGCTGATTGTATTTTTAAGCAAAGGATCCTGGAGACAGAGGTAAAGATCAAACATATGGCAGTGCACTTGGGACTACATGTATCCAAGATGATGAGGAAGCAGGTTCAACTGTTCCTATTGAGTTTCACCATTGGCACTAAATGAATGGAGCCCATCTCTGAAATGCTAGCATAGATACCAATGCATTCTTATGGGAAGATCAGAACTGGTGGATAAAATATTTTGGGAAGGTAACTTCTTGACCATTACTGCCTTTTTCAAAGAAGCACCCCAAAGAAGCTTCCAAGGAATCTTCAGTGTTCTCATCACACTATGCTGATGGCATATCCTCATGTCCTGAACTCAGGGCTGCAGCACATTCCACCCCCCCAAGGCATTCTTGAGGGACTGGAGAAATAAACAAGGTTTACAATGTGGATCTTTCGAAAACTACCTCATGGATTTATATTCCACATTAGCTTTTACCTGAAAAGAAAACAAATAAAGAATGTTCAGTATGAACTCTTTCTAACCTCAGAACACTCCACTTCCTTGCTTTCTTTTAAAACTTTGGAGCCACCTTCTTCAAATGATCAATGTGCCTTTTTTACAATTGAATGGAAAACCATGTTAAACAGCTCCAAGTTGTTTGTCCATTGGGCATTAAACATCTTATTGACACACCTAAGACAGCCGTTCCTTCTTTCCTTTTGTCATCTGAAAGATCCAGGGCACACTTGATTTCCATTTGGAGCCATCAAGTTCTGACTGTTGTCAGCCTTGGAAATTGTCTGATCCAATTACTGTCACATTTACCTTCACTATTCTATCTTTTTCCTACTCAGATTTGTTACTCTTCATTCTAAAATTTACCAAGAAGTGTTTCGGTGTAGAACGGAGACATCACGAAGCTCTATTTTAACTGGGAAAAAATTGCACATAGACATTGAAGGCTGAGAACTGGGCAATGCTGGCAGGAACATAAGACAATGGAGTTTCATCTTAAGATCCAACAGCACAGTCTTGTTACAAAGACAGACACCCATGGTTTCTGCAAGCTGTTGAGCAATGGCTTTGTAGCAGAGTAACTTATCTTGTAAGAGTTTCCCCTAATGTGCCATGTTACCTGTGATGCTTCACCCAAGTGTCTCCATTGTATTCCCAAAGCCAGCCTTTGGAATTTAGAGAACTTTGTGTAAAAAAGCTGCTTTTGAAGCTCCCGAAAAAGAGAAGACAGGCAAAATGAAAGTAACTGGGTTGATAACATGAGAGTGCTTATGAGCTTCTTGGATGCTCTGTGCAAAGTTACCAGGATGGGACTGGAGTTGAGAGTCATCTGCAGTCTAGTGTCCCTAGCCAAAGCCTCTTTGTACTATCCACTAGCAATAGTCACGTTTCTCCTCTTGATAAAAATGATGACTAGAATTGCCAGATTCCCCCTTTCCTGTGGCAGCCTGAGTAGGAGAGATCCTCAAACTGAAAAGTCTTTTCATCCCCATTTGATTTTTGTGGGTTTGTAGGGGAATTAATTCACCAGTTAACACACACATCCCATTGAATTAAAGTTCAAGGCAACTTGCTCCAGAAGGATCTCTCCAAACTGGGGGAATGGGCTGAGAAATGGCAAATGCGTTTTAATGTAACCAAATGTAAAGTAATGCATATTGGGGCAAAAAATCCAAACTTCATCTCTCTACTCATGGGTTCTGAGTTATCCGTGACGGATCAGGAAAGAGATCTTGGTGTGTTGGTGGACAGCTCCATGAAGGTGTCTCCCCAGTGTGTGGCAGCGGTGAAGAAGGCCAATTCCATGCTAGGGATTTTCAAAAAGGGGATTGAAAATAAAACAACCAACATTATAATGCCATTATACAAAACAATAGTAAGGCTCCACCTGGAGTATTGTGTACAATTCTGGTCACCGCATCTCAAGAAAGACATAGTGGAACTGGAAAAGGTGCAGAAGAGAGTGACTAGAATGATTAATGGGCTGGGGCACCTCCCTTATGAAGAAAGGCTAAAACATTTGGGCCTCTTTAGTCTGGAAAAAAGGCGCTTGAGGGGGGATATGATTGAGACATACAAAATAATGCAGGGTATGAGTAAAGTGGATAGAGGGAAGCTCTTCTCTCTCTCCCAAAATACCAGAATTAGGGGACATACACTCGAATTGAAGGCTGGGAGAGTAAGAACTGACAAAAGAAAATATTTTTTCACCCAGCGCGTTGTAAGTCTATGGAACTCCCTGCCACAGGATGTGGTGATGGCATCTGGCCTGGATGCCTTCAAAAGGGGATTGGGCGGATTCCTGGAGGAAAAGTCCATCACAGGTTACAAACCATGATGGAGAAACCAGGGTACTTCAAGGGCCAGATGCAGGGGAGTGGTATCAGGAGACAGATATCTAGTCTCATGCGCTCCCAAATGCATCTGGTGGAGCCGCTGTGAGATACAGGAAGCTGGACTAGATGGGCCTTTGGCCTGATCCAGCATGGCTCCTCTTATGTTCTTATGTTCTCTTATGTTGCTTGATTATTAAAAATCCTTGAAACCCAGCACAAATACAATTGATTTACTTATGCTATTGTAAGTGCAAACTCATAAATTATAGCAGTGAATTGCTACCAGTTTACAAGTTAAATTCCAAAAATTGTCTTGGATGTGAAGCATCGCACTTGGGTGAAGCAGCACAGGTAACTTTGTACTTTAGAGGAAACCCTCACAAGATATGTTACACTGATACAAAGCCATTGTTCAACAGCTTGCAGTAACCATGGGTGTCTGCCTTTGACTTTCTAACAAAACTGTGCTATTGGATCTTCAGATGATACCACATTATCATATGTTCCAGCCAGTACTGCCCAATTCTTTGTGTTCAGTGATTGTGTGTTGCTACTGGGTGTTGTGATGCTAATGATGATTCACATGGCTCTTTCAACTGACTTAAAACAAACAACTGCAAGGTGAAGGCCTTTTGTGGTTTCACATTGTCATTTTACTTACAACAATAGTGCATTTTAATAATAGAGGCTCTCCACTGAGCAGAGGAATGCTAATATATTAACATTTTCCACCACTGGGTTATTTAAAAGTAGTCTATGGAGATGAAATCAAAACTCTTCTAATGGCATTCATTATTCATGATCACACTATAGCAGTATAACACAGCTAATAAAGTGACCTAGACAAAGAAACTGCATACCATTCTTTTCACCAAATTGCTATTGTCATATTTTCCAGTTGGTTGTGCTTATAAAACATCCCCAGGTAGCTGTCTGTTTGTTTTTTTCATTCTTAATTGTGTGTCTCACCTACATGTGTGTTGGGGTCTCATTAATCTGATTTTTAAACAAGATATGAGCATACACATAACCTTCTTGGCAATTTCGTATGTGCAAACAACAAAATTACTCTGACAGAACTGAACTGTCCCTTATGAGGGTCATGACAATATACACAGAATATGCATGTACATATGGACATGCAGTGTGTGTGTGTGTGTGTGTGTGTGTGTGTGTGTGTGTGTGTGTAAAACTTCATGCACAGGTCTTAATCATTCATAGCATATTTTTGCATAAAGCCTATTCTTCTCTGCATATACATGCATGCACTGCAATTTTTGACATGTGCATCCCCCCCTCCAAAAAAAAAAAAAAACATGCAAAACCCAAAGTTCCCTCTTTACTTTCATGTTCACTTAAAGGGGGAAAGTAAGCAAGCAAGAGGGCAGAAAGACTATTGAGGGGTAAAAAGGCATAAACCGAATGGACACAATTCCCATCCAAATTACAGCCGATGAAAAAAAAACAGGAGAAATACAGTTTTGCTAAGTGTCGTGTCTGTCCGCACTATACAATGGCAAATTACATTCGCCGCTACATGGCATGGTAGGCGCTCTGCTTGTGTATTCATTAAATATAGAAAGCCAGAGCGGGGCGTGGGGGGGAGTACAAAGTCTGATTCATAAAAGAAGAAAAGGGAACGAGGAAACCGAAAAGCCAAAGAAACTTTAAACAACTTTCTTTTCTTTTCAAACCCAATGCTTTCTGTGTAAGGGAATAGTCTCGTGAACACTCTCAGACTTCTACCATATGTTCGAGGAAACCAGGGACCCTTGAAGAAGAAGGAGCTTTTGAATTATTGATCAATGATTAGCAAATGCAATCGAAATTGTAGACTTGATGTTGTGCAGGGATTCATAATTTATGAGTGGACAAAATAGGAGGTAACAGAGGTAGCGGTAGGTGATTTCAGCCCCCATATTGATTACTTAAAACAACAGGAGGTACGTGTAGTGTGACAGATGGAACAAAAACTGACAGCTCACTGCCTGTCCATCACCACAGACTGGGAGCTCAGGGAATAAAGTGTACTGTAGAAGCAAATACATTTCTATTGTGTGTCTTTGATCATTATGCTGTTCGACTAGACCAAAGGACATATTTGTTTATAATTTATGTATTCTCTTACTATAAAAGATTGATGCCTTCCTATTAGATACCATTGGATCTAAATATCCAGATTCTTTGTCCCTGCAACAGCCAGAGAAGTGGCACTGCGAAAGTAGCGTGCTTAGCCCTTCAGTGGATTTCAGGCAGAAGGATCCACAAACCACACCTCTGTGGAACCGATGCTAACAACACAGCACCGATGTAAAAGTGAGCTCTCTGCTACTTTCTGGAACTGTGCAGGAGATCATTTATAGGAAGAAGTGAAGCAAGTGACTCTTAATGGCACCATGGGCCCGGTTCAGATAGAGAATTGGTTACTGAACAACTGTAAACAAGTGATAGGTTTGCAGTGAAAAAATATTTTGTGAGGGGGAAAAGTTCTGTTCATTTCCACACTTATTATGAGTAACTTCCCCTAAATCCCATTCAAGTTTATGAAATGGTGAAATAAATAAGACCAGCAAGTTCTGGTCCTGTCAGTTTCAGTACAAAGACCTATTTTTAATGTTGGTCCTTGATTGTGGTTAGATGCAGCCTGCCTTCCATCCTTCCTACACTCAAGGTATCTAACAACAGTTAAAAAAGAAGAATGTAGAGAATACAAACACAATTGGGTGGATTAAGAATTCATCCTTCACACAGGATGATTTAAAAATAATTTAAATTCCATCAAGCCATTTCAGAATGAACTCTAAGTATGGAGGGAGGAGACATCTTTCAGTGACAGTTTGAAACATGAATATAGCAGGTAGGGAGTAATGTACACTTCTGTTGCTATACTATTCACAGTTCTATAAGAACTTGAAAGGTATGTTTCCATATGCCAAAATGTGCCCAGTTTTTCTCTTTAGTTCTCGCCAGGTTATTGTTGTGCATGCACACATATAAAAATCACTAAACAACAGTGCAAAATAAATCTTGATGTTGGTCACATAGGCATATCAGGATATCCTTTTGTAACACAGTCATGAGTAGAGATGGGCACGAAATGAACAATTTTTCATTACTGTTTTCATTTTTTTGTTTTGTTACACAACAAAACGACAAACAAATTTTGTCTCTAAAATGGAACGAAATGAACAGAAACACCAGAAATTTTGTCGTCCGTTTCGTTTTCGTTACAGCAATACATTGAACTGCTTTAAATGTTTAAAAAAATCACAAAATTTGAAATAAATGGTAATGAAACAATAACAAAACGAACGAAAATGAAAATGAATTTTTGCAAAAATTCGTGACAAACGGAAATGAACAGAAACGGACCCCCTAAATGACAAACGACAAACAAAACACCATTTTTTTTATTCGTGCCCATCTCTAGTCATGAGTATAGTAAACCACTTCCGAGTCCTCTTTATTTAGAAAATGATGGAAAGGGTCCACCATTATGTTCTTACATTCTTATGGTCATCAAAAGTCAGAATCAACTTGGCAAAACTTCGTTGTTGCTGTTTTTGTTTTAATCTGCCCATGTGCAGGCCATTATGCATTGATCTTCTTCATCCCAGAAGTAATCCAATGGTATGTCTGAGGTAGAAGGACAAGTCAATGACGGGGTGTTTCATTGCCCAGGGGAAACCCATATATGCTCACTGTTCTTTGTGGTTATTTGTCACATGTCTCCTGTTTTTACATTGATGACCTTCATTAAAGAAGAGAAGAGGAAAATAGGGTGGGGGCAGTGGGGGCAGCTGCCATATTGGACCCTGCTCAGCAGACAAAATAAGAATGGGGAAGTGGGAATGGGGTGGAGGACTTTGTTTGTTTGTTTGTTTGTTTGTTTGTTTGTTTTAAAGCCCCAAACGAACCTATAAACCAATTTGTGATTTGTCAGTTGTCAGGGGCAAAATTTGTGGTCCATGGTTTGTCACCATTGATGAACCATGAATAGGGACAAACCACCATTTTGGTGGTTCTTCCCCACCTCTATACATAATGTTATCAGATAAATCAGATACATGTTATGAGATATCTAGTGTCATTTACTGGATAGAGTGATAGAGTCAGACTCACAAGGCCTGGATTCAAATCCCCACTGAAACAATGAAGCTCATTGGTGGTGTTGAATTGGTAAAACCACTCCCTAAATATCCCATTTACCTTGGAAAACCTATCAGGGTTGCAATACTTTACTCCTGATTTGATGGCATAACATAACAATATCAAATAAGTATTACAGAATGACAAGTGTAATATGCAGTTAAAATATAAGATGTTAGCCTCTGAAATCTGAACACTGAGCTTTTCACACTAGGTACCACAACATCCTGGTTCTCTGGAAATGTATCAGAGTTTTTGCACAAACTTTCCTGAATGACAACTTGCTTACTAGTATCAGCTTGGACCTTTCAGTGTATGCATAGCCAATAGGAATGCTTCAAAGTTTTTGCTTTTAGAGGGCATTTTCAGTTCAGACTCTATAGGTCTTTGGTTGAATTGCATGCAGTTTCTGAAAACATGCCCCAGAAATCGTTAGAACACAAAGGATTTCCTGGCAGACCAGTGTTTGACCAGAGTCCTGTTGGGATTTTATTTGGGGAGTAAGCCACAGAGGCTGCTCAGTGAATCACAGTGAGTGGAATAAGTGTCGGGCACATGCCTGGTCATGTGACTGGTTGGAAGCCAAGCACACAGACTGCACTTGGTTAATTAGCTGCAATTTGCCACTGCAATCTATGTGGTTTCCTTTACTCTGGAATAAAGTCCTGTGATTATTGTGAGAAAGCTTGCATGCAGAGTTAACCACCATTGCCAATTAGCTGCCCGCAGTGTTAAAAATGAAACACTGCTGCTTGTCTACTACAGTCCTGTCAAATATCAACGTGTCAGTTCACTCGGTGTTTCGCAATTAGAGGAGATCTACTGTACTCAATACAATTTGTCGAACTCCCCATTCAGCAGTTGATCCTGTGGGCTTAATCTTTGGATTCTGCCTCCCACCCCTTTTTAAAAAAAGGATCAAGAATGACTGTAAATACGGAAATCAATGCTCCAGGGCACATTCACCAAGCATCTGGAGGATATGGGCAAGCAACATTGGCAGAAAGGATCTTTTTTTAAGGAGCAAACACTTTTTCATACCCCCAACGTTCATCCACAGAGAGGATTTCCCAGATTATAAAGAACGAAGGAAACCTTAAACTGTAGCCAAGCTTTCCTGACAAAATTGCTTTGGCAATAATTGGTTTCCCTATATTTTCCTCTTGTGATTACACACGGCTGTCTTTCCTACCTTCTGGAGCACTTGCCCTCTTCTAAGCCCCTCCTTCCCACGAAGCTAATCCTAACTAAACAGAAGGGCAGGTTGAGAAATCTCTCTGTAATCCCCACCCCAAGTCCTTCAGCCAGTGGCAGTCACCTTGCCGTGTTTATTTCCCCCACCCGGTAATCCCCCCTTTCCCTAAAAACACAACAAAACAAAATAAACAGAAAGAAAGATATAAATAAAATTACAACCCAATTGCCTCCTTTTATCTGATGAATACAAAGCAGTGATATTGTGTTAGTGGGCCTTTTTGGAAGATATATTGGACTTTAATAAAATTTGATCAATGCATTTAAGTCAAATTGAATTATATGTAAGTGGATAGGGTTGACATATGTTTCAATATCTGCGAGTGATACATTATTCTCCAGTGAGCATAAAATTTAATGAAATATAAATACCCATTAATCCTCATGTTTCAACCAATCAGTCACCAGTGCTCCTGCCTGCTGTTAGCAGAAGCAGGCCCAGAAAAAAGTCATCTGTTTTATCTAAGCAGGAGATCCAAACTGGAAAGACATCAGAAAGCCTGGGGAAGAAAGGAAGGCAGCAGCAAGGCGGCAGCTTGCCAGCTTCTTGGCTGCTGCAGGTTCCCTAAAAGCAAACAATGCAACAATCTGCTTCCTCATCTAATAAAGATCCCAGAAGGAAATGAAGAGGGTTCATCATCTTTTGGTAACATCTTAATGTTTTCATTTTTAAAAAAAGAAGAAATAATACAACTTTGACCTTATCATGCTTTTCACTGTCTCAAAGCGGATTGAATTGTCTGTCACCTTACAGTTCAGTCGGTGTCAGGTGGAGTTTCTGGAGGCTGACTCTTTACCCCGTATATTTTGATGTCTGGTGAAAGAACTGTGCCTGTCTAAACACATGGGTAAAGACAGACCACCTACCAAAGGAAGCCGGGGGCTCTTTGAGACTTGGAGAGCAAAGGCCAAAGTTGCCAGTGGCAAATTAATCCAAGACCAAGTGTAAGTAGAGACGTGTAACTTTCCTTTGGTGGCACCTTCTTCCCTTGCTAGATGAGGAGTGTTGAGGTGTCTGTCCTTGAACAAATCAACAACCCCTTGAATAGGGCAGAAAAAAATTCTTAACATCCAACAGAACTGAAGTAGCCTCTTACTCAGGGTCAGTAGGCTTCCACCAGACCCACATCTGTAATGCCCCACAGTTATCTGGATGGGACAAGGACCAAGCACCACAATATCTACCACCGGGTTGACAGCCTTCATGCATGGGACTCCTGACAAGAAGGCCAGATGTTGCTATTTCCCCCTTTCTTTACACCACAAGGTGGACTGCCACTGACTGCAGAATTTTTCCTAGGAGAGAAGCCAGACTCTGGAACCTTCCAGGATGCTGATTCTCCAATTCATTCTGCATCAGATATCCTTAGAGCCAGGCATTATGGGCATGACCCATGACGGCAGCTTCTGAAATGCACATTGAGCGTTAAAGGTATGCAAGAGTTACTTGAAAGCTCCAAGTTCCTTAACCATAATTTAAAGGCAAAAATGGCTTTAAACAGTTCTTGCTGCCATTACAGCAACATGGCAGGGCAGTCTCTCGCAAGGCTGCCTTGGCCCCAATACATGACTCCCCAGTGGGACTTTGAGTTAAAATATGGCCCAGGAAAGACTGTCTGATATTCCACTTCTAAACACAACACCTTACCATTTCAAAAAGCAAGCTGGTGGAGCAGGGAGAGAAAAAGGCGATGGGTCTTTCCACCCAAACAGTACAATCCAGATGGTTCCAATACCAGGGAGCACACACGGGACCATAGGAATATATGCTCCAGTATTGAGTCAGTCAGACCATTGGTCCATCAAGCCCAAGATTGCCAATAACAAGCACCAGCAGCTCTCTAGGGTTCCAGGAAGGAGCCTATTGATAGCCTTATCTAGGACTTGTGGCAGTTCTTTGGATGGGTCTCCCATCCAAATAGTAACCAGACCTAGTTCTGTTTAGTTTTTTAAATCTGATTAGATTGGATATGTTTAGGGTGGTATGACATTATCTGTCTTGGTAGCAGGGTTGCCTCATTTTAAAAAAATCTCATTGGCATTTATACTCACACTAGTGGGATATCTACTTAGAAGTTTGTGGAGGTGACCCAAAGCATGAATTTGTCCCAATATGACACCAGGAGCCCCTTACATTTCACCCAACTTGCAAAATACCTGATTGCACAGGCATTTTATAATCTCTCTCTCTCACACCCCAGTTTCTATCTACCCATCTTTACTTTGCAACCTGTCTTGAAATCCACCAGGATAGATAAGGAGTGTTGAGGCAAATGACATCTGTCCTTGGAAAAAATCAAACCATTGCCCCCTCTTTTTCCCTAATATGCTGTCTCTAAAGAAGCAATTAACTAATAGAAACTCTTCTGCCATGTCACTGCCAGCCGCAATCATCTTAAAAGCTGTCTGACAGGTTCATATTTAGCTTCGGAGATGATTGTGAATTGCAATCACACAAATTTCATACGAGCAAATGTAATGTCATCCTGGTGATAGTGATGTTTCCTCTGGAACATTTTGGCTTCTGTGTAATTTGATAGATGTTCCCAATGTCAAGCAACAACCAAATTTCATTTTCAATTTATTTATATAAGGTCTCACTCCTGTGTTGGAGTAATGCTTCATTATCCATGAAACAGCGAAAAGCAAGGGAAATCTGCAAAATGTGTCTGTTAGTTAATTATGCAACTGGTTTATTAACACTATCCTATATATGCTTTTTATTAAAATTAACATTTTGCTATTGTAATGCAGCCTAATTAACCATGTAGTTTAATTAGAAATGTGTATTTTTCTACACTAGATATTTAATTGACAGCTTATGCACAGTCCATGTTATGGTTTTCTGTTTCAGGTTATGAGATGTGTAAATGTATTTATAATTTATAATGTAAAATGCATACTTTATAAGCAAAACAACCAGTTTATGTCTAACTTCTGTTCTATTGTTTCCAGTGGGTGTATTAGAAGTATGATTAAATCTGGATAAAATTTATTAATCCAATGACCAAAATCTTATTGACAGTTTATGTGTAATGAAATCATTTAAGTTGGAGTGGCAACTTGCTGTTAATTAACAAGATGTTGGTTGAATTCCTGGTTAGGTGCAACCAAGATTGCAAACTGCTCCATGTATAACTTGCCAGTAAGGTTCTGGCCATAGATTACCAAGTGGTGCATGGGAAATGCTTTTTAAGAAGAATATACATAATGATATGCAGGAGGCAGGATAATGGTCTAAAGCACAGAGCATCATCCGGTCATCACACTGTGAGAAATGACTGCAGCATACCATTGTGTTATTTTTATACAAAAGACACATCATTATAAACAAGCAAGATATTTTCAAAGAAGCAAGCTAACTTTTGGGGCTTTTCTATCCAAGATGAGACCTAGAGGTAAAAATGAATGTTCACAAATAATGCCAACCCCCAAAAATCCAGTTTTTGATTTTAAAATCAACATTTTCCATTTTGATATTTATTTGTTATTTATTTATTATTTAATTTCATATTTATATACTACCTCGATTTCTCCAGAATGGAACTCAATTGATAGTGAAATGTTCATTTTATCAGTGTTTTGCTGGACTGTTGGGAGATTTTGGCAGGCTGCCAATTATGCAATATAAGCTATTTTTTCATAATAATTCTCAAATGTATTCAGAACTAAAAATGTCATTGAAGTGTGCTATCAAAAATTGTCAAGTATTGAACCAGGCAGATGAATTTGTCAATTTCAATTTCTTTTTCCCCCGCTGTTGAATGCATTCTGTCCCATCTTTGCAAAAATTCACAATTTTCAAAGAAAATCTGTATGAAAATTCAAACACATTTTGTATACATTTCTTTTTACATTTACATTTCTGACTAGTATATGGGGGTGTGGTTTGTTTATTTGTTTGGTTGTTTCTTGTTTGCAAAGTTTACTGTGACAAAATATATTTTGTAAATGTTTGCCCAATATTTGTATTTTTGTATATAGCTTCCTAGCGTGCTTACATTTCATGCATTGTTTTCCCTCAGAGCACATCTTTGACAATAAAAATAAAATAAAATAAAATTAGCAAACATAACATCACTTTGATTTGCATTAAAATGTGCCGCTTGGGTAGGTCTCCATTAAAATTAGAGATGGGCACAAAACAATTTTTTAATTTCTTTTTTATGTTTTTGTTTCATTTCAGAAAAAACAAAAAAAAATTGATTTTAAAAGAATGAATTGGAATTTTCAGTTAGTTCTGATTTGTTTTTTGTTTTTCCCAACGCACCTGATGGGGGAAAGGTGCAGGGGTTTTAAACTGTCTTTAAGCCACCAAAGCAAGCAGCGGCTGCAGCCATCAACACTTGCTCCGGTGGCTCAAAACACTTTAAAAACCCTGTATAATATCCCCAACACACCCAATTGGGGGAGAGCCAAGAGACAGTATAGCATTTTAGTGGGGGGAGAAGCAAAGTGGAATGAAAAGCAAAATGAATTTTTAAGTAAAAATTTGTTAAAACAAAACAAAATGAAGAAAAATGAACTAAAATGAAACAAAATGCCCTTTTTTTCATTTTGTGTCCATCTCTAATTAAAATGTGAATGAACCAAATGTCTTCCCAGGTTCGGTTATATAAAATTCCAATAAACATGAAAAACTGCAATACTGGTAGCTCCCAAATTACTTTTGCAAATAATCACACATATCTTTGAAGTGTATAGAACTTTTCAATGATACGTTGAATTGGACACCTGCACCACAGACTGGTGTCAAGCTTATAAGTCACAGTGTGTCATGATGGGACACAAATTCCTTTAGATAGCTTGACAAGGGTATTTCTGAGAAACCTCTGCAATACACAGACATTCCTTATGGACAGACAAAACATCTGATAGACCTTGACTGAATGTGTTGCATACTAGTGTATCCATCAATTGCTGGTGCACTCAAATATTAACTGTTTTCAATGTCAGTAAGCACAAAAGAAAATATTAATAGAAAATATTAATGCTGCTGTTTCATCGGTCCCCAGACAAATCAAAAACACCTCCACCGGGAAGACCCATGCTTAATGGGTGTTGGAAGGGGTTGCATAGGTGGGACCTTCACGCACTCCAAGCCACTGTACATCTAGAAAGCCTATTCAGGCCACTGTCCACCTAACAAGCCTATTCAGGCCAGGGTGCATGAAGCCAAGGTGAACTATAAATTGGAGGCCTTGCCACTAACAAGCCATTCACAAGAAAATAGTAGGAAGTGGTTTGCCATTCCTTGGGGAACACTAGGATTATGTTGTTTGCCCAGAGTGACACAGATTGGCTCCTTTACTGGGAGGCACAGATGGGAATTGAACTCTTGGTCTCCATAGCCAGGTACGCAACTCACCCATCTCAGTAAATTGAATACCCCACTTACTGGTGAGGGGGCAATGTGTAGCCTGAATAATTAAATTGCAAACCACCAAGAGAGTGCTTTAAGTGCAGTGGGCTGGTATATAAGCAACATGCTCTGCTTTAATGCTGAAACATTCATTTTAACACTTTACTTTAAAACTTTACCTCAGACACAGTCTGGAAGTATACATGCATATGCAGTACTAACAGCTGTCCTTGTATACCCAGTTCAGGCTGCATGTTGGGTGCATATTCAAAACTCTGCAATGTACAGATTAGCAGTGTCATCTTGATTACCAAATACCCAATCTACTCCTAGCAGCATTGCTCCACAGATGCTAAAAAAGATAGGGGTGGTGGGGGACACCAAGAAAGGTACCATATTTTTTGCCCTATAAGACACACTGGGCCACAAGAAACACCTAGTTTTTAGAGGAGAAAAATAAGAAAAAATGTTTAGCCTAAGGTTTTATGGTGGGGAAGGGGAGGCTTGCAAATGAGGTAATTGGAGCTGTGGGATCCAACTGCAAAAGGGGAGGCTTGCAAACAAGGTAATTGGAACTGTGAAATCCAACTGCAAAAGGGGAGGCTTGCAAATGAGGTAATTGGAACTGTGAGATCCAACTGCAAAAGGGGAGGCTTGCAAATGAGGTAATTTGAGATGTTGAATCCAGGCTCCAGAAGGGGAGGGCAGAGGCTGCATGGAGACCTCTTTGTAAACAAGGTGATTTTTGACTGGGGAATCTTGGATGCAGAAGGGGAGGGGTGGGGAGAGGCTCCCTGAAGGAAGCATCTTTGCAGACCAGGTGATTGGAACTGTGGAATCCCGGCTGTAGCAGGAGATGGGAGTGGCTCCCTGAAGGCATCTTATCTCTAAATGAAAATATGTGATATATATGTAGTGGGGACTGCTGTATTTGCTCTATAAGATGCACAGACATTTCCTCTTACTTTTTAGGGTGGGGAAAATAAATCTTATAGGGCAAAAAATACAATAAGTTATCATGTCACAACTAATTATAACATTTAAAAGAAGATTTGCTTGCTTCTAGTGCTGTTGACACCCCTTCATTTCAGTGACAACAAAATGTTGTTGTTACAAGAGGCTTTCAATTAACTCAACTCCTCTTGTCAGCCTGACCTGCCTTGCTCTTGTAGGTGTCGAGTGCTGTTCTCTACAAATATCTACATAAATCGGAACCTCACATAATTAAGTGCCTTGGCAATTTATGCTAATGGAGGTGCAATGCTAATGACTTCCAGTTGGGGAATGAACATTTTCAGGAGTTTGTCGAACCTTTCTATTGGTCCAAGGCTTCTGTCTTCTACACCAGATGTGGAAAGTGTGGTATCTTCCAGATTTTGTTTGACAGCAGCTGCTGATGACACACAATTCTATATCTCCTTTTCCACCTCTGCAGTTGAGACAGTACGCTCCCTTGATTTGTGCCTGGAGGCAGTCATGGAATGGACCAGGACCAACAGGCTCAAACTTAATCTGGAAAAGACCGAGGTTCTGTTCTTCGGGGCGCTCTCCTCTGGGTACAATGGCCCCCTTTGGGGGGTGTCACCCTCCGGCTTGCAGAGAGGGCCAGGAATCTGGGCATGGTCTTCGATCCAGCCCTATCCCTGGAAGCTCAGGTAATGGCTGTTTCCAAGACCGCTTTTTTCCATCTCTACTGGATCGCCCAGATTCGTCTGTACCTAGATGATGCCTCCCTGAGGACAGTTGTGCAAGCCCCTGTGATCTCGAGGATTGATTACTGCAACACCCTCTATGTGGGGTTGCCCTTGACCCTTACCTGGAGACTCCAACGGGTGCAGAATGCGGCGGCCAGACTGGTGGTGGGTGCGCGTAGATATGATTGCATCACCCCAGTTCTGGCCCGCCTGCATTGGTTGCCCATGGCCCTCCGGATAAGGTTCAAGGTCCTGGTTCTGATTTACAAAACCCTCCAAGGCTTGGGACCCGAATACCTGTCGGAGTGTATCTCCAAAGGTCAACTGAGGCCTGACCCACTAGAATGTTGCAGGCGCTCTCACTCCGAGTGGCCACCCCAAGGGAGGCACGGAAATCGCTTACATGCTACCGTGCCTTCTCTGTGGTTGGCCCCTCGCTCTGGAACCACCTCCCCAGTGAGTTGCACCTTGCACAGTTCCTGCCCGCCTTCAGAAAAGCACTTAAGACCATGCTTTATTGGGAGGCATTTGGCAATCTTTAATTAATTAATTTATTTTTTACTTTGACACCTCTTGCCACTGATTCTCCCTTATTATTGCGTCATCTTTTTCTGGTGTTTTATTGCTCTTTTAACCTTATTGTTAACCGCCCAGAGTTCCCTCGAAAGACAGGCGGTATTAAAAATATAATAAATAATAAATAATAAGTAATCATCTCTAACTTGCCTGTCCAGGCTGAAAGATGATGCGAGTTCTCTTCAATAACATTTGGAGAGCCATAGATTTCCTGGTGTAGTTCTATACTGTTCAAAAGTGAAGGCCAACACTGTACCTCTTCTTCTCTTGTAAATATTGCTGTTGTACTTGGCTGATACAGACATATGCCCTTTCTGGCTCAAAACTGCAACAACCTATCATTAGGCCATAAGCTCTCTGATATGCTCTCTGGGGATGAGCTGGGGACAAACTCAATGCAGTGGAACTCTTATGTGGAAAAAGGTGTGGGTATTGTTGCTGGAAGGAGCTGTCCACAGTTCTGCAACGGTTGTGTACGGTCAATCCATTCTCATGTCTCTTGCTTTCCCTGACAATACCAAATTGGAAGTAGCCTATAACTTTTCCGCTCATTAGTGCCTTTGCTCCTATGTAAAGACAGATGATTCCATCAGTTTTGCTTTTTCTCAGATTAAGATGTTTGGAATCAAAGTGCCTTCCATCTTTGTAATATTTTTGTTTGTTTGTTTTACTAATTTTTACTAATATTGACAATGGTTACAGGAGCTCCACTGGCTGCCAATAACTTTCTGGAGGCCATGCTATCTCAAGCAGGACATCTTCCTTTTTTGAGCCTGGTCAAGTGTTAAGAACATCAGACCTTTTTCTCTCTCTCGTGACTGTCACAGGAATGTGTGTTGTTCACACAAGAGAAGGTCTTCATTGCTGCTTGCAGATTTTAGAACTCAATCCCACAGGAAGCCAGGCTGGCCTCATTTTGGCTGTTCTTCGATGAGCAGGTGAAGACCTTTCTCTCCAGTAAGCTTTCCATTAATAATTAGCTTTCCATTAATAATTAGCTCCCTGAGTGGGATGGTTCAAAGGATGCTTGTGACTTATCACTTTGAATGTGTTTTTGGAGTTGCTTTTGTTTACTCTCTTTAAGGGTGGTATTTATTTGATCATTTTTTATAATTTATATACCTACAGATTTTAGCTTTCAATATTTGTCTTTTAATAATATAAGACACCATGGGTCGTTTTTACAGAGAAAGGTAGAATAAAATATGTTTAACAACAACAGCTTCTTATTGGAAAAAATATGTAATGTTTACCAGTAGAGATGGGCACGACCAGGAAAAAATACGTTTCGAGTTGTCGTGTGTCGGAGCCGGCCCGTTTTTCGTCTGTCATTAGTACTGGTTTTTTTGGGGGGGTAGCAGGCTCCTGGAGGCACCTCTCTGGGGTGGGTGCCTCCTCTGGCCTGCTATGAAGGGAAAGCCGGCTCCTGGAGGCACCTCTCTGGGGTGGGTGCCTCCTCTGGCCCACTATGAAGGGAAAGCGGGCTCCTAGAGGCACCTCTCTGGGGTGGGTGCCTCCTCTGGCCCGCCATGAAGGGAAAGCGGGCTCCTGGAGGCACCTCTCTGGGGTGGGTGCCTCCTCTGGCCCGCTACAAAAGGGTATGCATAGCCAATTGGATATGCATACCAAGTTGCAGTGGCAGGCAGAGGAACAAAGTGAGAGAGGACCCCTATGGGCGCCCTCTGGCTCACTAAGAAGGGAAGTGTACTTGCTATAGTGCAATGCGAGTACACAGGGTTAGGGTTAGCGCAAGGGCTAGGCTTAGGGTTACGGGTAAGGTTAGGGTGAGTTAGTGGGGTGCACCTCTGGGTGCCTCTCTGACCCACTAAGGACAGTGTACTGGTGTATGGGTTAGGGTTAGGGTTCGGGTTCGGGTTCGGGCTAGGGTTAGTGGGCTTTTTATGCCCGACTGGCACATCCCAGAAGTCTTGGTCAAAACCTGGCCAAGTGGCCATGCAATTGGTGGAATGGCTCCAAAAATTTGCATGGTCCACTCCCATGGCCAGCCCATCATTGCGCAGGTGTAAACAATAAAAATAAAAATAAAAATAAAAATAAAATCAATGGAGACGTTTTGTTGCAAGAAAAACCCACTGCTGTTACTGTAAAAATTCAGGCAGTTTTAAAATAGCTATTTTCGCATGTTTCTGTGGTGCTTTGGTGTATTTTTGGACCACGATTTCAAAATAAATATTGCAGTCACCCCATTTTGGATCCCCCGCCAGCACCGCATGGCATGGCGAGCGAGTTGGCGAGATGACGAGGATGCCTCCCACCAGAGCAGCCCAGGACAGGAGGGGGAGGCCGGGGACCCCCCCCCCCAGAAACCACCCCTCTGGTAGGTGCCGTCACTCAGGCAGGCATATTTTCCCCTGCTTTTTTGGCTGGGCATCGGTTTTTTTTTTATTTTGCAAGAAAAACCCACTGCTGCTACTGTAAAAATTCAGGCAGTTTTAAAATAGCTATTTTCGAAATTTTGTGTGTTTTTGGACCACGATTTCAAAATAAATATTGCGGTCGCCCCATTTTGGATCCCCTGCCCTCACCACATGGCATGGTGATCGAGTTGGCGAGACGATGAGGATGCCCCCCACCAGAGCAGCCCAGGACAGGAGAGGGGGGGAGGCCGGGGACCCCCCCCAGAAACCACCCCTCTGGTAGGTGCCCTCACTCAGGCAGGCATATTTTCGCCTGCTTTTTTGGCCAGGAATCGGTTTTTTATTTATTTTTAAAACTTTTTTTCTGTGCCGCTTGCGCTTGGCATCGCGCAATCGCCGCGCGATTCCAGGAATGACAACGACAAATCAGACCCAATTTTTCTTTTTTCAGTTCGAGTTCAAGTTCCGGAGGAGTAATTGTCGTTACCGTTTCCATTGCGTAACAGAAACGAGGAACGGAAACGGAAATGAGAATTTCACCAAGTCGTGCCCATGTCTATTTACCAGTCTTATGTCCCTATGGTTCCATGGGACCTGTAAAATCTCCAGCTTCTGTAAAGACGATAGTTATCTCACAGCTAAAATGGGAAAATGAAAAAATGAAAAAGTAAGGCTTGGGAGGTTCCATGCACACTTCAAAGCATTTGCCAGTGTAAGGGAATACAGTATAGGTGACATTGATGATGATTTCAGCTCCTGTTGCTTGCAAGTTATTTTTAGCTCCTGTAATTTGTATTTGTGTTTTACTATGTCGGCAGTTTTAGTTTTCTACTGGGTTGGAAAATTAAACATGTATTTTGGAACTTTTGGTGTACTGTTATATTTTGATTGATTTTGTACAAGAGCTAGACATTTTGTTTTATATAGCATCTATAAATATAAGTAATACATACATTTAATCCAATTGGACAATAGTTGGCATTCTCTCTATCATTTTTCCTTGCTTAAATCCAATTGCTAAGTGCAACTAAAGCAAACACATTGAATCAACTGCTGAACAGTGAGTCAACCCATAGATTCAGTGGTTCAGCTCTAGCTGGATTTAGGTGATGGATTTAAGATGAGAAGGAAGGATTATTATAGATATAGGTACAGTAGGACACCCATATCCATCCACAAATGGTGAAGGGCAAGAGTCCTGCCAGTGGATGTGGTGGCATGAGGGGGCTGGAGGCTGTGTGGCACCACCACTTTTGCCCCCACCACTCCTGCCACCACTGTTGTCACCATCCTCTCACCACTGCTGCTGCTGTCACTGTTGGATAAGAGTGCTTGCTCTTATCTGTGGGTTTCCATATCTGTGGGGCAACCCAGAACCAATCCCCCCATGGATATGGGGGGGGTCCTACTCTATAAAGATATGTGCCCATGTGCATACGTGTATGTATGCATGTGCACATCTGTATGTTGCAGAGTAGCTACTCATCTGTCTATGAGGAGAATTATATCTTAATAGAGATGGGCATGAAACTGAAATACAGTGTTTCATTTCATTTAGTTTCATTTCAGTCTTTCATTTCATTTTGTTTTGTTAACAGATTGTTTAAAAACATTTTTGTCATGAAATGAAATTCTTCATAAGGCTATAAATAATGGGGAGCTTTCCTCTTTATAATTTAAAAGGGAGTCCACTGCCCTAAATCAAAGACCCTCAAACCTTCCAATGAATTTGTTTTCAAGCAAAGAACGCTCTGTAAACAAACTAGAAACCTAATAGCTAGCTCCTACATGGAAAGATCATGGAGATAAACACAGCTGATCTGTGGCGCAGTGAGGGAAGGAAAGAAAATATTTTAAAAAATAACATCCACAGTCCTACTTAAAAAGGAGAGGAAAACAATCAGTTTAATTTGACTTGCAGACACAGCCAGCCAAGGGAACAGCTCAGCTCCTGGCTAGTTTCAGGCAGATCAAGATCAGAGATAAGCTATCTCAACAGCTGAGGCACAGGAAGAAAGGAAAACAAATAGATCAGTTTAAAACTAAACCTCCTGTCCTCAAGACAGCTGGATCAAGAGGCTAGGACAAATTGTTTAATATCTGAAACAAAAAAATGTGTTTCATTTCATTTTCTGACAACACACTGATTGCTGTTTTGTTTCATTTTATAAGGTTTCATACGCTTATAAAATGACAAAACATGTTGCTTTTCGTAAGGTGCCCATCCCTATATCTGAATAAAGCCATGGTTCAATCAATCAAACTAACATATTATCTATTTTACAGCTTTGCACATGAATTCTGATGCTGCCAGAGATGGTGAAATTGCAGACATTTGATATCAGTTTTTATCGTGCCTTCTGATCCAAACATAAAAGTTATACTCTGGAGCATGCAGAATTTGCATAGTACATAGGGCAAGTGTCAGAAGGATATGGGACCTGCAGAAACTATCTCTCTATAAAAAGGGGATGGGGGGCAAAAGTGAAGAATGAGGTCTTATTCCTAGTAATTAGTGATTTTTTGCCCCACCAGTCCCCATTTCCCTAAGCGTAAACACATCAGATTCTGAACTGATTCTAGGGATGGCCCTTTAATGTCTGAATGAAAGACCCATGTTTAATTTATGTACCTGTCCTCTTTGTGATGAAGCACTGTTTTTGGCAAAAAGCACTATTTTTGGGGGAGCTCTCTAAACAAGAATGATTTGTGTTTATAAAGGGGGTTATACTTAATTTTGTCAAATTGTCTGATAGATTTTTTTTTACCCAATAGCATTTCCAAAGACCCTTGTCAGCAACGATCAGAACATTCAGAAGAAGTAGCTCTATTTCATGGCCTGAAAACCACAACAAAATCTCTTCTTGCTTCTGCTTTTGCTTTTGTTTTTGTTTTTGCTTTTCCTTCTCTCTCTCTCTCTCTCTCTCTCTCTCTCTCTCTCTCTCTCTCTCTCTCTCTCTCTCTCTCTCGTGTGTGTGTCTGTCTGTCTGTCTGTTATTTTTACAGTTTTTCCCCTAAAAGGCGATGCCTAACCTCTTTGATTGATTTGTAACAATTTTTATTTGGTTAATTAACTGTGCATTTTTTTGTCAAAGCTGCCATATTTTGTGAGTTTATATGTGTGAGGGTGGGTGGCTGGGAACATTTTATTTGTTTTTGGAGTATGGGTGGGTCACAGAGGTGGACTTTGTGACTGTGCCGGTGTGCCCCTGGCCTGTGTGGGTGACTATTGTTATTGTTGTGTTACTGTTGGTTGCTCTGGTGAATGGGTGTTTGTGTGGGAAATAACTGCTGTGGCTGGAGGCTTCTTTACTCCTCCTGTCCCCTGCTGCCCTGGCCCTGAGGATGTGCTGAGTGAGTGGCACACAACCCATAATGTTGTTTTGAACATGATAAAATAAATTAATGAGTGCCTGCTTAGGTCTGCTTATTTTCCTTTGTCATCTACTGGACCCTGCTTTTGGATTAGATTGATTGTCTTTTGTATTACTTATGCCCTTTTCTAATAGTTTTTAATGGTTTTTGAGAGTACATTTGAACATAGATGTGGAAACACAAGATGAAGGACCCGAAATATGATTTTTTCTTTTATGTGTAAAATGAAAATAATAAATAAATAAATAAATAAATAAATAAATAAATAAATAAATAGGATCTGAAATGAAAGAAATGCAACCTTTTTTTGCTATGTATATACACCCAATTGATACCACTATACCCCCTCAGAATATATCAAGATTTCTTTTTCTCCTTTATGTCTCTTTAGATTTCTGTTGGTACAGCTTTTTAGCTCATTTTGTGCAATAACTAAACTCTTCTGCTTGGACAAATCCAAAATAATTATATTACTGATATTAATATTTAGATATAATACTCCAGCCATGCAAATCACTTAATAAAGACTGAATTTATTTTTAAAAGGTAAGCTACTGTCTTGCTAATTATAAATAAACTGCATTTTTAAAAAATACAATTACTGAGGTGTAACAACAGTTTAATAGAAATAGATTGGCTACACACTTCCCTACATTCAATACATTCTTTCAAATAATCAATGGTATTTTAATTAACCTGTAATAAATAACATTTAAGGATCTGGCTGAAAGAAATGGACAAAACCATTCACTGGGAAAAAAAACACCACCTAGAATAGAACACAGTTTAGCAGGATGTAGGGAGAGCAAAGTCTGTGTTTCAGTATTTAATTTGTTTCTATTGCCCACAAGCAGCATTTTACAAACCACAAATGAAAATGTACAGTATAGTGTATGTTTTTTTTCTATGTCAATTTTTCTTAACATTCCAATTATTAGTATTATGGAGCAGACCAAAATAGAAATGGTTTCTCACCCTCTAAAGTGGCTTTGAAATCTGGCTGTGGAGCCAAATGGTGGAATTTAATTGTCCACTGTGCCTCCAGACAGAATATCCCTATTTCGGAAGTTGCGACCTTGTACCAGCTAGGATGCCTCGTCTTGTCTTGATTCTGTAATGCCTTTGGAAGCATCTGACCCTGTTGCAGAGATCCTCCTATAAGGGCCTTTTTACACAACCCCTAAGATCCGCTGGCCACTTAAATTCGGACCAGAGATCTTAGGGGTTCGTCACTCTTCCTGCGTTCCCACCCCCTCCGCACTTTCTGGCTGCTGGCTGCGTGAGGGGAGGGAGAAAAAGAGAAAGAAAAGCATGCCGCTCACCTCCGTTCTGCCTCTCGTCTCTGTAAAAGTAGCTCTTAAAGGGGCGGGAGCCAAAAAACAACAAGCAGAAACAAGGAGAGCCCCGCACTCACTATCGTTACACCGGATCAAATAATTTTCACCTCCAAAGAGCAGGTACTTGAAAGGTGCGCTGGGACACACTAAAGTGGGCGGGGTCGCACTTAATTTTCTGTTAACTCCGGAGCTGGTGGGGAAACATTTTTAAGCTCCGGAGATGGGAGCCATTTACCCCAGAGTTTAGGGGTCGTGTATAAATGCCCAAAGACACCTCATGGCTCTCTGCAGCTTACATCAGCGGCAGACAGAATGGGTTAAACAGAGGGGAGGCAGGAGTCTTCTATAATGGAAGTAAATTCATGGATTAGACTAGGCATGTCCAAACTTCAGCCCTCCAGATGTTTTGGACCACAACTCCCAGAATTCCAAGCCTGTATTTCCAATGGCAAAGGACTGTGGGAGCTGTGGTCCAAAACATCTGGAGGGCCTAATTTTGGACAAGCCTGGATTAGACTGTTACGTTTTAAAAGAAACTCAACAAATCACTCATTACTTCTTGGCATTCAAACTGCCATTATTACTCCTACAGTATTGTTTTTCTGTTCTTTTCCTTTTTTTTTTCCAGCAGCCTGGAAAAATATAGGGCTCACCAATTCCCACGAGGGGGCAATTCTCAAAATACACCTTGGGAATCTTTTTAAAAGTAAAAAAGGAAAGCTGAATGATTTTCCATTGATACTCAGGAATGATATGAGTAGAGATGGGCACGACCAGGGAAAATGAGGTTTTTGAGTTGTCATGTGTTGGAGCTGGCCTGTTTTGGCTTGTTTCCATTTTTCATGAAATTTTTTAAAAATTTGTCATTTTGTTTGTTGTTGTTTTCATCTGTCATTAGTACTGGTTTTTTGGGGGGGAGCAGGCTCCTGGAGGCACCTCTCTGGGGTGGGTGCCTCCTCTGGCCCGCTACAAAATGCAATGCATAGCCAATTGGATATGAGACTCAAGGCACCTCTTTTTTGGGTGCCTTTCTCTGTTGACCACAGGCCCACTGCTAACTGCAGTGTCACAGTGCGCACACTGGGGGAAGGCTCCTCCTCAGTCTCGGCGCTCTGTGGTTCACCAAGAAGGGAACTGGACTTGCGTGAGTGCAATGTGAGTACAGATTTGGCTTAGGGTTAGGGGGGTTAGCGCAAGGGCTAGGCTTAGTGCTGTTACGGGTAAGGTTAGGGTGAGTTCGTGGGGTGCACCTCTGGGTGCCTCTCTGACCCACTAAGAAGGACAGTGTACTGGCGTATGGGTTCGGGTTCGGGTTCGGGCTATGGTTAGTGGGCTTTTTATGCCCGACAGGCACATCCCAGATGTCTCGGTCAAAACCTGGTCAAGTGGCCATGCAATTGATAGAATGGCTCCAAAAATTTGCATGATCCACTCCCATGGCCAGCCCATCATTGTGCATGTGTAAAAAAATAAAAATAAAAATAAAATAAAATAAAATCAATGGAGACGTTTTGTTGCAAGAAAAACCCACTGCTGCTACTGTAAAAATTCAGGCAGTTTTAAAATAGCTATTTTCGCATGTTTCTGTGGTGCTTTGGTGTGTTTTTGGACCACCACAATTTCAAAATAAATAAATATTGCTTGCGGTCGCCCCATTTTGGATCCCCGCCCACACCGCATGTCATGGCGAGTTGGTGAGACGACGAGGATGTGCAGCCCAGGAGAGGAGAGGGGGGGAGGCCGGGGACCCCCCCCCAGAAACCACCCCTCTGGTAGGTGCCCTCACTCAGGCAGGCATATTTTCGCCTGCTTTTTTGGCCGGGAATCAGGGTTTTTTTATTTTTAAAACTTTTTTCTGTGCCACACCGCTTGGCGGGTTGGCGAGACGACGAGGATGCGCAGCCCAGGAGAGGAGAGGGGGGGAGGCCGGGGACACCCTCACCCAGAAACCACCCCTCTGGTAGGTGCCCTCACTCAGGCAGGCATATTTTCGCCTGCTTTTTTGGCCGGGAATCGGGTTTTTTTTTATTTTTAAAACTTTTTTTCTGTGCCGCGCTGCTTGGCGAGTTGGCGAGACGAGGAGGATGCGCAGCCCAGGAGAGGAGGGGGGAGGCCGGGGACCCCCTCAGAAACCACCCCTCTGGTAGGTGCCCTCAGGCAGGCATATTTTCGCCTGCTTTTTTGGCCGGGAATTGGTTTTTTTTTTTTCAAACTTTTTCCCTGAGTCACTTGGCATCGCGCGATCACTGCGATGCCACCAGGAACGACCACAACAAATCAGACCCAATTTTTCTTTAGTCGGTTCGAGTTCGAGTTCTGGCGGAGTAATTGTTCTTTGTTTCATTACATAACGGAAACCAGTAACGGAAACGGAAACGAGGATTTCACCGAGTCGTGCCCATGTCTAGATATGAGAATTCCTGTCAAAATGTCTCTAAAAGTGTTCTTTAAAAGAAACCTTTTGCAAGTAACAAGTTCTTACTTGCTATATCTAAAAAGCAAAATTGCAATTAATATTTAAGTTACTTGCAAGTTGCAACCCTAAAGCAACAAGTGGCTACCAAGTTCTGGGCAAGGTGATATGTCTGCCAATGTTTTCTGGTTTAATGCTTGTCACTATATTTCTTAGCACAGTTGGAATGCCAACAGTGCTATGTAATGGAAAATGTCACACCATGTTGTGAGCAATAGTGTACTCATTTCACAGATGTTAAGAAACACCGATAAGTGGTGCATCCTTTCAGTGGGAAGTGGATGAGTGAGGAATAAACTGATTTTGAGTATGATTGAGTCATTTATGTAATTATTTGTTTTCAGTGCCTTTTCGAGCCAGTGCTTTTTCGACTCTTAAAGGCAGGCATTTCACATGAATTAGCATGCAATCTGTCAGACAACTGAGTTGAAATCTGTTTTTTTGTTGTGAAATGGTGTTTATTATATAGATTTATATACTGCTCACTGGAAAACATGCTGAAACCTCACACTTGCCACTTCTTTTCTACTACAACACCAAACTTCGTTTCCTTTTGCCACTGAAACCAAGCATTTCAGATTCCAGATCAACTGTTGATATCTTGTACCATGTATCATGCTTGCTGGTGGAAATGCCAGCATGGTAATGAATGAATGGTGTGATGTTTGGATCAAGTATTGGCATATATTCTGGCATCCAGCTGTGATAGTTTTTTTTTAAATTGATCATCTGAGTGTCTATGTGGCTTCACCCTTTCACTTGGGTCTGAGTCAACAGTGGTCGTTGTGGTTGATTACTACCTGTTCCAGGACACCTTTTGGCTCTGATGGGCCTCTCAGGATGGATGCAATATCATTAATTGTGGTACCTTATACACTCAGTCTACAGCATCTGCAACCCCTAGGCGTTCGAGGCAAGTTACTGCATTTATAGAACTAGTAACTTGGATTTAGCTGTACATGTTGGGGGGGGTGAATAATCATATTTGATCTGAAATATGCCCCTGGGAGACAAGGGATTAGTTGAGGCTAATCTGGAGAAGCTTGAAAAGAAGCATGGAAACGCCTTAAACTCAGGGATAAATTTAAACAAAATAAGTTGCAAGAGTGGAGTTAATTTTATTCATGCTTTACCTGGCAAAAATTGCATGCATCTCTGGCAATTATTTTGTTTAAACATTGAATGAAGGGGGTTGGAATATAACCACTGAACATAAATCAAGCTAAATAGGAAAGCATGTTCAAGCTTGAGGGAATTCTCTCTCTCTCTCTCTCTCTCTCTCTCTCTCTCTCTCCCTTATTTTTTTCCAAAGGCAGCTGTTTAGTGACTCACTACATGTTTTCAGATGGAATTTGCCTTAGATCTTGTTCACAAGCATGTTTACATTCATTTTGTGTGAGCCATAGTTTGAAACATTATCTCCCTGGAACCAATTTGTACATGTACAGCTTTGTACCAGAATTTCTTGTAATTAAGGCTATTGTCAAGTTCTTTCAGACCTCGTGAAATATGCTCCAAATTTTCTTCCCTTTACTAGATTCCAATTCTCTCCCCGCCCCCTTTGACTAATGAAAATTTTTGCAGTCTACAAGCATCAAGGGAGCCGTAAACAACAAAGCCTCTCAACCCAAATGACAAATCATCAAGGTGAGCAAACAG
The DNA here is from genome assembly GCA_029282475.1 of Phrynocephalus forsythii. Classification (NCBI taxonomy): domain Eukaryota; kingdom Metazoa; phylum Chordata; class Lepidosauria; order Squamata; family Agamidae; genus Phrynocephalus; species Phrynocephalus forsythii. The sequence goes on from JAPFRF010000003.1 coordinate 16,540,119, forward strand.
ACAAATTAAACATCTATGTGATGGAGCAAAGAGGTCTGGGAATCACTCCCTTCCCATTTTTTTTCAAAATCTTAAAAAACACCAGCTTTCCAAATGCAGTAAACAAGAGCAACAAATACAAAAAGAATATGGAAATAGAAAGTCAATAGGTGTGGGCACCTGCCCGTGTACTGCACAAAGTGTTATATCTACAACCTTGGTACCTGTCAGAGCATCTTCTTCCATTGAGAACTGCCCATGTAACCTGTTCCTCCCAGGCAGGGCAGTTGAGGGCTGTGACCCTGAGGCAGGCCCTGAAAGAGAAAACTAAGAACTGGACCTTCTCAGTGTTACCACCTCACCTCTAGAACTCCCTATGTTCCAAAATTTGCTTGGCACTCTTAACGGGAACATTTAAACAAATGTTTAAACCTTACCTATTCAAGCAGGCTTTCCCTGAGCCTGCGACATAACTCTAAGTGGAGTACCTCATGCCCTAATCTTTTCTGCCACTGCTTCTTTTATCAATTCTTTATTTGTCTTATTTTACTTGTTTTTGTTATTTTTTGTACTGTGATCCCCAACCTTTGGCTCTGCAGCCAGGTATCTAACTCAATGAGTTATCCAGTCATCCAGTCATGTTAACTGGAGTCAATTACAAGGAACATGTAATTTCCTTATTCCCCTGTTATGAGGCACTGCTCCCAGACTAGAGATGGGCACGACCAGGGAAAATGATGTTTTCGAGTTGTTGTGTGTCGGAGCTGGCCCGTTTCGGATCGTTTCCGTTTTTTGCGAAATTTTCCAAAAAATTGTCATTTTGTTTGTCGTTTTTTCGTCTGTCTTAGTACTGGTTTGGGGGGGAGCGGGCTCCTGGAGGCACCTCTCTGGGGTGGGTGCCTCCTCTGGCCCTCTATGAAGGGAAAGCGGGCTCCTGGAGGCACCTCTCTGGTGTGGGTGCCTCCTCTGGCCAACTACAAAATGGCATGCATAGCCAATTGGATATGCATACCAAGTTGAGACTTGAGGCACCTCTTTTTTGGGTGCCTCTCTCTGTTGAGCACAAGCCCACTGCTACTGCAGTGTCACAGTGTGCACACTGGGGGGAAGGCTCCTCCTCAGTCTGGCGCTCTGTGGTTCACCAAGAAGGTAACTGTACTTGCGTGTGTGCAATGCGAGTACAGATTTGGCTTAGTGTTAGGGGGTTAGTGCAAGGGCTAGGGTTAGGGTTGTAACGGGTAAGGTTAGGGTGAGTTCATGGGGTACACCTCTGGGTGCCTCTCTGACCCACTAAGAAGGACAGTGTACTGGCGTATGGGTTAGGGTTAGGGTTCGGGTTCGGGTTCGGGCTACGGTTAGTGGGCTTTTTATGCCCGACAGGCACATCCCAGAAGTCTCGGTCAAAACCTGGTCAAGTGGCCATGCAATTAGTGGAATGGCTCCAAACATTTGCATGGTCCACTCCCATGGCCAGCCCATCATTGTGCAGGTGTAAAAAAATAAAAATAAAAATAAAATAAAATAAAATCAATGGAGACGTTTTTTTGGAAGAGAAACCCACTGCTGCTACTGTAAAAATGCAGGCAGTTTTAAAATAGCTATTTTTGCATGTTTCTGTGGTGCTTTGGTGTGTTTTTGGACCACCACGATTTCAAAATAAATAAATATTGCTTGCGGTCACCCCATTTTGAATCCCCCGCCTGCACCGCATGGCATGGCGAGTTGGCGAGACGACGAGGATGCATAGCCCAGGAGAGGAGAGTGGAGGAGGCCAGGGACCCCCCCCCCAGAAACCACCCTTCTGGTAGGTGCCCTCACTCAGGCAGGCATATTTTCGCCTGCTTTTTTGGCCGGGTAATCGGGTTTTTTTATTTTTAATTTTTTTTTTCTGTGCCACGCTACTTGGCGAGTTGGCGAGACGATGAGGATGCGCAGCCCAGGAGAGGAGGGGGGAGGCCGGGGACACCCCCCCAGAAACCACCCTTCTGGTAGGTGCCCTCACTCAGGCAGGCATATTTTTGCCTGCTTTTTTGGCCGGGAATCAGTTTTTTTTTTAATTTTCAAAACTTTTCTTCTGTTCCGCGCCGCTTGGCGGTGAGGAATGATGACTGCGAGACAACGAGGATGTGCAGCCCAGGAGAGGAGGGGAGAGGCCTGGCACCCCCCCCCCCCAGAAACCACCCTTCTGGTAGGTGCCCTTACTCAGGCAGGCATATTTTTGCCTGCTTTTTTGGCTGGGAATTGGGTTTTTTTTATTTTTAAAACTTTTTTCGTGTGCCACTTGGCATCGCGCGATCGCTGCGATGCCGCCAGGAACGACCACGACAAATCAGACCCAATTTTTCTTTAGTCGGTTTGAGTTTGAGTTCTGGTGGAGTAATTGTCGTTCTTCGTTTCATTACGTAACAGAAACGAGGAACGGAAACGGAAACGAGGATTTCGCCGAGTCATGCCCATGTCTATCCCAGACTATGGAACTCCCTCCCACAAGAAGCTAGGCTTGCCCCATTTATTTGTCTTTTTGAAAGCAGGTAAAGACATTTCTCTTCATTCAGGCTCTCCTTTAATAACTGGTGGCCTGAGGGTTTATTTTAATGGATTGTTGTGCTCTTTTGTTCTAAATGTGTTTCTGTATAGATTTTATTTACTGTTTTTAATATAATGTTTATCTATTTTTTAAAAAAACAAATATTTGCATATTTACTGTTTTTATCTTTTAAATGTTGTCTTTTTCATGATGTGAACCACCTTGGCTCCTTTTAAGGAAAAAGGCAGGATAAAAATAAATAAATAAATAAAAAATAATAATTCTATGTGTGTGGACATGAAGCTAAAATGATTGAGATCAGCAGTATAAAGTAGACATGAGTGGTAAGTGCTCAGACTCTTACATAAGAAAAAATGTATTTGCATTATTTAATAAAAGAAAATTAAAATATTTAGATATGCAGGGATTCTGCCCATTCTAGTCAGGTGTGTGTGTGTGTGTGTGTGTGTGTGTGTGTGTGTGTGTGTGTGTGTGTGTGTGTGTGTGTGTGTGTGTGTGTGTGTGTGTGTGCAGATAAGAATATGTTGTGTGAAATTGATGGAATTAGTTAATCTTGAGCAAGTGCCAGCAGCTCCATTTGGATTACAGCCAGCAAAATATTACAATTATGAAATCTATGCCAATAAAGATAAAAGAGAGCTTTTATAAGTTAATATAGAGATGATTCCTAATTCCAGTGAAACATAATCAAATATATGATAATATTTCTAATATGTGTTGGTGAGGGTGCCAGAAAATAGGCATTTATTTAAGTGGTGATCTTATCTATACATTTTGACAATTGGTTTTTAAAGAAATAAAAGAAATAAGCAAGTTAAATTTAGCTGTATGTCCTAAAATAGTACCTTCATCAATATTTGGAAGAATGATAGATAAGTGGAAGAGAAGAGAATCAGGGGCTAGACTGGTTATTGGTAGGGACTGGAAGACATTTTTAATTGTTGTTTGCTTTATTTGTATACCAGCCAGAGTTCCCTTGGGAAAATTGGGGCAGTTTATAAATCTAAAAATAAATAAGAAATAAATAAATATATCATTAAGTGAATTGCAAAGAGAAGTTTGGGAGATATAACTTAATGTGTCAGCAGATTTAAGGGGCAGCAGACAAATATAATAATAATAATATTTACTTGTGCCTAACACAAAGCAGTGCAGCAGTAACGTAGATAAAATGTCAGTATTGATATAAAGGGTTTGCAGAGTTAGTCTATCAGAAAGACAATGACAATGAATAGAGTAAAAACTCATATATTCATATATACATCAAAATATACACAGCATAACAACCAAGCATTATATACAATATAGCAAACAGACAAACAGAGTGTGGGGTGAACTGTTCTCACCATAACAGTCCCCAAGTTACAAATGACAAGCTAGTGCCTTTTATACTTATTCAGCACTCATAAGATCTGATGCAATCACTAATTAACAATCTGATGCAATCTGATCTATCCATTACAAATCATGATGTTACAATCAGTTCCACCTGCACTTCATCACTTAACATGCCTGTGATTACTAGTCTCTAACACTTGTGGATTAACATCATGACACTGCAGAATCTAACTGCCTCCATTTTACAATTCACTTTACACATTCTGTTAAATATACATAACATATGTTTTGTCAACTTTTACATATGTTGACACCCCTCCTATATTTAACAGATTTCAACTCCTAGCCTTTTCTTAAAACATACATGTTTATCTTTACACAAAGGCTTTGTAAATATGTCAGCATAATTATCAACACTTGTACAATATTCCAATACAATCAAATGTTGTTCTATGCAGTCCTTCACATTCTGGTAACGGATCCCAATGTGCTTGCTTCTGGATCCGACCTTCTGATTCTGTGTTAATTGGATACACGAAAAAGAATCATTATATACTTTGACTGGTAATTTTACATTTACATTTACATCCTTTAACAACTGTACTACCCAGGTCAACTCACAACACAAATCACTCACAGCCCCATACTCAGCTTCTGTAGAAGAACACGAAATGTACCTTTGTCTTCGGGCTTTCCAGACAATTAGTGAGTTACCTAAAAATATGGCATATCCAGACATTGACCTCCTTTCTGGACTTGAACCCCAGTCTGCATCTGCATAGCTAATCAGATCAAGATTATCACATATGGATACTTTCAACTTTTCATGCATTGTTCCTTTAAGATATTTCAAAACATGCTTTATACCTTTCCAATGCTTCATCAACAAATGCTATCAATATCAAAAAACCTTTTGTTTACAATCAACCTATTTCACTTGCAAAATGTCCTTTACTCTTTGGCGTCATCCACTGGTGCATCCACTTGCCGTTCTTTTAGAGACATATGCTCTTTGTCCATGGCCCATCATCCACTGCTTCCTTTCTTCTTCAGGCATCAGCAGCACATCTTCAAAATTCTGTGGCTCATGGAATACATTATTCACAACAAACCTTTCAGGTGGCACTCCTTTATTAGATCTTGTAGACTTTCTGATCAACACTGGCTCCTCATCTTCCATTTTTTCATCATGAAATGATGTAGACTCCTCTCCATCACTGATAATCTCATCTTTCACTTTTCCATCATGTAATGCTGTAGACTCCCCTCCATCACTGGCAACTTCTTCAACCTCAGTGTGGGGACAAATACTTGGCAAAAATACTTCATTATTAGCATGAAGAGCTTCCCAATTTTTCTGTTCACAAAATTTTGCTGACCTGCTTATATAAACTTTTCCATGACTGTCACAAAAACGCCAGGATTTAGCTGCAGGCTGAACACCAATAAACATAAGCTTTCTTGACTTTGGACTGTTCTTGTGCCTATACCTCTTTGGAATTAATACCTCTGCTTCAGAGCCAAATAAATGGAGATATTTGATTGTAGCTTTCTTACCATGTATTAGAGTATATGGAACTTCATTCACAGCTGAACTCCACACTCTATTAGACACATAATTTGCATATTTCATTGCCTCAGCCCAGTAACCTTTGGGAAGTTTTGCATCTGCCAACATTGCATTCATGATATTTTGAAGAATCCTATTCTTCCTCTCAGCTAATCCATGCTCAGCAGAAGCAGAAGGGTTAGTCAATCTATGTTTCACCCCTTTCTTTTCTAAATAATCAACAAACTGCTTTGCTAAAAATTCACCACCTCTGTCACTTTGTACAGCTAAAATTTTCTGCCTGTACTGTCTTTCTGCCATCTGAAACCATTTCCTAAATACAGCACTCACTTCACTTTTGTGCTTTATTATGTAAACCCAAGAATAACGTGAATAATCATCTGTTATCACAAGACAAAACCTGGCACCACCAAATGAATTAGCCATGGGTCCAATCACATCAATATGTACCAGCTGTAGTGGTTGATGTGACTTTCTCAAACTCTTTTTTGATATGGGTGCAGACTTCACCTTTGTGCCTTTACAAACATGGCAATCTAAAAAATTTTCACAGCTTTGCACTGACCCATGTTCCACATGTTGCAAAGTTTTCCTAATGTTTTCAAAACTTAGGTGCCCTAATCTTCTATGCATCAAATGTATGCATTTGTCATGTAGAGGCTTATTTTCAACCATGTTCAAAACTTTCTCAGAAGTGCTTATCATAAACAAACTGTTTTGGAGCCTCCCAGTTGCTATTGTTTTCCCATTCTTTACAATCTTGCAACTATTCTCATTAAACTGTACATGAAAACCTTGTTTTACAAGCATAGGCACACTCAAGAAATTATTCTTTAAAGATGGTATATACAGGACCTTATCAAATACACATTTGAGAGGTTTGAAAAATATATTACCTTCTCCACAGACTTTTGCCTGAGTCCCGTCTGCCAAGGTTACATTTCTACAATTAAACAAAGTTAGTTTCTCAAACAAACATTTCTTATTTACACAATGAATACTGGCTCCCGAATCTACAATAAATAATTCCTGTCTTGAGCACTTTTGTTCATTATCATTAATTACAGACAGCTGTTGACCTTCACTCTTCCAGCTTGTGCCGGCAACTCTTTTTTGCTTTTGCCGCTTGTTTACCTTATCACAGTAACGAAAAACATGTTGGTCACTCCCACAATTATTGCATCTTCTAATTACTTGTATTGTTTCTCCAGACACTTGAGCAGGCTTATTATTTACTTTAGAATCATTCCTTCTTGATTCTTCCTGCTGGAGTCTTGACTGTATATATGATATAGACAATTCATCACTCTTCATAGCTTCTAATCCCATTACTAAATTGTCATATGACTCATCCATGCTTGACAATATAACTAGACATTTATAGTCCTCTTCATGATTTATGCCCACTTCAGACAATTGCTGAAATATACTATTTACTTTCCTTATATAATCAGAAATAGTTTCACCTGGGCTCTGCCTTAACCTGAACAGTTTTTTCATTAAAGATACCTTACTCCCAGCTGTGTCTCTGATATGAGCTGCTCTTAGAAACGACCAAGCCTCATGAGCTGTTTTTGCTTCCTTCACATAAACGAACTGGGATTCCTCCAGGGACAACATTATAATTGCCAAGGCTTTTTCATCCTTCTTCAAATCTTCCTCATCAGCTTCCTCATCAAGCTGCTTATCTACATACTGATATAGCTCATGGAAGATCAAGAAATGCTTCATTTACAGACACCAATTCAGGTAATTACTGTTAGAGAGCTTTACAAGAGGCATTGAATTTAGATTTATACTTGCCATTCTCGCTGATATGTGCCGGCTCCTTATCTGCCGTTATCTGCAACACTTTTTCAGCTTTTTCCGGCAAATATTTCCTCAGCCTCCACAGCTTCCAATTTAAATCACACTCTGTTTTGCTTGGCTTGTCCTTATCAGCTGCTTTTCTCCTCTGCTCTCATTCCAAGCCTCTGAGAGAAATCCTTTGCAGCTCTGCTTTGTCTCCGTTCCAATTCCAATCTGTTTCCTCTGCAAAAACACAACTTTACACAACACACACTTTATCTATACAGGTACAACAAAACCCATCAGGCTGCTGACCCAGCTGGGCCCATAACCCTGTCAGCAGATTTAAGGGGCAGCAGACAAATATAATAATAATAATATTTACTTGTGCCTAACACAAAGCAGTGCAGCAGTAACGTAGATAAAATGTCAGTATTGATATAAAGGGTTTGCAGAGTTAGTCTATCAGAAAGACAATGACAATGAATAGAGTAAAAACTCATATATTCATATATACATCAAAATATACACAGCATAACAACCAAGCATTATATACAATATAGCAAACAGACAAACAGAGTGTGGGGTAAACTGTTCTCACCATAACAGTCCCCAAGTTACAAATGACAAGCTAGTGCCTTTTATACTTATTCAGCACTCATAAGATCTGATGCAATCACTAATTAACAATCTGATGCAATCTGATCTATCCATTACAAATCATGATGTTACAATCAGTTCCACCTGCACTTCATCACTTAACATGCCTGTGATTACTAGTCTCTAACACTTGTGGATTAACATCATGACACTGCAGAATCTAACTGCCTCCATTTTACAATTCACTTTACACATTCTGTTAAATATACATAACATATGTTTTGTCAACTTTTACACATGTTGACATAATGCTAAACTTACATATCAATCAATCAATACTTTATTACAGTCAGTGACCAGCAACAGGATGTGGTATATAAATAGTAGTAAAATAGATAAGATATAGAATATAAAATATATTATATATAAAATATATAATATAATATAAAAACTGCCCACAAATCCTTCCTGACCATCACGAAGCTATACCTTATTAGTATCTGAGGAATTAATTATGTCAACGAGCCAGAGAGGAAGATAGAGATAGATATATACAAAAGACATCAGAGTACATATATACATACAGTTCCATGCACATAAGACATTCCACATTTGTTGGTTAATCAAGAGTTGTTGATACTTAGGGGCTATGTATCATAAGTGGTGCTTTTAGTTAATTGATGACACTGTTCATTGTCCTGCGGAGGTTGATCGCTGCGGTACAGAACCTGGCCATACTATATGTTATAGAAAAATTCATATCTGATAGAAGTAACTGAGTATAATAATGACCAGATCGTCCTGGATATTAATAGATTATTGGAGATATAAGCTTAGCCTGGGTGTCTTTATAAAAGGAATAGTGAAGATGTACATGTTCTGTTGACTCAATATCACCGGAGTCACAGGGACATAGCCTCTCCAAATAGGGAGACCTCCAATATCATCCCTCAAGAACAGCAGAAGGGAGGGCATGACATCGGGCCAAGGTAAAGGCCCTCTGGTGGGTGGGTATCTCAAGCTTGGCTAAGTATCTCATTGGGAAAGATAGATACCTGCAGGAGTCATTAATAATAAAGGCAGGGGAGCTAGCTAGATCCAGTTGTCGTTCTGAGTCAGTAACCTGCTGCTTAATAAGCGCTTTGGCCTGATCATAGTTCATGATAAAAAGGAGGTCTTGAGACAGACCTAAGGATAGGATTTTAGATATTATAGCCCCATTCCCATTTGGACTTAAGGTCATCTTTTCTAATAAGGGGAGCTAAACCCTTAGAGAAGAAATGCAATCTAATCCAACAGGTAAGAATAGCCACCCAAGCTTTAGCCTCCACTTTCATGAGGCCTAACTCTAATCGGAGAGTAACATTTGGAACACATTTGGGAACTCGTAAGGCCGATCTTACAAATTTAGATTGTACCTGTTCCAGTGGAGCGTAATTGGAAAGGGAACCTAATTGGGCTCCATATAGAAGACTCAGCCTTTGAGGCTGTGGTGATACATAAAGCCTGTTCCTTTTGAGGTGGTGGTGATATGTAGAGCCTAACTTACATATAATATTAAAGTAAACAAGGGGGTAACTAGTAAAGATGAGTTGACAGATATAAAGGTAGAATTGACTTTGTATGGATAAATAAATGCCTTAGGTCTTTGACTGCAGCCAGAGTTTGAGAGTTTGATTCCCCACTGTGTCTCCTTGACAAGAGTCCCTTCCAGCTCTGGAGTTCGAAAATTATCTTTAAAGGTGGAAAAACAAGGTGTTCTTCATGAGTAGTGATGGGCAAAAAAAGAATTTTTGTTTCGTTTTTTTATTTTTCATTTCGTTCCCTAATGACATGAAAAATGAATTGACCCATCAAAGAAAAACGAAATGAATCGAAACAGAAATTTTCATTCTGTTCTGTTTCATTTTTCATTTTCCCATTGGAATGCATTGAAGCAATGCATTCCTATGGGAAACCAATTGGGCGCAGGAAACGGTGAGCTTTTTACAGTTTTTCCCCACCCAAACCCCGCGTGACCGCTGATCGGTGCTGGGGTGGGGGGATTTTTTCTCCCACGCTCCATTGGGGGGAAGGCATGGGGCTTTTAAAATGTCTTTGAGCCACCGAGGCAACCTCAGCAGCTCAAAGACATTTTAAAGAAGCCGCAGCTTCCCCCCAAAAAAAAGAGCATCCGATTGAGAGGGAAATGCAGGGTTTTGAAACTTTTTTTAGCCATCAATGCATGCAGCAATGTCCCTGGCTGCCGCTTGCTTTGGTGCATTTAAAAAGTTTTCAAACCCCACACTCCCCCCCCCATAGGGCACATTGGTGGGAATGGTGCGGGGTTTTTAAACCAACAAAAATCGAAAACACATGAAAAGTGAAACAAAAAATAAAAAAGGAAATGAAAAATGAAATGAAACACCATTTTGGCGTTTCATGGCCATCTCTATTCATGAGTCTTTATAATTTTAGAAGGGGAAGGGACTCCAAAAGGGTAAAGGGCTAAAACAGTTGTTTATTAATCAGCTTTGTGGCAGGGTGGCACACTGTATGTATGTAGTCTATCTTTTTAGAAGCATGTTTATAAGATACTTAAAGGCTTGTTATTTGAATTTAAAGAATATATGTTTTCGTAGATTTTCACGGGTATAGGTATGCATGTTAGGGTGGATTCGGGTTTCTTCCCGTGTAGAAATCTGGTTGTTCTGGCGACGTTTCGACGAGGTCTCACTCGTCATCTTCAGGCTGGTGTTCTGGCTTCTTTCTTCTTGAAGCAAAGCGTGGTCTCAGTTGAAGTCCTTCTATAACTACTGCTGGGGGGGTGTGGTTTGCTTGCTTTGTTGCTGATTGCAGGTTCCTTTGTTCCTTTGTTCTTTTGTGATCTGCTGTGTGGCTGAGGCGATCGTTAAGGGATTAACTGCTGATGGCTGTTTAGATGGCTGTTTACATGCTGGTGGGTTAGATGGCTGGTGGGTTCTGGCAGTATCCTGGGCTTTGGTGGAGTGGGGTCCTGTGTCTTGTGAATTCATTTTGGTCTGGCTACGTGTCTGTGGTCTCCCAATGTTTTTTTGGGGTGTGTGAGTGTGCTCCATGTGGTGACTGGAGTGGGGTGCCGCAGTAGATGGTGCAGTCGTGGTTTTGTTATTGGATGGTGGTTTCGTTTCATCTGTGGGAAGGGTCTGGGTTTGTGTTTGGTGTGGATGGAAGGTGGTGGCATCTTGTGTCCTTTTGGACCTGGTGTCAGTCTTTGTGACAGAGGCTCGTCTGTTGACCAGGGCTAGTTTCCAGATGTCAGGCAAGCGGGAGGTGTCATCACGTTTATTCATGTTGTTTGGGTGTTTCTCTATTTCAATGGCTTCCATGATTATTCGACTGTTGAAGTGTTCAGTTTTGGAGATGAGTTTGGTTCTTTCAAAGTCAATTTCATGACCTGTTGTTTTTATGTGCTGGAAGAGAGAGGAAGATTTTCTTCTTTTTTGACTGCGTTCTTGTGTTCTGCGATGCGTGCGCTTATTCTCCTGTTTGTTTGTCCGATGTATGTGGCTGGACAGACTTTGCATGGTATTTCGTAGACTCCTTGGTTTTCTAGCTCAATCTTGTCTTTGGGGTTTCTTAAGATGTTGGCTATTTTTTGGTCGGTGCAAAAGGCTGTCTTGATATTGTGTTTGTGGAGAATTTTGCTGATTTTGTCTGTGGTGCCTTTGATGTAAGGGAGGAGGGCGGTGCCGTTGTTCTCTTCTGTTTCTTGGTTCTTGGGGGTGTTTCCTTTTGGATTAGTTTGGTGATGGTGTTTTTTTGGAATCCGTTCGCAATTAAAACATTCGAGAGAGTGTGTAATTCAGTTTTTAGGTGGTCTTTGTCAGCGAGGCGTTTGGTTCTGGAGATGAGGGTTTTTGCTACGGAGTTGATCTGTGCAGGGTGGTGGTGTGATTGTGCATTTAAGTAGCGGTTTGTATGTGTTTTTTTCTGGTAGATGGTATGTCCTAAGGAGCCGTCGGGTTTTTTGTAGATTAGGACGTCCAGGAAGGGAAGTTGGTTGTTGGCTTCTATTTCCATAGTGAATTGTATTTTGGGGTGTAGGCTGTTGAGATGTGTGAGGAAGTTGTTCAGTTTATCTTTCCCGTGTGGCCAGATAACAAAGGTGTCGTCAACATATCTGAGCCAGAGTTTGGGTTTATGTTCGGACTTCTGTAACGCGTTGGTTTCAAAGTGTTCCATATATAGGTTTGCGATGACCGGTGAGAGGGGTGATCCCATGGGTGCTCCTTCTATCTGTTTGTATCTTTGTCCATTGTGGATGAAGTATGTGTTGGTTAGGCAGTGGTTGGTCAGATCTAGGATGTGTTTGGGGGTTGTATTTGTTGTGGATAGCTGTCAAGGCTTCTTGAATGGGCACTTGTGTGAAGAGCGAAACAACATCGAAGCTCACGAGTAGGTCATTGGGTTGTAGGTCTTGTTTCTTTATAATTTCTATGAAGTGGAACGAGTTTTGTACGTATGAAGTGATGGATTCTGCATAGGGCTGGAGTTGTTTGGCAAGAAATTTGGCGAGGTTTTGTAGAGGTGAGCCTATGGAGCTGACTATGGGTCTGAGAGGTGTTCCTTCTTTGTGAATCTTGGGGAGGCCGTAGAGCTTGGGGCATCTGGATGATTTCTCTCTGGGGATGATGCTTGGCTTGATTTCTTCACTTAAGGGAGAGGCTTTTATTTTGGCTTTGGTGGTTTTTTCCAGGTAGGTGGTGGGGTCTGTGTTCAAAGGTATGTAAGCAGGGTCTTGTAGTAGGTTGGATAGTTTGGCTTGGTAGTCGGATGTGTTCATCACCACTGTGGCATTGCCTTTGTCTGCTGGGAGAATGATTATGTTGTTGTCTTTCCTCAGGTTGGAGAGGGCTTTTTGTTCTTCTTTGTGTAAATTGCTTCTGGGTGGTTTGCTGGAGCAGAGGACATTGGTGACTTCGAGTCTGATTTTGTTGGCTTCATCTGGGTTGATTTTGGTTAGGCTGGCTTCCACTCCGCATATGATGTTTTCGGTGGGGATGTGTCTGGGGGCGATTGCAAAGTTGAATCCTTTGGAAAGGACTTTGGTCTCTGCGATGGTGAGTGTCCTGTCTGATATGTTGTGAACTGTTTGTTTCATGGGCTGTTGTGGGGGGGTTGGGCTTCTGGCGTTTTTCCAGTTTGTGGAGTTTGTTGGTGTGTGTGTCTGTCTTGTGGGAGGTCTCTGTTTCAGCTCTCCAGGCGGCAAGTTGCTTGGATTTGTTCCAGAGTGTTGGGTGGATTTTGTTGCTGAGATTGAGGTGGAGAGTGAGTAGGTCTCTGTTGGTTTGATCTAGTAGGTATCTTTTCCTGTGTAGTTCGCTTCTGATTAGGGCTAGTTCTGTTCTTTTCAGGATCCTTTCGCTGGATGGGGTTTTTGTGGAATTTCAGTTGGAAGCTTGTGGGGATCACATTTTTGTCTCGGCAGTTGCGTAGGGAATGCAATGTCACATAAGATGGTGGCTCTTCGGACTTCTAGTTTCTCGTAGGTTCTGGTCAGCTGGAAGGTTTCCTCCCCGTAGAGGTCGGATATTTGTTTTCGTAGATTTTCACGGGTATAGGTATGCATGTTGGGGTGGATTCGGGTTTCTTCCCGTGTAGAAATCTGGTTGTTCTGGCGACGTTTCGACGAGGTCTCACTCGTCATCTTCAGGCTGGTGTTCTGGCTTCTTTCTTCTTGAAGCAAAGCGTGGTCTCAGTTGAAGTCCTTCTATAAATACTGCTGGGGGTGTGTGGTTTGCTTGCTTTGTTGCTGATTGCAGGTTCCTTTGTTCCTTTGTTCTTTTTGTGATCTGCTGTGTGGCTGAGGCGATCGTTAAGGGATTAACTGCTGATGGCTGTTTAGATGGCTGTTTACATGCTGGTGGGTTAGATGGCTGGTGGGTTCTGGCAGTATCCTGGGCTTTGGTGGAGTGGGGTCCTGTGTCTTGTGAATTCATTTTGGTCTGGCTACGTGTCTGTGGTCTCCCAATGTTTTTTTGGGGTGTGTGAGTGTGCTCCATGTGGTGAGTGGAGTGGGGTGCCGCAGTAGATGGTGCAGTCGTGATTTTGTTATTGGATGGTGGTTTCGTTTCATCTGTGGGAAGGGTCTGGGTTTGTGTTTGGTGTGGATGGAAGGTGGTGGCATCTTGTGTCCTTTTGGACCTGGTGTCAGTCTTTGTGACAGAGGCTCGTCTGTTGACCAGGGCTAGTTTCCAGATGTCAGGCAAGCGGGAGGTGTCATCACGTTTATTCATGTTGTTTGGGTGTTTCTCTATTTCAATGGCTTCCATGATTATTCGACTGTTGAAGTGTTCAGTTTTGGAGATGAGTTTGGTTCTTTCAAAGTCAATTTCATGACCTGTTGTTTTTATGTGCTGGAAGAGAGAGGAAGATTTTTCTTCTTTTTTTGACTGCGTTCTTGTGTTCTGCGATGCGTGCGCTTATTCTCCTGTTTGTTTGTCCGATGTATGTGGCTGGACAGACTTTGCATGGTATTTCGTAGACTCCTTGGTTTTCTAGCTCAATCTTGTCTTTGGGGTTTCTTAAGATGTTGGCTATTTTTTGGTCGGTGCAAAAGGCTGTCTTGATATTGTGTTTGTGGAGAATTTTGCTGATTTTGTCTGTGGTGCCTTTGATGTAAGGGAGGAGGGCGGTGCCGTTGTTCTCTTCTGTTTCTTGGTTCTTGGGGGGTGTTTCCTTTTGGATTAGTTTGGTGATGGTGTTTTTTTGGAATCCGTTCGCAATTAAAACATTCGAGAGAGTGTGTAATTCAGTTTTTAGGTGGTCTTTGTCAGCGAGGCGTTTGGTTCTGGAGATGAGGGTTTTTGCTACGGAGTTGATCTGTGCAGGGTGGTGGTGTGATTGTGCGAGTGAGTGAGACCTCGTCGAAACGTCGCCAGAACAACCAGATTTCTACACGGGAAGAAACCCGAATCCACCCCAACATGCATACCTATACCCGTGAAAATCTACGAAAACAAATATCCGACCTCTACGGGGAGGAAACCTTCCAGCTGACCAGAACCTACGAGAAACTAGAAGTCCGAAGAGCCACCATCTTATGTGACATTGCATTCCTACGCAACTGCCGAGACAAAAATGTGATCCCCACAAGCTTCCAACTGAAATTCCACTCAAAAACCCCATCCAGCGAAAGGATCCTGAAAAGAACAGAACTAGCCCTAATCAGAAGCGAACTACACAGGAAAAGATACCTACTAGATCAAACCAACAGAGACCTACTCACTCTCCACCTCAAACTCAGCAACAAAATCCACCCAACACTCTGGAACAAATCCAAGCAACTTGCCGCCTGGAGAGCTGAAACAGAGACCTCCCACAAGACAGACACACACACCAACAAACTCCACAAACTGGAAAACGCCAGAAGCCCAACCCCCCCACAACAGCCCATGAAACAAACAGTTCACAACATATCAGACAGGACACTCACCATCGCAGAGACCAAAGTCCTTTCCAAAGGATTCAACTTTGCAATCGCCCCAGACACATCCCCACCGAAAACATCATATGCGGAGTGGAAGCCAGCCTAACCAAAATCAACCCAGATGAAGCCAACAAAATCAGACTCGAAGTCACCAATGTCCTCTGCTCCAGCAAACCACCCAGAAGCAATTTACACAAAGAAGAACAAAAAGCCCTCTCCAACCTGAGGAAAGACAACAACATAATCATTCCCCAGCAGACAAAGGCAATGCCACAGTGGTGATGAACACATCCGACTACCAAGCCAAACTATCCAACCTACTACAAGACCCTGCTTACATACCTTTGAACACAGACCCCACCACCTACCTGGAAAAAACCACCAAAGCCAAAATAAAAGCCTCTCCCTTAAGTGAAGAAATCAAGCCAAGCATCATCCCCAGAGAGAAATCATCCAGATGCCCCAAGCTCTACGGCCTCCCCAAGATTCACAAAGAAGGAACACCTCTCAGACCCATAGTCAGCTCCATAGGCTCACCTCTACAAAACCTCGCCAAATTTCTTGCCAAACAACTCCAGCCCTATGCAGAATCCATCACTTCATACGTACAAAACTCGTTCCACTTCATAGAAATTATAAAGAAACAAGACCTACAACCCAATGACCTACTCGTGAGCTTCGATGTTGTTTCGCTCTTCACACAAGTGCCCATTCAAGAAGCCTTGACAGCTATCCACAACAAATACAACCCCCAAACACATCCTAGATCTGACCAACCACTGCCTAACCAACACATACTTCATCCACAATGGACAAAGATACAAACAGATAGAAGGAGCACCCATGGGATCACCCCTCTCACCGGTCATCGCAAACCTATATATGGAACACTTTGAAACCAACGCGTACAGAAGTCCGAACATAAACCCAAACTCTGGCTCAGATATGTTGACGACACCTTTGTTATCTGGCCACACGGGAAAGATAAACTGAACAACTTCCTCACACATCTCAACAGCCTACACCCCAAAATACAATTCACTATGGAAATAGAAGCCAACAACCAACTTCCCTTCCTGGACGTCCTAATCTACAAAAAACCCGACGGCTCCTTAGGACATACCATCTACCAGAAAAAAACACATACAAACCGCTACTTAAATGCACAATCACACCACCACCCTGCACAGATCAACTCCGTAGCAAAAACCCTCATCTCCAGAACCAAACGCCTCGCTGACAAAGACCACCTAAAAACTGAATTACACACTCTCTCGAATGTTTTAATTGCGAACGGATTCCAAAAAAACACCATCACCAAACTAATCCAAAAGGAAACACCCCCAAGAACCAAGAAACAGAAGAGAACAACGGCACCGCCCTCCTCCCTTACATCAAAGGCACCACAGACAAAATCAGCAAAATTCTCCACAAACACAATATCAAGACAGCCTTTTGCACCGACCAAAAAATAGCCAACATCTTAAGAAACCCCAAAGACAAGATTGAGCTAGAAAACCAAGGAGTCTACGAAATACCATGCAAAGTCTGTCCAGCCACATACATCGGACAAACAAACAGGAGAATAAGCGCACGCATCGCAGAACACAAGAACGCAGTCAAAAAGAAGAAAAATCTTCCTCTCTCTTCCAGCACATAAAAACAACAGGTCATGAAATTGACTTTGAAAGAACCAAACTCATCTCCAAAACTGAACACTTCAACAGTCGAATAATCATGGAAGCCATTGAAATAGAGAAACACCCAAACAACATGAATAAACGTGATGACACCTCCCGCTTGCCTGACATCTGGAAACTAGCCCTGGTCAACAGACGAGCCTCTGTCACAAAGACTGACACCAGGTCCAAAAGGACACAAGATGCCACCACCTTCCATCCACACCAAACACAAACCCAGACCCTTCCCACAGATGAAACGAAACCACCATCCAATAACAAAATCACGACTGCACCATCTACTGCGGCACCCCACTCCACTCACCACATGGAGCACACTCACACACCCCAAAAAAACATTGGGAGACCACAGACACGTAGCCAGACCAAAATGAATTCACAAGACACAGGACCCCACTCCACCAAAGCCCAGGATACTGCCAGAACCCACCAGCCATCTAACCCACCAGCATGTAAACAGCCATCTAAACAGCCATCAGCAGTTAATCCCTTAACGATCGCCTCAGCCACACAGCAGATCACAAAAGAACAAAGGAACAAAGGAACCTGCAATCAGCAACAAAGCAAGCAAACCACACACCCCCAGCAGTATTTATAGAAGGACTTCAACTGAGACCACGCTTTGCTTCAAGAAGAAAGAAGCCAGAACACCAGCCTGAAGATGACGAGTGAGACCTCGTCGAAACGTCGCCAGAACAACCAGATTTCTACACGGGAAGAAACCCGAATCCACCCCAACATGCATATATATATATATATATATATATATATATATATATATATATATATATATATATATATATATATATATATATATATATATATATATATATATATATATATTACAACAAGAAAATTCTACTATTTAGAAAGTTGATCCCAGTATTTCTTTTTGTGTACCCACTCTTATAGCTGGTGAACAATAAGGAATGGGTGCCTTGAATTCTTCACCATCAATAATTTGCCACTACAATGTACACTGTTGGTCTTAACACCAGAACTGGTAACAGGATTCTGATCTCTTGCTTTTGAATGGGATCCTAAAGGAAGAGCGATAAATTACATATCTTTCATCACTGAATTGGGGAACAGCAGTAGAACACATTGTTAGAGGTACCTTTATCAAATATACAGACAAAGTTGTCTTGTTGGTAAAAGATTCCATTATAAGCCTCACAAGCTTTTTAGAGTTCTCTGAGAATTTCACGCAACATATAGACAGGGATAGCCTAGCTTCTCCTTCTATACTTATATTTTCAAAACACTTCTGATAAAATTTACCATCAAAGGTTCTTGAATAAGCAGCAAATTAGAGAACAAATAGAGGAAAAGAAAAGAATGAGCAATCATCACAATGGATGAAACTTCAAAATTAGATTCCACTAAGCCACTGTATGGGGAATTGTGATTTTTTAAAAAAGTTCTCTGTAAATTGTAAAAGAAAAATGGCAGGCAGACAAAAGGAATGCAGGACAAGGGAATACTGTTTAAGACCAGTAGAAAGACCACTAACCTAAATCAGAATAATCAAACAAACACTCCCATTTCTGACAATAATGATGCCAGCACTCCATGTGGGTGGCAACCAGCAAATGTAAGTATTCCTTCTTCCCCTATCCACCCACAGTTCCAAACTTTATTCTTAAAGAGCCAAAGAATATTTCTGTTCTGAACCCTGTCTTCCTTGCTTTCCCCCCACTTGTCGAACACATGCTGCTTTGTTATCAGAGTTAGTGCATTATCACCACCATTTCACAAAGACGAACCACCACTTCTACTGGACAGATGGTTTCCAAAGTAGCCTCTTGCTTGTAGTAATACCCAGAAGTGGAAAAATAAAATAAATCATTCTCAGATACACTCCCTTACAAAACCTCCTCCTGCAGGCTTGAGCCTTTAAACCTAATTATCTTGCCATAACTCTCATAAGCTGTGTGGAAACTCTGCTCCTTCTTGGCAAACATATATTTTTCATTCCAGGAAAGACAGTGCTGCAGATTGGTAGTTCTGCTTAAGATCAGTGGGACCTCAAGATGAGATAAAGAAATAAAACAAGATAGAACAAAGCAAAACGCCCAACTATAACAGTCATAAAACATGAGATACTATCATAAGTTAAAATGTGTCGGGTCATGCTACCATCTTAGGAGCCCTTCCTAGGAATGATTAGTAACTACTACTTAAAATGGCTGCCCGTTTTAAATAATCAAAGTTAACTGGCAATTATAACATAAACAGTAATATAACAATAAATAAAACAGAGCCCCCAGGCCCTCTTACATAATGACAGGTTAGGGATAATGATAACATGATGGCAACATTACTCATTGCACCTAAAAATAACATGTCAGCTAGTCTTTCCATTGAAGTTAAAAATAACATTGTTACCCTTTATTACTCAGAAGTGCTCTGTAACAGTAAGAACCTCCTGGCTGTACATTTATTATGTTATGAGTTGTATTTATTTGCATGTTATTGTTTATTAGTTTTGTTTTGTTGTATTTTAGTCATATAGGTTTTATATGTTGTAAACTGCCCAGAATGGCATTTGGCAAGATGTAAATAAATAAATAAATAAATAAATAAATAAATAAATAAATAAATAAATAAATAAATAAATAAACAGGAGCCAGCTTAAAGATAACTTGGTATAGGCTGAAAAATGTTCACTGACAAGAAAGTACAGTTTGTTAGGATTCCTTAGGCTTTAACTCTGGAGGTTGTTTTTAAAAATGGTGATTAGAATCTAGCAATGATGGCAAACAAAATAGTTTCCAGGAGCATCTGAATAGCTACTTTAGCTCAGCTGCCATTCTCAAGGCCTTTCAGTCCCTATCTGGCAGAGCACATCCCCCAAAGACCAATGCTGGTTCAACCCACCAGAGCTTCCACTGCATGCTCGCCTGGGTGGCCACCCCTTGGGAGGCCTGTAAGGTTGCCACCTGCAACCGGGCCTTCTCAGTGGCTGGCCCGTCTAGTTGGAACAAACTGCCAAACGAGATATGCCAGGCCCCATCCCTAGCTGTATTCAAAAAGTCTGTGAAACCTTGGCTATTTAGGGAGGCATTTGGCAATGGTTAATGTGTTTTGTGTTTGATGTTGTTCATTATTATTTGATTTTTGCCTCATACCAGGCTATTTGTCTGCTTTTATTGTTTTATTGCACTTATGTTTGTGTTTGACCTTTGGTTATTACATGCTTGTTTTGTGTAAACTGCCCAGAGTTCCCCTTGGTAAATTGGTGTGGTATACAAATAAATAAATAAATAAATAAATAAACAGTCACAGTTTATTTGGTGCAAGAGAGAGAGATGCTTCCATGGGTCCCATTATGTACCATTAACTATGTTGTCCTAAATAAGCTGCATTTTCTGTGAAAAGTGACATATTTTTCCTTGCTTTTGAAAATACATGTACAGTGGTACCTTGTATCAAGGAATTAATTCATTCAAAATGAAATTATGTTAAGCAAATTTTCTTTTATACAAATTCCCATAGGAATGCATTGAAAACAGAGTAATCCCATTTTAATGTTGTACAAATTTTCCCCATAGGTGATTATGTTAAGCAAATTTCCCCTATCTCCGGAATTTATTATGTTATACAAGTTGTTTGTTATACAAGGGTCCACTGTGCTCTTTTTCTCATTCTTATTACAGATGGGCACGAATAAAAAAAATGGCATTTTGGTTTTTCATTTTTCATTGAGAGGTCCGTTTCAGTTCGTTTTCCATTTTTGATGAATTTATGGAAAAAAATCGTTTTCATTTTTCAATTTCCATTTTTCGTTTCTACCTGCTTTTTGCGTGATTTTTAAAGCATTTCCATGTGTGGTCATCCCCCAACACCCCAGACCAGAGGGAAAACACTAAAAAAATTGGATGCTGGCAGAGACACAGTATAGACTAGGTACGCAGGGAGGCTGCAAAGGCAGCAGCGGGTGTTGCCCAGGGTGCAAGGCAGCCGCAGAGTGACTGCACTGCGGGGCAGGGGAGGGTACTCACTGAGAGGTATGCACGCACACACACAGGGAGGCTGCAGGACTGAAGCTAGAGTCGCAAAGAAAGCAATCCCACCCTAACTCCCACCGGAGACTGCAAGGAGGACGGGGGCTGCCAGGGCTTTTTATGCCCAGTCTGCAACCTGGGCATGCTATTGGTTGAACATGATCCCATCACATGGCTTGCCTCCATTTTGTGGTGGTGACATCCATTTTGTCATCCTTAAAGGGAAAAGAAAAATACATCACAATGGGAGAAGACAAAAACAATTGTTTTAAGGACCCCAACCCCCTGGTAGTTAATAATTTCAAATAATTATCGCATTATCGCTGCATTTTTATGGATGTCCAGGGCGTTTTAATACCCAAGAAATCAATATTAGGCATCTGGGAGCAATTTTGGGTCAATGTCCCCTAACTCCCCTTAAAGGAAAAAATATAGTGATCTGAGAAAAGACATAAATGCACATTTTAAGGACCCCAACCCCCCGGTAGGTATTATCAGACAGTATCAATAATTATTGCTGGGTTTTTATGGGTGTCCAGGGCATTTTTTAAGATTTAAAACTGCTCATTTCATTGCACGTTGCCATTAATGAAAACGAAACGTAACAAACCCAATTTTCATGGTTCTGTTCGTTTTGTTCCATTTTCATCACAATTTTCGTTATTCATTTCGTTATGTAATGGAACGAATAATGAATAATGGAAACAAAAAATGTTCGTTTCGTGCCCATCTCTAAGTCTTATACCTCTAGGATAGAAATTACAATGATGTGTTTTTAGAGGGTTGCTGAGAAAATATATGTGGGGCCCTTGGAAAACTTGTGATTGAATATGTACATGTAAATAACAAAATCACTACTGCAAATTTTCAAAGGGTGCAAATTTTCTGAGACCTTCAATCTTATGGTGTGATGTATGCCTGCTTTGGATTCAGCCAGTTATTGTTGAAACTATGGCTGCACAGGACTGGACGTGGTTCCGGGATGGAGCTAATTTGCCTCCCTGCCCAGACTTTCAGCACCAAGCGAAGCACTGCAGATATTCCATGGGGATCTGCTTGAGTGCAGGCTGTTGGTGCGAAAAAGTTGCACTGTGTTTTCCATCCTGGGGAATTCCAGGCCCCGGCTCTTGGTGTGAAAGCCCAGCTAGAGGTCTCTTTGCAGGGGCTGATCAGGCTATTTAAGCTTGACTGCCCTATATTCAGTTTCCCTTCCGATTTTGATTCCCATCCATCCGCCCTAAATTTTTGTTAAGCAAGAATGAGAGTAGCTGGTTACCTCATTGGGCCGGATGGGAATTTTTGGCTTTCAATCCAATCGGCTTTGATTGGTGGTTCATTTTCACCCTTCCCATTCTTGCTTTAGGGTTTGAGTGGTAGTAGTAATCTTTCTGGCCACAGGTGGCAGGTGGTGCAAGAGGTAACAGATTAAAAGTCCCTCTGCAATAGAGTTCAAGATGCTTTAACTTTATTGGCAGCTGCCAGTTAACGTAGAATAGAATGGTAGGTTTAGAAAGTTAACAGCTTAAAGGATTATAATCAGAATGGAGGACTGCCTTTGATTACAGTTTTAGGGATCAGGGGGTGCTGAACAGGTGGACAGCACTCACCGATCATAATTTATTAATGAGTCTGTTTAGGGCTGGAATTCAAGCTATTCTAGACCCTTACCTGCTTGCACTACATTCAGGCCCCCTTGCTTTAAAGTCTAGGGTTTAATACAAAAATTAATAAATAAAATTGTGTCCCTATTTTAATCCATACAAACTTGTGTCATGTCTTTATACCGGGTCTGGGGGAAGGGCAAGTATATTTAGTCACTAACCCCCCCAGTCCTTTATTTGTAAAGAAAAGGGTACCAGTCAGTCATAGATGTCCAGAGGTCCACTTCCTTCTGAAGAAAGCATCTTTTCTTGCTGCTAGAACATTTACCAGCCCTCATCTGGTTTCTAATCTCCAATTCGTAGGAGAGATAATTGGAAAAGCCATAGCTATGCAGCTGGGTTTCAGCTTTCCTATGGGGTACAGACCAAGGTCTGTCATGGTGATGAATGATCTGCTGATGATATTACATCAAGGACAGCTGGTTATTTTGGACCTTATGGCAACCTTTGATATGATGGACTATGGGTTACTCTAGCTGGGGAACATCAGCTCTGTAATAAGAGCTGCCCATAGATGTTTTTACCCATGCTGCAGGATTGCAGCCATTTGGTGGTAAAGAAGGACTAAAACTTGAAGGTCTGATTGATTGCCTGTATTGACTGCCTCCACAAACACCAAGCCTTCCTCAAGCTCTCACCTTTGAGACACAGGGCTGTACAGGAATGCTGAAGACTCTGGGTGTGCAGAACTGAAGCAGGAGTACCATGGGGAGGGAAAATGCGAGGACAACAATTTGACCTTCCTTTGCTCCAGGTTTCTTTTCCTCACATGAAATAACAGGGCCCTTTCTTCTGAGTGGAGACACACCATGTGTTTCTATAGAGCAAGTGTCATATTTCTTTCTCATTGAGATACATACAAAAGACCAGATACATACCCAACAACAAAATGGGTAACTTTGTTCCATTTGCATGTGCAAAATGCAGACATCCAGTCTCCGTTTTACATCACATTCATAGCACACTGCCAAGAAATAACTATATACTGTACAGTATCTCATACTCTAGAATTTCTGCAGGTTCCACTTCGGTTGAAAGCAAGCATGTTAAGGAGCAACAAGAGGTCTGGTCTTTCAACTAACTTTGGCAAAGCCCTGAACACATCTGTGCCTCTCAAGTTCTTCGCAAGTCCATCATTTCAATAGTTCCCCTGGTACATGACCAAATTTTGGAGGGTTTTCCATGCATTCCTTCAGTGGCTATGTCCTGTCTGGTCAAATTGATAGTTCGCCAGTTTCTTTCTGCAGCAATGGTGAGTAAAATACTGCACCTACACTGCCAATCATGTACCTGTAACCACATGTGTGATACTACATGGAAACAGGATTTTTCTACTCTCATTTTTATGAAACTTCAAACTTTTTTCTTGGGCAAAAAAAAAAAAAAATGAAACCATATGTATTAGAGATGGGCACGACTTAGCGGTATTCCCATTTCCGTTTCCGTTACTCGGTTCCATTACTCTATGGAAACGGTAACGGGAATTACTCCGCCAGACTTCGAGCTCGAACCGACGAACGAACAATTTTGGTCTGATTTGTCGTGCTCGTTCCTTGCATCACGCGATCGCGCGATGCCACGTGGCACAGAAAAAAACTTTTTAAAAGTTAAAAAAACCCGGTTCCTGGCCAAAAAGCAGGCGGAAAAATGCCTGCCGTGCCTCAGGGCACCTACCAGAGGGGTTGTTTCTGGAGGTCCCCGGCCTCCCCCCCCATCCCCCGTCCTCGGCTGCTCTGGTGGGACTCGCCACAGGCTCGCAGCCAACAAAAAGCCCAGTCTCGCCGCCGGCCGCCACAATTAAAGCCCAAGCAAGCGGCATGGACGGCACAGGAAAAAACTTTTAAACTCTCCCCCCACCCATTCCCGGGCCAAAAAAGCAGGTGGAAAAATGCCTGCTTGACTAAGGGCGCAGGGCACCTACCGGAGGGGTGGTTTCTGGAGGGGGGGGGTCCCTCCTCCCCCCCGTCCTGGACAGCCGGACTCGCCATGCCATGCGGTGTGGGCGGGGGATCCAAAATGGGGCGGCGAATGCAATATTGTTTTTGAAATCGTGGTCCAAAAACACACAAGCACAACAGAAACACGCGAAAATTTATAAACTGCCAGATTTTTCACAGTAGCAGTGGGTTTTTTCTTGCAACAAAATGTCTCTCCTCTCCTCCTCTGTCCTCCATTGATTTTATTTTTTATTTTATTTTTTTTACACCTGCGCAATGATGGGCTGGCCGAGTGGCCAGCCATGTGGGAGTGGACGACCATGCAAATTTTTGGAGCCATCCCACCAATCGCATGGCCACTTGGCCATGGAGACTTCTGGGATGTGCCAAAAGCCCCCAAAAACCTGCCCTAGCCCCCCTAACCCTAACCCTAATCCTTGACTCCTTACCCATACGTCACAGACTGTCTTCTTAGTGGGTCAGAGAGGCACCCAGAGGTGCAACCCACTAGCCCACCGTAACCTTACCCGTCACTAGCCTAACCCTAGCCCTTGCACTAACCCACCTTAACCCTAAGCCAGATCTACTTGCATTGCACTACACGCAAGTACGATTCCCTTCTTTGTGAGACATGGTGGTGCGAGAGCCTTTGGCATCACCCTATGCCTCTGGCGGGTTCACTGGTCTCACTGTCTGCAACTGGTATGCATATCCATATGGCTATTGCATGCCATTTTGCAGCAGCAGGTGAGGAGGTGAGACCCCCATGTTGAGGGGTCTCTTGGAGCCTGCTTCCCCTTCCTAGTGCGTGAGGATAGGAGGCACCCACGGGTGCCTCCAGGAGCCCGCTTTCCCTTTATAGCGGGCCAGAGGAGGCACCCACCCCACAGAGGTGCCTCCAGGAGCCCGCTACCCCCCAAAAAAACCAGTACTAACGAAAACAAAAAAACAAAAAAACAAACCGACTAATTTTTGTGAATTTTCACGAAAAACGAAAACAACCCGAAACGGAACCGGCCCGACTAACGACAACTCAAAAAAAATTTTTTCAAGTCGTGCCCATCTCTAATATGTTGTTGTTGTTCAGTCGTTCAGTCGTGTCCGACTCTTCGTGACCCCATGGACCAGAGCTCGCCAGGCCTTCCTATCCTCCACTGCCTCCCGGAGTTTTGTCAAATTCATTTTGGTTGCATCGATGACACCGTCCAACCATCTCATTCTCTGTCGTCCTCTTTTCCTTTTGCCTTCGATTTTTCCCAGCAT
This sequence comes from Phrynocephalus forsythii, assembly GCA_029282475.1. Classification (NCBI taxonomy): domain Eukaryota; kingdom Metazoa; phylum Chordata; class Lepidosauria; order Squamata; family Agamidae; genus Phrynocephalus; species Phrynocephalus forsythii. Next base: position 16,565,960 of record JAPFRF010000003.1, read on the forward strand.
CAGGGACTTTTCCAGGGAGTCCTCTCTTCTCATGAGGTGGCCAAAGTACTGGAGCCTCAGCTTCAAAATCTGTCCTTCCAGTGAACATTCGGGGTTGATTTCTTTCAGAATGGATAGGTTTGATCTCTTTGCAGTCCAGGGGACTCTCAAGACTCTCCTCCAGCACCACAGCTCAAAAGCATCAATTCTGCGGCGATCAGCCTTCTTTATAGTCCAGCTCTCACTTCCATACATCACTACTGGAAAAACCATAGCTTTAACCATCCTGACCTTAGTTGGCAAACTGATGTCTCTGCTCTTTAGTATGCTATCTAGGTTTGCCATTGCTTTCCTCCCAAGAAGCAGGCGTCTTTTTATTTCATTGCTGCAGTCGCCATCTGAAGTGATCAAGGAGCCCAAGAAAATAAACTCTGTCATTGCCTCCATTTCTTCCCCTTCTATTTGCCAGGAGGTGATGGGACCAGTGGCCATGATCTTAGTTTTTTTGATGTTGAGCTTCAGCCCATTTTTTCCACTCTCCTCTTTCACCCTCATTAAGAGGTTCTTTAATTCTTCCTCACTCTCTGCTATTAGAGTAGTATCATCTGCGTATCTGAGGTTGTTGATATTTCGTCCGGCAATCTTAATTCCGGCTTGTGATTCATCCAGACCGGCCTTTCTCATGATGTACTCTGCATATAAGTTAAATAGGCAAGGTGACAATATACAGCCTTGTCGTACTCCTTTCCCAATTCTAAACCAGTCAGTTGTTCCATATCCAGTTCTGACGGTTGCTGCTTGTCCCACATATAGATTTCTTAGGAGACAGATAAGGTGGTCAGGCACTCCCATTCCTTTAAGGACTTGCCATAGTTTGTTGTGGTCTTCACAGTCAAAGGCTTTGGCATAGTCAATGAAGCAGAAGTAGATGTTTTTCTGGAACTCTCTGGCTTTCTCCATAATCCAGCGCATGTTGGCGATTTGATCTCTAGTTCCTCTGCCCCTTCGAAATCCAGCTTGTAGTTCTGGAAGTTCTCTTTCCACATACTGCTGAAGCCTGCCTTGTAGAATTTTGAGCATAACCTTGGTAGCGTGTGAAATGAGTGCAATTGTGCAATAGTTGGAGAATTCTTTGGCGTTTCCTTTCTTTGGGATTGGGATGTAGACCAATCTTTTCCAGTCCTCTGGCCACTGCTGGGTTTTCCAAATTTGCTGGCATATCTTATGCAGCACCTTTACAGCATCCTCTTTTAAGATTTTAAAGAGTTCAATTGGAATGCCGTCACCTCCACTGGCCTTGTTGTTTGCAATGCTTTCTAAGGCCCACTTGACTTCACTTTCCAGGATGTCTGGCTCCAAGTCAGCAATTACGCTATCTTGGTTATCAGGGACATCCAGGTCTTTCCGATATAATTCTTCTGTATATTCTTGCCATCTCTTCTTGATCTCTTCTGCTTCAGTTAGGTCCCTACCATTTTTGTCCTTTATCATATCCATCTTTGCACGAAATACCCCTTTAATATCTCCAATTTTCTTGAACAGATCTCTGGTTTTTCCTTTTCTGTTGTTTTCCTCTATTTCTTTGCACTGTTCATTCAAGAAGGCCGCCCTGTCTCTCCTTGCTATTCTTTGGAAGTCTGCATTCAATTTTCTGTATCTTTCCCTTTCTCCCTTGCATTTTGCATCCCTTCTCTCCTCCGCTATTTGTAGGGCCTCGTTGGACAACCACTTTGCTTTCTTGCATTTTCTTTTCTTTGGAATATTTTTTCATTGCAGCCTCCTGTACAATGTTACAAGCCTCCATCCATAATTCTTCAGGTGTTCTGTCCACCAAATCTAGTTCCTTGAATCTATTCTTCACTTCCACTGTGTATTCATATGGGATTTGACTTAGGTTATACCTAACTGGCCCAGTGATCTTCCCTACTTTCTTCAGTTTAAGTTTGAATTTTGAAATAAGAAGCTGATGATCTGAGCCACAGTCAGCACCAGGTCTTGTTTTTGCTGACTGTATAGAGCTCCTCCATCTTTGGCTGCAGAGAACATAGTCAATCTGATTCCGGTATTGTCCATCTGGTGATGTCCATGTGTAGAGTCGCCTTTTGTGTTGTTGGAAAAGAGTGTTTGCAATGACCAGCTTGTTCTCTTGACAAAACTCAATTAGCCTTTGCCCTGCTTCATTTGGAACTCCAAGGCCAAACTTGCCAGTTATTCCTTTTATCACTTGACTCCCTACTTTAGCATTCCAATCCCCTATGATGAGAAGAACATCTTTCTTTGGTGTCAGTTCTAGAAGTTCTTGTAAGTCTTCGTAAAATTGGTCAATCTCAGACTCTTCAGCACCGGTAGTTGGTGCATAAACTTGGATTACTGTGATGTTCAAAGGGCTGCCTTGGACTCGTATCGAGATCATTCTATCATTTTTTAGGTTGTATCCCAGCACTGCTTTTCTCACTCTATTGTTGACTATGAAGGCTACTCCATTTCTTCTTTGGGATTCTTGCCCACAGTAGTAGATGTGATAGTCATCTGAACTAAATTCACCCATTCCTGTCCATTTAAGTTCACTGATACCCAGGATGTCAATGTTTATTCTTTCCATCTCACGTTTGACCACATCCAGCTTACCCTGGTTCATAGATCTCACATTCCAGGTTCCTATGCAGTATATTTCTTTGCAGCATTGGACTTTCCTTTCTCTTCCAGGCACGTCTGCAGCTGAGCGTCCTTTCGGCTTTGGCCCAGCCACTTCATTAGCTCTGGAGCTACTTGTACTTGTCCTCCGCTCTTCCTCAGTAGCATGTTGGACACCTTCCGACCTGAGGGGCTCATCTTCCAGCGTCATATCTTTTAGCCTTTTGTTTCTGACCATGGGATGTTCTTGGCAGGGATACCGGGGTGGCTTGCCAGTTCCTACCCCAGGAAGTCTTATTACAGGCCTCATTGTCAGCAGTGTAATTAGCCTTACAATGATGAAAGCACAGTTCAGCCTGTTTTATTTTGTAGCCTCACTGATCAACTGGGACACAAAAGTAGAAATGTGCCCCATTTATAAGATATTCCAGACTGAGGCAGACTCTAATATGTATTTCCACTCAAAAACCTCGTTAGGTTTGACATCTTTTATGTGGTAATGAACTCCTCTCTCTCTCTCTCTCTCTCTCTCTCTCTCTCTCTCTCTCTCTCTCTCTCTCTCTCTCTCTGTGTGTGTGTGTGTGTATGACTGAGAATCTTCACAGACACTTATTCCTGTGTTAAAGCTGCACTCTTTCTTAAAATCACTTTGAAATCATGACCGTTTCTATATGTTTGTAATGTGGGATTTCTTTGCAAAATAGTATCTTTTACACACACACCCCTGCCTCACTGCCCTCTCTCTCTGTCTCTCTGTCTCTCTGGCATATTGGCAAGATGTCTGAGCAATTGCTATCAAGTATTTCAAAAAAGCACACATAGCCAGAATATCCTACTTAAAACAAGCATTTTTTTCATACTGTGTACCTGCATCTTCCAGATGAAAAGAGGGTCCATTTGAAATTGTAAATAAAGAAGAGAGTTTTGAGGAAGAATTTTATTTTCTGGATGCAGAGAAGTAGGTATTAGAGAAATAAATACAGAATGGCCATGTACCAGAAAAGAAAAAAAAATTATCAACAGAGTTAACGGGAGGCGGCTCCCCTTTTCAGTACTGACTTACAGAATACTGCATTGTTGGGTGTTGCAATATCAGAGATGCACTCCCATGCATCTATAATTTTAAAGGAGTTTTCTGAAAGGCAACACCCTTTCTGGTAAAAAAAGGGTTGGATCCCAGGCCTTTGGATTAACAATAAAATTACTTTCGAACAACTAATTTGGCTGACGGCTGAAACCTATAATTATGATGACACGTTTGAACAAGATGCCATCAGAACAAACATTTACCCACACACTTTACTTCACATGAAAGCTGCCTTAATAAAACTGCCTTAAAATCCTGTAATTGTAGTCTTGGCAAAATTATACAAATGTAACAAAGTGCCTACTGTATATATAAATCATAGCATGTAGCCTTTACAGTGACAGCTAATTAATCTAGAACATTTAACAGGAGAATTCTTTCTTCCTAACAAGTTCATAAGGGTGACAAGAACAGACTTGGGTTTGCAGTGAATGTATTTGGTGGGGAGTCTGAACTTTGCCCCCCTCCCAAGGTCAGAATGAACAGGTGAGACAGTGTATTGGGTTGAAACAATCGGGCCACACTTTAATAAACATCAACATTGCTCTTTCACGTTGAGATTGGGCTGCTGCCATGTGGGGAACTATTGGCCCTGGGTTCACCAGTGGACCCACCCAAGGGCATCATCAGATGGGGTGAGTCCCTTGGCCTCCATGGGGTTCTATTCAAATTTGGCTCCTCCCAGGCTGGCCAAACTATACATTCGCCCTCCTGGGGCAAGAGCGCCATCACCTGGATGGTCACTGCCCCAATTGAGTTTCAAATGCCTCATTGCCCCAGGCTCTGTGATCTCAGAATCCGCAGAGCCTAGGGGTCAGTGTGGCCTTGCCGTCAAGCATTAGGGACTCACCTAATGCCTCCGTTCCCTGCACTACCCACCTGCGTGGCCAATGCCATGCCATCCATGCCAGTGTGGGATAGACAAAAAAATCCCTGGGGAACATAGCAGAAATTCCTATCTGGCCCCCAAAGGTGCCCACATCATGCCACACTAGCATTACAAATGTGGTGGGTGGGCGGGTGCGCTGCTGTTTGGGAGGCAAGAGGGCGCCTGGGTGGGCAAGGCATGCATAAAAAGGGGAGCTTGCGCCCTGCCCCTGCACAAGCCCCGTGAGGCTCTGTTGGCACATCTCACCTTTCCGCCTGGTGAGGGGCAGTGCAGACCCAGCACTGTACAGGCCAGCAGTGGAACTGCCCTTTGACCTGACAGAATAGCATCTAGCCATCCCTGAAGGACAGGTTTGGGTCAGGGAGAAGGTAGCTTTACTGAGAAAGGTTTGCAGCTCTTCTTGTGGGTTGTTCCCGCGTAGGTCAGTGGAACAGAATGTTTTACTATGACTTGGCCTTGAATGAGTGAAAATGATTTTACTCTCTTTATTAAAGAGAGTATTTCTCAGTATCAGTTTCCCAAAGCTGATGGGGAAACATTTTTAAATATTTGTTACAACAAAGTAAGATTTGATCAAGGCACAGGAGAAAATGAAGAATTACACTAGCACTGTCTTCCTATAGGCAGGGAAACAGGAAAGGTAAACACCTAAGTTGCAAGTGCACACTCACATTTCAGATCTTTCCCATGGTTTAGCAAGGATACCAAAGAGGATTGCAGCACTTTTATTGAAGTCACACCATGTAAAGTATTTAGTTTATGAACATTAAGATATCAATCCATCTATCAATTCCAGTTAGAGAAGGCCTGTGAATTAACAGTTTTAAATAGATGTAATGGATCTACTATAGTTGAGACCAAGAGTGGGATTAGACTTTAACAATATCTGCAAAAACACTCCAATACCACTGCTCTGGAAACCCATGCTACACCACTGTACTTAAGAGCTGGGTAAGCGCCTTTTGGATTTTCTCGTCTGATAATTTCTATGGTCATTCTGAAATATCTTCCACTCCACCATGACATTCTATAAGAAAGGAGGTGTGTGATTCTCACTTGATGATCCAGCTTATTCTGCACAATTCCTGGACCACAAAAGGAAAGCAACATGTACTCACACATGAATAGAACTGCACATGTTGAGAATCACCTGTTAACAATTTAGATTGGCCTAGATTAGAGATGAGCTGCCTAGATGCCCTAAGCACATCCGATCTCGCCTGATTTCGGAAGCTAAGGAGGGTCGGCCGTGGTCAGTACTTGGATGGGAGACCACCAGGGAATACCAGGTGCTGTAGGCGCCTGGAGTAGGAACTGGCAAACCACTCCAGTATTCCTGCCAAGAAAACTCCATGGACATGGGGTCATGAAGGGTCAGTCATGACTATAACAACACAACACACAAACACAGATTAGAGATGTAAAATTTCTTGAAATATCAGGGGGGAAAGTCATTTAGGAATGGAGGTCCAAGAACACCTGAGTTACCAAAGTTTCTGGAAATTTTACATCTCTAGCCCAGATTGGTGCTCCCTTGGGCCAACTTTGACTCCCTTGTGCCAACTTTGAAATAGCAGATCTGTGCTTTTTTTTTTTTAAGCCAGGAATGGCTTGCTCTTGATAATTAGATTATGACAGAGAAAATAAGTCAAAGTCCGGTCAAATAATACTGCTGTGCATAGAGAAAATGATTACTGTTTGTAGGCAAACAAAGAACAAAAATGTTACCAAATAGGGTAATGTTTTTAGGGACATTAGAGAAATTGGGCGGATGAGCAAAGAAGACCAGAACATGGCACAAGGGACTGTGAGTGCCATCCTAACTTGCCAAGGAGGATGACACTTTGGAGGCTCTGCTGAAAACCCTAGCAGCTGAGGAATGTTAGAAATTGCTTAGGATTACCCTGTTCTGGCCTAACATGTTGGTGGCAGAGTGGCTGTGAGTCTCAGTTAAGAGGAGTTTGCTTCTGGCTTAAGAGAGCTCTCACCTCACCTCCCCATTTTCAAGCTTGCAGCTATGCCAGCTGCAGGAGATTTGGAATAGACAAAAGTTTCTTATGCTGGCACAAGACCGCTATGACAGCTGCCCCTCTATGGATTCTTCTGCCCAGAGATCCCAGCCAGAATGCCAATTCTGTTGGCAGATCCAGTTCAGCAGCACATCCAATATCATTTATATATTAATTTGGTACTCATAGGGCCCAAAACAAATAGGCCCCTTCCTTTGGTTTGTGGACATGTGGGCAGCCGCATTTTGTGCATAAGATGACTGGCATAGGGCTATCAAATGTATTTTTAGAAACATGGTGAATAGAAATGTTGTTGTTGTTGTTGTTGTTGTTGTTGTTGTTGTCATCATCATCATCATCATCATCATCACCACCACCACCACCACCACAGCAGACAAGATAACTACACTGGATTTTGTATTATAAATCACTAGTCGAACGCTTCCCAAGTAATTAGGACTATGTGATGTATCGGTGAATTATGTGAGCAGATCCCAGCAAAGTGGCTTTCTGAAGCTGACTGATGGTTACTTTGTCTATTATTATTATTATTATTATTATTATTATTATTATTATTATTATTATTATTATTATTATTATTATTATTATTATTATTATTATTATAAATTAAAAATCATATCTAAAAGATATATCAGGATATTTGTTTTTTCTAAAAATACTGGGTATGTCTCTCCAGATTTTGATTCTTGTTAACAACAATATGCGGGAATAAGATATAACTAACAAATCTGATGACCCGCAGTATCAAACTCTGATTTAAGTTAAGGTGTGCATGCTAATTTAATATGATATATATATATTTCCACAAAACAAATCTCTGTTTAAAATAATTTATGTGTATTTTAAAGATGCCATTTAATTGTGGGGGAAAAAAACGGTATTTAAAGTTACAGCAGATAAGTGTACATTTTGGGGCAGGGTGGAAGTGGAGAAATAAAATATTAAATTAGGGCTTTCAGGGTGTTAATTTAAATCAATTTGTTTTATATTTTATCCACCCTGATTAGAAGTATTACATGCCGAATAACTCTTACACAATTAACCCATATAAAAAGCATGTATTAAATGATGCAATCAGAGTAAGAAAGAGAGGAATCACAATGATATAAGCAGTGTAATAAGAGGAGACATTCTTTTGCACTATCTTTTTCATAATTAATAGCAAGAGATGTTTCTTTCATGGATTGTAATGGCAAGCTGCTTAATCAATTATGTTTAATGACTGGTAGCTACCAAAATGGCTTAAGCCTCCAGTAATGTCTTATCCTAAGGATACGGATGCTGTAATACTTATTCCTAATATCTTACATGGTTTAGCAAAGATAGGACTCACAAAGCAATCCTTATAATTCCATGGTCCATTTGCCAGACAGTAGACAGAGTGTGCCTTTCATACATGCCAATGTAAATAATTTTTGCAAGTAAAATATATTGGTTTAGTTCTTTCTGGGGTAATTTCTTTTGCCTTTGGATATACTAGACATATATCTTCAGATCTTTTTTCACAGATGTCATGTGTGACTATGAGCACACAGACAGATATGTTTGCACACATATTTAAAGGGTTAAATTGGCTCTCATTTCTCCTTCAGAAGGTAAGGAAAGTACAGTACAAGTCCGTGATAACAGGCAACCCAAATGCTCAATTACGTAGGTTGCAAAGAATCTTTCCAGGCACTTGTGACCTGAAGTGGGACAGCTCAGCTGGATCTCAACATTAATTCCTCAATAATTGATGGTTAATCTATTAAAGTTTAATGGTGAGTTGATATGTAATGGCCTGGCTGCCATGTCGTTGGATGTAAATACAGCCAGTTGTCTGGAAATGTCTTTTACCTTCCTTTTTTGCCGCAGAAAATACTACAAAAATAACAATGTCTGAAAAGTGTGAGAGAAGGGATAGGGGTAATTTTCCCCTAAAAAATGTGAAAGAAGTATATTTGCCTCTTGGCAAATTGTTTGTAACCTCCTCTAGCGATACATGAATAGAATGCAGCTGGGAGATTTCAGGCATTGTAAAGATACCCCAGGCAAAAGCATTTTGACTTCATTTCAGTATTACACAGATCTTCTCCTTGTACACCTTGGCCCCAAACAGATTGTCAGGGCAGCAATACCCAACTGCTCGGTGTGTTAAATGCATGTTAGGAACGCATTTTCACATCTGAATGTTCGAGATTAAAGCACATGAGTTAATCACAGAAAATGAAAGGATCTTTAAAATTATCATTGGTTTTCTGACCATGTGAGTTTCTTCACACACATGGTAGTTTTTGCAAAACGCTTTGCCTCATAGAAGAGGAAAGCAGTTGTCTGTCCACCCCTGAGTGAAGCCTCACTGCTTGTCTCTACTTTTCTGTACTCTTATCTGCTTTGTCCCACATTCTTCCACACCTTCACTGCTTCTTTCTGCTGTTAGGTATTGGTGATTGATGTGATTGTTTTTAGCCCTTAGTTTGGTTACAAGAAAGGCACAGTTTAGCGCACCTTCACCTTGGGTCTATTTTTGTAACAGAGGCACCTGTAAGGAATTAGGCTTTATAGGGCGTAGCCATAGTGGGGATAGCCTTCCCTTTGCTTACCATCCTCAACTTAGAAGTATTTTTTTAAAAAAACATTTCTAGACAGTAAGTTGTATCTCATTGTGTACAAAACTGAGTTGATTGACCCATCATTAATTCATACTGGGACAGAGGAATTGCAACCCCCGTTGCTCTCCGTGAACCACAAGGTGACCCAAAATGCCCTGAAAAATGAAGTCTTCTATTGCTTCTCCTCTTGGATACAACTCTGAAATGCCTTGCCCTCTTCTTAGGTGAGCAATTTTCTCCCACCAAAATGTATTTGTTCCTCTTCTGCCACATATAGATTATGGAAGAACACCCCCCTTGCCATGGCATTAGTGACCTCCCCGCTCTTACTTGGCAAATCATAGGAATTTCCACTTCCATCTTCCCTGGCTCTGTCTCACTCCAGATCAGAATAATAAAAATAATAAGCAGCCAAGGTTGGCTTTGCGGCTGGGTCCACCAGTGGGCGGGGCCGGTTTGCCCTCTTGCATGAAGGAGCAAGAGGGCCGACACGAGATTGTGTCCGGAGGGGAGAGGGGAGGAGCGCCCTATATAAAGGGGCTCCTCCCTCCCCTAGCATCCTTTCCATCTGTGCCTTCCCCACCCACCCACTGCTTAAGAGTACTAGTGTGAGTTTAACTGGTCACCTCATGGGGCCAGATAGGAATTTTTGAACGGGGATTTTTCGCCTATGCCACACTGGTACTGCGCCTTCGTTGAATGTTTATTTGGTTGGTCACACTGATGGCAGAAGCGAAGGAAAGGCAGCCAGTGAGTCTGAAATAAAACACCCATCCCAGCATATCCAACCCCCACGACACTGCAGACCATGAGATTACAGTGTCAGGGGAGGATGCGTGGGGAAGCCTCCCTGGGCCTGGAGTAACCCATAGTGAGGCCTCAGGACCCAGGGAGTGGTGCACGCATTAACCGGCCTTGGAGGTGCCATCTGCTGGCTGTACCACCTGGGGATAGTAACTTGCCCTAAGCAGCCTGGTTGGAGGGGTCCCAGGAGACCCCGGGGTTCCAACCCAACACTATGTATGATGCCAGACACCTCTTAATGTTGTGTTCTGCCATAGCGTTATAGAAGTTAATAAAGTGTGGCCCAGTTAAACCCAATATCATGCCTCATCTCGTAATTTCACGTGGGAGGGCAATATACAAACAGGGCTCTACTCCAATGTTTTGTTTTCCTGAAATAAGAAGTGCTATTCAATATCTTTATTAATGACTTAGATGAAGGTCTAAAGAGTAGAAGGATTAAAGGATGCTGGGCCAAAGCTAATGGAATGAGTTCCAACAGAGAGAAATGTAGGGTGCTGCATCTAGGCAAAAAAAAAAAATAAAAAAAATGAATTGCATATGTGGATATAAGATGGGAGACACCTGGCTGGACAATAGTACATGTGAAAGGGATCTGGGAGTCTGGGTAGACAACAAATTGAACATGGGTCATCAGTGTTACACGGTGGCCAAAAAAGCCCATGTGATTCTTGGTTGCATCAACAGAAGCATAGTGTCTAGATCAAGGGAAGTGATAGTATCACTCTATTCTGCTCTGGTCAAAACCCACCTGGAGTACTGTGTTCAGTTCTGTGCACCTCAATTTAAAAAGGATGTTGACAACCTCAAATGGGTCCAGAGGAAGAACTCCAGGATGGTTAAAGGTCTTGAAGAAAAATGTCTTACGAGGAGCAGCTTAGGAAGGTGGGAATGTTTAGCCTTACAGTATAAAAAGAAGGTTGAGAGATGATATGTTTTAGTTTTAGTTTTGGTTTTGGTTTTGTTTCTGTTTTGTTTTTGCTCTGTCTCTTTGCTTTGCCCCATTTAGCTTGTTTTGTTGTATTTGTTTATTTTGTTGTATTACTTTGCTGTAATTATTATTGTAGATTGTTTTGCCTTGTTATTTCTCTCTCTCTTTTATTCTCTTCCTCCTCTGGGTCACCATGTTAGCAGGGGCTCCCATACCAACTGTGTCAGATCGTGGGCGGTACGCTTGGAGTCGAGGGGTTAGTCGGATAAGACGAACTCGGGTCAGGCAACTTGTGCCTGTCCCACGTTCTGACCCCCCAACTCACTGCCACATGTCCCGGTGCCACTCCACCAGTGCCTCCAACCTGACCTGCCTCCTTATGAATGCCAGGTCGGTCCACAATAAGACCGCCATCATTTATGATGCCATCACTGACGGGAGGGCCGACCTGGCCTGTATCACGGAGACCTGGGTGGGGGCAGAGGGGGGAGCTTCCCTCACCCAGCTGTGCCCGCCTGGGTTTCTGGTTCAGGGAGTAGGCAGGTTGGAGTGTCAGAAGGGGGGAGGGGTTGCTATTGTGTACAGGGAATCTCTTTACATGACCAGGGCCTCGACATTGGTGAGTCCGGGATTAGAATGTCTCCATCTGTTGGTAGGCCAGCGGGATAGATTTGGCATTGTGCTGGGGTACAGTGCTCCCCGCAACCCAGCACAATCCCTACCAGAGTTCTCAGAGTTCATTGCCACGGCTCTGTTGAAGTCTCCTCGACTTATGGTCGTTGGGGATTTCAACGTGCACATTGGTGGTGGGCTCTCTGGTGTGGCTCTGGATTTCATGGAGTCCATGACCTCCATGAGCCTATCCCAGCATATTTCTTGTCCTACCCACAGATGTGGACATACCCTGGACCTGGTATTTACCTCCATGTCAGGGGTTTCTTATCTGGAGGTGGAGGACATTCTCTACTTACCTGTGTCATGGTCAGATCATCACCTGTTGTCCTTTCCCCTGTCAATCACGGCCCCTCCCCGCTGGGACCACCGCCCCCCTCGTTTGGGCCCATCCCCAGAGGCTTCTGGACCCTTCTTGGTAGAGATGGACACGACCAGGAAAAATTACGTTTCAAGTTGTCATGTGTCGGAGCCGGCCCGTTTCGGCTCGTTTCCGTTTGTCGCAATTTTTTTCAAAAATTTGTCGTTTCGTTTGTTGGTTTTTTGTCTGTCGTTAGTACTGGTTTGGGGGGGCTCCTGGAGGCACCTCTCTGGGGTGGGTGCCTCCTCTGGCCCGCATGCATAGCCAATTGGATATGCATACCATTAAGTTGCAGTAGCAGGCAGAGGCACCTCTCTTTCGGGTGCCTCTGTGACTCACTGCCTGCCGGCATACGGTGCACTTGGGATGGGGAATGAAGTGAGAGAGGACCCCTACAGGCGCCCTGTGACTCACTAAGAAGGGAAGTGTAATTGCTGTAGTGCAATGCGAGTACACATCTGACTTACTGGTTAGGGGTTAGCGCAAGGGCTAGGCTTAGGGTTAAGGGTAAGGTTAGGGTGAGTTACTGGGGTGCACCTCTGGGTGCCTCTCTGACCCACTAAGAAAGACAGTGTACTGGCGTATGGGTTAGGGTTAGGGTTAGGGTTTGGGTTCCGGCTAGGGTTAGTGGCTTTTTATGCCCGACTGGCACATCCCAGAAGTCTCGATCAAAACCTGGCCAAGTGGCCATGCAATTGGTGGAATGGCTCCAAAAATTTGCATGGCCCACTCCCATGGCCAGCCCATCATTGCGCAGGTGTAAAAAAAATAAAAATAAAAATAAAATAAAATAAAATCAATGGAGATGTTTTGTTGCAAGAAAAACCCACTGCTGCTACTGAAAAAATTCAGGAAGTTTTAAAATAGCTATTTTCTCATGTTTCTGTGGTGCTTTGGTGTATTTTTGGACCACGCAATTTCAAAATAAATATTGCGGTCGCCCCATTTTAGATCCCCCGCCCGCACCGCATGGCATGGCGACTCGGGGAGACGATGAGGATGCCCCCCACCAGAGCAGCCCAGGACAGGAGAGGGGGGAGGCTGGGGACACCCCCCCAGAAACCACCCCTCTGGTAGGTGCCCTCACTCAGGCAGGCATATTTTCACCTGCTTTTTTGGCTGGGAATTGGGGTTTTTTTAAAACTTTTTTTCTGTGCCGCACCACTTGGCGAGTTGGCGAAACGACGAGGATGCACACTTTGCGCAGCCCAGGAGAGGAGGGGGGAGGCTGGGGACCCCCAGAAACCACCCCTCTGGTAGGTGCCCTCACTCAGGCAGGCATATTTTCGCCTGGTTTTTTGGCCGGGAATCGGGTTTTTTTATTTTTAAAACTTTTTTTCTGTGCCGTGCCGCTTGGCGAGTTAGTGTGGCGACTCGACGAGGATGCGCACTTTGTGCAGCCCAGGAGAGGAGGGGGAGGCCGGGTAACCCCCCCCCCAGAGACCACCCCACTGGTAGGTGCCCTCACTCAGGCAGGCATATTTTCACCTGCTTTTTTGGCTGGGAATCAGGGTTTTATTAATTTTTAAAACTATTTTCCTATGCCGCTTGGCATCGCGCGATCGCTGCGATGCCAGGAACGACAACGACAAATCAGACCCAATTTTTCTTTAGTCAGTTCGAGTTCAAGTTCTGGCAGAGTAATTGTCATTCTTCATTCCGTTACGTAACGGAAACAAGAAATGGAAACGGAAATGAGAATTTCGCCAAGTCATGCCCATGTCTACTTCTCGGTTCTGGGAAGCCTTCGGGAGCCTTCCTGGTGATCTGGCTGACGATTTGGCCGAGGCTACGGCTAACCAATGGTTTGAGTCAGCTCTCCGTGCCGTCGACCGAATCGGCCCTAAGCGCCTCCTCCAGTGCAGAGCTCGATCTTCACCGTGGTTCACGGCGGAGCTGAGAGCGATGAAGCAGGAGCGGAGGAGGGTGGAGAGCAGCTGGAGACGAAGCCAGACGGTTATAAATCAGACTGCAGTTGCTATCCAGACTAGGCGCTACTCGCGAGCGATCAGGGAGACCAAAAGATCTTATTACTCCCTGATAATTGATGAGGCCTCGAACCGCCAAGCGGAACTTTTCCATGTGGTTCAACACCTCACCAATCCTAGTCTGGCAAAGCCTCCTCCTACTGATTTCAGTAGCGAGAACTTTGCAGTCTATTTTAGAACTAAAATAGAGGCCATCCGGACTGGCTTCGAATCCTTTTGCACTAGCCCTTCCTCGCCACCCCCAGTTGCTTCACCCCCCCAGTCTCCTCGCATGGTTGAGTTTGGGCCTGTCTCCTCTCTTGAGGCCTCCAGGGCTATTGCCCACTGCCGTCCCGCGACCACCCCCTTCGACCCTTGCCCATCATGGCTCATGAAAGCTGCCAGAGGGAGCATGCCCGAGTGGGCTGCTGCCATCGCCACCGCCTCCTTTAGCGAGGGGTTTTTTTCCCTCCCGTCTGAAGGAGACGGTGGTCAAGCCCATCTTGAAAAAACCAGGCTTGGCTTCGGACCAATTGGCCAACTATCGTCCGATAGCCAATGTTCCCTTCATGGGCAAGGTCATCGAGCGGTTGGCCGCGGTGCGGATTCAGTCATATCTGGAGGAACAGCGGTGCCTTGATCCTTGCCAGTCTGGTTTCAGGCCTGGCCGGGGAACCAAGACAGCTCTGGTCGCGCTGCAAGATGACCTAATCCGGGCGGCCGACAGGGGTTGCTCTATCCTGTTGGTCCTCCTGGATTTGTCAGGGGCCTTTGATACCATCGACCACGGTATCCTGCTGGACCGGCTCCTGGAGGTGGGTATCGGGGGCACTGTTCGCAGTTGGCTCTGGTCCTTCCTTCAGGGTTGGCTCCAGTATGTGCAACATGGAGGGGAGTTGTCGGCCTTGTGGACACTCCCTTGTGGGGTTCTGCAGAGCTCGTCTCTCTCCCCCATGCTGTTCAACATCTATGTAAGGCCACTGGCTGGGGTCATTCGGAGATTTGGAGTCTGCTGTCATGAGTATGCTGATGACACGCAGCTCTATCTCTCCTTTTCCACCTCTGCAGTGGAAGCTGTCCGGTCCCTCGACCAGTGCCTGGAGGTGGTCATGGCTTGGACCAGGGCCAACAGGCTCAAACCTAACCCCGAGAAGACCGAGGTGATGTTCTTCGGGAGCTCTCTGTCTAGGTATGGAGGCCCCCTCCCCAGCTTGGAGGGTGTTTCTCTCCAGCTGGCGGAGAGGGTTCGGAATCTGGGCGTGATCCTGGACCCGGCACTATCCATGGAAGCCCAGGTAGGTGCCGTGTCCCGGACCGCGTTTTATCACCTTCGCCAGATTGCCTGGACGGCGCCTCCTTGAGAACAGTGGTCCAAGCTCTGGTGATCTCGAGGTTGGACTACTGCAACGCCCTCTACATGGGGTTGCCCTTGACTCTCCTCTGGCAACTGCAGTGGGTGCAGAATTCCGCGGCCAGACTGGTGGTCGGTGTGCGTCGTTATGACCGCATCACCCCAGTTCTGGCCTGACTGCATTGGCTACCCGTTGCGTCCCGGATCAGATTCAAGGTCTTGGTTTTAGTTTATAAAACCCTCCATGGCTTGGGCCCGGACTACCTGACAGAGCGAATCACCCAGCGGTCAACTTCGGCCCGACCAGTTCGGCAGTCGCGAGCGCACTCGCTTCGGGTTGTTACACCCCGAGAGGCAAGACGTTCTTCCACCAGAAACCAAGCCTTCTCGGTGGCTGCTCCATCGCTATGGAACAACCTTCCCAGCGAAGTGCGCTCTGCAGAGTCCCTGCTGGCCTTTCGTAGAGTGGTTAAAACCATCCTGTTCCGCAAGGCCTTTGGTGACCTAGTTTAGCTTAGTTTCCCCCCTCCCCGCCATCTGCTGCTTGCTCACCTATCGCTCGACTCTTCGAGCGACAACATCAACGGAGGGTGCCTGTGATTTTATATTGATTTCTATTTTATCTTATTTTATCGTTAATCTTTATTGTGTGCTAATTACTGCTACCGCCTGTTGTGTCTATTGGTTGTAACCCGCCCAGAGTTCCCGTTGGGAAGATGGGTGGGGTATAAATTTAATAAATAAATAAATAAATAAATAAATAAATAAACCATGTTTAAATATTGAAAGGATGTCGTATCAAAGAGGGGACAGGTTTCTTTTCCATGGTTTCAGAGACCAAGACTCGGGGCAGTGATTTCAAACTACAAGAAAAGAGCTTCAAATTGAACATTAGGAAAAACTTGCTCACAATTAAAGCTGTTCAGCAGTGGAATACGCTGCCAGAGGGTGTTGGTGTCTCCTTCTTTGGAGGTTTTTAAGTAGAGGCTGGATGGCCATTTCTCGGGAGTACATTGATAGAGGTTCCTACATGGCAGTGGGTTGGACTGTATAGCCCTGGAGGTCTCTTCCAAATCTATGATTCTATGATTCTATACATGAGCCACCTCTTGATCCACAAAAGTTCATATTAAAATATAACAGTTATAGTCTTCAAGGTGCTACAACCTTTTTTTATCACTTTTTCTTTTCTTTTCTTTTTTGTTTTCTTTCCTGATTCTCTTGATCCAAGGTTTCTATAGTTCCATGTCCACTGAGTATATGAATATAAGCACATACTTCCTGTCGTATGTGATCAAGCACAATGAATGACGTATTTTTTAAGACATATACAGATGTTTTTAAAAAATATTCACTGGAAGGAGAATAATCATGTTTACCACCCCAAATGCCAATATCATTGAATAACTCAATTTATGATCTAGTCATAATTTGATGAAAGAGAAGGAAACTGAAAAAGTTTATGGAAGCACTGAAAGGGACAGAACAAGCTTGAAGACCATGCGGTCATGTGGCAGAGACCATTGCAGGTGAATACGAATCTTTCATCACTGGAAATAACTTAGGAGAAAATGTATCACAAGACAGTGCATAATAGTGACAAAGCTGGCATCTAGATACTTTCTGTTTCCTGTTAACAAGAAAGGTTAGAAACCAACAAGACTGAGATGCGGCTGTTGGGAAAGGCAGGTCTATAACTTGGCATCTGGATCCCTTCTCTGCCAAGCAAACATCTCCCTTGTGGGGCTAAATTGGCTCACTTATCTGGCTGTTGTGAAGAAAACAAGCCAACAGGGTTAGACTGAACATCACCAGCAAGGCTGTGCCAGCGGTCTGATGGTGCACTCAACTCTTGTTAGTATCATTGGTTGTACATACAAAAGACCGGCCCAACCATTCAGGTGTATGATTTCAAGGCAAACTTTTTTCTTTTTTTCTTTTGCTCAAGGATAGAGCAGGAAATTATGCACTCACAAAAAGTATGATAGGGATACCTTAAATCAGGGTGGTCTACCTTTTTCTCCCAAATGGCCCTGCTGTCTACTTTCATCTCCCCAAGGGCCCCCGTGTTCTACTTACTGGAGTGTGCATGCAGCTACCCGACCAGGCTGGAGAGGGCCAAGCGCATGCAGCAGACCAGCCTGGCCTTCCTCCCTGCTCCTCCTCCTCTTCCTCCTCCTCTGTCATCATGGTTGTGGCTACTGCCACAGCTGCAAGGCCACTGGCCCTCGCCCTCCTCCTCCTCTTCCTTCTCTGTCGCTGTGGTTGCTGCCACAGCCATGAGGCCAACTAGCCAGGCCAAAGAGGGTCAAGCGTGCATGGCAGGCCAGCCTAAGCCTGCTGCTATCACTGGCGCCCTGTCAGCCTACTTACAGGAGTGTATCCATGTGCACTTCGCCAATGTTCTGATTTAGGGGCTGAGTAAGGGGGTGGGGCATGGCGGTGGAAAGGAACAAATCTGGAACAAATGTTCAGACAGGCAGGTGGGCAATTCCCCCCCCCAAACACTGCTGCTAGCGGTGGATCGCGAGGCTGGCAGGCTACTTCTGATGGCCTCACGGGCTACTGGTCACCCGCGGCCAACACATTGTACAGGACTGCCTTAAATAATTATACTTTTTATGGTTTTTTAAAAAATTTCATTTGTATGCCACCTTTCTTCCAATTAAGGGATTCAAAGATGGTTACTTCACATCCACTCTCGTCCTGGGAGGAAATTCGTTCCATGTTATGTCGGTTGAAGTTTCATGATCTTCTTGTGGTTCTGTCCCTGTTCCCATGTACTCACGGGCATGAGGGATGATACCGGCATGACTGTTACCACACGTCCTCATTCCGTGATGAGATGTGAAATTCCATGCCTTTGTTCTCTGTTTTTTTCCCGGCCCGACCTTCCATTTTTCAATGTTTCGATTCTCCAAAGCCTTGCCTTCAATTCATTATGGAGCTGAGTTTGTGGCATTTGTCTTTTAATCTCTCTGCACAGTGTTGCTGTCTCCATAGGGAATGTACTGACAAATGGCAGTTTGCACTCCTGCCACTAGATGGAGAATGGCACGTTGCAGGAGAAGACTGACCTCACGGGCTCTCGTATCAGAATGAGAAGTGAGATGAGGAGATTCCCGAGGCCAGGGAGGGGAATCTCTCACCCCGCTTAGATCGCAGTTCAGGGGGCGCAGTCAGAATGAATGCTCTTCATCCCACAATAGACGTGTGGTTATATTTCTTCGTACCGGTCCCTAGTGGGACCGCGAACAGCGATGAGATGGACATGAAGTATCAGGAAAACTTAGTAAGTTAGTAACTAAAACCACAACATATTATGAAAACAACTAAAAACAATTAAATATAGTATATAATAGTATTAAAATGTGTTACAACTGTTTTTAAAATGCCAAATCAGGCAGGGAGGTGGGATGATGCATGTCTTTGCCAGCTCCTGATTGGCCAGCGCCAGGAAGAAGGAACAACGATGTGTCAGAAGGTACTTCCTGGTAGGCAAGGTAAATCAATGGGTGATTTCATTTTGGAGTGTGGGTCCATGTTCCGAACAGCAGCTGTGCTGCCATGATTCTTTTTGGAGCAGAACCCATTCTGAAATGAAAGGTCCTTGCCTATTCAGTAGTACTCTGTGGCCACTGAGCATTCTTTGTGTGTCTTCTTGGGTGCCCAAGGGACTCCTCGGTATGTTTCCTCAAATGTTTTTGTATATTATTTCAAACTTTAGGATTCACCCAAATCCGTTGCCAACCCTCCACACCCATTTTTGGATGGCACTGTTTTGAATATATATATCAAGGACACACAGCCTGACTATTGTAAACAGCAGGAATGAAATATGCATGACATACAGTACCCCAAAATACAATGGCTGAAATCCTGTTGTGAAGCTTTGTGTGGTCAGTCATGATGAAGTTCTTGTAACTGGCACATTGCTGCTTATGAAAGGCAAATGTATGCAAGTGTGGGTGATTTCAAACTGCACCCAACTCACAATGCAATGAAGTGCCATGCACACGGAAATTGTTTCAAGAAGTAAATAAAAAATGTAGGTACACCTCAAACATCATGCTGGGCGTCCCGTATACATTTGGAATAAGTGTCACTTCTTCTGTCCAACCCTTCTCATCCCACAAATATATTCCGTGAGTCAAATATGGTCCATGTGGTTCTCCTTCCCACACGTTACTCTCACAACAATCCTCCAATATAAGTGAAATCCAGAAGTAGTGACTGGATCGAGATAAACGTGACAAAGCCCTTGTTAGAATATTGCATGTTCCAATATTCCTTCTGACTTGTTCCATCGATCTCATAGGGTCTAGGTCCAAATTATGCAGATTATACAGAAATATATTTTGATAAATATCCTCAACCTTAATCTACAATTTAGTCAGACTAATCTTCCTTTTCCTGGGAACTGGGTTGGAGCCTGCGCTGGGCCCAAATGGATTTCCACATCCCACATATGGATGCTCCTTTTCCCAGTTGCTTGGCCTTGGACAAAGGCCTGGATTAAATCTGTCTTCTTGTCTCATCCCAAAGCTGAAATCTGAATTCTAGTAGTCTTTTGCCAACAGAATCCATTAGACGAATGTCTTCACTAAAGTCCTGTAGTTTCCATGTCATTAATATCTTAAATACCATATTGCTTTTTCCTCTGACAAATCTCATAGCCATATCAGCAGGCCAAGCAAAAGGGCAAGTTTGGTAGCTCAGGAGTGTTCTCCAAATTTGCATAGCCAACAATCTTTTCTTTCCAAGGGAACAACAAGAAGATTGAGTGTGAAGAACAAGAGTTTTAAATAATGGAACGTCCTATTAAGTGAGTTTATTCAGAAACTGCAAAAAATGTTGTAACAATAATAAGTACCCTTCAATATGTTCTTACTTACTCCGTGAATATGTATGTGATGTTGAATCATTTATGTCTACATGCGGGAAACTGATAAATTTTGAACAAATTTAATTGAAATCACCCCTGGAGTGAGTCTGAAGGAAGGATTAAATTTAATGGCCTCACAGAGTGGTGTACTTTCAGCTTCAAAAGACTATTCTTCCCTCCCTCCCCAATGGACTTCACCACCTATTTGATCCCTAAACCCTACTATGCAAGCTTGCGGGTTTAATAATAATAACTCTGAAATAAAAATCACTTCAGTTTGCCATGTAATGAGACTTAAAGAAGATGTTCAGCTGGACAGATCGTAACGTTCAGTTTCACTTAGCCTGATTAAAAGAGAGCTTACCTATGAGATGGAATTTCTTTTTTTGTTCAGAAACAGGGTAAAGGAAGTGAAGCTACATCAGAATTCCCTAACAGGATGTACATATGCCTCAGGTGGGACTCTCAAGGTAAAAAAGACCGACAAGGTTGGTCCCTGTATGAAAATGTCTTCACTTGTATTATGAAACTTTAAGGACACATGTCTTTTTAATATACATGAAATGCTGGAAAATCAGTCATGCACTTTTCTGGCCTATTGACAGTATGAGATCGGGTAGGAGTGTGGTTGATATTTTAGGAGAAATGTGTTCTGTGTAGAGCTCCTCCTGATTAGCATCAGTGATGTCTTGGAAACATTCTTGCCTTGACCAAGAAGAATTATATGGGGGGATTATCTGAAGCCAAGGAGAAATTAATAATCTTTAATAGATGGCCATGCTATTAGGCATGTGGTGGCTCAGTGGTCTAAGGCTCTGAAATTGTCAGCTGCAAAGTTGGCTACTCGAATCCCGGGTGCCCCGCAGCGGAGCGAGCTCCCACTGAAAACCCCAGCTCCTGCCAACCTAGCAGTTTGAAAGCATGTAAATGCAAGTAGATAAATACGTACAGCCTTAAAAAGCGGGAAGGTAAAACAGTGTTTCATTGCAGCCATGCCAGCCATGTGGCCATGGACTTCCACAACACTGGCTCTTCAGCTTGAATACGGAGATGAGCACCGCACCTAGAGTTGGACACAACTAGCACACGTGTGGGGGTAACCTTTACCTTTACCTTTATAATATTAGGCAGATTGAGGCAGTTGCCCTAGCGGACAGTATAGCCTTGGGGGCAAATGGCACCATCCTATTCTGGCAGGGCCAGCACCTCTTTTATTTCAGGTTGACTCCTTCATGTCCCAGTCCCTTGCCTCATCATGCTCCTGCTCCCATGCCCCTCTGCCTTGTACCTACAGGCAGCTAAGTTATGTACCTATACAGCAGCACATCCCCATCTCCATCTCCTTGCCTTTGCTGCCTGCACCTGAAATCAGCCTGCATGTCCCCCCCCTTGCAGAACTGGTCTCTCAGTGGTGTTTTATAAACTATACAAACAACAATAAGGCATGGCAACAGAAGGCATGGAGAAGAGGGGGAGGAAGGAGGTAAAGGCTGGCTGGTTGGCTAACTAACTTCCAAGGTGGGGACAGCTGTAATACTACTCATGTCACTTAAAGCAGTGGGAAATGGCTAAACTCACTCATAAAAAGCTTCCCATAGCACAGTGGTGGCGAACCTTTGGCACTCCAGATGTTTTGGACCACAGCTCTCAGAATTCCAAGCCTAGATTACCAATGACAAAGGACTGTGGGAGATGTGGTCCAAAACATCTGGAGTGCCAAAGGTTCACCACCACTGCCATAGCATATACACCAAACATGTAGAGGAGAACCCCTATATCTGTGGGATCACTTATCCCCATTTTGTTCCAGCCTGATATACAATGTACAAGGGTTACCCTTTGTGACCTTTGTCCTGCCCCCATTGTTTGTGCTGTATATACAGAGTTCCCTTGTATCCATGGTTTCAGGCATCCACGGTAGATTGTGGAATCAATCTCCTATGGATATAGGCGCCCTACCATTCCAATGGCAATGTAATAGTGAAAAGGAGAAAGCTTCTTCTGAAATTTGACTAACCTGTCAGATATATATTCTAGTATTTAGGTGTCAGATTGACTTGTATCAAGTCCATCCAGCTAAAATTACTTTATAAAGCTCTAATAACATGTGCGGTCCTCACTAGAGATGGGCACAAAATGAAAAATGAAACACTGTGTCATCATTTTGCTAGGTAAAAAATTATTTCATTAACTAATGAAATGGTAGGACGTGTTGTATTTTGTTTCATCACAAAACACAATTTTCCCTCTAGAATGAAATGATTCATCCTAGAGGAATCAATGGCAGCAGAGCACAAGCTCTTCCCTGAAAGCCCTTGAATTTTGGGGGTCAGGGAGCGGAGTTATGATTCTCCAAAGGGAATGCCCTTAGGGAAAAAAAGTCTTTCTAATTGGAATTGAAAGCCAAGCTGCCGCAGCGCTATCACTGGCCTGCAGCTTGGCTTCCAAAGTTCCGATTCCAATAAAAATATTTTTTTTACTAAGGGCACTCCCTTTGGAGCTTCATAACTCAGTTTCCTGACCTCCAAACCTTTCCAAATCTCAGGGGATTACCTAGAATAACTTGAGGAAGCTCCCCTGCCATTTTGGTCCTTTAGAATCCAGGGGAGCATAGCGTTTCATTTAGTTTCATTTTGTTTTGTCATTAAACTACTTTTAAAATTCATTACAAAAATTCATTACAAACAAGACAAAATGACTACAGAAACAAAACGAAACATTATTTTTCCATTTCCTGCCCATCTCTAGTCCTCACATCCTGTCCCTCAGCTAGGATGTTTCCCTCAAGAAAATCCAGTTTTCTCACACTGTTGCTTTCAATATGAAGTTTCAAAATATTAAGACATTCTGAAAGAAGTCTCCCCAGTCATTTTTCTGTAATAAAACCTGTAAATAATGTTTGTCTCATTCTTTCTGAAGCAAGATACAATCTGATTTTTATAATTTTACCATGTAAATATATTTCCTGCAATTTT
The DNA here is from genome assembly GCA_029282475.1 of Phrynocephalus forsythii. Lineage (NCBI taxonomy): Eukaryota > Metazoa > Chordata > Lepidosauria > Squamata > Agamidae > Phrynocephalus > Phrynocephalus forsythii. The sequence continues at coordinate 16,589,116 of JAPFRF010000003.1, forward strand.
GAGGGCAACATCTACCTTCTTATCTAATCATTATACACTTTGTCTTTATCATCTATCTCCTCTTGTTTACTGAACTACTAACCTCATTTCAATTATCATAGTCTCATACCATTGCAGCTTACCAAGCCCTATATAATATCTTTTGTATGGTCTATGTTGCAAGCAATAGCCCTCCTTATTTTCATCATCGTCATTATGATTTTGGGACCGACAGGCTGTAAAACTGGCAAATACGTTTGTTAAACTCTATTTGACTTAGGAATTTGAGTTTTAACTAATAACCTATTGTGATCTAGTATTAATTGATCTGTTGTGGACAAAGGCTTGAATAAGTGGATGGCTGAAGCTTTCCCAAATATTGCATTTGGCATGGAGGTGGATAGTGGGCACATATAGGGAATGTGAATACACACACACACATGCACGCACGTACGTACACATGCTCATGTGCACATGCACACACGTTCAGCATAAAGGATATGAATTCAAGCCTCCTTCCCTGACCTCTGAAGTCTAAGAATCCATGGAGAATGGTAGAGATGAAAGCAGCCCCAGCTGCTGCTTTTCCATTCCCCTTTACTGCAGCCCAGTGCCTCAGCTGAGCTCTCAAGGGGGTACACTGTAAATGACCATAAGGTGTGTGCCTCTTCATGCAAGAATCATGGAGGACCAAGGCTTGCAGTACACAACAAACACAAAATGGGAATGTTTCCACCCTGTCTTCAAAACAATACTGCTAATCCCAGTCTTCACACTGCATTTCAAATAAACCATGGATGTCACATTTATGGGTTTGTTTATTTGTTTCTCAATCACATGCATAGCATATCTTTCCTTTGAAGGCATTTGTATTGTAGCATGGGGTTAGTGATTCAGCAGTGATTTCAGCTCAGAGACAAAGCAGGCTGGAGACAGCTTCTAGTGAACAGCTCTTTAATCAGGGAGAGACAAGACTGAGGACTGGGGAGAGGGAGTTACATTTATAGGGGCCAGGACTGGCTAGGAAAAGATACATTTTGGAGTGAACTATTACAACCAATCACAAGGCTGCCTTTTTGCGGGAACCAATAGGATTGAAGATCCAAATGCAGCAACTAGAATCAACCAATAGGCCTGAACAGGAAGGCAGTTACTTCAACAAGCAATTACAGATCAATACATAACACCCCTCCCCCCCTGGTGGGCACATCCCACGTAATCCTTTAGATATTGTGGGGCCCTGCGACTTCTAGTTGATCTCCTGACTACGGGTGTTGCAGGGGCTTCAGCAGGCAGTGTCTGTGGGGGAGAGTCTACTGTAATAGATTCGTCTGACATGGAGGGGGTTTCAGACAACTCAGTGTCCCTGATCTGTTCCTCGGTGCCATGAGGACTTGCAGGAGCAGATTCATTTGCAGACGCCACTGGTACCTGCTTTCCTGGGGCATCTCCGCTCTGGTCTTGCAGCTGTGAATCATTAATGGGGGTAGTGTCACTCTCAGGCTGCAATTCACCCATACCGGTACCAACTCTACTGGGCGCTCTGCGCCTCAGTTGGTCCACGTGCCTATGCCAGACCCTGCCATCTTCAATGGTCACGTAATAAGAGACTGGCCCAGATGCTCTGGTGATCACCCCTGGCACCCACAGGGGACCTCTGGCATAATTTCTCACCCAGACCAAATCTTCAGGAGCAAAATACCTTGTAGAGTCGTTCTCTGCCTGTGGAGGTGCTCTAGCCTTGTAGTTTGGCATTTTGTCTGGGTGGACATAGTCCAGCACCGTCACCAGCCTTCTACCTAGAAGCAGCTCTGCTGGCGACTTGCCCGTAGTGGTACACGGCGTCCCATGCTGCAAGAACAACATTCGGGCAATGCGCGTTGACCAGTCACCCTCCATCAAGCGTGCAAGAGATCCTTTGGCTGTCTGCACTATGCGCTCAGCCTGCCCACTGGATGAGGGATGAAAAGGAGCTGAGGTGACCCCTCTTATGAAATTATCAGCCAGAAATGCCCTGAATTCTTGGGATACAAAGGCTGCTCCATTGTCTGAGACAATGGTCTTGGGCAACCCATGGGTTGCGAACAGCTGTCTCAGCACCTTGATGACTGCAGCTGATGACATGCTGGGAACCATAGCCACCTCTAACCATTTAGAATACGCATCAACGATAACCAAAAAAAACCTTTCCTTGGAATGGCCCAGCAAAATCCAGGGAGTCCGGGTCTGCTCCCACCAGTGGACTGGTGCTCTGGCCACTTCTGGGCGCACTTCCTGACATGCCTTTCATGTCCGTACCCATCGTTCAACCTCTTGGTCCATCCCAGGCCACCAAACATAGCACCGGGCCAGCGACTTCATCCTGACCATTCCCGGATGCCCCAAGTGCAGTGTATCCAGAACCCTGTTTCTCAGTGGTGCTGAGATGATCACCCTGTCTCCCCACAGAAGACAGCCCTTATGCAGGGATAGCTCATGTTGCCTTGTTGCGTACGGTCTAAAGTTTTCCTCATGCGGGCCACCTGGCCATCCCCTCCCCACCCAAGTGAGCACACAGGAGAGAGGGGGGGGTCTTTCCTTGTTCTCTCAGCTATTTCAGTGGCAGTTACAGGGGCCCCCGGAAGTGTTTCCAGCATCATCACTCATTCAGCTGGGGCAGGATCTGCATCGCACACACCAGGAAGGGGCAAGCGACTTAGTGCATCAGCGTGGCACAACCTTTTCCCTGGAACATGGGTCAGGGTGTACTGGAACCCATTCAGGAATATAGACCATCGCAGCATTCTGGGGGAGAGAATCTGAGGCGTCTGTTTGTTCGGGTGGAACCATCCTAACAGAGGCTTGTGGTCAGTTTCAAGGAAGAAGTGGCGACCGTATAAATAGTCATGAAACTTTTTAATCCCTGCCACTATAGTCAGGGCTTCCTTGTCAATTTGTGCATAGTTGCGCTCCGTTGGCGACAATGTACGAGAATAGAACGAGATGGGCTTTTCTGACCCATCTGCTTCCCTATGGCTCAGCACAGCTCCCAGCCCATATTGAGAAGCATCACATGCCAGAACAAGAGGTTTTGACTCGTCATAATGAGCAAGGACGCTCCTGCTAGTCAGCATGCCCCGCAAGGTGTCAAAAGCCTTCTGCTGTGCCTGAGCCCAACGCCACACACTCTTTTTCTTCAATAGTTTATGCAACGGTTCTGCTATTGAAGCTTTTTGAGGTAGGAATGAATGGTAAAAGTTAATAAGTCCCAGGAATGACTGTAACTCCATCTTGTTCCGTGGGCGTGGTGCCTCAGTAATGGCTTTAATTTTAGAGTCAGTGGGGTGGATGCCCGTTGCATCAATTTTAAATCCCAAAAAATCCACAGATGGCACCCCAAAACTGCATTTCTCCTTTTTCAGCTGCAGCCCCACCTCCTTAAATTTGAGTAACACAGCATGGATACGCCCCACTAGTTCCTGGGGGTCTTTCCCAGCAATCAGAACATCATCAAAAAATGGCAAGACCCCTGGCAGACCCCTTAACAGGTGCTCCATTAGCCCTTGAAAAATTCCTGGAGCCACACAAATTCCAAACTGTAACCTGTTCACTCTGAAAGCCCCTTTGTGCGTTACGATCATTTGTGCTTCCGCAGATTGTGGAATCACTGGCAGCTGTTGGTAAGCTTGAGCCAGATCAAGTTTGGCGGAAAATTTTTCCCCCATCCAATTTTGCCAACAGCTGTGAGACGACTGGAATGGGGTATGAATTTCCCTTGAGTGCCTTGTTGATGGTACATTTGTAGTCTGCACAAATCCTCACTTCCCCATTCGCCTTAAGGGGTGTGACGATAGGAGTCTCCCACCTAGAAGAGTCCACAGGTGAAAGAACTCCCTGTTTGACCAATTTGTCCAGTTCCACCTCAATTTTGGGTTGCAGTGCAAAAGGCACTCACCTTGGCTTGAGTCAGATTGGAGCCACCCTGGGGTCCAGCTCAAAGTCAATTGGAGGCCCTTTATAACAACCCAGCTTTCCACTGAAGAGTTCAGCAAATTCTTGGCCTAATACCTCGCCCAACTCAGGGGCAATTTGGACTGAGTTGAGCCCTGATATACTCAGCCCCAAGGCAGGAAACCAGTCAGTACCCAAAAGACTGGGGTGACTCCCCTGTGCAATCACCAATTTAAGCACGGCCTGTTTCTCCCAGAATTGTACCCTCACAGCACACATTCCTAGAATGTGGATGCGGCCCGCCATGTATGATTGCAAGGTTGCTGGGAATGGCTCCAGAGTGGGAAATTTACTCCCAGGAAAGAGCCCCCTTGCAGTCTGGTCTGAGACAATGGTGAATCCAGATCCGGAATCCACCTCCATGTCGCACGGTCGACCTTCGATCTTCACTCTGATGGATGGTTTGCCCTGCGCCGGAAACTGCACGATCTCTCCGTTGATCTCTGTGAGATAATTGCAGTCATCTAGGAGATGAGTTGTGGTGGATGATCTGCGACGCGTTGATCTAGGTGATTCTGTTGTTGCAGCTGCCACTGACCGACAGACCCGGCCGATGTGTCCTGTCTTACTGCAAGCCCTGCACGTAGCATCACGAAAACGGCAGCTTTTCCACTCATGGTGTTCGCCACAGCCTGTGCAAGCGCCTCGGCAATCTTTGGGCCGTGCATCCGCCTGACGCACCAACTCGACACCACGGACTGGGCTCTGGCTTGGACTAGCCTCTGGTTCATCCATGGCATGGGCAGCCTCTACCCGCAGCTTTGTGGTCTTGCCACTGGCATTGAGCTCTTCCTGCTCATAATTCTCTGTGGCAGAGGCCTCTTTCAAGGCAGAGGCAAGGGTGACATCTTCCTTTGCCACAATGCGCCTTCAGGCTTTTTTTTGCTGCTGAGCCCCCCAACAAATTGATTCAAGAGAGTGTCTTCAAGATTTGGGAAGCCACAGTGCTGAGCAAGCTCCCGGAGTCCTGCCAGGAATGCAGCCACAGATTCTCCGGCTTGCTGCTGCCTTTTCTGGAACTCCATCCGCCAGGCCATCTGGGTTTTGGTAGGTGCCAAGTGGCTTGTCAGAGGGGCGAAAATATCTTTGAGTGCTGTCTCCCTCAGCTTTGCTGGGGCAAGCAGCGCCTTGGCCAACATGAAGGTCTCCCGCCCACAGCAACTCAGGAACGTGGCCTTTCTTTTGCTGGCATCTGTGATTCCTTGAGCCACCGCGAAGAACTCGAAATGCTCAACAGAGTCCTCCCAAGTGTGAGGCTCGGACAGCTGGAAGGGCTCCAAGACCTGTGGACTTTCCATTCTCCAGGCGGGCAGGGTCGTCTTCTAGCCAGCAGGTGAGTCTTGTCTCTGCTGCGTTCCAGACTCTGAGTCAGCATCATGGGCCTCTGCTGCTCAGCATTCCGGATACCATCCTCGTCACCAGTATTGTAGTGTGGGGTTAGTGATTCAACAGTGATTTCAGCTCAGAGAGAAAGCAGGCTGGAGACAGCTTCTAGTGAACAGCTCTTTAATCAGTGAGAGACAAGACTGAGGACTGGGGAGAGGGAGTTACATTTATAGGGGCTAGGACTGGCTAGGAAAAGATACATTTTGGAGGGAACAATTACAACCAATCACAAGGCTGCCTTTTGGCGGGAACCAATAGGATTGAAGATCCAAATGCAGCAACTAGGATCAACCAATAGGCCTGAACAGGAAGGCAGTTACTTCAACAAGCAATTACAGATCAATACATAACATTTGGGTGGAGATATTCCCATTTTGTTTTTCTTTATTTAGTCATATCGTAAGTACCCTGTAAGACAGGTGAAGCTGAGAGATGACAACTTCCTCAAACAGGATGGTCCATATGGCTGAAACACTATACTCTCCAAAAATAAAGTATAGTAATGGGCAGCAAAATTGGCAGCATCAAAGGAAATTAGGCAAATTCATGGAATTTCATGCATTTCATGGAAAAGTTATCTGGATAACTTTAATGTCAGAGGCAGCATATTCAGCATGATACTTATGCTCTGCAGCTGCAAGGCTAAGGGGAAAACCCATCACTGAATACTGACAGGGTAATAACAGAGCCCTTTGGCCCAGGCCTCACATCATAGGAGGACCTTACCTCAGTCCATGATCTTCCAGAGTAATATTTTTACATGTCATTTGTTACATAAAATACTCTTACTCCCTTCCCAAACAAAGTAAGGGCCTCACAAAGCAAAGCAAAATGTTCTGTTTCTATACTGCCCCATATTACTTAAAGTACTCTCTGGGTGGTTTACAAATTAATTGTAAAGCCCACATATTGCCCCCACTGCCTCCTACAAGCTAGTTCCTCATTTTACTGATCTCCGAAGGATAGAAGGCTGAGCTGTCTACCTGGGGTTGAACCACAGGTCATGAGCAGAGTTATAGCTGCAGTGCAATAGTTTGACTACTGTGCCATGAGGCCTCATCTCAGCTCTTGATTGTGGAGTTATAAACTGATAAGTTTTGCATTTCTTGTCTTTCCAGTCTCCTTATGTAGATGAATTTTCTAAACCAATATTTTCCTTTGTTCCTTCTTGGTTGCCTCCAAGGTAGCAACTCTACATTTTTCTATAAATAGACCCTGCAAGCATGAAATCCAGGTTGAGGCACTTCTATAAATAACTTCAAGAATCTTACCCTATGTAATCCATATGGAGTATTCAGTTCAACCCAATGAGTGGGAGAATCCTTAGGAGGCAGCTGGGATGCTTTCTTCAATTTAGAAAGAACAAAAGAGAAACAGAAGAGAAAGGAGTTTCAATACATACATACATACATACATACATACATACATACTAGACATGGGCACGACTTGGTGAAATTGTCGTTTCCATTTTTGGTTATCGTTTCCATTACGTAACGGAAACGGTAACGATAATTAAGCCGTCAGAACTCGAACTCAAACGGAAAAAAGAAAAATTTGGTCAGGTTTTTCATTTCCATTTGTGGCATCGCGGCGATCGCCCAATGCGAAGCACAAAAAAAAAATTTTAAAAGTTTTTTTTAAAAAACCCAACTCCCGGCCAAAACAGCAGGCGAAAATATGCCTGCCTGAGGCTTTGCCACCCACCAGAGGGGTGGTTTCTGGGGGGTCCCCGGCCTTTCCCCCCCTTCTCCTGTCCTGGGCTGCTTGCACCAGGCTGGGGGTGGGGGTCATCCTCATCGTCTTGCCATGCCATGCAGTGGGGGGGGATCCAAAATGGCGACCACAATTTTTCTTTTGAAATCGTGGTCAAAAAACACACCAAATCACCACAGAAACATGTGAAATTTATTTATTTTAAACGCCTGAATTTTAATAGTAGCAGCAGTGGGTTTTTTAATAGCAATAAAACGTTGTATTGATTTTATTTTATTTTATTTTATTTTATAATTTTTTAGACCTGCCCATTTGGGCTGGGCATGGGATGGTACCATGCAAATTGTTTGAACCATTCCACCAATGGCATCACCAGGTTTTTGACTGACACTTCTGGATGTCTCGGAGGGCATAAAAAACCAAGGCACCTTCCAGAAATCGCAGCCGGGTGTATGGATGTGGTTGAGGGAGGAGGGCTGGCTGCTGGTGCTGGTGTGATCCGATTGAGATTGAGGAGGGAGGCTGGAGGCTTTAGGATTTAAGTTAGGCAGGCAGGGAGGGAATTGAATTTAGAAAATAATTTCTTTGATTCCCATCAGCTTTGCCTGCTGAAGGGAATAGCAGTTTATTCTTTATTTCTTCTCTGGCAGTTTGTGAGGATTTTTTTCTGATATTGGATAAAGGGGGAGGTTCGACTGGGAGTGGGAGGTGTGGATTTATTTTAAATATATATTATATACTACCATTTATTTTCTATTTTCCCAACTTCAATTTGCTTGCACACACACACATTTGGGGTGCAAGCCAAGAACAGAACCTCTATCCTAAGTGATATCCTAACTGCCTACTCGCCCGTCTGCCTGCGCCCCCACCCGCCTGCGGCCCACGCCGCCGCCAGCCCACTCACCTGCCCGCGGCCGCCGCCTACCCACTCGCCCGCCCCCACCCCGCCCGCCGCCTATGGCACAAAAACACCTAGCGCCGGCCCTGATTGCGAGAAGCCCCTACGCTCTGGGAAGTGAAATCGCGCTAAATCGCGGTGGAAATGACAAATGACAAACGACAAACGGAAACGACAAATTTTTAAAAAATTTCGCGACAAACAGAAACGAGCCGAAATGGACCCGTTCCGACAAATGAAAACTCAAAACGTCATTTTTTCTGGTCCTGCCCATGTCTAATACATACATACATACATACATACATACATACATACATACATACATACATACATACATACATACATACATACATACTGCAGGGACAAGTCTTGGTAGTGATACAATATTAGGTTTTTCAAACTTTTTTTGCATTTTATTTTGTGGATTTAAGATTTTACTGCATGAATGACCTCTTTCAGATATGCAAGAGGGACATATGATGCTCCAGCACTCAATTTCTAACATTTTAGATTAAATGATCACTAACCAACTTTGTTACCAGGTTATGAGGAAGATGTCCCCTATCCTATTTTATGCATTTGTGCATGCTGTCTGCTAGCTGACCAAAAGGAAAGCCACTCTGGCCTGCACTTGCAGCTTGTTCTACAGCATTGGTTCCCAACCTTGGATAAGTAAGGTAATCTTGAACTGCAATTCCCAGAAGCCTTCACCACCAGCTATGCTGGCCAGGGTTTCTGGAAGTTGGCGTCCAAGAACACCAGGGTTACCCAAGACTGGGAACCTATAGTCTACTACAGGAATAAACAAATTCTGTGGCACAGCACAGAGATGAACCTTGTCACCTGCAAATATGATCTCCATATCTGTGTTCTGGAAGATGGGAAACAAAACATTGACAACATTGTTGCACAAAGGATTGTTTTTCCTGAGTTTGAGCAGGTTCCTTTTTGGACACAGTTCCCAGAATCTCCCAACCAGAAAAGAAATAGGCAATGCTGCCTGTCGGTTCTGGGAGTTGTAGTCCAGAAAACAATGTTAATTGTCGCACATTGACCCGGATTTTAGCTCTGAGGTCAGGACCCTTTTCACCTCAGAAAGTCAGAATGTGGTCCCTTGAGGCCTCCACCGCCAAGCCCCACAGTCCTCACTCTGTTTGGACTAGCTCCATTCAGTCCCCTGAGGCTTATGAGGAGGGAGCCATCTCTCATGGAAAGAGGCTGAGATGCAAATCATGCCACAGTCTCAGGAAGATTTGTTTCCCCTTATATGGATTCCTAGTCGCCTGTCCTGTCTGACCAATGTAAAGTTGGGTGTGTCAGGGAGAGGTTCTTACAACCTTTCCCATGAAAATGGTCTCCAAGATTTTCAGTTTTTTAACATTCTAGATGAGCCATTTGCACAGTACAGAAGCCATTGCTGATGTCATAAGAAGAGATCTTTCTTGTTCATGCTGCTTGGAAAGTTTCAGTTCTTCATTTCTGGGCTTTACAGCAGTTATGAGAAAAACAGTTTCCTCCTGTAAATAGTACAAGCATTGGGAGTAGTTTATATTATCTATAGAACCTATCCTATAAGCTTTTCCTTATCTCCAACCTCATTTGGAGAGACATATGTATGTAGAATTGGCATATTGAGAAAAATATGTAAAGAAAAAAAAAAAGAAAAACAGCCTACTACAGTACACTTGCTGTCTTAATTTTCAGAATAAAATGACAAAAATGTTTCATGCAGTTTCATTCAAAGGCATAAAATAGAATAGGGGACACCCACTACATGACTTAGTGGATGGAGACTAGGACAGACAAGATCTGGGTTTGAATCCTCACTCAGCTTGGAAATTCATTGCAGAGTGGCCTCCTTACTTACCTTGAATGCCCTGCTAGGGTTGCTGAAAGTCTGATCCAACTTCACAGCATGTAGCACACTCCTGCACAGAGATGCACTGGCATCCTTGCATGCACAAAGCCAGTGCATGAGAGAGTTGTGTTGTAATTTCTGTCTTTCTACTTTTCTGCTGCAGGAGGCAGCAGTGGCTGGTGACTCCAATTTGTGTTCTTCTCCAGATAGGTCCCATGCCTTGGTTTGCTCCTGTTAGAGGCTGACTGAAACCCAAAGTAGATTTAAAGTGGCCCAAAAATTGAAGGAGGTTGAATTTTTCACAGGGAATCACTCCCCTGCTTCTCTGTAGCATGAAAAGCTATATTCCAGGGAGGAATTTATTACTTGATTCTCCTGAAGGTATCAAAGAAAAGAAACATTGGACTCAGAAGAGTCAGATTCTGAAGCTCTTTTCTCTTTGTTGCCTCCCAAGCCCAAAACACCTATTCTGGCAGGTAGCACCTTTCAGACAAAGAAGGGTGCTCCCCAAGACCTGCTACCTGAGACCTCTCCACTGCATCCCATACCCTTTGATTCTTGATAACAGAAATTGGTTTCTGAATGCAATAATGCCCCAGGTTACTTTGTAAGTTTTGTGTTCCTGTGATCAGGAGCACACCTGACAGATGCAGCCTTTCTCCCTTGTCACCTTCGTGTGATCCTTCATGTTTGGTATCAAAGAATCCCTCCAGTAGCTGAAAGCAGATTTATCCTCAAAGGAATTTATGACAAATACCATAATTCCTTTTTTCAAGCGGGGCCTGTTTAATCCACCAACTCATTAAGCACCGCAGAGCTCCAGCAAACAACCATTATGTCAATGATAACCATATTGTACTTAAAGAATACAATTAATCCCTTAATTGGAGTATAAAATATGCCATTTCCTCTACACAGCACCTCAGATCAGATAGTGATCTAATAGTACAAGGTGGTTATCCAAATGTTAATTAAGAGCAAAGTGTTGCATTGGAACAGTGCGTTCTTGAGGCTCCTTGGAAAAGCATTGAAATTGCTTAGATGAAGAACAGAGAGGGAAGGAAAAGCAAATGAAACACAGGAAAATCTGAAAGCTGTCTCCACCTCTCCTTTCAAAAATTTCAATGAGATTTGGACTTGAGATGCAGATATCAGAAGCTCAGTGGGGAAATTTCACAAATCAGACAGAAAGAATGATGGCTTCTCTTGAACTTCTGGCAAATAATTTGGCCAGAAATTGATTTTTCTTCACCTGCCTCTGTTTTTATCTGTGGCAGAATCATCGGCTAGCCATCTTAAGAAATTCAGCACAATCAACCTGCTGCTTCTTCAAAACCCCTAAGTCTAACAGGCCCCATCAGAGGGGAACATTGATGGAGGATCAGATTGGGAGTAATTAAGTTCTGTAAGGATCATTCGCAAATAACATCCGGAATAGCAGGTTTATTGGGGTGGTAATGAATATGCAATAATGTGTAATTTTGGTTTTCGGACTTGGGAAGTTACATTCCAAACATAACCTATTCCCACTGAGCATTTCAGTGTTTTAGAAGCAACTAATTGCTGTCTGGTTTTGGATGGAATCCGGTTGCAGAACTTGACTGGTACAGCAAGAATAATGTCACCACCATCATCAGATTATCACTAATTAAAGAGTTCCTCTTTTGTTTTGGAGTACACACAGCTGACATGCTGCAATAGGAAGTTGCTCACACTTTGGAGACAAACATGAACTGTTTTAACCACAGCAATCTGCTACTCCCACGGCGATGCAACAGGCAATGGAATTGAAAAAGTAACTGGTTGTATGACTTGTTTGGTTACTTGTTACTTTTTTACTGCTATTACAAAATAAGTAAAAACCAACAAACCAACCCATCTAGGAGCAAATGCTCTCAAATGATTCTAGAAATGCCTTAAAATTTCTAGTTGAAAGTAACTCTTCAAAGCCAACATAAAATGTTATTCATTACACTTGTAATTGCTTACAATTGTAAGTAATGTTGATACTATTCAAAGCAACAGACTGCGGGCCCCTTCTAAGCTCCAAAGTAGAGATGGGTATGAATGGGTATGAACCACATTTTGGTGGTTTAGTCTGGTTTTATGCAATGCCCAATCAAGTATTTCAAGAGTGTGCCACTTTCCCCTCCCCCGCCGCTTTTTGACAAGGATGCAAAGGAAGAAGAATTGTGATTGGGTCCGTGCAGACAGAAAACTGAGATTAAGATCTTTTATAGAATGAACACATTTAGAATAGATTCCTCCCACTGTCGAACTTGTGGAAAAACAATAAGCATATCAGTTGGAAGAACAACAAAATACTCTGGGTTCTTGTTTCTTGCTATACAATATACGTGAAAAATCACATGAAAAACACTTTTGATGCTTGCCAGATGGCCAGAGTGGCCTATTTGTTTGAAGGTGTGCTAAAATATGTGTGTGACTCTAATATAATTTAATGAAACATTTTAATCATAATCATAATTCTGTCATCTTATTTTTTGTCTTTAATGTCTACAAAACTCCAGAAAGGCATTTGTAATCTGTCATTTCTGCTTTGTCATTTTAGAAGTGCCTGGGGATGCAGCATACCTGTTGCAAAGGCCTTTTAAAGATCAATGAGTCTGGAACAGGAACAAGGATACTATCCATTTCGGGTAATCAGATTGCACCAAAAATGCTTCCTTTCCCTTCCTGTGAATAAGCAACATATAATGGAGACATGATTCTGTGTTATCATCAACAAAGGATTAATAATTAACATAGAACTTAAGGTGCTATTTTGAAACAGTATCAAAAATATCTAAATATATTTCCTTTAAAATTACCTTCACATTTACAATTAATGTCAGCATAGAGATGGGCAAGAAATGCCAAAATGGCATTTCGTTTCGTTATTCTTTTTCCCCCATTTTGTTTCATTAATAAAAAGTGATTTTTTAAAATCATTTAACAAAATTGCATTTTGTTTCATTTTGGTTTTTTATTTCTACTTTTTTTTTACTTTTTGTTTCTGCGCCACTCCCAGGCCGGGTTAGTGCTTTTTATTTTATTTTTTTAATTTTATTTTTATTTTTCTGGGGGCCTTTTTCCCACAGCTGAGAGGTGCTTCCTTCCCTGCATGCCCTATTTTTAAAAAATCTTTAAAAAAAAAAACTTCTGGTTGGCCCGGGACTGGCTAGCCCACAGGCCAGACTTAGTTTTTTTCCATGTATTTTCCTTTATTTATTATTTTGGTGGGGCTGGCCGACAGGTGCCATTTTTTATTATTTTATTTAAAAAAAAACATTTCCAGCACCCAGGGCCGGGGCTTTTTTCCTTTTCACAGCCGAGAGGCGCTTGCTTCCTAGCGCCCAGGGCCAGGAGTTCCAGCAGAAGAGAAGGAGAACTCTGGGAGGACTCCACTCATTGGGACTCAAGGTAAATGCCAGAAACAAAAAAACAAAATGAAAGAAATGGAAATTTCTGGGTTTTTTTTTTGTTTCATCTTTCTTTGATGGGTTGGTTCGTTATTTGTTTTGTTAGCTAATGAAATGAATAACAAATAATGAAGTGAATTAAAAATTCATTTCATGCCCATCTCTAGTCAGCACTTGACTTCTACTAGAGATGGGAAGATTTTGGACAATTCATCAAAATTTGTCAATTTGCCTTCATGATAAATAAAATCCCCCAATGAAAACAAATTGATGAATTTTAGCAACTTCATTTTGTTGATTTGTTGGGCTATAACATGGCCCTCAAGGCACCTACTGGCACCAAATTTGGAGGAAAGCATTCCATGGCTCTCCTCCACAATCTCACCAAGCTTGGTGGAGATTAGAGCTTTGATGTCTGAGTTATACACCCCCAAATAGCCACCCCCTCAGGAAGTTCTCCCCAGGCATCTAGAGACTTTCTATGACACTCCAAGTCTGGTGAAGATTGGGCTTCCCCAACACAGTTGCTAAAGAGCATTATTTTAAGGGGGAGGCACTTTGTGGGTATATAACTCAGATATCTGAAACCTAATATTAGCCAAACTTGGAGGGATTCTACCATAAAGTGGGAGAAGCCTCTCTACAAGTTTGGTATCTCTAGGTACTTGGAAGGCACTTTCCTGTGGTGGCTTCCTTGTGGGACATATCTCTTTTAAGGACTGCAGAGGAGTATCAGAGGAATCATCCCTACAGGTTTTGGGACCTCTAGGTGCTCAGGAATTCTTTTTAGCGATTTTTAAGAGGAGAAAAATCTATTCATTGCTTCATCAATTTGTCACAGGAAAATTGTCAATTCATTGATTTGTCAATTTGGCAGATTTGACAAACCATGGAACACAATGGATCACCATTGTTTGATTCATCCCCAACTCCAGTCACAGCTGCTAGACTTCTGTATGATAGCATATGCACAGTGGAAAGTGCTGGAAGTTACATATGATTCCTGATTCAAAACAGTGGATAGCAAACGGAAGTTCATATTGCACATTGAAACAATGAAAGTAAATAGGACAAAAGAAACATTGGAAAAAATGTGGCAATTTTAGGGTTAATTGCACAGTATTAATTTTTTATAATGGGTTCCATCATATCTGCTTTGCACGTATGTTTCATGACAGCTTATATGAACAGCCTGCTACTCCTTGTTCTTCAAGTTATTCCCTCTGTCTCTCTCTCTCTCTCTCTGTGTGTGTGTGTGTGTGTGTGTGTGTGTGTGTGTGTGTGTGTGTGTGTGTGTGTGTGTGTTTGGTTTCTTCTAGTTTGTTTTGTTTAGTCCATATTTTGTTTATGCTCTTTATTGTCTGTCTTTGCATTGTTTATTATGTAGTTTTGTATCACATTGTTTATTTAATTTTTATTTCTGTTGTGTCTATTTTTAAAAAAAAATTCTCAGAGTAGCCTTGTTTCTAAATGGGTGATCAAGAAGTTAATCTAATAAATAAATAAATACACCCCTTGCTTCCCTCACTTTTCCTCTATTTCAAGGCTCTACTGGAGCTGCATTGCCTTGTGGAGTGGAGCCCATGAAGCCAGCCAGTCATCAATCCCTATCCCTCTTCCTCTGTGAGGGAGCAGTGAGGAAGTGGCAGAGGCTGCACTGGTGGCCATCAAAAGCCTGAGTGAGGTACCCAGAGATACACACTTCATTCATCAGAAGGGGGTGGGGGTATGATTGAGGCAAGCCAGTCTCCAATCCATCTAGTTCTCCCAGCAGTTGCTTTTATTGACTTTCTACACAGCTTCCCCATCAAGCAACTGCAATGGAACCCAGGGATCGGAGTTGTAGCTGGCCGAAAATTCCCTGAAGTTCCTTAGGTTCTTTTAAACAAAACAAACAGCCTGAGATCATCAGTGTAATAATAAAAAAATCACTATTCTATGTTACAAAAATGAAAAAATAACTCATAAAAATCATCATTGGCATCCTTCAGTCTCGAAAGACTATGGTATCATGCCTGGAGTAGAGATCCTAAGAACAACACCGATTGTGACTAAATAGACCAATTAGGGAATGGCAGTCTCTACTGCACTGGGGACAGATGTATTCTGTTTCTTGCCCCGTCCTCGAGTTTCTTTCTTTCTGTGCCTGCCTCTTTTCCTCTGCCTGTTGGACAAATGGCTCTTCAAATTTATGTAGACCATGCTGTATCTCTTGCCTCCAGACAGTGCGATCGGAGGTCAGGGTTTCCCATCTGTTGAGGTCCATTCCCAAGGCCTTCAGGTTCCTCTTACAGATATCCTTATACCGCAGCTCTGGTCTCCCTCTGGGGTGCTTTCCCTGCACTAGTTCTCCGTATAGAACACCTTTTGGGATCCGGCCATCATCCATTCTCAAAATGTGTCCAAGCCAGCGTAGGTGTTGCTGTTTCAATAAAGTGTACATGCTAGGGATTCCAGCACGATTCAGGACTATGCTATTTGGAACGTTGTCGTGCCAGGTAATGTTGAATATTCGCCTAAGACAGCGCATATGGAAGGTATTAAGCTTTCTTTCCTGTCGGGCATGGATGGTCCAAGACTCGCTGCAATACAAAAGTGTACTCAGTACACAAACTTTATAGACCTGTATCTTTGTATGTTCTGTCAGCTTCTTATTGAGCCATACTCTCTTTGTTAGTCTGGAAAACATAGTACCTGCTTTATCTATACGTTTATTCAGCTCAGACTCTAGTGAGAGTGTATCTGAGATAGTTGAGCCAAGATACACAAAGTCATGGACAACTTCCAGTTCTTTTGCAGAAATTGTAATGCGAGGAGGAGAGTCCACATTCTGGCCCATTATTTGTGTTTTTTTCAGGCTGATTTCTAGCCCAAAATCTTTGCAAGCTTTACTAAAATGATCCATGAGTTGTTGGAGATCTTTGGCAGAGTGAGCAGTAATGGCGGCGTCATCAGCGAAGAGGAGATCCCGCAAACATTTCACCTGTACCTTAGAGTTTGCTCTCAATCTAGAGAGATTAAGAGTTTTCCATCTGATCTGGTACGGAGATAGATAACCTCTGTTGAAGTTCCAAAAGCATACTTCAGCATGATAGCAAAGAAGATCCCAAACAAGGTTGGCGCAAGGACACAGCCCTGCTTTACTCTGCTTTGGATGTCGAAGGGATCTGACACTAGGCCATCAAAAACTACATTGCCCTTCATATCCTCATGAAAAGACCTAATGATGTTAAGGAGCTTGGGTGGGCATCCAACCTGGAGGAGTATTTTAAAAAGTCCGTCCCTACTAACCATATCAAATGCCTTCATAAGATCTATGAAGGCTACAAAAAGCGGCTGTCCTTGTTCCCTGTATTTCTCCTGCAACTGCCTGAGGGAAAATGCCATATCAGTAGTGGACCTGTTGGTTCGAAAGCCACACTGTGATTCTGGGTAGTCTCTCTCTGCAAGTATCTGGAGCCTCTTCAGTATAACATGTGCAAACAGCTTCCCGACAACACTAAGAAGGAGATACCACAATAGTTGTTACAGTCGCTCCTGTCACCTTTGTTCTTATAAAGCGTAACAATATTAGCGTCCTTCATATCTTGTGGTACTCCTTCTTCCCTCCAGCAAAGGCAGAGGATTTCGTACAGTTCAGTGGCAATGATCTCTTTGCAGCACTTCAGAACTTCAGCAGGGATGTTATCTTTCCCAGGTGCTTTGCCAGAGGCAAGTGAATCCAGAGCCACATTTAGTTCTTTTAGTGCTGGTTCATTGTCAAGCTCCTCCAAGACAGACAAGCACTCAATATTATTTAATACTTCTTTGGTTATTGTGTTTTCTCTGGAATATAGTTCAGAGTAGTGCTGCACCCAGCATGCCATCTGCTGCTCACAATCCTGGATGATCTCACCTGAAACAGTCTTTATGCATTGGCTCTAAGGCCTGTTTAATTCCATCATACATCCCCTTGATGTTACCTGTATCAGCTGCCATCTGAATCCAAGAACACAGTTGCAGCCAGTAATCGTTAGCACATTTCCTGGCAGTCTGCTGGACTTTATTACAAACAGCTCGCAGGGCCTGTAGGTTGCGCTCACTGGGACAAGCTTTATATGCAGTCAAGGCTCTCCTCTTTTCCTCAATAGCTGGCATCAGCTCTTCTGAGTGGGCTTCAAACCAATCTGCTGTCTTTTGAGTCTCCCTGTTGAATACTGATAAAGCAGTGTTATAAACAACATTCTTAAAATGTTCCCATCATTTAGATGCATTATCTTCAGCAGGGCCAGGAAGAGCTTCCTTGAGTACATGGGAGAATTCCTCCACTTTTCCTTCGTTATAGGTCTTACTGGTATCAATTTTTGATCTTCTTTCCTTCTTCAGGTGGTGCAATCTCTTTGTTTTCAGTTTTACTTTGCTATACACCAGGGATTGGTCTGTGTCACAGTCGGCACTCTGATAACTGCGTGTGATTGTAACACTAGAGATGCTGGAGTGCCTGACAAGAATCAGGTCAAGCTGATGGCAGTGCTTCGATCTTGGATGTCTCCAAGAGACTTTGTGCTGGGGCTTTGTGTTAAAGAATGTGTTGCTGACACAGAGACTATAATAGCAGCAAAACTCCAGCAGGCGTTGGCCATTTTCGTTCATCTTTCCAATGCCAAACCGACCTAGGCAGGTGGGCCAGGAGTTATAATCAGCTCCAACCCTGGCATTAAAGTCACCGAGGATAGCTATTGGTCTTTTCTCAGGGTTTTTCTTGATAGTGGCAGCTAGATCATAATAGAATTTGTCTTTGAGTTCTGCTGGAGATGATAATGTTGGTGCGTATGCACTGATAAGTGTAATCAACCCTGCTGTAGTGTGTAGTTGCATGGACAGGATTCTCTCACTTCCTACAGCAGGTGGGATAATGAGACCTAGTAAAGTATTTCTAACAGCAAAGCCAACCCCACATTCCCTGATCTCGTTTGATGGTTTTCTCTGCCAAAAGAACGTAGAGTTCCTCTCCTTAACAGATCCAGAGTCAGATAGCCTTGTCTCTTGGAGAGCAACAATATCCATCCGCAGTCTGCACAGTTCCCTGTCAATGACAGCTGTCTTTTGTATAGTGTCCATTTCTTGGAGATGGACTGAAAAGCCAGGATTCATTGTCCTAACATTCCATGTGCCCAACTTTAGGCTTGAGATTTTTTAATGTTTATTGCATGGTGCGGAGTCAACAATTTGTTTGCTGGTTTCCATCCTGATCCGCCTACACCCAGGTAGCTGCCGCTTCCTGTGTTGTTCCCCCACTATTTGCTGCAAATGGTCTTCTCCAGGGCACAAGGCCTGGGTAATTCAATATGGAGATTAGGCTGTTAGCCAGGCAGCAAACCCCCCCTCTCCATGTAGCTGGAGTGGTCCAATGGAACGGCAAAGCCGATACGATTAGTTCCAGCTGCATCGCAGGAGTTGCCAGAACATGATTGTATACAGTCATGAACTGTCTCCGGGACTCCGGCTCCAGTTTTTTCCTCGAGGTTGACTCCTGAAGCCTTTTCCAATGAGGGATATAGCCACAAGGCAGTGGAGGTTGAAAGAGTTTCCTTCTGCTAAGGGTGGTTCTTCTGCTTTTTCTGCCGTTGGGGCAATGAGAGCCCTCTTCCACCTTCAAAACCGTTGACCATCCTCTCCTGTAACCCCAGATGGGGGCCCTTATGAGGTACTACCAGCCGGGCCATCTGGACCAAGGTTTTTAGGAGGTATTACTCCTCCAGTTCTCTTCTTGCTCCTTGGAATCCTGCCCCAGGTTGCCCATTCCCCTAAGAGCAAGTTCTATAAAGTCCCCGTAAACTTTCATGTAAGTTCAAAATATGCCCTCCTAATTTTTTCCTATTTTCCAAGTTCTGCTTCTTGGTATAAAAATAGTAAAATTAGAGATTTGCGTGTGCTCCTGGGGTCCCTCCTGGGAGCCTAGAGACTGTTTCCCCTCAGACCCTGTGCTAAAAGAGAGCAAAACGGAGGAGCAAAGGCTTTCCCAGGGCAGAGAATGGCCGAAGCATGCAGTCTCCAAGGACAAAGAAAATCAATGAAAAATATAAAAAATACTTATCAGATACAATCATATATTATTGCCTGAAAAATAATAAAGTTTATGATAAATTCAACTACTTTAATACTATGAAATATACAAGCCTAAGCTGTCTTAACCTACATCTAACTGACTACATCTTGAAGCAAAATCCAAGCAAGGGTTTCTCACCCACATAAGTATATTCTTTTCTTCTCGCTGATCCAAGAAGCTTCTAGATGTCACGTGAAAGAAATAATCAATGGTAGCTTACTAATTTTCTCTAGCTTGTTATGTCCCAACTGTTACATTCCATAGATAAGAGTCCAAAGACAAGGTGGTAAATGTACAGTTAATATTGAGCCATATGACTCACACCATGTCCCATCATGCTAATTCTGTTACAGCAATCATTAAGCCAAAATAATTGGGGGGAAGAGATGCGGTAAGAAAGAATTGGGGGTGGGTGGTGTGACATAGCCCCCTCCTCTGCTTTATCTCTTGGCTCTCATTCAATGGGCCTCCACTTTTTCTTTTATGTTACAAGTGGAGTAGCAAAATAAGGCATCTACCTAGCATGGCCCACAAAGTGTAACACACCTAACATATCTCATTTATCTAGAAGAGCATTAAAGGTGAAATAAAAAGTTGTAGAGAAAATGAAAAAAGGGAGGGTTTCTCAATGTATATTAAATATCAGAATGTACCTAATGTGCTACAGGTTTGTAACCTCATATAACATCACCCACAGCTTCCATCTGGGTGCAAACTAACCATTGCTAGCACAAGTGCAGAATGGGATAATTAGGAGCACACCGAATCAGCCCCCCAAAATGGGAGCCCTAATTCAGCGCCAGGGGCATCATGGAGCACTCTATGTCAAAGCAGATGTGAACACTGTAATTTGATTTGAACCAAACCACAATGAACATGATCCAAATAATGAGCTATATTCCCATCTGGACAGACCTTGGTTAGCTTTGAATGCTAGATACCTTGGCTTCAATGTTTGGTGGCAACCTTTGCTGTTCTATTTTGGGTAGCAAAATGTTTTCCAACTACCCTGACATTTAATCTAGTTATCTTTCAATTCAAACAGTCCACGTGTCCCATTACAAATGAGCAGTCAGGTGTTCTGTAACCACGTTGCATAGGTTTGCATCTATAAAGCAGTCCTTCAGAGGCTAAGCACCGTCTTCTTTAAAAACAAAAGAAAAAGATTCATGTGAAAGCAATAAGCTACACATTTGAATAGAATTTGTATTTTGCCAGACCAAGAATTAGCAAAATCAGGTTTCATTGTTTCACCTTCTGTACAGAACAATCTTTGTGTTCGACAAATTAGTTTTTGCTTATTAAAATTAATCATCCTTTCTTCACCTTTGATTTTTATTGAAAGAACCTGCAGATCCTGTTTCATGTCAGATTAAACAAGCAGGTTCTTGCTGGCATTAAATATGCAGTTAGATTTCAATCTTTCCAATTAATTGAGTTACCATCTGTGTTAAAAAAAAGCCTAGCCTTAAAATGGTTGATGCAGGAGCTATGCCTTTCAGCGACTTGCAAAACAGTTGGTGTATGTGTGTGTGTGCATAGCTGTTGCAAAAACAGAAATACAGCTTTTCTACTGAAGATTGTTTCATTAGAAACAAACTCTCATAAAACCCTTTCCTTACCTATACAGTGCAGTGCATCAGTTGAAGATGATTTATTCATTTTTTTAACTCAGTGTTTCGAAAGCAGTACAGCACAGTAATACGCGACAGCTATGCAACATCCAGGGAAAGATGAACGCATTTGGAAGCCTGGAGTCTACCAGTTTGTTCTCTTTTCATAAGACAGGTTTTGGGTTGCTGATATGGCTGAATCAACACTCAAGCTTTGCAAAACAGAACTTTTGCAAACTAGAATGACACACATACCTCACAAACAGACACTGTGGCATAGCAATGAAATAATAGGTCTCTTAAATATGTAGGCGACGGATGTTAAACTTTATATACCCTTACTTAGGGCTGTATCACACGTCCTTTAAAATGCTGATTAAATTTCAAGATAAAGCATTTCCAAAAATATTATCCCCATGGCCACTGGGCTTTTTTTTTTTTTTTAAAAAACTGGTTATGCCCCCTTTAGCAAGTTTTCCATGACCTACTGGAGAAAATGCAACCCAGAAGTCCATGGGAGGTCGAATATGATCTGGTATTTTGCTTCCCCCCCAGCCCCAACCAGCTTGTCCTGTGGCTGGTTGGTGCTTTTTTAAATTTATTTTTTTAATTTCTCCTTCCCCCAGTGCTGATCAACTGACCTTCGGGCTGTCAGTGTTGGGTGATTTTTTTTGTTTATTTGTTTTCATTTTTTTCCTAGCCCCACCAGCTCCTGGGGCTGGTAGGTGCTTTTTAATTTTTTTAAAAAAAAATTCCTCCCACCCAGTGCTGATCAGCTGGTATTTGGGCTATCAGCACTGTTTTTTATTATTGTTTTTCATTATTTTCCTAGTGCGACCTGCCCCTGCAACATGGGGCTGAATGGCACTTTTTTTAAAAAAAAAAATATTTGTACGTTGGAATGGAGATCCCATATCTTCAGTTGTGTGACCAAGAAAGAAGAAAAGCCGGACTTTCACTATATCTGGTTCTTCCCCCAGGTGAGATAGCGGCCTTAGTTGATAGGTAACATCACCCTCTGTTTGAACTCTGACCTGTTAAATCAGCTCTGAATCCTACACAGGACACATCTGCTACTGTCAAGTCTAACGGCTGCAAAATCCCTTCCAGTATGATCTGCATGCTGTCAGTATCTCAAAATGGGCCAGTTTGTAGAAATTGTTGGGAGTACAAACAATAATCCAACCAAGATCAAAATACAAGCAAAGTAGGTCAGGTGAGTAATTCACAATGAGGAATATCCAGATTCCTTAAGCACCTGCCTACAATAGTCTTTCCGGACAGCTGGTTCAGGGTTGGGGAGGATTCCTTCCCCCTAGGCCAGTGGTGATGAACCTTCAGCACTCCTGATGTTTTGGACCATAACTCCCATAGTCCTTTGTCATTTGCAGTACAGGCTTGGAATTCTGGGAGTTGTGGTCCAAAATATCTGGAGTGCCGAAGGTTCTCCACCACTGCCCTAGGCCCACACATTGTCACATGTTCCTAGAACCATTCCCAGCTTTTAGTGTTTAAGGTCATGTGATTTCTGGCTTGAAGGTCTAGGATACAGTTATTCCTCCTTACATCTAGTTTGCTAGATGTCCTGGGGATCTCTCCACTTTGGTTGTGCCACTGAAATGGTACAACCCAAGAACAAGCGTATTCAGCTGCTATTGAAATTAGGCTTCAGGCCTAGATTAAAATTTGATGCATTTTATTTAAGGCAAACTGGATTGAAATCTGCTCAAAGACATTATTTCCTGTGTAGAACTTGACAGCTGCTGAACTCCACATAACTTATGCATGAACCATGAGGTCAATCGGTAACTTCTCAACATATGTTGCCCATTCAATCCTAATGCAAAGGACAACTGTGCTTCCTCCCATTTTTGGCTTTCAGGAGTTCAAGGTTATCTTGCAAAAGAATTGTGTGCAGCCTTTCTTTCTCACATACCTAAGGAAGTTCATGAATGCTTTTACTGATTTTCACACCCTTTACTTTCACAGAGGATTTACATCCAATAGAAAAGCCATTATCGGGAGACATCACCATGCTCCTCCTTGCTCCTCTCGTTAATGTGTGTTTTGTTCTTTAAAGAGTGTAAATACTCCTCTGTACAGGTTGGTGCGCCCTAAATTGATGGTGTTTAAAAGGGAAGAAAAAGATCAATACAGACACTTGGGTTTCTTTGGCTTCTAAATGCCCTCTGCCCAGAGCTGGTAGATGAACACAGCGAAAACAGGCATCTAAAATGGACCCTAGAAGGGTCAAGTTGTCATTTCTGTACCTTAGTGACATGTACCAAGGTTGGAAGTTGTTTTCCACAGTTCTGGAGTTGAGATCTTAGATTTTACAGCCAAGCAAATAGGATGCACAATTCTTATAGGTCTTCCAGCTTAAGCCCTGGGGGCAAGATTTGTATGGGACCCAGCTGATTATTGATGGAATAATAATTCCATTATTATTTCCAGGTTGTGAAACGAGCTTCACAGCATATGCAATTTACTGACCTTTCTTCCTAGCAGCACTAAGTTCAACTGATCTTTCTCCTAGCTAGTCACATGTAGGACTGCAGCCTTCTTCTAGTTACCATTTTCCAGGGAGAGCCCAGTTTTATTGGTTAAGCATCAGTATTATTTCTGAGCCAAAGTTTCTTCTCCTTTTTTCAAATGAGAATTTTCATTTTGCTCTCTTTCTTTGGCTGATGGAAATGTTGGTCTCTCTCTCACCCCATGCCACTATATATTCTCTGGGATGGAAAATGAGCATCTTGCCCATGATCCTTTGGTCAATGGATGAGGACAGAGAAAGCTTCTATTCAATTTTACTATCCAGAGCTAAATTATAAATATCACTGCCTCCTGTACATAGTAAATAGTCTCAGAATGGCTGCCTTTATCTCCTGGTGGCACTTTTCAAATGGCTATACATTAAGAATAATCTAAAATGTTTCCGTGCAAGTTACTGAGATCATTGCTATTCTTTATGACCACTGTGAAAGTATCTTCATTTATGTAAGATTCTATCAAAAATTCTTTTCTCCAAAGTCATGGAAAACACCCTATTTTATTTTTCACATGCCTCCTTTACTCTGGTAAAGGAGGGGATTCTCAACAGCAACTTCTTAAAAAGTTGCTGATCATCTTCACCATCTAGGTTTTGCCCCATGGACTGGATATGTTCTGGTGGCATTTTAATAAGATGACAGAGGCAGCAGAAGAGTTTATAACAAATAAATACATAAATAAATAATGTGTATACATTCAATCTGGAGTTGACAGTGGCATTCCAAAAAGGAGGATGTTCTCATTTCAAGAAGTAGGTGGAGAAAAGTCCAGTCATCACACTGTACTTACTTTATGAACATTAAAAGCCAACATAAGCTCTATAGGATCCATCATGCATCTAATCCCTATAAAAGGTGTATCTAAATTTCTGTAGATCCATGTGCCCATGTAAATTGTTTCAAAGTGGCTATCATAGCACCTATAGACATGGATTCATCTGACCAAATATTCCCCAATACTCACTCAAAGTTGATGAGTTGAATGAGGGTTTGTGTCATTCATTGACTTTGCTACTTTTGTTGCATCTGTTGGACAGTTAATAATTTTGTTAGATGTAGAAATTACATATCCTTCAGAACCACATCTTGATCATCAGAAGGTTTTGACTGAAAATAAAGGCAGCAGTTCTTAATGTATCTTAAAGTTCTTTGGGAAAGAAAAAAATATAGTATATATGTAGCCAAGGAGCAATCACTATGTTAGTGTGTCAGAATGACTTCTCAGTGGAATTCTTGACCTACACTGAGATGTCACCAGGTGCATCTGTTTCTATTTTCTGAATAGTTGAGTGGTTCAAATTTAAATTGGCAAAACAATGACTTTATTCTCCATGTGTGTGCATCTACATCTACACATTTATGGGTGCAATTTATTAACTATATTTCCTTATTTCCAAATGTATTAAAGCTGATGATATATGTCCAAATAAGCTCATAACAAAACAAGAGGTCCTTTAGACCAGTTGTTCCCAAACTTGGATCTCCAAAGGTCTTCACCACTAGTTCAGCAGGCCAGGATCTCTAAAAGTTGTACTCCAGTAACCTTTGGGGACCCAGGGTTGGGAAGCACTGTCTTAAAGTATGGAAGGGAGCTGGATATATTGACCTCCTGATTTTAAAGTTCAATTCATGAGGCCCCAGTCATGGTGACCTTCTCCTGCTTTTCAGATACTAAAGACAGGGCAGGGAACATTCGTTGAGGGTGCTTTTTGTGGCACATTACTGTGACCCAGTAGACAGTCTGGGAACTGCTGTAGTAATGATTTTTGTGAAGCATATTTGGAGCAGCTTATTCCCCTGCTTTAACCTTGCAATGACCCCTTTGGCAGTGAGTTTCAAATGTCCCATTCAGTGTTGTCTTCAAGGGAGTAATCCTAGCTTTCCCTTCATGAGATGATCTTCCTGCCAGGATCAGTAATCAACAAGTGACCGAGGTCACATAGCTCCCCAGAATTGCTACAGAGCTAGTCAAGAAAAGATCTTGGCTTTTTGGCTTTTTATATATGAGGGATGGTACTGGTAATAAAACTTAGACAATGATTAAAAGCAACAATTCTGCCTCCTGCAGTCCTCTGTGTGGGTATATCATCATGCATTAGTAATATGCATATTCAGTAAAGCCCTCGTCTGCTTTCAGCTGACAATTGTTTAACTTTTCTTTACAAAGAGGCTCATGTTCTTTTGGAGGATGGTGGAGCTTAATCAAGGTGTTGTGAAATGCTTTTCATTGAAGCTTGGCTTTAATTATGGATGTCCTGCGTGACAAGTTCTTCTTTAGCATATGTTTCTTCACTCAAAGAACACCAGTTTAAGTCAAGAATCAAAGGGAACGTCAGAGAAACACAGTGTATGAATAAACCCTGCTTTGACATGAATGGAATATAGACCATCACCCTGCCCCATGTTGAAAATCCTCTGCATTAATTGGTTACCAAAATGTCTGCCAGTGTAACAGGCAATGTGGGCTTGATGTGGTGTGTTCATTGCAAAACCCTGCTAGAATCACATTGCATTTTCTTTGTACCTCAAAATATGTCAGGCCTGTGCCAGGAGATGATAGGTTTTGCCTTGCCATAACAATGTCACCAATTGCTGAGGACTTTCGGTTCCGGCGACACAATGGTGAGACAACTTGATAAGTGCTCCAGCTTATCAAGTTGAATTCCTCCAGATAAAGGGACCCTAATAAGGGTAAAGTTTCCTTGGAGGGGAAATGAAGAATAGGCAGCAACTGTAGACCACAAAGGGAGTGGTGGCAAACTTTGTGGAAGCAGGAAAATGCTTCATCTCCCACTGGGGGAAGATCTTTGCTATGGCGAAGGTGGAGCTGTTGGTGCCGGACATTAAGGCTGTAAATATTTGGCATGTCGTGAGTAGAATGCTTCTATCTCTTTCTATGTGAAGCTTCTCCTTGGTATCTGGAACATGTTTCCATCAGACAAGCACTAACCCTCCCCCCTTCTGAGGAAGCAACTTTTAGCAAAGAAGGGTTAATGTTTTCAAAAGTCAAACACAGAAGACGTGATTGCTTTCACATTATTTCATGAACTTGCCTTTCTGTCTATTGTTCTCTTCTTGTGGAAAAATATTTTATGTCTTTGCTGCTCTTTATATATGGTGGATTTAAAGACAAAATTTAAAGGAAACTACTTTATGCCCCTGTGCTTTCTATATGTTGAATTTAAAGAGCAGCATTGGAAAAGTTGTTTGTTTTTTTTTTCAAAAAAAAATCATCTGTCTTTGAAGTAACCACATGTTTTGTAAACACCGCTTGAACAACGCTCGCTGCTTTGGCCTCAGTCTAGTCTAGTTACTCTCCTCTGTACTTCTCTTTTTTGGAAACTATGTGGCAGAAACTATTACGAGCAATATTAACCATTTCTTATTAAACACAATGGATTTGGAAAACATCTCAGAAGATTTTACCAACATAAGCCTATCCAATTACAGATATCTACACAGACGCAACCTCTGAAGATACAGAGATTTTCAATTCTGATATAGTCACAAAGGCAAAACATATAACTCAAGATGGAGTCTTGGATAACACTGGGTCTCTAGAAAAAAAACTGAAATTAGTTCTGATCAGGAGATTGAGCTAAAACAGAGAGCTGACTTTAATCTACAGACAACTACAACAAGATTGATGCAGGATAAATCTTTGGATAGACCAAATTCACAAAATATGATAAACACATCTACTGAAATCAGCTCAAATCAAGAGATTAAACCAGGACAAAGGGCAGATCTCAACATGAAGACAAACATAACAAGAATGGTGCAGGCCAAACCCTTAGATGTTCTAAGTCCACGGAATATGATAAGCGCATCTGTCTTACTTAATATTGGTGTCAAAAAGAGGAAAATTTGGGACTTTTTTCAGTAGCAGAATGGCCAGCAAGATAATACAGCAACCTATGATGATAAAGGATTTGACAAAATGGGAACAACCTGTGAAGATAAGGGGCTTGGCAGGATAAGGGAAAGTTTTTTAAAAAAGAATTTCTGGCTCAGTGAATTTATTACATAAAAATGTTTTCTGTATTCTGATTGTCTATGACCACTAGTTAATTGGTATGATATAGAAAACAGAAAATGGAAATGTGAAGACAAACCTGACTTAAATAAATGTTAATCTGTTAGATTTTTAAAATAATAGAAGCAGTTACTTCAATGCATAAAGTGAAACATATATACCAGGAGGTAACTCTCTTATAATAGCCCCTAAACCTTCTCATTGAAATCATATGGGAAGTGGAGGCAACGCTATCGCTCGTCCGATCAGGACTTGCCCTCCCAAAGCCATCTGAGCACCTAATTTTACCCTCCAAAACTGGGAAACTTATTGACTCAGCCAAAAATAAGGGCTGAAAAACTCAGCTTATACTCGAGTATATATGGTAACAGACTGATCAGCTCTATTTGCACCTCTCTCGGAAGTTATTCTGCTCCTTGAGTTGTTGCTGTTGTTGGTTTTACCCCAGTATGATATACTGTTAAAAATTACTTGAAGGTGCATTAAAATCTCCAGGATTGCTCTCAACAGTGTCCTTCAGTGGGACTGATTGCTGATCGGATAGTATGGTTAAAGATGGACTTACTTTCAAACACCTTGAAAAGAAAAAGGAAATGTTTAACCAGCTTAAAAACAAAAGCCATCAGCATTTAATTCTGTTGTTTTTTTAAAAAAATTAATGTAAAAATGTTATAATTGTATGTGTTTGCTGCTTGAAAAACAACAATATTGTGTAACTAAATAAAAATAATTTCCATTCGGTGATGGTTGTCTTAATATAGAAAAGTAGGAAAATCCTTGTTATTCATGATTAGAGATGGGCACAAAACGAACAATTTTTCATTTCCATTTTCATTTTTTGTTTCGTTACGTAACAAAACAACAAACAAATTTTGTCTCTAAAATGAAACGAAACGAACAGAAACACCAGAAATTTTGTCGTCCATTTCGTTTTCGTTACGGCAATACATTGAACTACTTTAAATGCTAAAAAAAATCACAAAAATGAAATAAATGGGAACAAAACAGTAACGAAATGAACAAAAATGAAAATGAATGTTTTGCAAAAATTCACAAAAAAGGAAACGAACTGAAACAGACCCCCTAAACGACAAACGACAAACAAAACACCATTTTTATTCGTGCCCAACTGTATTCATGATACACCTATTGAACTACAGATTGTTCATGTTTTGTGTCTTCAAAAATATCTGTTATAAAATACTTCAGATGCTAATTTTATAATTTAAAGCCCCCAAAAAATCTCATCTGAAAGTTTTGAAAAATAGATCAGTATTTTAGAAAAAGATGGTAGGGTCTTTTCAGAAAAATAAAACCTGTATATTATATTTCTGAAAAATATGTACTGTATTATGATTTTAAGGTGGTGCTGGAAAATCAATAATTAAGTTCAAAACTTTTTGAGTAGTGTACTCAAAAATCAATTTAAATCAATTGATTTAAATCAATTTGATTTAAATTCATCTTTATGCATGGTGGAGTGGATTTAAATCAATTTGATTTAAATACACTCCACCATGCATAAAGATGAATGATATTAATTCAGTGTCGATGAAGCTCCCCATTTATACATAACAGACATTTTCTGGGTTTAATTAAAGAAAGTGAATAAGTAACTTGCATTAGGTTTTAGAAATTTCTGGTTAAGAGACCATTGTTCAGAAAAATACAGAAAAGGCCTTAATGATGTGAAGTCACTTGACTAACTTTCTGTGACTCTTGGGTTACTGATTGGCCCCAACTATGGAGTTGCTCTTTATTTGTCTTTGAAGCAGTGATCATTTGCATTGGTGCTGTCAACTCCACTGAAGCTGTCACCTCATTTGCTTCTGATTTATGTTTCATTGACCCAATTGATTTGTAATTTGTATCCACTGTGTTTTCCATGTGGTCAAGTGCCTGGCTTTTCGGTGTTTTTCTAATGAAATGTTTCAGGAAGTACTGGTGCTCAACAAATGCTTTTAGAAATGTTTTGAAATACTTAAAAAATCCAGACACAACAGTAACAGTAGATCATTATAAGAAGTATGCTCAAAGTATATAGAACAGCCAATGGTCTGAAAAACAATGTAGTTTTACCATTTCACTATTCAAGTATAGAGGGCACCCCCAACCTTGGGTAAGTCAGGTAGTTTTGTACTGCAACTCCTAGAAACCCTGGCCAGCATAGCTGGTGGTGAAGGCTTCTGGGAATTGCAGTCCAAAAACACCTGGGTTATCCAAGGTTGGGAAGCAGTGGCATAGAAGGAAAACCCTTGCACTTCAAGACTAGAGTTGAGATCTTTGGAGTTGGGATTACTTGTTGATAGATATAATGTTTTCATATATGTCTGTATTATGTAGGTTGAGGAGATAGTTTGCAACCAAAATCTATCTTTCAGGGGGAAAGTTGGTGACATGATCAGCAGAATTACCTTTGGTGGATGACATACTGCTTCAGAATTCAGATGATGGATGGCACATCCCAATGCTCCTCCATGACATGCATATTTTGGGAGTGCAGGAAGATGAAAAGCTCTTCTATAACTTTCTCATTTAAAAAAGAAACTGTTAAATGAAATTTATAAAAACTAACACAATGTGTTCAAAATCTCTGTGGGCGAAAACCAACATTAGACCACAGAGACATGGTAACACAAATGGAACTCAATTACAACTAAGTTAGATGTCTTTGATTTCAATAGGCCTTCTTATTGGTAGGACTAACACTGAATTTAGCCACATGCAAGTATATATGTGTGTGCATGCACAAGCAATCCCATTTATCTCTTGGACTTTATATTCATTGGATGAATTATACTGAGGTTTCAAATGAATGGGATACCTTTTGAGACTTTGGGAACACCATATATAATGACCTACAGAACGCAGACATACAACACATTTCATGTTAGGTGAAATGTGGCTTTATGGCACATGCCAAGAACATTGTCCATTATATGATCCATATTTCCTGAGTTAAACTCCAAACAAGACATCCCATCGAGGTGACATCATGGCTTGATCTGCCTGGAACACCTTTAAGAACTTCCTTCCTTCCTTCCTTCCTTCCTTCCTTCCTTCCTTCCTTCCTTCCTTCCTGTTTTGCTTTCTCTAAAATGAGTGGGATGTTTCCTGTATTTTTAGTTTTTGATCAAGAGGGCCAGGGGCCGATCATCTGTAACCATGTGTTTGCACCTACCTGCAGCAAAAAGTCTTTGAGTGGGTCTGAGACACTCTAAGATGGTTTACAGTATTTTGCAATCAAACAAAAAATCAGCTTACAATTGCTGCTTCTTGTTGAGCCCTGAATTAAAAGTGCTTGTGAATCTGTGTACACTCTAGATGTAAATATTTGAAAACCCGACCCCATGAGCCCCGTATATTAGGAGTCCATGGTGCGACATAACCACTCATTGGATGAACACCTTGAGCATTAAACCTGTTCAGGCAAAGCAATCCTACAGTTTGTTCAGCCAGGGCCAATGCCTTTTTAAATGACTCTTTCTGCTAGCTCTCCTAATCCTATGTGATACTTTGAGCAACACTTTAAAGATTTCTTTAAAGTTTCCCCATCTTGCATCTGGGCAACTTGCTGAAAATGGAACCTGACAGCCAAGTAGAATATGTCTTGGTTTCCTTACATATAGGGATCAATAGCACTTTACACCTAATCTTTATTTCAGCTTTTAAGCTTTTAATGCATCATTTGCTCCCTTTTGACACATACAGAAGGGCAAGAGGGGTGGGTGGTGGTAGTGGGGAGCACAACAGGACAACAAGATAATTTTACCTCAATATAATAGGCCGCAAACCATTCCCCTTCCCCCACCCACCACCCTTTTAATGCTGTGAAAGAAGGGGAGAAAAAGATGTTAGGGTCACTGGGAAAACATTTTATTCTACTTCTCAGTAGACTAAGCAAAGGAAATGACTTTTCAGTCAATAGACAGAAGTGAGGAGAACACTCCCCCTGGACCATGCATGACCAACTGCCATGCTAGTTGGCTGCCTCCGTCTCTCTCAACCCCCATGTAAGTCAGCAGGTGCAACCATGGGGAGAAAGGGAGACAAAGGATAGTGGAGCTCATGCAGTTAACCAGGCTTATCACAGTTCAAGATTCTTGTTTAGGTCCCCTTCCTTCCCTCCCTCCCTAGCCCCTTTCTTCCTACAAGCCACCAGGACTGCTACTCAAAGGGCATTTGACATCTGAACTGTGAAAGGACATTGTCCTTTTTGAAGAATTCTATTTTTTAAAAAAAATCCTGAAATAAAAGGGTTCTTGTGGGTCTCTCATTCTATCAGGTGCTCATTTCCCTTGACAAGTAATAGTTTCCAAACTTAACATATTTCTTCTGGTACTATTATAGATTTAAATATTTGACAGCTATATTGTTTAATATAATACTTGTTTAATTCTTTTTAAATGTTTTTATACTTACTCTTTATAGCATTATTTTTTTAAATTATATAAGACACTCGCTTTGGGTCTTTTTTAAGGAGAAATGATGATATAGATAGATAGATAGATAGATAGATAGATAGATAGATAGATAGATAGATAGATAGATAGATAGATAGATAGATAGATAGATAGATAGATAGATAGATAGAAATCTCTTTACATGAATCCCAACAGTTAATTAATGAATTACCTTTGTCAAAATAGTTCTTTTAAAAATTGAACGGCCTTAGTTATTTCTTCCTTTCTTCAGCATCCAGAACATTTGTAGCAGTTCAGAGAATGGAAGAATCACCAATATTTTCCATTTTAGGTTCTTCAGTAATTTTAATGTTCATAGTTAAAGTTGCAACAGGAAAGAAATCTGTTGTTATTACTAAACCAAATGGAGTTATCAAAAGTCTCCATCACAACAGATGCCAAATTCATTTGGTCTATGGCTTTTGATAGCTATTATTTTAATATCTGAAAGATCAGTACAGACATTATGTACCTGTGCCCTGTAGCCACATGACAAGACACGTGATTTCCATGCAGAAAACCATTCTCCACTTGAAAGGATTGGGCAACTGCTCCTGAGAAGTCAGCTCCAGGTTGGCTGTGCCTGATGAGTGGCTGCTTAGCTGTCCCAACAGGAAGGCCCAGTTCCTAACGGGGCATAGACTGATACCAGCCCACAACCCAGAGGTTAGGAACCCCTGCTCTAGGACTATGCAACTTGCTGAAGGCTGGGCCTTCTTCTGAGAGGCACAGTGAAGAAGCAAACTCCCAACTTTTGGCTCCACAGCCAAATATCAAAGGTATGGAGTTGCTGAATTGATGCTATGGAGGTGGAAAGAAAGAAGAAATAAAAATAAAGTAAATAGAAAGAAAGAAAATGCTGCTTCCTCCCATTCCAAACAAAACAAAGTGATGAATGGACTCAGACAGGGATCCATCCAGGTGGTAAGGGGATGGATTGGATGGATGGATGAGACTGAAAACAACAACCACACAAGGATGAGGATGAGGATGAGGATGCGGATGAGGATGAGGATGAGGATGGTGTGGTGGATGATGATGAAGATGGTGATGAGAGGATGCTGCCAGTCCAGATTGTGCAGTTATAATCATCATTTTTTTAGTGTTTTCCATCTGGTCTGGGGCGTTGGGGGATGCCCGAGCATGGAAAGGCTTTAAATTGCGCAAAGCGGGTTAAAATGAATAATGAATTAACGAACCAACAAAATGAATTTTTTCACAAAAAATCTTTAAAAATGAAATGAAACAAAATGAAGTCTTCAATGAAACAAAATGAAACAAAACACCATTTTTTCGATTTGTGCCCATCTCTACACAATACTGTTATGTTCCAGGGGATGGCAGAGTTAAAGCTAAAGAATTGGAAAAACTGACAAAATATATTGATCAGACGATTGAAACATCTCACTTGTGGGCGATGCACACTTCAGTGGTCCCCATAGTCATCAGGGCTTTCAGAACAATATGAAGAAATTTCATACAGTGTTAGAAGCAGTTGCAGAACTCACAAATATGTAACACTATTAGAGCTACAAAACAAACAAGCAATGGAAATATTAGGAACATCATATATACTGCAGCAATATTCAGCAGATGTTTGGGGATTTGGTTAAATACCAAAAAGGAGAACGAGGGATAGGGATGAATAAAAGTTCAAAAAGGTGGGCTGTTATGCTGTAACACACACAGTTCTGTCAAAAAGGAGAACAAGGGATAGGAATGCAACATGTACTGGATGATATCACCCTCCATTTTAAAAAAGAGGTGCACAGCCTGGGGGTGCTCCTGGAATCATCCTTGAGCCTACATGCCCAGGTCACAGCTGTGGCCAGGAGTGCATTTGCACAATTACAATGCCAGTTATGCCCGTTCCTTGAGAAACCTGCTCTGACCACGGTGACTCATGCCATAGTGATGTCCCAGTTGGACTACTATAATGTGCTCTATGTGGAACTTCCAATGAAAAGTCTCAGGAAACTTCAACAGGTCCAAAATGCAGCAGCTAGACTGCTGACTGGGGCGGATTACAGAGATCACATTGTACCCCTACTAAAGCAACTCCACTGGCTGCCAATCAGCTATTGGGCACAATTCAAAGTGCTGACCTTAACCTACAAAGCACAACACAACCTGCATCCTAGCTACCTCAAAGATCGAATCTCACAGTATGAATCAGCTCAGGTGTCAAGGTCATCAGGAGAGGCCTTTATTTCCATCCTGCCACCCTCAAAGGTACATCTGGTGGGAACACATGAAAGGGCCTTCTCAGCTGCTGCACCCAGACTCTGGAATTCCCTCTCAGTAGAGGCCAGGACTGCCCCATCTCGGATGTCTTTCTGGAAACATGATTTTCTCTTCAGGCAAGCTTTCTCCGAATGATGGACTACCTACTGTGTCTTTTTATTAAGTTACCATACTTATAACATACCACTTATAACATTGTGTTTATATCTGTACGTGTGTGATTGAGCTGACACTCATTAAAATATGAAAGTTAGACTTTAAGAGGCCATGTGTTCTGTGTCTTTTGCTTTGTTTTGTTTTTCTTTGATTTTTGCCTGCAATCCCTCAATTCCCTGTTTCTCAAACTGAATATGTCTTAATTGTTATGGACTATATATTGTCTCTCTCTACTGTAAGCTGCCTTGGATCATTTTCCAAGGAGAAAGGTGGGGTAAAAATACTCAAAAAATGAAAATTGTATCTGTTACATATTTCCAGTCAATGTGATTATAATGTCAATGCTACTATGATTTTGATTGACTGTACCTGGTATTTTGAATAATAATCATGTTAGAACTGCAGAGTCGGAAGGGACCTTATGAATAATTGAGTCCAGGCCCTGTCATGGGGGAACCGTGGGGAATCAAACTCCCAAACTCTGGATTCATAGGCAGAATCCTAAGCCACTGAGCTATCCAGCAATTAGACATGGGCACGACCAGAAAAAAATGACATTTCGAGTTTTCGTTTGTCGGAACTGGTCTGTTTCGGGTCGTTTCCGTTTGTCGTGAAATTTTTCAAAAATTTGTCGTTTCCGTTTGTCAGTTGTCGTTTGTCGTTTCCACCGCGATTTAGCACGATTTGACTTCCCAGAGCATAGGGGTGTCCCGCAATCAGGGCCGGCACTAGGTGTTTTTGCACCCTAGGTGGTGGGCGGGGCGGGGGGCAGGCGAGCGGACGGGCGGTGGCTGCAGGCGGGCGGGCGGGCGGGCGGCGGCTGCGGTCAAGCGAGTGGGCGGGCGGTGGAGGCGGGTGAGCAGGCGGGCGGCGGCACAGGCAGGCGAGTGGGTGGGCGGTGGCGTGGGCAGATGGGTGAGTGGGCAGTTAGGATATCACTTAGGATAGAGTTTCTGTTCTTGGCTTGCACCCCAAATGTGTGTGTGTGCAAGCAAATTGAAGTTGGGAAAATAGAAAATAAATGGTTGTATATAATATATTTTTAAAATAAATCCACACCTCCCACTCCCAGTCGAATCTCCCCCTTTATCCAATATCAGAAAAAAATCCTCACAAACTGCCAGAGAAGAAATAAAGAATAAACAGCTATTCCCTTCAGCAGACAAAGCTGCAGGGAATCAAATAAATTATTTTCTAAATTCAATTCCCTCCCTGCCTGCCTAACTTAAATCCTAAAGCCTCCAGCCTCCCTCCTCAATCTCGATCGGATCACACCAGCACCAGCAGACAGCCCTCCTCCCTCAACCACATCCATACACCTGACTGCGATTTCTGGAAGGTGCCTCGGCTTTTTATGCCCTCCAAGACATCCAGAAGTGTCAGTCAAAAACCTGGCAATGCCATTGGTGGAATGGTTCAAACAATTTGCATGGTCCCATCCCATGCCCAGCCCAAATGGGCAGGTCAAAAAAATAAATAAAAAAATCAATATGACGTTTTATTGCTATAAAAAAACCACTGCTGCTACTCTAAAAATTCAGGCATTTAAAATAAATAAATTTCACATGTTTCTGTGGTGATTTGGTGTGTTTTTTGACCATGATTTCAAAAGAAAAATTGTGGTCGCCATTTTGGATCCCCACCACCACCGCATGGTATGCAGCGAGACAGATGATGAGGATGACCCCCCCCCAGCCTGGTGCAAGCAGCCCAGGACAGGAGAAGAGAGGGGGAAAGGCAGGGACCCCCCAGAAACCACCCCTCTGGTAGGTGGCAAAGCCTCAGGCAGGCATATTTTCGCCTGCTTTTTTGGACGGGAGTTTGGTTTTTTTAAAAAAACTTTTAAAAACTTTTTCTGTGCTTCGCATCGCGCGATCGCCGCAATGCCACAAACGGAAACGAAAAACCCGACCAAATTTTTCTTTTTTCGGTTTGAGTTCGAGTTCTGACGGCTTAATTATTGTTACCGTTTCCGTTACGTAATGGAAACGATAACCGAAAATGGAAATGACAATTTCGCCGAGTCATGCCCATGTCTACCAGCAATTCTTGTCATCCACATATTCCAGAGTGAGGATAAATGCTCAAATAAAAACTGTGGATGCTTAGTTCATCATATATGAATGACCAGTTTTCTCTTATAATATGGTATGCAGAAAAAAATATTGATTCTTTCCACAGAATCAGAAGTTGAATCAGAAAAATACAAGCCACTGCTCAGATGTCACATTTTTGCACTTCACAGTTCTAGCTATGTCATGGTGATTATGTAATTTATACCTTCAAAGCTTGTTATAGTGTTGATCATGCTATTGTCATTCTTACATTTTGTTTCTTATGCCTGTTTTCATCTACATGTCTGTCTGTGATGAAATATTTCACAGCATTTCTCCAAGGAAGTGGATTGTAATTCGTGGAAGCTCATAGGGAAAAAAATCTGTAGATTTTTAAGTTGGCACAGATTTTTTTAATTTTTGGTCCCCACCCCACCCCGGCCCCTTTCATAGGCTGAAACAAACTAACCTGGACACCTCTGTGAAAACTAGTGTTCCTATTATTCCAACATCATGCAAGATTTGTGAAAAAAGATTACATATACCATGGTATGTCTACTCATGAGCAGCTCAACTTAAGAGCGAAAAACTGTTGGCATTTTAACTCCTGTCTTACAATTTTTAAAAATATATATTATTTTTATTCAGAATTTTTCAAAGTAATAAAAAACAATTCATAAATATTCTCAGCATATCTCGGTGTGCTTTCTGACAGTTAATTGGATTACAGTTGTTTACCTTATATATACACAAATTTAAACAGATCCATATATTTTGTAATTTGCAATCGCATTCATCTCCCCGTGTAATTCTTCTCTACTTTTTTCCCCTAACAAATTTTAGATGCAATGTGCTCTACTTATCATTTTTTTATTTTTTATGTTTTATGTTATATTTTTTATTTTTTAGATAGGGCTGCTCTAAAGAGTTGTTTGACTTAAGAGCATGCATTTGGAATGGATTAAACTCATAAGTAGTGGTACCACTGTGCATATATTCCCACATATTCTGAAATTTCACTTCTAAAACAAATGGATTCAAATACACTGGTCTTCGAGGGTGAAGGGCAGAACTTCCCTCTCGTCCCCTCCCTCAAAGGAACTCTCTCAGGTCTATTTGGATTCCCCCTCTCTCTTCTGTTTCAGTATTTCTTCATTTTGAACTGCCTGGGGTAAGGGCAGGAAAAGAAACAATAATGTGACAGTCTCAGGTTCCAGGCCTCAGAGCAGACCCTCTGACTGTGGCCTCAGGCTCTCTTCTATTAAGCTGACCTTCTGCCTCCAAGCCCACTGACCTGTGACACCATTCAATGGTTATTTAATCAATTCAGTCAAAATTAAAAAGATGTATTTTTATTTGCTTTCACTGCTCTCCCCCATTCCTGCACTCCCCAACATAGAGTGCACCTCTTTCTGGGTTTAATGTTTTGATGACCTTTGAAGTATTTGATTTTAGCTGTCGACAACATACTGCGGGACAGATTGCCTTTTCGAACAAATAATAAAGCAACTTTGAGAAGAGAACCAGGCCTGTGCTGGGGCTGCTTCACGGTAGCCTGTGTGAATCCGTCTGTGGCACACAGAGCAACTAAGTCAGCCAAGATTCTACCTGCCAGGCAAATTTAAGATGACTGACCCCTCGCAACACTATGATAATAAGGGGATAACCCAGAAAGCAGTGTTTCTGTCCCATGCTTCTTATCCTGTGGACTTTTATGAGGTGGCATCTCTGAAAGAGTCGTCATGTCATCAAACTCAGCCACA
Source organism: Phrynocephalus forsythii (assembly GCA_029282475.1). Lineage (NCBI taxonomy): Eukaryota > Metazoa > Chordata > Lepidosauria > Squamata > Agamidae > Phrynocephalus > Phrynocephalus forsythii. Next base: position 16,627,331 of record JAPFRF010000003.1, read on the forward strand.
GTTTTTGGAGCAAACTGTTGTTAATCCAAACAGAAAGCAAAAGCTTCTGAATGCTTCAAAGTTGAATTGGGGGGGCATGCCTGAGACTATTGCATCTTCCTCATATAACAATGAGATTGGCAGTGACAAGGGCTCTTATAAAAATGTTAACTCTGGATCTTAATCTGTGGCCAACTACTGGGACAACTGGGTCATTATTCCACAACACGGTTCTTAAAAGTCCAGGGTCAAAACAACCGCCTCTACAAATGGATGTAATTTTAACCCAACTGCAGCTTGGCATTCATGGTGGTTCATTGATTTATGAAAAGAACTCTAGTTTATTTGGGTGCCACTGATTCCAGCTGAGCCCAATCCTATTTATAGTTGGGGGGGGGGGTTATCCCATATAAGGTCATTGGGAATGCAGTCCACTCCTATACCTGTGTTTCTGGGAATGAGTCTCAGTGAAATTTGTGGGAATTACTTCTGAGTAGACATGGCCATGATTAAAATGTGAGTGAGTGCCCTGAGGTTTGCAGCCTAGTGCTTGGAAATCTTAGCCATATGAACTTGGAGGTACTTTGTTCCAGTAAACATGGTTAGGGCAGCCCTCTTAAGATTGCAGTTCTATGTACAATTATTAAGTTAATCAAACCAACTGGATTAAGAACTCACATCCGAACAAAACCCTCCCCACAATGTACTGTATATGTGAATTGTACGTCAGAGAAAGAGCCACAAATTAACAAGGGTGGTTTTCTAAAAAATATAATTTTATTTGTTAGTGAAGGTTTTGAAAAGGGTGCATAGCCAACTATTAAATACTTGGAACAAATGCTAAATTTCTAAAGGAGAAGAAGTACAAGTGTAAAAATTGCTTGTGTTAAGGAGAAAGTTGTTACTGGCCTGACTAGATTAACCATGGTAATTGGCACTGTATGCTCCCCCCAAGCACTGTGCCGTGCTTTGCAGGCGGTAGTAATAAATAATGTGCACTTAGCCGCACCATTGGTCATTCACAGCCCTATCACAGCAACCTCCCCCTATTCAGGGAAGATAAATGTGATTTAAATTAATAGCTAGTCCTAAATAACTCCTCAGCTGGTAAACGATCCATTTATCTGGCCCAGACAGGCGGTGTCCTTTGATTCATAGTCCCCCCTTACAATGTGAAGGGTGCGTACAAAAATTGTTATTACTTTTTAATAAAGTGTAGCAGTCAGTCTTCTGTCATTTATCAGAAACCCAAGGCTTTCTGACAAACGGAAATATCTTACCAGTGGGATGAATGAGAGGGATAGAGGACACATTTCTCAACAAAAATAATCACTGGATGAACAATCTCATAAAAGTCAGCTTCTAAGTGCCTTCAAATAAATATATGCAACTGAAAGACATGGCCTTGGTGTGTTTATTGAACTAAAAAGCTAGTGGTGGGGGAAGAATAACTATTCTGGTATTTGCTTTTAAGGCAAAAGAAAAACCATTCTTATTTACATTTTCTTTCTTTGTAGTAGGGATAGAAAAAGACTGAGAAGCCAGCCAAGAACTTGAGCTGGATAAAGAGATCATAATAAATTTGCAGTTTGATTTCTTAATAAAAGGCATGGTTTCCCTTCCCTCCTCAGTGTCCACCCTTGGAGGACAGCCTTTGCAAAACTAAGGCGGAGAATGTGAGCATTAGAGAGAGGTACAGGCAGAAGAAATTCTGGTCATGGCTGGCCTTGTATGGCACATGCACAAGTTCTAGTGGGTCTCGCATGAGGAGGGAGAACAGGGAAGGGGGGAAGGGGATTTGGCAGAAGGACATGCCTTGAGGTCATGTGTGCTACCTCTGCAAGTGTGTGTGTGTGTGTGTGTGTGTGTGTGTGTGTGTGTGTGTGTGTGTGTGTGTGTGTGTGTGTGTGTGTGTGTTGTGTTGTGTTGTGTTGTGTTGTGTTGTTACAGTTGTGACCGACCCTTTGTGACCCCATGTCCATGGAGTTTTCTTGGCAAGAATACTGGAGTGGCTTGCCAGTACCTACTCCAGGCACCTGCAGCACCTGGTATTCCCTGATGGTCTCCCATCCAAGTACTAACCAGGACCCACCCTGCTTAGCTTTGGAAATCAGGCGAGATCGGATGTGCTTAGTGCCTCAACTTCATTTCCTTTCTTTTGCTTACACACAAGGTTCCGCTGGACCGAACCTTACAAAATTAAACTCATCTATCTTTCTAACTTTATGAATTGTGGCATCTTTGCGGCAAGTCATCATTAACATCTTTGGGAGAATTGAAGCTGGCTTATTTTAAATTATATATGAATATGGATAGTCAAAATGCAAGACACAGTCATTGTGTAAAGTTCAAGAACGTTCAGTCATAAGCCTAATTTCTTTGTCTCACTTCATTTACACACACACACACACACACACACACACACACACACACACACACACACACACACACACACACACACACACACACACACACACATTGGGGTTCATTTCACATAACTATCAGACACATTTGTAGGTTGGAGATGGTGTTAGGAGCTAAAATCCCCATTGTGCCTCCTTGGAAAAGGCCCAGAACATGCAAGTTGCACAGCCCCACAGTCTGAGTAATTTACATCATTGAAGGGAGTCCTAAACTGGAATAGACTTGACAGCATGTCATTATTATGAAATGATTATAGAAAATACAAAGGCAAGTAGAGATGGGCACGAATCAAAAAAATGGCATTTCGGTTTTTCGTTTTTCATTGAGAGGTCCGTTTCGGTTCGTTTTCATTTTTTGTGAATTTTTGAAGAAAATCATTTTCATTTATTTGTTTTTCATTTTTCATTTTTACCCACTTTTTGTGTGATTTTTAAAGCATTTCCATGCACGGGCGTTCCCCAATGCCCCAGACCAGAGGGAAAACACTAAAAAAAAATGATGCTGGCAGAGACACTGTATAGACTAGGTACACAGGGAGGCTGCAAAGGCAGCGGCGGGTGTTGCCCAGGGTGCAAGGCAGCCACAGAGTGACTGCACTGTGGGGCAGGGGAGGGTACTCAATGAAAGGTACGTGCACACACAGGGAGGCTGCAGGACTGAAGCTAGAAAGAAATCTCTTCTTTCTCTCCCCTAAGAGCCAGGCTGCAGCCGGCAGGGACACGAAGACACACACCTGCCTGGCCTGCCTAAAGTGAAAATAACGAGACACAGAGACAGCAATCCCACCCTAACTCCCACCAGAGACTGCAAGGAGGATGGGGGCTGCCAGAGCTTTTTATGCCCTCTGTGGCTGCCAGACCTGCCCAGTCTGCAACCTGGGCATGCTATTGGTAGACGTTGTCCAAGAACTTACATGATCCAATCACATGGCTTGCCTCCATTTTGTGGCTGGTGACATCCATTTTGTCATCCTTAAAGGGAAAAGAAAAACACATCACAATGGGAGAAGACAAAAACAAATGTTTTAAGGACCCAAATCCCCCTGGTAGATATTATCAGACAGTATAAATAATCATCACTGCATTTTATGGATGTCCAGGGCATTTTTTAACATTTAAAACAGCTCATTTTATTGCGCGTCGCCATTAACAAAAAACGAAATGTAACAAACCTGATTTTCGTGGTTCTGTTTGGTTCATTCTAATTTCATCACAATGTTCGTTATTCATTTTGTTATGTAACAAAATGAATAACGAATAACGGAAACAAAAATGTTCATTTCGTGTCCATCTCTAAAGGCAAGTAAGATACAAGTCTGTACTACAAGCGAGATGCACAATCATGTGGGAGAAATGGCACAGTTATGAATTAAGTATACATTATTCACCTCAACATATAATTATTTTACCTTATGTATCTATTTTTGTATGAAGCTTCTGAAAGTAGAATTGCCCCACAAAACTGAGAGAAATGTATCACCTGGAGGATGTCTACATTGATTGATTGATCGACTGACTGACTGACTGATATACAGCCAAACTTAATTCAGAGAAGAACTCCAGGTGGTGTACAAGGAAAGTTGAAACAGCAAATTAGAAATAAACATTTGGAGTAAACGTATCTTAATAGCCATGTTGTCAGGTAGGCGGCGAGTAAAGTGCAGCATTACCAAAAGCCTCGTGATACAGCCAGATTTTTAAAGAATGCTTAAACATTGCCACAGATGGAGCTAAGCAGATGTCAACTGGCAGTTTTTTTCCAAAGAGCAAGGGCAGCCACTGAGAAAGTAACAGTTTTTCAGACTTCCCTAGGGGTGGCCACCCTAAGTGCCAATGCTAAAGAAGATATAGTTGGATAGGCATTTATTAATCTAAGGGGCAGACACTGTGATATACATTCTGATCCCCATATTTCTCTAATAAGCACTAAAAGACACCAAAATTGGCAGGGAAGTATCTCATTACTCTTCTATTCAATCCTTCAAAGATTAGTGAACATTGGGTTTCAGACAACTGAGTTATACAACCATAAAGAGCTGGAACTCTTTGGAGGTATATGTACAATTCAGAAATCAGAAATTCAGTCTTCCTCAAAGTTGGAGAAGATTGTAGAGAAGCTTCTCTGGAAAAAATGTTGTATCTAGATCCATTTTATAGCCCAATGAATCAATGAATCATAAATCTACTTTTTAAGTGGAGCAAAGCCCACAGTATCTGACCCTGTAGTTAGGGCCAAAATTAGCTAGACTGCAAATTTAAATTAGCTAAAGAACAGGGTTTTTTTTTTTAGGAAGCAAGCAGGTAAAGCAACTCTTGCATTAACCTACTTACCTACACACATACACCCGGTCTGAGGAAAAAAATAGCAAAATAAAAAATGTACAATGACTGAAGACATCTTCTGTCATTGTTGTTGTGTTTAAATACAAAAGGCCCATCCCTACAATCATTCCCACTTCTCATAAGGTATTCCCATTATGGGTCCCAGTGAACAATGGTTCATGGCATCCCCATTGTGGTGAAAGGGATAGAGTAATGGACTCAGACTTGGGAGGCCTGGGTTTGAATCTCCCACTCAACCATGAAGTCTCACTGAGGGTTTAGAAGTGGAGAAACCATTCCTTACATATTGCACTTAACTTGAAAGTCCTCTTAGGCCTACTATAAATCAATCCTGCCTTGATGGAATATAACAACAACAAAGAACAGAGAAGCAGAAGGAACTGACATCTCTGAAGTTATACTTTATTCTCATTCCTGTAAATTTCAAAAGTAAAAGATTCCAAGGCTTGATTCAGAAAAGTGTACCTCACCTATCGATGGTCTGAGAAATTCTGGCTTACCAACACCATCTGCATGCGCTCACAATGAGTAGAATGAACCTAAGGTAGCAGGTCTAAGTATTTAGATCATACACATGCAGAATTATTTGCTATGCATCTAATAAGAAGAAAATATTGGATTTCTTTGGTATGAAAATAACCATATCTCTCTCTCTCTCTCTCTTTGTGTGTGTCTCCCTTTCACTCAGAGAGTATTATGCTGGAATAAATTAGCTGTTTAATTTGGTTTTCTCAGAAAGAGTACAACACGAATGCAATCCTCTTGTGTATAGGCCAGCATTAAGCTTCATACCCAGGTAACAGCCAATCCATTAACCTTTGCTTTCTATGTAACCTGTGTGCCGCTCGCATCATAGTTGTGTTCGTCTTTTAATACCTTCCCCTTAATAGTCACACACCCACCCCTGAAAAGGGCAGAGCAGTGTCTCCTGACATTGACTGTATGGTTACAATAATAATAAGCTTCCTTTTCCCACCACCACAACCCTTCCCACCTTCTCCTCCCCCCCCCATATCCTCCCACCCCATTTTTAGCTCCTGACTCACTCTGGGTGTCAGCAGCCATTTTGGGAAGGTAATCTAAAAAGAGCTGTAGAGGCAGAGGTCATGTTAAACTGTAACACAAATGTTATTCCTCGATTATCTGGCAAGGGCAAAGGTCAACTGCTTCAGGCTAAAGCAACGGCAAAAGCAGAGTGTGTGAATCTAACAAAGAGAGAGCGGGAGGGGGGTTGCTTGGCGTAGGACAGGAGGATTTAAGCTGGAACATGCTTTAGGGCCAAGAATGTTAAACCAAGCTCTTATGGGGCCTTTTTATTTTGTTTTATTCCTTCTGCGGCTATTGGTGGTTTAAGCCACACGTTCGCTGGGGCTTGACAGCCACCACTTTCCCCTACTCCATCCTCTTATGACACACACTTTGGAAAAAAAATTGCTCAGTACCAAAATATTATGTGTAAGGTGGGAAGGGGAGAGAGATGACAAATTGCAACCAGGTCAGTTGCTTGATGAATGGCTTAAGATCACGTTTAGTAAAGAACAATGGGCTAGTTTCACCTTCCCGAGGTGTATTTCTTCCTCTTATAACATTGTCCTTCCAAACCGTGCAAATCTTTCAGGGCTTTGTGCCTGAGACAGAGTCATGGAAACTAAGTCAGGCTGTCTCTCAATTGATCCGTTACAACTTTAAAGCCATTTTCTGAACCCGTATGGAGGCAATCCTGTGGTAGAAGAAGCAGACTTTTCCTCATCGTGGTCCACATGATGGGGATATCAGTCTCTTCTCTAAAGATGTCCAGCATAGGAGAAGGCTTCAAACTGCTTGGTCTCATCAGACTCAACACTCCATCTAACTCAATACCTTGATTTCGAGAGCCACCAGACACACCACATCCTTTGGACATGCTCAAGTATATAAAACATCAGAGAAATCAACAAACCTTCTTCTCTCTGGCTCTCCTTCACATTCACAACTAGACATGGGCACGACTCGGCGAAATTTTCGTTTCCATTTCCGTTTCCGTTACGTAACAGAAACGGTAACGATAATTAAGCCGTCAGAACTCGAACTCGAATGAAAAAAGAAAACTTTGGTCGGGTTTTTTTGTTTTCATTTGTGGCATCACGGCGATCGCGCAATGCGAAGCACAGAAAAAGTTTTTAAAAGTTTTTTTTAAAAAACCCCGACTCCCGGCCAAAAAAGCAGGTGAAAATATGCCTGCCTGAGGCTTTGCCACCTACCAGGCGGGTGGTTTCTGGGGGTCCCGGCCTTCCCCCCCTCTTCTCCTGTCCTGGGCTGCTTGCACCAGGCTGGGGGGGGGTCATCCTCATCATCTCGCCATGCCATGCGGTGGGGGGGATCCAAAATGGCGACCACAATTTTTCTTTTGAAATCGTGGTCAAAAACACACCAAATCACCACAGAAACATGTGAAATTTATTTATTTTAAGTGCCTGAATTTTAATAGTAGCAGCAGTGGGTTTTTTATAGCAATAAAACATCGTATTGATTTTATTTTATTTTATTTTATTTTTGATTTTTTTAGACCTGCCCATTTGGGCTGGGCATGAGATGGGACCATACAAATTTTTTGACCATTCCACCAATGGCATCACCAGGTTTTTGACTGACACTTCTGGATGTCTCGGAGGGCATAAAAAGCTGAGACACCTTCCAGAAATCGCAGTCGGGTGTATGGATGTGGTTGAGGGAGGAGGGCTGGCTGCTGGTGCTGGTGTGATCCGATCGAGATTGAGGAGGGAGGCTGGAGGCTTTAAGATTTAAGTTAGGCAGGGAGGGAGGGAACTGAATTTAGAAAATAATTTCTTCGATTCTCTGCAGCTTTGTCTGCTGAAGGAAATAGCAGTTTATTCTTTATTTCTTCTCTAGCAGTTTGTGAGGATTTTTTTCTGATATTGGATAGAGGGGGAGGTTCGACTGGGAGTGGGAGGTATGGATTTATTTTAAATATATATTATATACTACCATTTATTTTCTATTTTCCCAACTTCAATTTGCTTGCACACACACACATTTGGGGTGCAAGCCAAGAACAGAACCTCTATCCTAAGTGACATCTTAACTGCCCACTCGCCTGCCCGCCTGCGCCACCACCCGCCTGCGGCCCGTGCCACCGCCCACCCACTCACCCGCCCACGGCTGCCGCTCGCCTGCCCACACCTCCCCCTGCCGCTGTCGCCGCCCACCCATGGCCCCACCACCACCGCCCACACACACCCCGCCGCCCACCCTCCACCCCGCCCGCCGCCTAGGGTGCAAAAACACCTATCGCCGGCCCTGATTGTGGGATGCCCCTATGCTCTGGGAAGTCAAATTGCGCTAAATCGTGGTGGAAACCACAAACGACAAATGACAAATGAAACGACAAATTTTTGAAAAATTTCATGACAAACAGAAATGACCCGAAACAGACCCGTTCTGACAAATGAAAACTCGAAACGTCATTTTTTCTGGTTGTGCCCATGTCTATTCACAACTCGATGAAATCTGAAGTGTTCACTTTTTTTCTTGGAGTACAATTTCTTGCTGGGAGTACAATTGCAAGAACACCAGAACCAATCTGGCTACTTGTACTGGCTGGGTGCATCTGGGGGAAGTGCCCCCCCAAAAGGCCAATTGTGGGTTCCCTAACCAATTATGGACTGGCAAAATAGTTATACATTGGCACTCATACTTATGAGTTTAATCCATTCCAAATGCATGCTCATAAGTTGAACAACTTGTAAGTAGAGCAGCCATATCTAAAAACTTATTTTAAAATTGAAAAAAATGTTAGTAGAAAAGACCACATCTAAAATTTGTAAGGCAGCAGTTAAAACACCAATGGTTTTCCGCTCTTAAGTTGAATTGCTCGTAAGTACAGCCGCTAGTAAGTAGAGGTACCACTGTAAAGTGAAATTAAGTTGGCGTAGCAATAGTTGGGCTTCCAAACATCACTTGGAGTTTGTCTGATTCAGCATCTTTATCTTTTATTCATACAGACAAATCTTTATTTTTAATTAATTAATTAATTAATTAATTAATTAATAATAATAATAATAATAATAATAATAATAATAATAATAATAATAATAATAATAATAATAATAATAATAATAATCTGCTACAACTAGCCTAGTTTCATTTCAACATACACAAAGTGTGAGTTGAATTCCTGCCATAAATTAGAATATTAGTGGTCTAAAGGGATAAAAGATGATAAGAGCTCTAATGTTGTCATGAATACTGGGGACACACAACCATGGGAATATTTATGACACTACAGGTAAGAATTGTTCTGTTTTATCTATCTCTTCGCCCAGCCCTAGTGCAGCCTAATTGAAATACAATAATTATAAATGGGTTTGCCATTTCAGTTTAATTTCCTTGTGAATAGTTTCATTTATTTATTTTTCCTAGTCTTTGTTAACATGTTTTAATTAAAAGAATTAACAAGGCTAACAACAGAGACTAATGCTCAGTTTGGCAGTGGAATTCCTTTGGCGATATTTGAAAATAAATTATTTTTCCTAGCAAACATTTTTCACTAGGCTTGCCATCTGAATGTGGGCCACAGTGAAATTTAGAGCATGTACTCAGGAAATAAATAAATAAATAAATCTGGGAAGTAGTGAGAGAATCCAACACTGTTTGTGAACTGACGATATTTTTCCAGGCAGGAATTTGAGGGAACTGCTCATATCTCAGGCAATTTTAACAGAAATAACCATCCAAAGCAATCCAGATATTTTTTTCCTCGGACAAAATCTTTGGGTCATTTTAAAAACCAATAACTTTTCTCAAAATAATTCTGCTCATCTCTACCATTTACTGTGTTCCTCAGGAGGAAGACTAGACCTGCATTTCTGTATCAGTTTCCTAGAGAAACCCCAGTGGTGATGAACCAGGGACCAAACTCTACAAAGCCAAAGCAACAGGATTTTCTAATAAGCAGGCATCATGACGTAATCTGCCACCACCTCGCGTTTCACAGCAGTGGGGCTGAACAGTGATTTTCTCAGCCACAGTATATTGTAAGTCCTCCCTATTGTGATGCAAAGTATTTGGGTTTAGCATGATCTCAAATAGGTGCTTCAAATCCATCATTCTCAGCTGCACGCCTGTCCCTGCAGGAGAAGGTGGCTCTTGAAGGTACAGGTGGAGCACCACTGTCAGCCGTAGGTCTGTCCTCCTCGGGTCCCAGAGGTGGGGCTGAGTTCTCCTTGCCTGCTCACCTGCCAGCCCGCAGAGATCAGCGTGAGGGTGTCTCCCCCACTGCCCATGCCGCCACCACCACCACCACCGCTCACCCGCGGCAAGTGGTGAGGGCCCGCCCGGCTCCTCCTGCCGTGCTTCTTGAGACAGCCCACGTGCCCCCAGCGGGGATTCAAAATATCAAAAAATGGAAGCCTGACAATTTTAAAAAAGGCTAAATGAAGCCAGGGAAATCCAGTAGTTGTCACAAAACAAGGACATGAAGTAACAGTTGTCACGAGACAAGTAATCACGCACGTGGGTAAACGAAAACAGGGATTGAAAAGGGACAAAATCACGTGACCATGAACAATGCTGACATGGAATGAACATAATCGCTGAACTAGGTAGGGCATGAAGTAACCGCCTTAGTGACAAGGTTCAACAGAGTTGCCAGTATTTTTGCAGTTTTCTTGAGGGTGTGGTTGTGATTAGCATCTATGCTTTAATATTGATCACTGAAACACTGATAAAATTCATGGGACTCACTAGCGCCTACTGTTGAGTAGGTGTGCCTACAATCATGTAGGCAGCAGTTCTGTGCATATACTGCCCAATTTAGATCCACATTTACTTAATAAGTCTCTCTGAAGAGAATTTTCATAGATTAATGATGTTTGTTGGAATCAAAATGTAATAATCCTATATTATTCTCCTAATTACTTCCAATTAAATGCAACATTAGGCTGCAAATGTCAGGTGGCAGCAAGAGAGGGACAACTGTGCATTTTACGTATGTATAAATGTTTAAGCTCTTCTCAGTGAATTGCAGATATGTGAAATCATCTTAAACTTTAAAGGCGGCCTGTGTAACCCATACCTCATTAACATGAGGAGCAAGATTCCCTTTTGTTTCCATGCAGCTTTGCTACCGATACAGCTATTGTTCTCTCTAGACAATCAAAGAAGTGTAATTTCTCTGCAGCCAGCAAATGAAATGAAACATGTTTCCCAGTCAAAGTCACATTGAAAAGTGCTCGAGCTGGCGGAATAATGTGAAAAGACTCCAACCTCTGCGAGCCACCTGACCCAGCGGGCATTTTGCTTGTGGGTATACAGACCCACCCACAAATTGTTGCTCAAAATGAAGCCAGTCAGTCAGCAGAAGGGTCCATGTGGATGCCATGACCTTCCTCGCTGGGGATAACAAATGCATTCCCTACCTCAGCATCTGCGACTTGCAGCTGCCCAGTGCAATTATGGTTTTCATTTCTCTGAAGCAAAATGTCATTGTCAAGTACAACATTCCATGCAAATAAATAAATAAAGGGAGGGGGGTCTTAATCAACTCTCATGGGATAGTCATGGGACTATCTACATGTCAAGTCTATGCTCTGCTACTGACTTAGGGCACTTCTCCACAGTGCATGTAAATGGCTGATGTTATTGGTAATGGGGGAAACTAAAGTGTTACATTTTGCAACGAGAGCCACAAGATCCTAACCAGGCTTCACTGCAAAGGATCCCATAGACTGGCATAACCCATGTCCTTGTGCAGTACACATTGTGGAGCATTTCATTATCCAAAGTACTTGTCAATACAAAATCTCTTTCATCACACAAGCCCAAAGGGCACTTTGTGATTGAACAGAGAGAAATGTAGGCACCAAAAAGAGTCTGTGTGATGTAGCTGAGCTTCTTAAAAGGTGGACAGACAGACAAACAAATACACACACACACACACACACACACACACACACACACACACACACACACACGCCTACATGCTACATATGTCCAAGAAAACTGAAAGGTCCATAAGGGCAACTTAGGTGAGAGCAGAAACCCCAGCCATGTAAAAAATGTGACCTTTCTGAAGGTGTCAGTGCCTAAAGAATATGAACTGAGTTCACATCAAGTTCATGACACCGAGAACCTGGTGGAGGAAGAAGAGACAGCACGGTCCACACATTTTAAATATTTATTTACCTAATTATAAAGCAAGGTATGCCACATATAACCACGGCTATAATTCCAAGGGAACAAGTGATGAACTGGAGAGGATGCATTTAAATGAATACAATTATAATAATTGAAATAATTGATTTGGCCAGAGAAGCAGGCCCTAGACTCTGCAGATTTCCACGAAACAGAAAATGGGGGAGGGTGTACTCTACAGTGGTCTACTGGGCTATACATCACTCCCCCATGCATGAAGTACCCTGGGAATAGAGTTATCTTTGATTTCTAGGGAGGGTGGGAGACAGGGCTCCACAACTTGCAGAGTTAGAACAATTTTCTGCTTTGTGGTGTCCCACGTAGCAACAGATGTAGATGCAGTGACAGCAGCTGTAGTACTTATTTATAGATCTAATTTACTTTTTCTCTTAAAGATCTATACTGCAATTGTATGGTATATTTATCTTATTTTATGTAGTTGGTTGGGCAGGTGGCTGGTTTAATATCTATACCAACAAATTAGTGATGAACACTAAAACAACCATCTCAACCACAAAAACAAGAAAACCCTACCCATCTCAACCACAAAAAAAACAATCTAACGCATCCTCTCTCTCTCTCTCTCTCTCTCTCTCTCTCTCTCTCTCTCTCTCTCTCTCTCTCTCTCTCTCTCTCTCTCTCTCTCTCTGTGTGTGTGTGTGTGTGTGTGTGTGTGTGTGTGTGTGTGTGTGTGTGTGTGTGTGTCCACTGCAGAAGAAGACAAGGAGAAATGAAATTGGATACGCCCCATGGCGCAGTGGTTAAATGCCTGCACTGCAGGTAAAACCATGCTCACGACCTGGGGTTCAATCCCAGGTAGCAGGCTCATGGTTGACTCAGACTTCCATCTTTCTGAGGTCGGTAAAATGAGTACCCATCTTGCTGGGTGGGGGCAGTGTGTAGCCTGCATTACTGTAATTAAAACTGTAAACCGCCCAGAGACTACTTGAAGTGTTATGAGGTGGTATATAAGCTTTTTTGTCATCAGCATATTGATGACAATGAACTCCAAAAACTCCTGTTGATCTCACTAAGTGGTTTCATATAGATGTTAAACTACATCAGAGAGATGATCAAACCTTTAATATGTGTGACTAGGGATGGGCACCATACAAAAAATGACACACTGTTGTTTTGTTAGCTAACAAAACAAAATGAAATGGGAAAGCAGCATTTCATTACAAATGAAACAAAACACTTTTTCCTTCTAGAATGAAACAAATTGGTCTAGAGAAAATGGCAGGGGAGCTTCCTCAAGCTCTTTCCTGAAAGCCCCCCAAATTTGGAAAGATGTAGGGGTCAGGGAGCTGTGTTATGAAGCTCCAAAAGGGGTGCCCCTAGGAAAACAACCTTCTAATTGGAATTAGAAGCTGATTGGGCTTTTTGATTCCAATTAGAAGTTTTTTTCCTAGGGGCACCCCCTTTGGAGCTTCATAACTCAGCCCCCTTATCCCCAGATGTTTCAAATCAGATTTCAGGGGGTTCTCTAAAATCATGTTCTGAAGGTACCCCTGCTACTTTGATGCCCCAAGGTAAGTAATTTTTGAGTGCATATTTTTTAAAAAAATCACTCAAAATGATTTTTAAAAATATGCAATCAAAATTTACTTACCTTGGGGCACCAAAGTAGCAGCCGTACCTTCCCAAAGCAATTTTAGGGAACCCCCTGAAATCTGGAAAGATTTGTGAGTAAAGGGACTTAGTTATGAAGCTTTAAAGGGGCTGGGGGTAGTTAATTGGCAAAGTGTGCTTGGAGTGTGGAGGCAACCAGGGAGCTTACTCTATGGTATTAACTCCCTAATTTCCTCCATACTCCCAATGCAGGAGCAGAGAGGGGGAACACTCCTTTCTGTGTTTCTCCCCTCCCCCACCTCCCAGCTGGAGTTTTTTGACAGGTTGGAGTTTGGAGAGGCAGGCACCCCCCTCCCGCCCACCCACACTGACCTGTCAAAAAGCCCCAGCTGGTAGGCAGGGGAGGGGTGAAAGGCAGAAAGGAGTAGGGTTTTCCCCCTCACTGCTCCTTTCTGCATTTCACTCCACCCCCAGCTGGGACTTTTTGATAGGTTGGGGTGTATTGGGAGATGAGTGCCCCCCTCTCCAACCCCCCAACCTGTCCTTCTGGTGGTTGTTATGTTGCTGCATATCTTAACACCCTCTTTGTATTGGATGTTTCTAACCACATTATGTTTGTTTCAAGAATTTTATAGGGAGCATGCAGCTAATGAATGAATCTCCACTGCTGTAGCAAACATACATATATATTTGCACTCTGGTGTATTGGACAGAATCCTGGACTAGAAGTTTGGATACCTGGGTTCAAATCCCTGCCTGGTCATGGAAACTCATAGGACCCCCCTCCAAATCTAATAAAACCACACCATAAATATCCCACTTACTCTGACAGACAAATTGGCGAAATACCATATATAAACATTAGAGATGGGCACGAATTGAAAAAATGGTGTTTCGTTTCATTAAGGGGTTCATTTCATTTTGTTTCTTTTTTCTTGAATTTTCATGAAAAGGTTCATTTTGTTGTTTCATTAATTCGTTATTCATTTTTACCTGCTTTTTTCCAGCGCCCACTGCGCGGCCCCTAGGGTCCGGCCGGAGCTGGGGGTGCCTACAAAATGGCATGGGAGGAATAAAGAGGGGGAGCAGTCTCAGAGCCATGCAGCTCTGGCTGCCTAAGTGCGGCCTCCTTATCTCCCCTCCCAATCAGCCCCACGATAACAGGCCGCAGGAGGGAGGCGCAAGGGGGGCGGCTTTGAAGCCACACTGCTCTAGCCGCCTAAGCACAGCCTCCTTATCCCCCCTCCCGATTGGCCCCGCAATAACAGGCCGTGGGAGGGAGGCAGAAGGGGGTTGGCTTCGAAGCCACACTGCTCTGGCTTCCTAAACACAGCCTACTTATCTCTCCTCCTGGGGCTAGACTGAGGCTCGATCCCGCTGCGTCCCTTGATGACACTGATGAGGCGTGTGCTCCCTACGTGCAGCTCAGCACGAAAGGACCTCTGGACCAGCACCAGGTAGGACACATTTCCACCCCCATTAACGAAACGAACCTAACTGAACCAATTTTTCTCAGTTCGGTTCGGTTCGTGTCAAATTTGCCCCTAGGGTCGTTATTCATTTCGTTATGTAAGGAAACAAATAACAAATAATGAAGTGAAAAAATTCATTTCGTGCCCATCTCAAATAAACATTTATTTATTACAGTCTGCTGCTTTGCACTATCTAAAGGTTTTATTCACTTTATTTTAACAAACATCAATGTTTCTCTTTTTTCAAGCTGTAGTTCATGCTATCAGTCAAGTTAGGAAAAGGAAAGATTTAAATATTAAGCTCAGAGACGTTTCCACAAATTTTGCCATTTTAACTCAATATCCCTCCTAAAGATTCATAGAAACAATACTAAGATTGCCTGGATTAATACTTGGTTAAAGCTTTCTTCTGTCATAAGCATGCCATAATGACAGCTAGCAACATCTGAACTATGCACCAGATGAAATATAAGTAAGATCTTAGGTCACTGAGGACAAAAATGCTTTAATTGTTGCTAGTAAATATTTTATAGGATGAGATCTACTATTTTAAAAGAAGGCTAGCAGGGCTCCCGCTTGTGAGCGCTGGAGGCTCCTGTTACGTGCCTTGTGGAGAAATCTTATAGGGCATAATTCTCCTTTGATATTGTGTCACTTGGGCATACTTATCAGGGCATGGAACATAGCCTGCCATTGATTGGTTCATCGAAAATGCAAAAAATGTATGTGTATATTTTTCAGAGTCTTCTACTCTTAAAAAGAGAGAGAGAGAGAGAGAGAGAGAGAGAGAGTAACATTTATGTCAGCTCCCCATGACCACCCCATACACAGTGGGAAGACGTACATGCAGGACAGAATGCTACACCACTTTATTGAATTCCCTGAAATTTATATTTTAGTAGGCATGATATTTTGGCAAAGGGTGACAGATTTGCTTTGAATGTTTCTGCAACCCCATTTCACAATCTCCCTAACAGTGTGTTTTAGATCAGTGATTCCCAACCTTGAGTAACCCTTGTGTTCTTGGATTGCAACTCCCAGGAACCCTGGACAGCACACAGCTGGTGGTGTAGGCATCTGTGGGTTACACTCCGACAACACCAGGTTACCCAAGTTTGGGAACCATTGCTTTAGAGCGTGGGTGCCAAGTCAGCCATCTGCCTCATTGTATCTTTCCTTTTGGTCTACTGGACTACCTCCAACACGCTCTCCCACTATGGGCAAAAGACTCCGCTGGAGAGCAAAACTAGTTCTCCCTTCAAGAAGCAATTAAAGCGCTAGATGCAACTTATTTGCAGTTTCCACAGGTGGAATGAATGGCCCCACCAATGGTTTCCACCCCTGTTTCAGATGTTGCTTGTTTTGAGGAAAAAGTGTTGTGTGTTAGGATCTACTTTGGGTGACCACAGACTTCCCACTCCCTCCCGGAAAGGAAAGAGAATGGCTGAAATGTGTGAAAAAGAAATTAACTAGCTATATGTACAGCTTTTTAAAAAATGTTCAGATGTGGCTCCAAACCAGCCACCACGGCTCTGCACCTCAGCTTAAGTACAAAGTTAGTGGACTAGATGTCTCTGAGGCAAAGTCATATCCTTACCTGTTGTGTCCCCTATGGAGGGAAAGGCAACAAACAAACAAACAAACAAACAAACAAACAAACAAACAAACAAACAAACAAACAAACAAAGTTAATTGACTGTCTCCCTGGGGGGACTTTATCTGCTGTTTCCAAATTGTTCTCAGTTCCATTTTAAGAAAAACAAAGAATAAGCAAAGAAACAAATGTATTTCTCATATATCGCTATCAGACAGAGATAAAGGCTATCTCCTTTTATCTGCCTGTGCCTTCTTGGAGGCCGAGGTCTGTTGCTCGTTAGCTTCGTGATGGTATCTTCAAAGAACTGTCAACCAGTCTTTAGAAAGATAACACCCCACAATATTCACTTAGGAACAACAATCTCTACAATGAAGCTATCAACAACAGAAGAATATGCAGTAAGTGAGACTATAGGACCCCAGATGTTAGTTGTTTGACTCTTCACTGTGCTTTCTGTGAGAAAAGCCAACCTGTCTAGCCTTGGTCAAGCCACACAGTCCTGGAGCACGTTGATAAGGTAACATAATTCTGGCCTCCAGAGTGAAGATACTTCCAATAATCCCTTGTTTAGGGCCACCCTCCTTTTTAAGCAGCTACCCCACCCACTTTAAAACAGCTTCACCTCACCTTTCACCAACTGCATGTATTATCTGACTATACTTAGGGTTCACAGCCAACATACTGGTTTCAGGTGATGGGAATGCTGCTTTAGCACAGGTGACAGGTGCCAAGTTGAGGTGATTTACTTCAAAAGGTAAATAATGGTGTAGCGTGCACTGTGGTGGTGAAAGACTGGCAGGTTTGCTACCAGCAGTACATGAAAGATCAGTATTTCCAAATATGCAGGGGAAGAACAGGTTGGGAGGATTACCATTAGCACTAGAGAGAGCAGGTATCAGGATTATAAACCCGTAGGTGGATCCTTGTAACCTTTCATTCATGAACGGTGCCTTCTATATTCTGGGTACTCCTATAAAGAATAAAAAGAGTAGATGGACACTGGGCAGATTAGATACTCATGTTGTGGTCTATCACCTGTGACTGTCCCAGGAATGGAATCTTGCTGCTTGGCTCCTGGGAATTAGATTATTCAAGTTTCACAATATTGCCAACATTGGAAGTTAAATCGCTGCTTGTGTTCACTGCATCCAAGAGGCAGATTAACTATACATAGAACAAATGTGAAACACATCCAGATCCCCCACCAGACAAAAGCAGTATCAGATATGGCAATCAGGGGTAAGAAAGCAGAAGAGCCTGTTTAATCCTTTGACTACCTCTTCCTTTCCCCTTCAGAACTGCTGTTGTGGGTGTAGGAATTAGGGTAAGCAATTTCCTGCATACCTATCCGTGCATCTCTCTCTGCCTCTCTTTCAGCCATAGGAATAACTTAACTACCATTCATTCCTACAGTGATGGGCAAGCATGTGTGCACCAGAGCTTGGAGGAAGTTGATTTCTTTGGGAGATGGTAAGAAAGCACCCCCCTCCCCCAATAAATGGGATGGCAACAACCTCACACAAACGCCTAATGTAACCCAGGGCGCTGCTGTGTTTGGTGACAAGTTCACAGCAGCTGTAAAGGGCAGGAATCAACTTGGCTTCCACCAACTGGGGCATCTCGTCTTGTGTCTATCAGTAGGAACTTGCAGGTTTGGGAACTGAACTGTACATTTATTATATCATATAATGGCAGTGAACATCTAATGTTTTGTCATCCATCACCTTCCTAGGAAGAAGTGTAAAGCCTTTTGTGAAAAGGGTTGACTTGAGTGACAGCCGGGTGCCAGAAAGGAAAGGGCAACCCTGCATGGCGTATGACTGGAATTGGCTGCTGCTGTGATTTAGTAAGATATTTTTTTCTCCTTCTGCCAAGAAAGGGATATTGTAACTCACAAAAGGTAACTTAGAGCAACACATTGAGCTGAATGGAGCCTGAACTAATTCATGTTTTATTGAGTGGCCATCTTGTCAGTGAGAGCCAACTGTTAACTCGAAGAGACCACTCCAGTAATCACTCACAATGATGGACTATCAGCTTGCTAACTCAGGAGAATCCTGGCACCCAGGAGGAGCTATTTAACTAAGCAAATACAAGGTACTCCAAATGAGCCACTGTAAGAAAAAGGAGTGGTCTATTCCAAAAAGATGACTTATCTCCTAGATACATAGAAAGGGTGTGTGCAAGGCCTTGATTCAGTTTTTATTTGTCCAATATGTATCCTGCCTTTCCTTTTGTAAGCTCAAAGGCAGCCATATATTCTCACAAGCAACTGTAAGGTGGGTTAGTAGGGCGGGGGGGGGGGAGGGAGAGAGAGAGAGAGAGAGAGAGAGAGAGAGAGAGAGAGAGAGACCCTCAGTGAGAGTAAGGATGTAGTCGGTCTTGAACCAGGATTTCCCCAAATCTCAGTTGAACTGCTGCACCTCTGGGGACTTTCATAAAGGAGAATTAAGGCGTTTGTTGGCAAATCTAAAAGCAGAGCATGATGAAAACAAAATGGAGTCATAAAGCAGAGTACCATGGCTACTGAAGTTATCTACCCACACAAAGCTTGGAATGAACTACTGACTAAGAAGTAGTTGCTTGTAATTTGTCTTTTCACTCAAATAACTACATTCCATTATAAATGAAATTTAATGAGAGAAAATCCTTCACACATTTGTGGTAGAATTGTATTTTTGTTACTTTTAGAGCTATAAGGTAGAGTGACAGGTTAGGACTTAGGAGGCCCGGGTTCAAATCTCTGTCCTGCTCTGAAGACTCACTGTGGGTGTGAAACTGGAAAAACCACTCCTTAAGCCTGTCACTTACTTTAAAAGCCCTATTAGGGTTGCTTTAAGGTGGTTCTGATTTGATAGCAAATCCTAAGCAAAACAACAGCTATAGGGAGGATCACTACATGGTGGAGAATAAATAGGGCATGTGTCAGATGTTAACTCATGCCACACACATCATGCTCTGTTGTGGGTGTTCAGGTGACACAACAGATGGGAAGAGAGCATTTTGTACTGCAAGCATGTAGCATTTAAAAAACCCTCTGCAAAGTAAATATTTCAGTTACTTTTAAAATACAGGGAAATAAATTGCTTGAAAATATAAACATTAAATTTATAACTAAAATGAAAGTTAACTACTTTGGGAATGTTGGAACAGTAATAATAACTAATTCGTTTAAAGTAACTTGGAGTGGCTTTATTGTTTTAGCTAACTCCTACTGCCATTTCAAACTGCTTCAAGCTGTCATTCTGCCCTCTTGCCAAATGTCTTTGTATATGACGTTCCAAAAATCTGAAGGGAGATTTCCAGACCATTACTCTCTCCCTCTCCATATAATCAGGTGCCAAGCTATGCAAAATGATAGATCTGCTCACAATACAGTAATTCTGAAAATCAAACTGGTAGCAGTATTTTTAAAAAGGTCCTTCTAGCATAGATATAATTGCACATATTGGTTGGTACAAGGCTTAGAGTGGCAGAATTCTTTAAACCAAAGTTCAAAAGAGCAACTTTTCCAAGTCATGCTGCTTGAAAGCCTTTTGGCTACTGCTAATCATGTAGGAATGAATCTGGGTTGTTCTTCATTGAACCCAAGGACTTTTCTGCTGAAATGTGTCTCCTCTAGAGATTGCAACAAACTAAAATTAAATTAAAAATTTAGTATTAGTATTTATTGTATTTATACCCCAGCCGACTGTCCACTTTCTGGCCAATAGCTAGTACATTGGACTACCTATGGAAGATTTTCAGAACAATTTGAATTTTTAAAAGAAAAAGCAAAGTGTTCTGCTTATATACCGCCACATACCACTTCAAGTAGTATCTGGGCAGTTTATAAGCAGAACATGCAGGCTACACATTGCCCCAACCCCAACAGCAAGCTGGGTACTCATTTTACCAACCTCGGAAGGAGGGAAGGCTGAGTCAACCATGTGTCTGCTACCTGGGATTGAACCCCATGTCATGAGCACAGTTTTACCTGCAGTACAGGCATTTAACCACTGTGCCACGGAGTTCCTGTACCTAAAAGTACATGTACCTAAAAAGAATGAGCGAACTATATTCAACATAACAGGTGTCATCATGTTAAACCATGAAGTCTTCTACACTAATGTGGAATGAGTGTGTCGTAGAGCCTCCTTGATGTAATAGGCATTACACACAAAGTGAAGCTCACAACAAGGGACAGCTTCCAAGTTTCCTGAACATACCAGGTGCCTTTGCTGGTGTATTAGAAGAATCAGGTAACTGAGTTCTTAACATCATTCCACACATACAACACAAGCAAGTAGAGATGGGCACGAAATGAAAAACAATTTCATTCAGGGGCAAATTTAACACAAAACGAAACAAACAAAGAAAAATTGGTTCAGTTAAGTTTGTTTTGTTAATGGGACGGTGGTGTCTCCTACCTGACGGTGGTCCAGAGGTCCTTTCGTGCCAAGCTGCATGGAGGGAGCACGCACCACGTTGGTGCCATTGAGGGACACGACGGGGTTGAGCCTCAGCCCAGCCCTGGGAGGAGAGATAAGAAACAGGCCATGTTTCGGTGGCCAGAGCAGCACGGCTTTGAAGCTGCCCCCTTGCACCTCCCTCCCATGGCCCATTATCACAGGGCCAATAGGGAGGGGAGGTAAGGAGGCCACACTTAGGTGGGCAGAGCAGTGTGGCTTCAAAGCCGCCTTGCCTTGCACCTCCCTCCCATGGCCCGTTATCATAGGGCCGATTGGGAGGGGAGATAAGGAGTCCTTGCTTAGGTGGCCAGAGCAGCACGGCTAAAAAGATGCCCCCCTTGCACCTCCCTCCTACGGCCTGTTATCATGGGGCTGATTGGGAGCAGTGATAAGAAGGAGGCTGCACTTAGGTGGTCAGAGCAGCACAGGTCCGATGCAGCTCCCCCTCTTCATTGCTCCCATGCCCATTCGTAGGCACCTCCAGCTCTGGCTGGGCCCCAGGGGCCATGGGGAGCTGGGGAAAAGTGGGTAAAAACAAATAATGAATTAACAAAACAACAAAAGGATTTTTTGCAAAAATCCACAAAAACCAAAACTAAATGAACCAAACTCCTTAACGAAACAAAATGAAATGAAATGCGATTTTTTTCAATTCGTGCCCATCTCTACAAACAAGGTATTAAAGTTTGAATTCCTCTGAAGCCTCCTGCTCCTATGTTGTAGAACAATGCCACTGATAAAATAAAGGTGAATACTCTGTTTCTGAATTCTAGCTTTCCTTTATGCAACCTCCCCTCCAGATATTTTCTCTGTAAAAAGCTGGCCACTGTTGCAAACTAAAGTAGACAGGCTATAAGTCTCTGTGTTCCCTTAAAGAAGCTGGCAGGACAAGGAGTTTAAGCTTCCTACGTTTCTTGGGAGGGGGCAGTGTCCCCCAAATAAGAACAGAGGAAATTTCTATATACCAAGACAGACCATTAATCCCTCTAGCTCAGTATTATCAATTCTGACTGGTAGTAATACTCTTAGAGCAGGATCATTTCTTGCCTGAATGTTATGTCCTAGTAGTCTCTCATCTAAGTAATTATCAGGCCCAACAGGGCTTAGTTTCTAGAATTAGATGAGATCAGAGGTGCTGATTGTGATTTTGGCTTAAACCCTACTACAACCACCTCATAAATATCAGCAACACTGTACAGCTCATATTTGCTTACAAACAATCACCCAACTTGAAAAGATTCCTCACTAGCAACAACAGACTTTGCAACAAGTATGCAAAGATAAGAACTAGACACTATGCCACACTCAGATGCCAACTCTGTCCCCATATTGACTTGATCCAATAATAATATTTTGAAAATCTGTCTTTGGCCACATGTATTTGGCCAAGGAGTTGGGGTTGCCAACTTGCCATTTTTTTTCTTCTAGCATGCTTCTTGTCTTGAGTGACTAATAGAAAAACACAACCTAGGGCCTTTTTACACAACCCCTAAAATCCACTGGCCACTTAAATTCGGACCAGAGATCTTAGGGGTTCGTCGCTCTTCCTGCATTCCCACCCCCTCCGCACTTCCTGGCTGCTGGCTGCGTGAGGGGAGGGAGAAAAAGAGAAAGAAAAGCATGCTGCTCACCTCCGTTCTGCCTCTCATCTCTGTAAAAGTAGCTTTTAAAGGGGCGGGAGCCAAAAAACAACAAACAGAAGCAAGGAGAGCCCCGCACTCACTATCGTTACACCGGATCAAATAATTTTCACCTCCAAAGAGCAGGTACCTGAAAGGTGCGCTGGGACGCGCTAAAGTGGGCGGGGTCGCACTTAATTTCCTTTTAACTCTGGAGCTGGTGGGTAAACATTTTTAAGCTCCGGAGCTGGGAGCCATTTGCCCCGGAGTTTAGGGGTCGTGTATAAACGCCCCTAGTTCTCTCAACCTGTCTGGGAACAGCTGTCCTGGGCTGACTCATGGACCAGGAGGGGGAGCTCCTTACCCCAAAGTGCAAAGTGCCCCACTGCTACAGCCATGAGCCATCCTCATACTGTCTCTATTCAATTTTGGCTAGCACACCTGGATTCCAAGGTAGTTCATTTTACCTGAAATGGCAAGAGCATGCACTTTTCATAATTCAAATATGGGAGAAACAAAAGTGACACAAACTGAGGAACAGACTTCTATCTGAAAGCATGGAACAACGCTCATTTATTTTTGGAGGCCCACTACAACTACTTGAAAACCACCTGTTGCTCTATCTAGAAAATTTTAGCACTGCTGCAAATACCCTGACTCTAACTCTTCCAAAACAAACAAACAAACAAAAAATATAAAAGTCCATGGCATCTATAAAATCTAATATTTGTGGATGCCTGTTTTATATCATATAACAAAAAGGAAATAAAAGCAAGGCTGGCAAGTATTGAGTGTTGGGTTCATTTGTGTTTGTGTTTTCTATCACCCCCCCCCTGGGTGCTATTTTTAAGACATATGGTTCTTGACTCATTTCTCCAGAAGCTACTTCTAACAAGGGTCGATTCTGGTCCTTGCCTTCAGGGAGATTGCATCACACATTCCTCTCAGCATAAAGGTTTTCTTTCAGAGTGGCAGCAGTTTATCTGGTAATCTCATAGCCTTTGTAGAAGGACATTGTCATCTTGTGTTTCTTCAGGGGTAATAACACCAGCGAGCTAACCTCTCTCTAAGCTTTGAGACAAGTGCAGGTGCTGGAAAAAGAAAGAAAGAGAAGTGAAACAAAGAAGGAACAACACGCACTCACAGAGAGCATTAGACATGAAGGCACTTGACATGATAAATGGCGCATCTCCAAAACAAAATGTGGGTAGACAAATATAGCTGGCCCTCGTTTCTGACATATGGGCATGTCACAGAAAACACTGCAAGAGGAAACGGGTGCTGTTGTTCCAAGGAGAATGAATATGGTTGTGCAAAGTTTAAACCTGTGAAACCTGAAGAGATAGGGTTTTTTTCCCTTCTTGCACACTGACACCACATGATTGTATTGATATTGGCAAACGTGTGACTTTGGAAATTTTGCTTAAAATAATACCTGTACGACAACTGGATATCTAGAAGACAAGAAACTGGATGGCTTATATTTTAGTTTCTAAATCCATTTTTGAAGTAGTTTTCATCATCATCATCATCATTGTCATCATCATGATGATCTGTCGTCTCAATTTTGACTTATGGTTTTCAGAATACAGTAGGACTCCTGCATCCACTGATTCATTATCCACTGATTCAGTTATCCACAGTTGGCAGAGGAAAAATAAATAAATTGCTGTAAAGCAAGCTACCATCACAAAACAGCAGCTGTAAAGCAAGCTACTGTTGCAAAACAGCAGCTGTAAAGCAACTTACTATCACAAAACAGCAGTTTTGGGGACATTTTGGTGTTCTCTCTTATCCACAGTTTCCATTATCCATGGGAAGGCTTGGAAGCAATGCCCAGTGGATACTGGGGTCCTACTGTACTCAGAAGCAGTTGACCATTCCCTTCTTCTGCGGCCAGCCTAGGACTGTGCAGCTTGCCCAAGGCTGCACAGGCTGACTCTTCTGGGACACAAAGTGGGGAATCGAAATCCCAACCTCTGGTTTGCAGCTAGATACCTAAACCACACTCATTTATCCAGCCATCTGCTGACTACTTAATCTTAGGCAATGCTTTTGCCTAGCATTATAAATATAATGTTATTAATTCTTCTATTTGATTACTTTACTATTTGATTTTTTAGCTTTTAATATTGTGTTTTGAATTACGTAAGCCACCTTAGGTCCCTTTTTAGGAGAAAGGCATTACAAAAGTATTTTAAATATACAGTAATACCTTGGATAACGAATGCCTCTGATAACAAATGATTCGGATAGCGAATGGAAATTTCTGGTTATAGGGCTGGCTCAGGTAGCAAATTTTTCACAATGCTTTGGAAAAAAAAGTGTACCTAGGATGCATTGCACCCCCATAGCTTGTGAAGGGGTGGGAGGAGTTAGAGTGGGTTTCCCCCCCCCATTGTGTTTAGGAGCCACCCTGGACATTTTTTGCTGAGGGATCAGGACTTTTCAAACTTGGAAAGGTAGGGAGCTATCTTTTATTATTCTTTGCACTGCTTTTCTTTACTTTTAATTTCTCTGCTTATGTTTGTCTGTTTGCAATTTTTCCCATTGCATTTTTTTGGGGGGAAAGGCTGGGGTAGTCTTGCTTTCATTTCCCCATGTTTGCAAACCTTTACTTTGCTCTTCAGATTAGAATGGGCTGGATTTCTCTTGCTGCTTATGTTTGTTTGCATTTTTCCCTATTGCATTTTTGGCGGGAAAAGGCTGGGGTAGTCTTGCCGGTTTCTTTTGTCCATGTTTGCATTGAACTGCATTGAGGTGTTCTGGGGGGATGTTCCAGCACTGCAAGTCTTTAAAGTGCACTTTATAAAGAGGTCTGGAAAAGAACCCAGCTTTTTTGCCTTTTTTCGTGCCTCCCGAACGGATTAATCGGATTCCCATTCATTTCAATGGGAAACCACATTTTGGATAACAAATTTTTCAGATAACGAATTGCCTTGGAAAATGAATTAAATTTATTATCAGAAGTACCACTGTATAATCAAATCAATTAATCAGTTAATCAGTCAATGTCTCCTTTCCATATTGCACCTATTCGTCAAGCAGCTACCTACAGGCATAGCATGGGTATGAACATACTTGCAAATGGCTGAATGGTGAATCATGCTTCCTGTTCAAACTCACAGACATCTTGCAGTTATAAAAAAGAGCTAAACAATTGGGCAGTGCACTCAAATTGGCATAAAAGTGTGATACCCTGAACATCCATGTAACTTTCATCCTACATGTCTCAGGCTAGTTTTCACAACCCTGCTGCTTATCAGCATCAGCAAATATGTGGTTTCCAGGAGGCAGATGTCATGGACATCTGCAGCATCCCTACCACAGAGTCACTATTGCTGCCGCCACACTATTGCTGCCACACATAATTTAGCAATTTTTCTTAATAAATACAAGAGTATGGATGATCTTGGCCTTGGTCTCCAGTGGCACATCTTGATACTTGATTATCTTTTCTAGATTGTTCATGGCTTCCCTTCCTAGTCCCAGTCTTTTTCAGATTTTTTGGCCACAAACTCTGTTTAGATTGATGAATGAGCCAAGATATACATAATATTTAGTTATTTTAAGTTCTTCAGCATCAATAGTAACTTATTTCCTTTTTACTTACTTGTTATTAGCCTATTGTTAATTATTTATTGACTGTTTATTTGTTTATTTGTATTTTTCTCCTGTTGCCATGTCTGCAGGGACTGCTATTTCTGTTGTGTCTGGCCATGGGAGGTACGTTTGCTGTGGAGTGATTAGTCAGGCCCAGGAAGAACTAGGGCCAGGAAATTGGTGCCTGTCCCCCATTCTGATCCCTCCATTCACTGCCATGTTTCCAGGAGCCACTCCGTCAGTTCCTCCAACCTGTCCTGCCTCTTGGTTAACACCAGGTCGGTCCATAATAAAATCCCCATCCTCTATGACACCATCTTGGATGGGAGGGCCGACCTGGCTTGTTTTACCAAGACCTGGGTGGGAGACAGTGGAGGGTCTCTATCTCCCAGATGTGCCCTCCAGGTTTTCGGTCCAAAGTGTAGGTAGGTCATTTACAGGGAATCCCTTTCTATTAGCAGAGCCTCAGTGTTGGTGTGTCCGGGATTAGAATGCCTTTTCTATTGGTGGGTCAGCGGGACAGATTTGGCATTGTGCTGGGGTACCGTGCTCCCCGCAACCCAGCACAATCCCTACCAGAGCTCACTGAGTTTGTTGCAGTGGCCCTGTTGAGGTTCCCCTGCCTTCTGGTGGTTGGGGATTTCATTGTGATGGGATCTCTGGATTTCATGAAGTCCATGGCCTCTATGAACCTGACCCAGCATGTTGTTTGCCCCACCCATAGAGCTGGGCATACCCTGGCCCTGGTCTTTTCCTCCACGTTGATGGATTCCAGTCTGAGGGTTGGGGACATTGTTCCCCAGCCTGTGCCATGGTCAGACCATCATCTGCTATCATTTCCCTGTTGATCCCTCCCCTCTCCCCCAAACAAGCCTTGGCCCCTTGTTTGGGGCTGCCCTCAGAGGTCCTGGAGGCCTTTGGGGAGTTTCCTGATGGTCTGGTTGACGACCCAGTCAAAGCCCAGGTCGACAGGTGGTATGAGGATACTGCCTGGGCCATCGAACAGATCACCCCTGGGTGCCTTCTCCGATGTGGAGCTCGCTCCTCGCCATGGTACACTGCAGGGTTGAGAGCGATGATGCAAGAATGGAGAAAGCTTGAGAGCAGATGGTTGGACCGGTTGGCATTTAATAGGGCTGCCGTGTGTGACTTGACCAGGTGCTATGTCCATGCGATTAAGGAGCCCAAAAGATCTTTTGTCTCCTTGAGAGTTGGTGAGGCCTCAAACTGCCAGGTGGAGCTGTTCCGTGTGGTTCGTGACCTCACCAACCCTGGTCAATCTAGGTCTCCTCCTAGTGATTTCACTAGTGAGACATTTGCAGCCTTCTTTAGATCAAAAATAGAGGCCATCCGATCCGGTCTGTACTCCGGTTGTTCTAGCCTACCCTCGAGTATCCCTGGCACTGCACCCCCTCAGTCTCCTCATTTGGTTGAGTTTGGGCCTGTTTCCTCTATTGAGGCCTCCAGGGCCCTGGCTCATTGCAGGCCGTTGGCCTCTCCATTTGACCCTGGCCTTGCCCATCTTGGCTCATCAAATCTGCCGGAGGGAGCATGCCTGAGTGGGCTTCCATTATTTCCACTGCCTCCTTCAGAGAGGGGGTTTATCCCTCTCATCTGAAGGAGACCATGGTGAAGCCCACCCTAACGAAACCTGGCCTGGCATCGGACAAATTGGCCAACTATCATCCGATTGCCAATGTCCCCTTCCTGGGCAAGGTTATCGAGAGGGTGGCCGCTGTCCGGCTCCAGTCGTTCCTGGAGGAAGAACACATCCTTGACCCATTCCAGTCTGGGTTCAGGCTGTGTTGGGGGACTGAGACAGTTTTGGTCGCACTGCAAGATGACCTCTTCCGGGGGGCCGACAGTGGTTGCTCTACCCTGTTGGTCCTCCTAGATCTGTCAGCAGCCTTTGATACTGTCAACCATGTTATCCTGCTGGACCGGCTCTCCAGGGTGGCACTGGGCTTAGTTGGCTCCGGTCCTTCCTGGGGGACTGGCCTCAGCATGTGCAGTTTGGGGGTTGTCGGCTCCCTGGATGCTCCCCCATGCTATTTAACATCTTTATGAGGTTGTTGGCTAAGGTCATTATGAGATTTGGAGTCTGCTGTCACCAGTACACTGATGACACGCAGCTCTATCTCTCCTTTTCTACCTCTGCAGTTGAGGCTGTACAGACCCTTGACCTGTGCCTGGATGCGGTCATGGAATAGACCAGGACCAACAGACTCAAACTCAACCTGGAGAAGACTAAGGTTATGTTCTTCGGGGCTCCTTCGTCCGGATACCAAGGCCCTCTCCCCAGTCTGGAGGGTGTTTCCCTCCAGCTGGCAGACAGTGTCAGGAATCTGGGCATGGTCCTGGACCCAGCTCTCTCCATGGAGGCCCAAGTGGCTGCCATGTCCAGGACTGCCTTTTTCCACCTCTGGCAAATTGCCCAGATCCGTCCATATCTGGATGGGGACTCCCTGAGAACAGTAGTGCAAGCGCTTGTGATCTTGAGGATAGACTACTGTAATGCTCTCTACATGGGGCTGCCCTTGACTCTTGTTCGGCGACTTCAATGGGTACAAAATGCAGCAGCCAGACTGGTGGCGGGTGTGTGTCGATACAACCACATCATCCCAATGCTGGCTCACCTGCATTGGTTACATGTTGTGTCCCAAATAAGATTCAAGGTCTTGGTTTTAATTTATAAAACCCTCCATGGCCTGGGACCTCAATACCTGGCAGAGCAAATCTCCCAAAGTCCAGCTGAGGCCCGATCAACCAGAATGTCACGGGCGCACTCACTTCGGGTGGCCATGCCCAGGGAGGCTTGGAAGACTATGACACATAACCGACCCTTGTCTGTGGCTGTCCCTGTGCTTTGGAACCACCTCCCAAGTGAGTTGTGCCTTGCACAGTCCCTGGCTGCCTTTAAGAAAGACTTAAAGACCTGGACCATGCTATTTTTAAATTTTTGTGTACTATTGTTATCACTGCTACTGTCTTGTGGTTCTTACATTGTTGTTTTATTTGAAGTTTTGCTTAGTTTTTATTATTGTTGCTTTATTGTTTGCTTTACTTGTATTCATGTTGTAAACTGCCTGGAGTTCCTTTGGGAAGACGGGTGGTATATAAGAACCAAATAAATAAATAAATAAATAAATAAATAAATAAATAAATAAATAAATAAATAAATAAATTAAATAAATAGTAACATTGTGTTATTCTTCTGTAGCCATGATTTCTGTCTTCCTAATGTTCAAATGCAGAACTGGTCATTGCAAGTCATTTCTACTGTATGGTAACAAAATGGCATCTTAAACATCTTACATTACTGAGTTTTCCTCCACCAATTTTCACTCCTTCATTTGAATCTAATTTAATTTTCCTTATATGTTCTGCATACTCATTGAACAGGTAAGAGAATGAAGTGCAGTCTTGTCTAACATCTTTACCTATATAGAAAACAGTTATGTCCCTCCATATTCTGAATGATCAGTCTACATGCCTATGAAATCCATGGAGCAGACTGAACACACTGAGTGTTCTTATTCCATCATAGTCCAATAATTGATTTACAGAACATTGTGGAAGCAGAAAAGGTCACTCTGGCTAAAATCCTGTTGTTCGTTTTACACAAACACCACAGCATTTGGAAGCAAATTGACGTAGGTTAAGAAATCTTCTTAGAGAGCATGTTTGCCCTATTGAGTTGTGCGACTCAATGTGCAACAGATAAGTTTGGAAAGTTCTTAATTTATGGCAGTGTTGCATTTGGAAGTTATGCCATTTTTGTGCAAATGCACAGCATGATTTCATTGATTATGCCACAAGACCGCTCGACACTGATTGGTTGCAGCTAGATGTATAGCTGCACTCTCAGGTTTGCTAGAAAGACCTTGACTGGTTGGCCAGCCACATTGCGGGAGTGGGACAATGGAATCCTCCCAGTCTCTTCCCCTTTCCCCAATAAATCAAGCAAAGGAGAGCATATGTAATCATTTTGGTGTTATGCCTTAAGGGCAAAAGAATGCAGATAATCAATTCCTTAATCAGCCATCTATGTAGCTCAAACTTCATAGCAGGCTTCCCTGGAAGATTTTATTTTGTGATTGCAGTATAAGGGTAAAAAAACCCACAGCAGAGAAACGGAAATTGAAACTGTTATTATACCGGAAATAACAGCACTCTATCAAAATCTGCAGGGGAGAAAATCCATGTGTTCAAAGTTATTGTCAACATCCAACATATCTGATCAGATAGTAAAAAAAGAACAAAATTACAAGAGACATTACAATATCATTCCAGGGCAAAGTTCTGTTCAATAATAAATGCATTCACATTAAATGAATAGGGTTTTAAAGCTCAGAATATCTGATACACATACTGCCAGATCAATAGGCTGAAATTACAGCTGTTCCTTTGTATCTTCATTACCAGAAAGGGTTTTAAGAAGGCTATATCTAATACTAAAATGTAAATATTTATTCCAGATCTGTTACTAATATTTAGATAACATAGCAATGCAACTGATCAATTTCATTTCTTTGGTTAGCAAAAGTGGGCAGTGAAGTTAAACCACTGCTGTAGTTATACAGAAATCTGAACCTCTTTCATTCTCTTTCTGTGGCTCTTTCAGAAAGGCAAGGCTTTCGTCCTGCAATCGATGAACTTTCAACACAGAATATTACGTGGTCCAGATCGCTTCATGTTCCATTTGTAAACCTGCCCCGCTGATCAATGCTTCTTCCATACTTTTTGCTACAAATAAAATAACTGTTAAGTTAGGAAAATAAGGTGCACAATGCCTTTGGATTTTTAACACCAGTAACCTTAAGCACTCCTAGTGTGGAAAGCTTAACTGCAATTGTTAAAGAACAATTTCACTGAACGTACATGGGAAATTATTCCACAAGTCAATGTAAATCAGTATGGATATCTCCTTTTGCCATGCAATTTTCCCCTCTGCCACGGCGGTATCTACTTTTTTTTGGCAGCAAATGCATTCACATCAGAATGAATGATCACTTGAGACAATATGGAGGGCTTTGTAGCCATTTTATTTAAAGCCACTCCACTTAGCTATAGAGAATGGGAGTTCAGTACATTCTGGAAAGATCCAGTTGGTGTGGCCTTGGAGAAGCTGAACATTTTATTTATTCTATTTATTTTAGAGTATTGGAAAAGGACCCAAGGTGGCTTACAGTAATGAGGGATAATATACAGTCCAATAAAAAACATGATAATATATAGTCCAATAAAAGTAAGACATGATCAGGTATTGAGAACAAGGAACTGAATGACATCTTACAGCATTAATAAGCACATAAGAACAAAAGAAGAGCTGTTCTGGATCAGGTCAAAGGCCCATCTAGTCCAGTTTCCCTTTTCTCACAGTGGCCCCACCAAATGTATCTGGGAGTGCATGAGACTAGATATCTGTCTCCTGGTACCACTCCCCTGCATCTGGCCCTTAATGTACCCTGGTTTTAAGCCTGGAGATTACACATCTCCATCATGGTTTGTAACCTGTAATAGACATTTCCTTGAGGAATCTGTCCAATCCCTTTTGAAGGTATCCAGGCCAGATGCCATCACCACATCCTGTGGCAGGGAGTTCCACAGACTAACAACACACTGGGTAAAAAAATATTTTCTGTTATCAGTTCTCACTCTCCCAACCCTCAGGTTGAGTGGATATCACCTAGTTCTGGTATTTTGTGAGACAGAGAAGAGTGTCCCTCTATCCACTTTACTCATGCCCTGCATTATTTTGTATGTCTCAATCATATCCCCCCTCAGACACCTTTTTTTCAGATTAAAGAGCCCCAAATGTTTCAGCCTTGCCTCATAAGGGATGTCCCCCAGCCCAGTAATCATTTTAGTTGCACTCTTTTGCACCTTTTCCAGTTCCACTATGTTTTTTGTTTTTTGTTTTTTTTTTTTGTTTTTATTTTTATTTTTATTTTATTTTATTGAGATGCAGTGATCAGAATTGTACACAATACTCCAGGTGCAGTCTTAGTATCATTTTGTACAATTGTAATGTGCATTATAATGTTGGCTGTTTTATTTTCAATCCCCTTTTTGATAATTACTAGCATGGAATTGGCCTTCTTCAGCACTGCCACACACTGGGTAGAGACCTTAATTGAGCTGTCCACCAGCACACCAAGATCTCTTTCCAGATCTGTCATGGATAACTCAGAGCCCATGAGTTGATAGATAAAGTTTGGATTTTATGCCCCAATATGCATTAGTTTACATTTTCCTACATTGAAACGCATTTGCCATTTGGAAGCCCATTCCCCCAGTTTGGAGAGATCCTTTTGGAGCTCTTCACAATCTTCTCTGGTTTTTACCACACGGAAAAATTTTGTGTCATCTGCAAACTTGGCCACCTCACTGCTTATCCCTCTCTCCAGGTCATTTATGAACAGATTGAAAAGCACCGGTGCCACGACAGATCCCTGGGGCACACCGTTTTTCACCTCTCTCCATTGTGAAAATTTCCCATTGACACCTACTCTTTGTTTCCTGGATCTCAACCAGTTCTCAATCCATAAGAGGATCCTGCCTTTCTCCTTGGAAAAGGACCCAAGGCAGCATTACATTAAAGCTACAAGGTTATAAGTAGTTATAAACACAAAATCTATGTGAACCTATAGATTCTTATAAAAAGACACATAATGGTAGTCCATCATTCAGAGAAAGCTTACCTGAAGAGAAAGTTCTTTGCCTGTTTCTGGAAGGACAACAGAGATGAGGCAGTCCTGGCCTGTAGTGGGAAGGAGTTCCAGAGACTGGGCGCAGCAGATGGGTTCCAACAAGACGTATCTGTGAGGGTGTTGGGATGGACAGAAGGGCCTCTCCAGATGACCTTAACACCTGAGTTGGTTTATACTGTGAGATTTAATTTTTGAGGTAGCTAGGACCCAGGTCATACAATGCCTTGTAGGCCAGGGTCAACACCTTGAATTGTGCCTGACAGCTGATTGCCAGCCAGTGGAGCTGTTTTGATAGAGGTGTAATGTGATCTCTATACCCCACCCCAGACAGCAGTCATTGCGGCATTTTGGACCCTTTGATGTTTCCTGAGACTTTTCATTGGTAGTTCCACATAGAGTGCATTACAGCAGTCTAGCTGGGACATCACTAGGGCATGTGTCACTGTGGCCAAATGTAGTTTTTCAAGAAAGGGGTGTAACTTGCATACTAGCTTTAATTGTCCAAATATGCTCCTGGCCACAGCTATGACCCGGGCATCCAAGCTCAAGAATGAGTCAAAGAGCACCCCAACTGTGTACATATTTTTTTCACTTGGAGGGTGACCCCATCCAGTACAGGTTGCATCCCTATCCCTTGTTCTCCCTTTCGACTTACCAGGAGCACCTCTGTCTTGTCTGGGTTTTGTTTCATTTTGTTCATCCTCATCCAGTTCATTACTGCAGCTAAACACTCATGTAAAGTTGAGATAGTAGCTCCCTTGGAGTCCAGAGGTGACAAGAGGTAGAGCTGGGTATCATCGGCATACTGGTGGCACCTGACCCCCAAAGACCTGATAATCTCCCCTAGTGGTTTGATATAGATGTTAAATAACATATGAGAAAGAACAGAACCCTGGGAAACTCCACACATCAGTGGCCCAGTGTTTCCAGAAGAAGAGAAAGGAAAACCGCTTATCAGCATTTCATACCTAGAAAACCCCCAGAAGGCTCAGTATACATCAGAACTGACTTTAGAGGATAAAATTGTAATTACTGTCTGCAGTGAGGAGAGCTTGGAAACATTTTCCCCTTTGGAATGAAGATCTATTTCGTCCAGTTAATGGTATTGCTGGCAATGGATTCAGGGAGCTACAGTCCAAAACAGTAACTTTTCCAAACTCTAGGGAGTACTTGTGCATCACCCTTGAACATTTACAACACTGCAGGTTGAATGATTTGTGCTGGCAGAACCTCAGCAGCTATATCTTACTGACTTCCTTTTCAAAATTAATTTCTTCTCTAAATATTTTCAAGTTTAGCCTTAGCTTGTTGTTCCATTGCAATGTGCTTTTTTGTTTGGATGAGCATGTCATGACTTGGTTTCCTGACAGGTTCTCAGAGCCTGTGATGGCTTGTCTTTGTCTGGGAATTAATCCATCCAGAGATTAATGACTTCTGTATGGGAACTCTAATCCACATCAACCAGTCTTCTGTAGAAAAGT
Source organism: Phrynocephalus forsythii (assembly GCA_029282475.1). Classification (NCBI taxonomy): domain Eukaryota; kingdom Metazoa; phylum Chordata; class Lepidosauria; order Squamata; family Agamidae; genus Phrynocephalus; species Phrynocephalus forsythii. The sequence continues at coordinate 16,661,775 of JAPFRF010000003.1, forward strand.
ACTGTGGAGATGTAAATTTTGGGATGAGGTTGCCATGTGCATCTCTATGTGTGGTGTGGGTGTGCATGAAGAAGCTGTTCCTAGGTGTGGATACCAATTTGTTGAAACAAACACTCTCTTTGAATACATGAAGACATTAATTAATTTGGTTTTGGTTTTGAATTTCTGGGTCAAATGCTATGTCAGTTTAGGTCTTGCACTCATTACATTTTCCCAGGTCTGTTGGTTATCCTTCTAAGGAGACAGTGTCCCTTTCAATCATAATTCAATGGAGTAATGATCTCTTTTTCCAAATATACAAATATGAATTGCACAAATATAAGATGGGGGATACTTGGCTGGAGGATAGTACCTGTGAAAGGGATCTGGGAGTCTTGGTGGACCACAAATTGAACATGAGTCAGCAGTGTGATGCGGAGGCCAGGAAAGCCAATTCGATTCTTGGTTGTATCAACAGAACCATAGTGTCTAGATCAAGGGAAGTGATAGTACCACTCTAGTCTGCTCTTATCAGACCCCACCTGGAGTACTGTGTCCAGTTCTGTGCGCCTCAATTTAAAAAAGATGTTGACAACCTTGAGCGGGTACAGAGGAGGGCTACCAGGATGGTTGAGGGTCTGGAGGAAATGTCTTATGAGGAACGGCTTAGGGAACTGGGAATGTTTAGCCTCTCTAAAAGAAGACTGAGAGGGGATATGATAGCTATGTTTAAATATTTGAAAGGATGTCATATTGAAGAGGGAACAGGTTTGTTTTCCATGGCTTCAGAGACTAGGACTCGGGGCAATGGTTTCAAACTACAGGAAAAGAGATTCCATTTGAACCTTAGGAAGAACTTCATGACAGTTAGAGCTATTCGGCACTGGAATATGCTGCCACGGAGGGTGGTTGAGTCTCCTTCTTTGGAGGTTTTTAAGCAGAGGCTGGATGGCCATCTGTCGGAAATATTGTGATGGGGGTTCCTGCATGGCAGGGGGTTGGACTAGATGGCCCTTGAGGTCTCTTCCAACTCTATGATTCTATGATTCTATGATTCTATGAAATATACAGAACACTATGAGTACTGTGTAAGATAAATGTTTTGTATATGTGTGTGTTTATTAGAAAACAAAGATGATTAATAAATGTTTTCGGTCCAAATTACCCATTCTTTTTGTTCATAGGAAGTATGAAGTCTAGCGTACTCATACATAAGGACACTCATAAAAAATGGATTCACTATAGGCCTAAATTTCTTAAACCATTGCTAGAGATGGAAACAAACATTTAAAATGGCAATTCATCATGGATTTGTGGTTTGTCAAGGTTGACGAACCATGAACCATGAATCTCTCACTTGTGAACTGAGAAATGAACAAACTGGCTTGTTGGTGTGTGGGTTTTTTTGTTTTTGTTTTTGTTTTTGCCCCAAGACAAACTTATTCACCTTTTGCCGGGATGGCAATGGTGCCTTAATTGAAGATGCTGCTGCCATCTTGGGAAAGGGGAGCCCACTTTACCTTAGCCCTTATGAGGAAAGAGGCAGCCATCTTTTCCAAGTGGCCTGGACACCATGGGGTTGGCAGGGGGTCGGCGGATGGCAGGGGGCGGCGACGGGCATGGGGGGGATGGCGACGGCACGTGGGGTGGGTGGCGATGGGCGTGGGGGGCAGCGGGTGGACGGCGACGGGCGGTGGGGGGATGGATGGCAGTGGCCAGTGGCAGGGGGGCAGCAGGGGGCAGCAGGCTGGCCAGCGCCTTCTCTCCATTTTGGCACCCTAGGCAACTGCCTAGTTCACCTTAATGGACGTGTCGGCCCTACACAGAAATGAAAGCCATAAATTAGTGCAGGTGATATGTACCATCCCTAATTGCAAGTGTAAAACTGTGCTTTGTTGGGAAGCTGGTTGTGTTCAAGACTACAAAAAGGAAGCTCATATTCAATGTATATTGAAGAACCTTGCAAATGAACTTGTTTTCATTAAGGGTCAGAGAGACAAGATATGTTCTTTTGGACAACATCAAATTGGTCTTCCAGATTTGCCCGAAACATAACAGACAAGTAAAAAAGAACTAATAGTAAGAAGACGAGAGAAGACTTTCTGAATGTAAGCAGAGGAGTAAGCCAGATGTTCCAATATCAGCAACTGAAGTAATTTTCTCAACAGATAAGGAAGAAGAAATGACTGGTCCTGAAGATGGAAAGGGTGAAAGTTATGGAATGTCATTAGAATTGCTAAGACAATGTTGCTGTGCAGAGCATCAGGTATGGTGTTGGCCTGCTTCCCACAGCTACCATTACCACCGCAGCTTATATACTGTAGATGCTGGCTTAGTTGCTGAACAAGAGAAGGCATTTACCATGGATCACAATAAAGTCAAGAGGGCTCAAGGGAAAAAAAAACTTATCAAGTCATTAGAGCAAGAATTTGATGAACTTGGTAAGAAGAATGAACTTGAAAGTGTCTTCTTTGGTGGCCTCAAGACACAAATCAAGTTCTGCTGAAAGTTCAGAATTCTGATCAGTGTTTCCCCAGCACCATCAAAGAAGGGCAGTATTCCGTGTGCAACGAGCCCAGGAGACTGTGTCTATACCACTTTACTTCAGAGCAAGATTCAAATATAAACAAACCTGCTGAAGTTACTGTTGATAATCTAGTGGCTTTCAAGAAGAAGAAGAAGGGCATTGATAAAACTCTGTAGGCCATTGGAGATGATTCCACAAATCTAAACACTGGTTGGATTGGTGGTATGATGCACTTTTTTGAGGTTAAGCTTTGCCACAAGCTGATCTGGTTAGTCTGTGTCTTCATGCAAATGAGTTGCCCCTGTGACACCCTTGACCACAACACTAGATGGGAAGACCTTATTGAACAATAAATGGACTGGTTAAATTGGGAAGATGAACTAGAAACTGATCCTTTATTCTCTAAAGTCTCAAGTGGAGAGCCTCTCACATCTCTTAGTCACAGTGTAATAAATAATTGGCCAACTGATCAAGCCTATGGATACAGGTTCTCACAGGCCATAAGAACAGGAGTACTTCCCAATCCCATAGATCCTGCTCATCTTGAAATTGCTCCAGCGAGTCACTCACTCATATGGGAATTGAAATGCAATTTTAAGGGCAAAATCTACCAGAACCTAAGACTGATAGTAGAGGGCATTGTTGGTGTGTAGCTTCCCTGCTGGTTCCAGATCAAAGCAAGACACTCTTGGATTGAAGGCCCACACTATATGTTGCTCGAGCTCCAGCTCCTCAGACTCAAAAAGGAAGCTATAGTGGATGTTCTTTTGCCAGCTGTCCAGATTTCAACATGGAATGCATTTAGTGAAATGATCATTCAAACACTCTTGTGATCCAGTGACAGTAATGAGAGGAAAGCTTGGTGCAGTAGATTGCTAAATTCAAAAAGAAGACTGAGAGGGGATGTGATAGCTATGTTTAAATATTTGAAAGGATGTCACATTGAAGATGGAACAGGTTTGTTTTCTATGGCTTCAGAAACTAGGACTTGGGACAATGGTTTCAAACTACAGGAAAAGAGATTCAGTTTGAAAATTAGAAAGAACTTCCTGATGGTTAGAGCTGTTTCACGGAGGGTGGTGGAGTCTCCTTCTTTGGAAGTTTTTAAGCAGAAGCTGGATGACCATCTATCTGTGGTACTGTGATGGGGGTTCCTGCATGGCAGGGTGTTGGACTGGATGGCCCTTGAGGTCTCTTCCAACTCTATGATTCTATGATCCTGTGATTCTTTGATTCTATGAGTGGAAATGATTTTGGGCGAGATCTTTCTGAACATCTCAGAAAGACTCTTTCTATCACTCTTCATCCTACTTCACTGTTAAAATGTATAGACAGGGCTCAAAATATATATGAACCTCCTTTGATATGCAAACTGATGATATCAGACATCAGGAATAGAGATGGGCACGAAACGAGCAATTTTTCATTTTCGTTTTTGTTTTTTGTTTCATTATGTAACGAAACAAAAAATGAATTTTGTTTCCAAAATGAAACGAAATGAATTGAAACAACAGAAATGTTGTCGTGCGTTTCATTTTCGTTGCGGCAAATACATTGAACTGTAATGAATGCTAACGAAACAGCAATTTTTTGTTTTCATTTTCATTTTTTCGTTTCATTACGTAACGAAACAAAAACAAAGTTTTTGGAAAAAAATTCACGAAAAACAAAAATGAACTGAAACGGACCCCCTAAACGACAAACGACAAACGAAACACCCTTTTTTTTTTTGAGTCGTGCCCATCTCTAATCAGGAATTTCATTAATGAACCTATGCAAGTTCCCAAGTGGCCATGTCACAGACAGTCTGTAGAAAGAATGGTAGCAGACAGTAGGCAAAGTAGGCTGGGAGTTGAGTTCCCCACTGTATCTCCTTGACAGCAGCAGGACTTGATAACCCATATGGTCCCTTCTGTCTCTACAGTCACAAGATTGAAATTAATATTAAGGAAGTTTGAGATGTCAACCTAGTTCTGCTGATTAGTGCTTGTCTCAAAAATGCGGAGATGTGTTTCTGTCCTCGGACATTCACAGCTCCAAGATTGCCAGCCTCCTGTGTTATCATAAATTTCATGTTTTTTTCCCACTGTAGCAGTAATATTATAACATACAATATGTCTCCTTTCCTGGAGAGAAAGAATATATCCACATATTTATTCATGACACATATGATTAGATGCATAGTATTATTTTATTAACCATAACACTTGAAATTTCAAAAACTCCCAAGGACCTCTGCTGCTTTCATCTTCACGATAGTCTATAAAATGAAATTTAATTCTGGTCTAGATTGATGGTAGTTGAATGCCCCAAGCTCTGGCTTTCTGACTCCTAACACCTTGCATGATAGATGTTAATGCCTTTCTTTAGCATGCACGTTATATAAATCTTGGTATCGCTGATAGGAGAAATAAAAGTTTTATTTGTTAATGAAATATGATGTAGCCTTTGCTGTGCTCTATTTAAACACCATCAAGGAATAGATCATAGGATTTGTGTGTGTGTGTGTGTGTGTGTGTGTGTGTGTGTGTGTGTGTGTGTGTGTTTTAAAGAAGTCAGGAGTAGCCCCAGGCTCTCTATAATTCTAATTGATGTAAATGAAGAAAATAATGAAAGCTTGTGTGTGCTGACCCTGTTATACAGGGTGGTTCACCTCAATTAATCAAAGAACCTTTAGAGGGGCTGAAAGCATCTGGCCAGAATAGAATTCTTCACTAATGGATGTTCAGTTGGCAAGGCTTTGACTGTGAGACACAGTGCCTAGGTTTCCAGTTTTATATACAGTGGTACCTCTTAAGACAAATGCCTCGTAAGACAAAAAACTCGTAGGAAGAAAAAAAATTCCCAGGAATAGGCATGCTTTGCATGACAAAAAAAGGTTCAGCATGTACCCAGGGGAAAAAAACAATTATGTCTTCTAACACAACACAGTGGCAAAATTTCGGCACCAGGTAAAAACCTTCTTGTTCCAGAAGTCATAGACTGGGGTCCTTTGATGGCAATTTTAGTGAATTTTAATAAGGTTTTGCTATTGTTTTAATTATTTATTGATATTTGATGTCTTAACTGTTTTAATTCAACACAGTGGCAAAATAAATAAATAAATAAATAAATAAATAAAATATTAAAATATTAAAGGTATAGAAGTTAAAATAGAACCTTGAAGGATATGACAGTTCAAAAGCCATGAAGATCCTTCTGTTGTTTGATATGGACCTTCAAGTAGAAAAGAGTGAGCAGGATTCAATGATATGTGGTCTCAAATGCCACTTAGTGACCAAGGAGGAGGAGCAGATTCACATTGCCCCTGTCTTTAGTGTAACAAACGTCCTTCACCAGGCTGTGCAAATCCAAATCTAAATCAGTTCTGGACTGGCTCTGTATAGCATCTGGATTTAAATCTCCCAGTGGCAGTGGAGATCTCTTTAAAAGTGTTCATGCAAATATCTTCTTCAAGTTACACAAAGATGTTGCCACATCTTCCTTCAGTTAGCAATGGCGAAAGCAAATGAACATCAAGGATACAGGATGGCACAAGGGTATACTTTGTCCACATCATCAAGCAAAGTGATTCCACTGGAACTGATCCCTGAGCGCCAAATCTCTCCAAATTTCACGGGCTTACAGGGAAAAGCTTGAGGACACTCCCATGCCATTTTGGTGCTTCTAGGACCCAAGGCAACATAGTGTTTTGTTTCGTTTCATTTAGTTTTGTAACAAAACTACTTTAAAAATTTGTTACTAACAAAATGAAATGAAACTACTAAAGAAACGAAATGAAACATTATATTTCCATTTCATGCCCATCTCTAATACATATATACATACTGTATATACCTACAGTTTCCTCCCAGTTCAACACTAGAATCACTCACCTTGGTTCCATCGGCCCAACAAATAATTCCCCCAGGCCTTCTCATTCCTCCCCCCCCCCACCCCCAGCCCCATCAGCCTTGTTCATCATCAGCAGCAACTGCAAGCCACAGGGAGCAGGGCATTATGGGATTCTCTATCCCCTCCCCTCTCTAAAAGGCTTTGACTGAGCAGAGATGAGTTTTTAGGCTGTGCTACAAGGCTTACGGTATCAGTAACATCTGCATTACAAGGACCAAGTACATATATATCCAAGGCTGGAAGGATTTCTTGTTGCTATCCATTCTGAAGTAAAAAAACAAAATCCTTTCTGTAAGGGAAACTGCTAACAATAATCATTTTTCTAGTTCCAAAATTAGCCTATGCAAGAATTTAGCCATGGCAGGGTTTTTTTTAATTGATTTTACTTTGCATTTTTTCTTCCTTTGAAATGTAGATGCTCTGGTAACATGTTACCTTTGTCACACCTGATATCTGTACTTTCCATAAAATGACCTTTGGGTCACCCAACTAAGGATGCTCTCAAGTAAAAACTTCAAATCAAATGAAGGTTTATAATAACACACAGGAAGGTTATGTACACCAATGCCTGGGAAGGTTTTGTTTTTTTTATTTTTGAAAATGCTGCTGCTGCTTTGCCTTGAAAAGGAAGCACTCATACAGTTTAAACACTCTGAAAATTGTTTTACAATTGCAGTCATTAAAATTTCCAGCCAGGTCGCCATAGGGTCAGGGGCAAAGTGGTAATTCTAACTATAGGCTGCCTGCAGATTTGATATAGAATTAAAAAAAGCTTGTGGAAAATGTACACCCATATGCTGCTCATACAAATTTAAAACCACCTAGTTCTTTGCATGGTAAACTTGTCTGGTGTAAATGCGGTTGGTAATCTTTCTGAAAGGAACATAGCTTCAAAGGGTTAGAAGCATATAACACAAGCAGAAACATTTGGTGAAGATTACAAAGAAACAAAAGATAACCACAACATACAAGAAAGTCCTCTGTTATGATGCATACTTGATCTTTGTCCAGCCTGTGAGGAAGCTGTGATGTCATATGGTATTTACTACCTGTTTGCAATTCTCTTTTTAATATACTTACAAAGTACGATAGCCTAACATATCAGAGTACCTACCTACTATGCCCTGCTTTCAGGAGAAGTGTGTGTGTGTGTGTGTGTGTGTGTGTGTGTGTGTGTGTGTGTGTGTGTGTGTGTGTGTGTGTGTGTGTGTGTGTGTGTGTGTGTGTGTGTGTTCCAGCTTCCATTTCTTTCTCAGACTCAGAATATATACAGTACATGTTCAAGCTTCCATTTCTTTCTCAGACCCAAACTCTACATCCAGACATTGCTTCATGTTAAGTTGCAGCTATTCTCTTTAATGTGAATGCTAGATGGCAAATAAATCTGGGAGGGGGAAAATATTCATTTAAAACATGTTGGAGAAAAGCTTTATGGATTGCCAGAAACACAAACAAGTAGACATGGGCACGACCAGGAAAAAAATAACGTTTCGAGTTGTCGTTTGTCGGAACGGGTCCGTTTTGGGTTGTTTCCATTTGTCACGAAATTTTTCAAAAATTTGTCGTTTCCGCTTGTCGTTTGTCATTTCCACCGCGATTTAGCGCGATTTGACTTCCCAGAGCATAGGGGCGTCCCGCAATCAGGGCCGGCGCTAGGTGTTTTTGCGCCCTAGGTGGCGGACGGGACGGGGGGCGGGGGGCGGGGGGAGGTGCGGGTGGGCGGCAGTGGCGGGAGGCCATGGGTGAGCAGTGGGCGCGGGTGGGCAAGTGGGTGGGCGGGCGAATGGGCAGGCGGCGGTGCGGTCCGCAGGCGGGGGGAGGTGCAGGCGGACGGGTGAGTGGGCAGTTAGGATATCAATTAGGATAGAGGTTCTGTTCTTGGCTTGCACCCCAAATGTGTGTCTGCAAGCAAATTGAAGTTGGGAAAATAGAAAATAAATGGTAGTATATAATATATTTTTAAAATAAATCCACACCTCCCACTCCCAGTCAAACCTCCCCCTTTATCCAATATCAGAAAAAAATCCTCACAAACTGCCAGAGAAGAAATAGAGAATAAACTGCTATTTCCTTCAGCAGACAAAGCTGCAGGGAATCAAAGAAATTATTTTCTAAATACATTTCCCCCTGCCTGCCTAACTTAAATCCTAAAGCCTCCAGCCTCCCTCCTCATTTTCAATCTCGATCGGAGCAGCCAGCCCTCCTCCCTCAACCACATCCATACACCGACCCAACTGCGATTTCTGGAAGGTGCCTCGGCTTTTTATGCCCTCTGAGACATCCAGAATTGTCAGTCAAAAACCTGGCGATGCCATTGGTGGAATCGTTCAAACAATTTGCATGGTCCCATCCCATGCCCAGCCCAAATGGGCAGGTCTAAAAAAAATAAAAAAAATAAAATAAAATAAAATAAAATCAATACGACTTTTTATTGCTGTAAAAAACCCACTGCTGCTACTATAAAAATTCAGGCATTTAAAATAAATAAATTTCACATGTTTCTGTGGTGATTTGGTGTGTTTTTTGACCATGATTTCAAAAGAAAAATTGTGGTCGCTATTTTGGATCCCCCCCCACCGCATGGCATGCAGCGAGAGACAGACGATGAGGATGACCCTCCCCCAGCCTGGTGCAAGTAGCCTAGGACAGGAGAAGAGGGGGGGAAGGCTGGGGACCCTCCAGAAACCACCCCTCTGGTAGGTGGCAAAGCCTCAGGCAGGCATGTTTTCGCCTGCTTTTTTGGCCGGGAGCCGGTTTTTTAAAAAAATTCTTTTAAAAAAATTTTTCTGTGCTTTGCATTGTGCGAATCTCCGCGATGCCACAAACGGAAACGAAAAACCCGACCAAATTTTTCTTTTTTCGGTTCGACTTCGAGTTCTGATGGCTTAATTATCGTTACCGTTTCCGTTACGTAACGGAAATGATAACCGAAAACGGAAACGACAATTTCGCCAAGTCGTGCCCATGTCTACAAACAAGTGATGGCAAGTTCTATTAAAGATGGAACTCTTTCGAGCACCAGAATAAATAAACGGAGGCTATCATTCTCTGTGTGTGTGTTGAGAAGGCAATACTCATTGGAGAAGATAAAGATGCTAAGAGAAGCTGAAGGTTGCAGGAAAAGAGGAAAGCCAAACATGAGACAGATTAACTCAACAAAGGAAGCCACGACCTTGAATTTGCAAGACCTGGCCAGGGCTTTAATGACAGGACTTTTCCAGAAGTTGTTAGTTCATAAGGTTCCCATAAGTCAGAAGCAACTTGAAAGCATACCACATCATGTTATTTGATAATCCCAGCATGTGGTATATAAATTTGAAAATAAATAAATAAATAAATAAATAAATAAATAAATAAATGACCTAATTTGTTCTGAGATTGGATGAATATGTCCATTTCTGTTGCTTCCACATGAAAAGGTGCATTTAATGGTACCAGGAATATTCTGTCACCTGTCTTTGAGTGAGTTTGTCTACTAGGTGGCTGAAATCAATCATATAACATGAATTGTATCTCAAAGGGAGCAACTGTTGGGCTCAAAGATGTTTTCAAAATAGAACTATCAGAAAAGTTCACCTAAGATAAATAAATAAATAAATAAATAAATAAATAAATAAATAAATAAATAAATAAATAAAAATAAGATGAAACTGGAGACCAGCTGGATTCTTCTGAGACAAAATATTATCAGGAGAAAGGAGAGAGGAGAGATCTCTCTGGCAGGTCTATCTAGCAAACAGACAGACAGACAGACAGACAGACAGACAGACAGACAGACAGACAGACACACACACACACACACACACACACACACACACACACACACACACACACACACACACACACACTGCTGCTACACTTTGACCAATTTCAGATTTGGAAACCCAACAAACCTAAATGTCATTTTAATTCTATGGCCCAGATTCTCTTCTTAATAGCTGATTTGGTTTAAGACTAACCAGAGCTATTAAGGTCCTAGTAAAAAAAAATCCCAGAGACAGTAATGTGTTAGACAGGAAGCTGCAACTACTGTGGCATGTAGTGATAGGTTTAATATTGATGCACCATATAAAAACTAAATAAAGTTTGTTTTTACTTGTACTGGTGACCAACAGACTTCCCATCTGCATTCAAAATGTTAGAAATTGCATTTACAATGTTCACTCATTTGGGCCTAGGCCTGGAACGTCTTCAGCTGATATGGGACCAGGAGGACAGAGTGTGAGTGGAGATGGTTTATTGCTTACCTCATAGCCCAACATTCCCCAACCAGGGCAGCCAAAGTCATGTCTGGTGTAGTGTTGACGTTTCCCCACACTTATTTATTCATCTGGGGGAGCTTAACCTCCATATAGAGACTCATGTTGCGAGGACAACCTTTGTGTTCATGGACACCATGGTTTCCATTGGCTCATCCCAACATGTCATTGACACTACACATGTGTTTGGTCACACGCCGGACCTGGTGTTCATGTCTAGACAGAGAGAAAATTATCTGAAGATGATAAGCCTTGCATCTTTCAACTTCTCATGGTCAAATTATCACATGCTAAGAATTGTAATTTGCACAACTCTGCCCCTTCATAGGGGTGGATGGGCCTATTAGAACAGTCCATACCTTCTGAAAGACTTTTGGGTCAAATTGGTTTCCAGGATGCAATTTGGATTTTTCCAGCTGATCAGGTTGGCACTACTGTTGAAGTCCAGGTTCCCCATTGGTATTCAGAGGTGACCTGAGTAGTAGACGTGATTGCTCCTAGATGTCTTCTTCACTGCAAAGCCTGTCTCTGAATTGTCCACAGCCTTACAAATGGGAGACAAATATAAATATTAAAACCAAGAATTACTGGCTTGATAGCTCAGTGGTTTATGCATTTGACTGCGGAGACAGAGGTTCGGAGTTAGATTCCCTTCCTGTGAATAGAGCCATCCGATATGGCCATGTGCAAGCTGCATAGTCCCAAGAGAGCTCCAGAAGAAGGGAATGGTCAACCACTTCTGAGTATTCAGAAGAGCCTCGTGGCGCAGTGCTTAAATGCCTGTACTGCAGGTAAAACTGTGCTCACAACCTGGGTTTAATCCCTGGTAGCAGGCTCAAGGTTCACTCAGCCTTCCATCCTTCTGAGGTCGGTAATATGAGTACCCAGCTTGCTGGGGGGGGCAATGTGTAGCCTGCACACTGTAATTAAAAATTGTAAACCGCCCAGAGACTACTTGTAGTGGTATGGGGCGGTATATAAGCAGAACACTTTTTGCTTTGCTTTATTCTCTTTCTGGAAAACCATGGAAAAGGTTGTCATAAATGAGAATCGGCACGAAGGCACATGATGATTGTGATGATGACAACAATGATGACAATGATGATGATAGAGAATTAGAACTGACTGGCAGTCTACCTCAGATCCAAGACTGAATGCATCCATTGGGATGCATTCCCAATAGAATAGAAATAGATCTATTTTTCTTTCATTCAGTAGAACAGATTGAGATGTCCAATATACCGTTTAATCAAGGTTTCTTGAACCAGTTTTAGGATGCAGAAAAGACACTTGCACACTGTAAAGCTGTTACCTCTTTTTTTTTTCTTTTTTTTTAGAAAAAGGTTATTTCCCATGTTGTCTAAAAGCAAACAAAAAGTGTTGTTTATATGCAACCCCATCACATTTAAAGCACTCTCTGGGTAGATTATAAATAAATTACCTGTTCAGGATACACATTGCCCCCCTCCCCCCAGCAAGCTGGCTACTCATTTCACCAACTTTGGAAGGTGGAAGGCTGAAAGGCTGGGTGAACTCTGAGCCAGCTACCTGGAACTGAACCTGGGTCATGAACAGAATTTGGCTGCAGTGTCACAGTTTAATCTCTGTGCCATGAGGCTGCCTAAAACTATTTACTTTGCTGTCTTTGTAATTTTGCTGTGTTGCACAGTTCCCTTAGGAAGACGGGCGGTATATAAGCTGTATAAATAAATAAATAAATAAATAAATAAATAAATAAATAAATAAAACCTGCCAAGGGTGCAGCAGTGGAATGGTCTACCCATGTTATCATTGCTTCTCTTCAGAGAAGGTTCTATACCATTCAGTACAGGAAAAATGATCATAAGGCCATTTTGAAGAAATCTAGTTTGGTAACAGTTGATTTAGAGACTGACAGCCCTGTTGTGAATATTCTATTTTTGGACAAGTTAATCAGGAGGGTATAGCTTATCAGATGGAGGTATTCTCGGAAGAAACATATAGTCTGAGCCCATTTCAGTTGGGGTTTACGCCATGGCATTTTACTGATACAGCATTGTTTAACCTGAAAGACAACTGCCTGAGGGAGGCTGACAGAAAGAATATAACCATTTTGGTCCTCCTGGAGTTTTCTATGGCGCTTGATACTGCTGGTCATGGTATCCTTTTGGAACACTGTTGAGTTCACAGATTGGGTATGTCAATATCTGCTGGTTTCAGTCTTTCCTTGATGGCTGCTCTCAGATGGTACAGCTTGGAGAGGCCATCTCCACCCTTTGGGACCTGTATATGAAGCTGCTGGGAGACAGCCAACTATCACTTAGACATTGATGGCACACAGCTCTATCTTTCCTTTTCTTCATCTGCAGGAGGTGTTGTTCTGGTCCCTGAGTGTGGCCTAGTATCGATAACAGATGCACAAAGGCCAATAAACTTAAACTGGATCCTGATAAGATGGAGATGCTAGTGTCAGGAGCATTGGCAAACCATTAGACAGAGACCTATCAGGCTTTAATAGGGTTCCACTACCCTTGAAAGATCAGGTCCATAGCTTGGAGGTATTCCTGAACCCTGCACTCTGTGTGGAAGTTCAAATATCAGTTGTGGCCAGGAGTGTCTTTATCAGCTCTGGTTGACTGTCAAAGGATTCCCCTACATGTATAGCAGGCCTGCCCAACAAAAGTAGCCCGCCAGCCATCAATTAAAAAAAGTGAGGGGATAAGTTCTCCACCTCTCCCTTTCCTACCCCAAGGACCACCACTGCCACAGCAAAGTTCTGGGTCTGCTAGCCCACTGTCTCAGCTGAGCGGGGCAGTTTCAAGGGCCATGGCACATTGAAATCTGTTCCCTCCATAATGGATTAATTGGTTTTCAATGCATTTCTATGGGAAACTGCTGCTCTACTTACAAAAGTTTTTACTTATGAGCATGTGCTTGGAAATGATAAAATTTGTAAGTAGAGGTTTTAGTGTAGGAGCCCTCAGGCACTTTGGGCTGGAAAAAGTAGACCTCGGCCTGTTCAAAGTTGAACAGCCCTGATCTATAGTAAACGCCTAACACAGTGGTTCACACATTATTTTTTCCTTCCTTCTCTCTCTCTCTCTCTCTCTCTCTCTCTCTCTCTCTCTCTCTGTCTTTTCTTTCTTTCTTCCTTCTTCCTTCCTTCCTTCCTTCCTTCCTTATGAGTTTTACATGTATATTGTTGAACTGTCATACTGATTGTAGCTTATGAGGGATTAATCGGATTGGCAGGCACGCCGAGGAAACTAGAAGTTGTGCACATGGACCTGGGCTCTAAACTGCTTTAATGGACAATGGTCAAGCTCATTTTTAATGACAGCTGAGATTCCAGGAGGGAAACAATTATCCTAATTACTTAGGAAGGCAAGACATTTGAAGTGTGGCATCCAAAATCACAATAAATAAATAAATAAATAAATAAATAAATAAATAAAAATAAATAAATAAATAAATAAATATGCAAAGAGCTCCATCAGGGTGCCAGCGCTAATAATGACAAGATCGTTTGCTTTTTCACATCTGCGGCAACAACAACAAAATGAGGCAAGGGGAGGAATGAGAAGGGAAGATGGAAGAGAAGTCCTGGGATGCACCAGCTGTTGCTGTTGCTCCTCCCTGCTGTGTCCCGTGCCTTGTGCTCCCACCGGAAGGCACAGCAATCTGTTGACACCTTCAGCTCCTTTGCTTCTTCAGGACACTCCACTGAATCAAAGACAACCATCGTCTGGTTGAATGCATGAAAATCAGCCCCAGTCATATGAGGATGGGAGGACAAATACACTAAGCAGATGGCCGGAGGCCTGTTCATTCCTGTTTTTGGAGCTGTTTACATCCTTAAGTGACTAATTTTGACATGTTCTACCACTAATGAAGTTTTTTTTCCAGTGTGACCCAGTAAATGGCAAGCGGCACATGCTGGGACCACTCTAATTTGAGTTTGGAGGCCCACTGCTATCTCAGCTCTATAAGCAGTCAATTAAAATTTCCTCAGCCTGACTAATCACTGTCAGGGAGATGCCAAAGCTTTGTCTCAAAATGGAATCAGTCTCCCTCTGGTGAGTGCTTGTGTGGTGTTTTTGTGGCAATCACAATTAAATATTTCAATGTATAATCATGGAAGCAGTAGGGCTTTCTATTGCTCTCCATCACCACTGATGTTTCTTCATACAATCCTCTGAGAGCTCCATTCGAAAGGCGTTTGGCTGTTTAACTGCACACCCAAGTGAAGGAGGTGGGAGAGAAGTGAGAATGGGAATACATCCAAAGTAGAGATGGGCACGAAATGAACAATTTTTCGTTTCCATTTTCATTTTTTTGTTTCGTTACATAATGAAACGAAACGAACAGAAACACCAGAAATTTTGTCGTCCATTTCGTTTTCGTTATGGCAATACATTGAACTGCTTTAAATGCTAAAGGAAATCATAAAAATTGAAATAAATGGTAACAAATGAATGAAAACGAAAACAATTTTTTGCAAAAATTTGCGAAAAATGGAAACGAACTGAAATGGACCCCCTAAATGACAAACGACAAATGAAACACCATTTTTTTTATTCGTGCCCATCTCTAATTCAAAGGCATGTAACAATCCTGCTTCTTTCCCTTATTTCCTTGGTATTCTGTAATGAAACAAAAATCAATCACTTTTTCAAATTAACATGTTGCCTATTGAGTTATAGAAACATGTATGAACTCAAGTTTGTGACTTTTTAAAGTAGTTAATCCATCTCATGCTTGGTGTTCTGCTTTTCCTGCTGCTTTCATCCTTTCCCAGCATTAGAGTCTCTTGACGCCTAGTTTCTAGAGTGTGTATAAGTGAAAGGATGGCCCGCCTGATCTTCAAAAAACATTTAAGAGCTCTGTAGGAAGAAGATGTGATATCATGTGCTAACCTTTAAAAGTCTTCTTATCTGGAATACAAAGAATTTAAGAGCTGCTAAAAATAATTAAAGTGGTACCTCATACGACAAATGGGTCAATACATCTTACGAAAAATCAAGGCACGGTTTCCCATTGGAATGCATTGAAAACCAATTAATCAATTCCAGAGGGAACGGATTAATAGATTTTCAATGCATTCCTATGGGAAGGCTGTCCCAACCCCCTAAATCAAGGGCAGCCAAAGGCTGCTCTCCACACCCCCACCAGACAGCTGATTTTGACAGGTCAGACCTGTCAAAATCCACTCTCCAGGGGTTGCGGAAAGCACCCTTCAGCTGCCCTTGATTGAGGGGGCAGCCCTCCACTGATCTCCGTCTCAGCCAGGCAAGTGTCCAATGACCACCGACGCTTGCCTGGCTGAGAAGGAAATTGGTGGAGGGCTGGATTTGTTCGAATTTCCCACTGCAACAGCATGGTTTGCGCTACCAGTTTGCGTGGCCCCGATGGGCTGGAAGAAAGGTGCACCTCTCTTCCAATCCACCCAGGCGACCCAAACATCCACCCGTCCCCAAGATCGTTTCATGTTTGCACATCCTGGGTGGGTTGGAAGAGAGGCATGCCTGTCTTCCATCCCACCCGAGCTGATCGAACATGTACATGTCCTCGGGATCAGAGGGATCAGAGCAGAGCACAGACCCAAGGATCTTCTTCCAGCCCAGGAGGATTTCAAAGCAAGTGGTGGTGGTGGATCACCTCCCCCCGCTTCCCTTCTAAGCTGCACGGACTGGGCAAAGATTAATGGGATCCTGTTTTGCCCACCATTTTGTAGGGTAAAGCAGGGATACTGTGATCCTCACCTAGCCTGGGCTGTTCCTTTGCAAACAGCCCAGGCTGGACAAGGATCAATGGTGCCTTATAAGATGAATGTAAATGGGAAGGGGAAAATCATCTTACAATTTTTTCCTATCCCCGGAAATTACATTTGCCTCAACCCAGACCAGATATGCCTGCTCCTGGACCTGTGTCTGAACACCACATATTTCATGTACAGAGGGGACTTCTACAGACAGAAGCATGGATGTGCCATGAGTTCCCTAGTGTCACCAATTGTTGCAAACCTATACATGGAAGAAGTGGAGAAGAAGGCACTCAACACCTTCCCAGGGACAACACCATCCCACTGGTTCAGGTATGTAGATGATACCTGGGTGAAAATCAAGACTCAGGAAGTACAGGCCTTTACAGACCACATCAATGCGGTGGACCCTAATATTAGGTTCACTAGGGAAGACACCCAAGACAACAGGCTGGCTTTCCTGGATTGTGCAGTCATCATCAGACCTGACCGTGGCCTGGGAGTAGAAGTTTACAGGAAACCCACCCACACAGATCAATACTTACTGTTTGACTCCCACCATCTGCTACAGCACAAATTAGGAGTCATCAGGACCCTAAGCCACAGAGCAGAGAGCATCCCCACCTCCACAGAAGCCAAGAAGAAGGAAGACAGGCACCTGAAAGCACTTAAGGCCTGCGGATATCCAAAGTGGGCCTTCAACAAAGCAGTGGGACATCCCAGAAGAACAAGGGATCAGTCTGAGACCCAGACCCGACGGAAGAACCTGGTCATTCCTTACATGGCTGGAGTGTCGGAGAAGCTTAAAATGATTTTTGGCAAACACCACAAACCCACAAACACACTAAGGCAGAGACTTGTCCACCCAAAGGATCCGATACCAAACCATAAAAGGAGCAATATAGTATACGCGGTCCAATGCAGTGAGGAGTGTTCAGACCTCTACATTGGAGAAACTAAACAGCCATTAAACAGAAGGATGGCCCAACATAGGAGGGGCAACAGGTCAGGACCAGAATCAGCAGTACACCTCCATTTGAAGGACAAAGGGCACTCTTTCAAAGATGAGGATGTAAACATATTAGACAAAGAAGAGAGGTGGTTTGAAAAAGGAGTAAAGGAGGCCATTCATGTGAGCATTGAAAACCCCTCCCTCAATAGAGGTGGTGGGCTCCGGCATAGTCTATCTGCTACTTATCAGGATGTGCTTTCCAAAGTACCCAGACAAATCAAAAAGCCTTCACCACCAAGGCCATAGCTAACGACCCATTCTTGATAGGTTTCAGCACCTTAGGCCATTGTTCACCTTAAGGCTAAGGATACTATTGTCTCCCTAATGAGCCTATTTAGGCTACTGTTCATCTTATGAGCCTAATTCAGGCCAGGGTGACAAGAGGTCAAAGCTGCCTTTAAGATGTTGCACTAGTTGTATTCAGACCGATGAAGCTGTTTGGATGAACAGCGAAATCTTTCTATCTCTCAAAAAAGAAGTCCAGTAGCCATGACTCAACTTCCAGATTCGTCTTACAAGTTTTTTGTCTTAAGGGGCATTCATCTTATGAAGTATTACTGTATATATAGCAGAAATGAAAGCTGACAGCTATTTCCACCAAGACCCAGACCTCTGGGTGCTCAGTCCTTAACCACTTGGATTGTTTGAATCCCATATATTCATCTAAGTTAGCATTGGATCCAAGTGGCCACTTTATTTTTCTGAAAAGCTTTGATATACATGGCAGGGAGATATGACCAGGTCTTCTCCCTGCTGGAAAGATACAATGATCTAGTTTGCCCAGAACAGGTAGGTGAAATTTTTAATTTCATTTTGGTTTTGAAGATCCCCCCCCAAAAAAAGAAAACACTAGTGAGATTTTTGCTGATTTGCAAATCTTTAAGACAGACTGAGCTGACAGTTGTTTCTTTTTTAAAAAAATCAAGTGTTGGAGAAGGCAAAATAGTTAGATTTTCCTGTTGCTACAGGCACTATGAATGAAGCAAAATAACTGAAATATGTGATAAATTATGCACATGCCATCCTCTGTTCAAAAACATGGCCATTTTAAACAACCTCACATGTATGAATATGTCATTCAAAGCCTTAAATTCTGCAGGGAATAATGAAGGGCGTTTATACACGACCCCTAAGCTCCACTGCAAATGGCTGCAAGCTCCGGAGCTTAAAAATGTTTCCCCACCAGCTCCGGAGTTTGCAGACAATTAAGTGCGACCCCGCCCACTTTAGCGCGACCCAGCGCACTTTTCTTGTACCTTCTCTTTGGAGGTGAAAAATCTTTGATGCGGTGCAACGATAGTGAGTGCGGGGCTCTCCTCGCTTCTGTTTGCTGCTTTTTGGCTCCCGCCCCTTTAAGAGCTACTTTTACAGAGACGAGGGGGTTGGACTTGATGGCCTTACAGAGACAAGAGGCAGAACGAGGTGAGCAGCATGATTTTCTTTCTCTTTTTCTCCCTCCCTCACGCAGCCAGCAACCAGGAAGTGCGGAGGGGGTGGGGACAGAGGAACCCCTAAGATCTCTGGTCCAAATTTAAGTGGCCAGCGGATCTTAGGGGTCGTGTAAAAAGGCCCGAAGTTTCCCCCATTTTGGCAGAAACGTTAAAGAAGTGAAAAGATAGGATTTGTTGGTATTATAATACAAGCTGTTCTGCGCTTCTTGTCCAATCTCCTGTGGTTGGAGATTTCAAATGAAAACGAATGGATGCTCATCATAAAAATTTGCCAGTCACATTCAGTAGGAAAGGAATGAACTTGGAGATGGGAAGGTATTTTAAGCTACACCAGAGGTGTAAAGCATGCACAAAAAATTGGCAGTGCTTATTTTCGAGGAACTGAGAGCAAGAGCTAGAGTCAGAGTGTGAATATCACTGCCCTCTACTGTATGGAAGCACAGCCCTGTTCAACAGTTTCTAGGTACAGCCCAGCCCCAAGCAAATGTGCACAGAATGTAAGCTAGGGTTTGAATCATCCCATTTACATTTTGTACCCCAGTTCTTCAGAGCTAGACTCTCTAAGGCTGAAGTATGCCTTCTAGCCTGTTAAGTCTGCTCCTTTGCTTGCAGCCAAACTGCGTATTTTCTCAGGAATACTGTGGCAACATTCTCTGGCTCTCAGCACTCCTGTCCTTCTATCCTGAGCTTCCTAAAGCTGTGTTTGTGATCATATAACCCCATACTTGAAATCCTAGGGGTGCTGTTCGGAAAAAGAAGTCCAAGCAAAGAGAAAAGTGGGAGTATGAACTGCTTTCTGAAGAAGGCATTAAGAACTGCCTTGTCAGATCAGGACAAGCACCAGAATTTTTCCTGTAATTATTTTTAGCAGCTCATTCCAGGGCAGCCATTTTGTTTTGTCACATACCACAGAAAATCCCATAAATGGATATTGAATGGCCCGCAGTGAGACTTTGAAAGGAAGCTTGTACTGCTTCTCTCATTCTCTTCCCTTTATTTCTCTCCCTCTGTCTATCACACACAAACACCATTTATGAACTCCATCTCCATTCCTAAAGCAGTAAACAAAATGCAAAATGTAGTTTTAGAATATTACAAATATCTTCCTACCATCTGAAGGCGGAACATAAACATTAGCATCCCACCCACCCACCCACAAGCTTTGGCTGTTCTACAAGTCATGGTAAAGAACTTTCACTTTAATCCTTGAGGGCAGAGAACTAAAAATAAATTATAAAATTCATTCAAAAATTACTAATTTGTCAATTCGTATTCATACACATAGACACCTCAATGAATATAAACTGATAACTTTTTGCTATGTTTTGATTTATTGGTTCATTGAGCGATAAAGTATGCCCTCCAAGGCACCTAGAGACACCAAAACAACAGAGAGTCTTCCTCTGACTCTCGTCTACAATCCCTGAGAGTTTGGCGAATATTGGGTATTTGTGGAAGGGCACTCTCCAGGGGAGGGCACTTTGTGGGTTTATAACACAGATATCTGAAATCCAGTCTTCACTAACTTGGTGGGCTTGTAGAGAAGAGTTGAGAGAGGCTTCTCTTCAGTTTTTGAAGTCTCTGGGCACCAGGAGAGCAATTTACATGGATGGCCCTCTTTGGGAGAGAAGTGGTGGTGTAATTTGGACATCCAGAACCCAAACTTCTCAGGGCTTGTAGAGAAGCATCCTAGGAAGCTTCCCTGGACATTTGGCATTTCTAAATTCCTGTGGGATGTTTTATAGTGTTTTTTAAAGTACAAAAGCAAATCAATGTATCAATGCATACATTTATAAGATATATGTGATTTCTTTTAATTCATATATATATATGTATATATATGTATATATATGTATATATATATATATATATATATATATATATATATATATATATATATATATATATATATATATATATATATATATATATATATATATATATATATATATATATATATATATATATATATATATATATATATATTGAGGCATGCATCATCTTTTACTCTCCCTGGTGTTGGCCAATCAGACAGGGAGGCACGCTGATGCATGTCCTTGCACAGTTCCTGATTGGTCAGCACCAGGGAGTGGGAAAGATGATGCATCGGAGGCTGCTTCCTGGTTGTAAGTTCACCCAGTGTACACACACACACACACACACACACACACACACACACACACACACACACACACACACACACACACAATGGAAACTTACTGATCCCAGGCATGTGAATGGCAGGGGTACCTTCTGCAATCAATGTTAGGTGACCCACGGAGATTTGGAAAGGTTTGGGTTTCAGGGAGCTGAGTTATGAAGCTCCAAAGGGGATGCCCCTAGCAAAAACCTTTCTAATTGGAGTCAATGAGAAGCGGTGGCAGCACTATCACTCACCGTATTCCAATTAGCAAGGGTTTTTTTCTATGGGCACCCCCTTTGGAGCTCAGATATGTGACCCTAAAACCTGTCTGAATTTCAGGGGGTTACCTAAAATTGCTTTCTCTGCTGGGTCCTTTAGAATCAAGGGGAACATTTTCATTTCATTCCATTTTGTTTCGTAACAAAACTATTTTAAAATTTGTTTTGTGACAAAATGAAATGAAACTACTCTAGAAATGAAACAAAATTAAACACTCTTTTCCTGTTTCATGCACATCCCTAAGCAACACCTAGCTTCAGATGCTTAGACTTCACAGAGTTACCACAACCATACAAACATACACATACCTACATTCTCTTATCACATTGAGCACATGATTCTTATCTGGAACACAGTGAGCAGATTGGAGAGATTAATCTCTGTGATCAACATCATGACTAAAACTAAAATCCTGAATAAGCCTGGAATGGGTGCCAACAGCATGTTACAAGAGTGGAAAGCTACTCGTGTGGGTTCCCCGTTGTGATATCTGGTTGGACATTGTGGAAACCAGACATTGGATTGATCCAGCACACTTTTTCTGAGGCTGTTAGTTTAAGTAGATGCATTGATGGACTAAAGATTTTCAGCTTTATTTCCAGATTTTGTGGGGTGGGGGCAGGGAATGCTTAATAGTCTTAAATAGACTCCTTAAATAAGATGGTGAGAACTTCACCATAGTTCATTTGTGCTATAGATTTGTCAACATTCAGGGGGAGAAATTACATTTCAAATGGAAACAATTCGAGATTATAAAATCTAAAAACAGGGGGAAAAGTCAAAATGAAGATTGGCCTGTTTACAGCGAGAGCTTTAATGCCTAACTCTGAAGCCTCTGTCTTTAACCCCCGGTGCATTCCCCAGATTGATGGTGCTAAATTAAGTTTGTCACCTTAATCCTGAAACATCTTCTTGTATGCCTATATCAGGGGTCCTCAATCTAAGGCCCCGGGCCGGATGTGGCTCCCCAAGGTCCTAAATCCAGCCCCCGGGACCAATTGCAACCCCCACCACCTACCCCCCTGCTTTGTGAGCAAGCCAGACTCTGCAGCTCCACCTATTGCTGAGGCAGTTCAAAGCAGTGGGCTATGTCTCTCCTCCCAGTCTCCCCAACTACTGCCCAGATTATCAGCATGCTGGCTAGTGGGGCATTCAGAGTGGGAGGGCTATGGCAAGGTCCTCCCCACTTCCCCCACCCACCACCCAGATGGTCGGGGTACCGGGTGCAGCCGAGTGGGGCAATTTAAAACAGGAAGGCTATGGCAAGGTCTCCTACTCCCTCCATGGTCCTGAGGCCCCACCCCTGTTCCTCCACCCTGCTCCTCCTCCACCCTGCCCACCTGCCTGTGGTCCAGCCCCCAGTGGTGTCTGGGGCATGGTGGACCAGCCCGCTGTTCGAAAACTTTGAGGACCCCTGGCCTATATCATAGGATAAACAAAGTCATCATCACCATGTCAGGAATAGCTGTATCTATTCAATTTGACTGGCAGCAAATTTATATTTATTTATTTAATAGACTTTTATACTGCCCACCTGGCAGCCATGGCGGGGGAACTCCACCTCAATTTGCTTTTTTTTTTTAAAAAAAATGTGTGTGTTGTGTCGCTACAGTCATTACTGACTCTTCATGACTCCATGTCCAAAATACTAAATAGAGATGGGCACGACTCAAAAAAAATGGTGTTTCGTTTGTCGTTTGTCGTTTAGGGGGTCCATTTCGGTTCTTTTTCATTTTTCATGAATTTTTTGCAAAAAAATCATTTTCGTTCCGTTACGTAATGAAACGAAAAAACAAAAATGAAAACGAAAAATTGCTGTTTCATTAGCATTCATTATAGTTCAATGTATTTGCGGCAACGAAAACGAAATGCATGACAAAATTTCTGTTGTTTCGGTTCGTTTCGTTTCATTTTGGAGACAAAATTTGTTTTTCATTTCGTTACGTAATGAAACAAAAAACGAAAACGAAAATGAAAAATTGCTCGTTTCGTGCCCATCTCTAATGCTAAATACTAAATACGATTTAGTACTTAAAAATACTAAATACTATTTAGTATTTTTTTAAAAAATACTAAATACTTAAAAATGTCTTGACATTTGAATGGAAATAACATGAAAGGTACCCTTAAAATGTCTCAAGTCCTTGTCTGAGAAACGTCAGGCCTAATTCTCTACAGCCACTCCCTAATTCATCAAGGTTACCCATAAATGTGCCTTGCTTGTTACTATCTATACCAATGGTTGCTTTTATTTTATTTCATTACATTAATTATTTTTTGTCCTCTGTGCAGACTGTTGGCCACGGACCACCATCACTCCCCTGAGGCCTTTGTGGTCAACCAAGTGGCAATAAAAGGCAAAATTCTGAAACAATTTCTGCTGACTAGTATCCTCAGCAATTGTCAGAGCCTGTGATGTTAACATGGGGTGTGGCGATTATGAGTATTAACATGTTTTTAATTGTAACTCACCTGAGGGAATGGTCTCAACCATTTAAACAGGTGGGGATGCTGGAAAGAGGTGTGTGAGAGAGGGAAAAAAACTGTGTGTACAGAACTACCTCAACCAGCACCATTCCAGAATGGCGGCATGCCAGTTCACAATGCAAGAGGGGAAATAATCTCCTGTGTGCAGGTGCAGCTTAGGTTATTTTGGCTGCTAGTGAAAATACCAGTTCATTTTCAAGGGCAGGGTACTTGGCATGCTTTTGGGCCCTGTTTTGGCATGCTTTTCTCTCCAAAATATATGTTAGAGCTTTCTTGCTTCAACTCAACAGTATGAGTGATGGGGAGCGGGGGGAGGGGAGAGACAGTCATTGTTAGAACTAACCCTAGAACAAACCATACAATTCAAGCTAGTTATTTTACAGATGGGATGAAGGGTGAAAACACAGACAGACTGTGAAGTACTCCGAAAGGACCTTACTCAATTGGATAAAAGAGCCACAAAATGGCAGAAGAGATACAGAACAAGGGCAATATGAAACCAAACGGAAGCCTTTTCATTTTCTCATGTCCATGTCTGCTTACATACGTGTGTTTGTGCATGTGTGCATGCACTCTTTCCATGTGTCCGTGTTGTGATAAAGTCTAAACTTGCTATCTCTCTAAGTTCGAGCTACGGAGAGAGAGGAATTCTCTCTTGGAGAGAGAGGAATTCAAAGTCAGACTTTTAAAGGGTCAGTCCTTCAAGCCCTCTCTGTCTATATGGGCAGATCTGGCCACTCCGCATTCTGCTTCATCAAATTTCCTTCTTTCTGAAGACATTTTTAAACCTGGGAATGCAGCCCAGGAACAAAACAAAAAAAGGACCAAATAAAATTATTTCCCATCTATACCCTCTTCACAGTTTTGTACTAGCCCAAGACTGATGCCTCCAAAACATTTTTAAATACAGTTCTCTCATGAATTGCTCTTTTCTTCAGTGCTTGAGTTTCTTCACTCAAACACTGAATAGCAATAAGGCTCTATAGCTGCGGCTTACTACATGTTGAGCATTGGAACCATAACTAATGACTTTTTGTAGCAATTCTGCAAGGTATATGTAGATGTGGGAATCAAGCCACCTTTTGTTGTTGGTGGTAGGTTTTTGTTTTGTTCTTTTTTTTTAATGGAGTATCAGAAAATGAAGCTTCTTTAGACTGGCAGAAAATTGGTCGACCTAGATAAGTACTAGCTCCTCTGATAGGCTTATTGGAGACTATGCCAGTGGTTTTTCCAATAGGGCTCCACTTGATCATTTCAAGCAAGGATGGGCCACATTTAGACATCTGGTTGTTGGTTTTTAATACCTATTCATTTTATCCTGCATGCCACAAAATACTTGAAGTCCAACTATATTTTAAAGCCTGCACATTGCCCTACGGTCAGAAATCCAGCACAGCATAAATTGGTAAAAAAAATTCCCAAATTATTTTTCTTGAATAAAGAGAGTCATCCAGTGTGTTCTGGAGAGGACAGGCAGAGCATTGTATTTTCCAGGCTATGATCTGGGTACTCCTTCTGCATTGTGTCACATGAGCACGGGTGACCTTCATTCTGTAACTTCCTATTCAAATTGTTAGTGCCTGAGGCATTGTGTAGCCAAGACGATGCATCTACAGTCATCACTGAAATTTCAACAAATGCAATATTTTGATGAATTCAAATGGGCAGTCTTATCTTTTTAAACAAAGCTTTTCTGAAATGCCTTTCTAGATGTCACCTGTGTTCGTCAAGAGTGAAATTCCACACAAAGGTGAAGCATTTTCCTGTGACATAATGTCTGAGGAGAGAAGTCAAAGGGTTCTCAGTGAGACCAGTGTCACACTTCAGATGGGGTTTAGCAGGAGTTGCACCCCTCATTAAACAAAAAAATATAACATGTGAAGTTGATCTTTCTCACACAACTTCCATTTGTATCCAAATTAAAGTTGAGGCCTGCATTTTTCCTACACTTTGACATTTCAAATGAATTTGTAAGGTCACCTGAGATTAACTAAAAATTGCTTTCCAGGCTATCTCTATCTAGGCCAAGGGAAGCCAGCTGGCAGTCACTGGTTTAGCTAGGGTGTGCAAGGCACAAAACATTCCATCTAGTAACTTGAAGTCAATCAGCTCAGCATCATATTAATTCCCCCCCCCCAGGCATTCTTTACATGTTGTTCCTGAAGACCTGCTGTGACTCTTATTGTACAGTCTCTAATCTGGCTCTCCTTGTAACCTCCTCGGTATGTTGTAGCATTTTCTGTAGGTAATTACCTAGTTCTAAAGTAAGACAAATTGAAATGTCTATTATGGAAACAACCAGTTGTAATGCTCCTAAACAATAAGCCATGTGTAGGAAGCTTGTACATAGAGAACACACTTAATAACCTGGAGGCTGGGTGCAGCTGCCTAGTGCTTCAAACAAGTTCCTGTTTTAAATATTAGTACCGCTTGAAGCTACCAACTGACTTTATTACAGTTCCAAACACAAGCATAACATGCACACACAATGGAAAGGGATCTGTCTTAAACAGGCTTTTCTGCGAGGCTGCCAGCGTTTATAGAAAGATTACATTGTCAGAATCTTGCCATCTGTTATACAACAGATGTGCATTGGCATGAAGACAAGGTTCCAACCCCAAAGAAAGAGAGAGCAAGGTGTTCACACAGAGGTTTCAAGAAGGCCAGATTGTATCCTGCTTAATACCTCTTTGATCCCACAACTTGAGAAAATGACTTTTTTTGGATAACTCCTCGGTATTTGGAGATTATCCCAGGCTCTGTTTGATGGCACTTAGACCTCCAATCCACACAAGCAGCTTTTCAATGTCATATTTGGAGACTTCTTCCTGACGACAGTAGAAATGGTCAACCACTTATAACTACAGGCTCCCTTTGGAGACCCCATAACCATTGATTCTTCTATGTCATAGTTCTCTCATTTCTGCTGCCCATTACAGCAGCTGTTTGGCCATACCATGCATGTGGATTCTTCATTGGCTTCTCCCCTTTGCCTGCCTGTTCAAACTGTGTTGCCCTGGTGACACCCCTGCTCTCCCCACAAAGTGTCATGATCCAGGAGACATGACCATGGCTGGGACACAAACTCGAGGTTGCTTCAACACGTCCACCTCCAAGAGTTCCTTGAATTCTAGACCCACTATAGTGATGCCAACAGGATGTCATATGATATTCTGAAGAAAATGAGCACGGCTAAGATTAAAGTACTCCACTTTGTGAGCTTAGAAAGTGGTGAAGCCTAGGAAGAGGAATTGTGACCAGGGTTTAAAAAAGATTCAACTGAACTCTAGATCTTAACATACAAAGACGATCACTTGGGATTATGCCAAGCACTGTGACTTTCATACTGCTCTTGAAGTCCTTTTTTGCCCCTTAAATTGAGGGCCTAGTTCACTTATTGGAACTCAGGTACTACTCTAAGGTCACCTAATGCACCTAAGAGCCCGCATCTAAGGTTCACCATGTGCTCATTTAAGATGCTGGCTCTTAGGTGCATTAGGCCTCTTGCCTGTCCTGGAATCATATGTTTGTGGAGGTTATTCACAACAACCTCCCCCAAGTATTGCTTTGATCTGAATGAAGCAAACTTCATTACATGAAACTGTAAACTGGAGATCCCATGAGGGCATTCCTTTCCATGGTAACAGGATTCTGCCCTGAAGGCATAATCCCACCTACCTGAATTCAAAATTCTTCTACACACAAATTTAAATTGCTCATGTCCAGTCTAGAGCACATGTCAAGCCTATATACACCTACTCATGCACTAGTTTTGAGTCTCAACTCAACCTAATCTGATTCCATCTAATCCCATCCAGTAAATATGTTAATTTACTGAGTTATTCATGATTCCTATACAGGTAAGCTAATGGCTTAGTTGAGTAGCCTCCTTTGTTTCTCTGCTGCCTTGACAGCATTATAGCTTGACCTGCAGAAACAAGTAAACAAAGCCTTTCACAGCACAGAAAGATTATATCAACTTTTGCCTGTGAAATGTTTGAAAATTCTAATATGGAAAGACAGCAATGCCTGAAATTTGTTCATGCACACCAAACAGTTGAAATCATTACTGCAGGCAATGAATATATTGGTGTTCACTCCAAAATCCTATGTGAGGTGATATGATTACTGACCAGACTCTGTCTAGTTCACAGAACAACTGTGAAAATGGAAGACTACAACAAACTTACATTGCAACACAGGCTCCCACAAGGCACCATTCCTCCTTATTTGTCAGTAGCTCACTTCCAGGCTAATGTCACATATTAGGAGACCACGGGATTGATAGATAATTGTAATTTTAAGCAATGAATCCTGAATATACAACTGCCGCTAAAGTAAATGCAGAGGTCACCCTTGTTTCTTCCCCATGGCTCCTCCAGGTGTTACAGCATCTGCAACATCTGGGAGGGAAGGAGCATTTTGCTCAGGTTGTCAATTGTTCTCTCTGTTGCAAATTAAGCCTTGTCCATAAATGTTAGGCTTGTTTTAAAAAAATGAAGCCATTCCTGTTCTTTCCTCACGTCTCCCTCCAAACATTCTTGGCACATTTGTCACCCATTTATTTATTTGAAATATGTATATATCTTTTCTCCTCAAAAGAATCCAGATAACTTGAGGAGCACAGAAATATCATTTAGTATATTTTTTCAGTTTGCCCATCTAGAATACAAGTGTTCACATTTTTTTAAAAAAAGACATATTGGGGAATTATAGCACAAAAAGCAACCTTTCCAAGATCTGAAGAACTAGAAAAGTCCATTCCTCAGTCTATCAGTTCCTTTCTACTTATTTCTGGCCATGCTTCATAAATGACTGATGTGCTTGGTCCGGAATAACCCATGTCATGAAGGACAGAGGTTGAAATTTGCCTTAACACAGACCAGTGATGTCATGGTCCAACACTAGAAGCATATACTGGCACTACTGGTGGTATATCACACTTTTGCTTTAGAGCTTTATCTGGTAATACTAGGAATGGAAGCAGATTCCACACAGGCAAAAAAAAAAAAAAAAACCCACAAAAATATGAAGGCCAGAATCCAATTTTCTTGTGTCTACATCAAATTGCAGTACAGTGGACCCTTGTATAACAAACAGCTTGTATAACATAAAATTGGTACAACATAAAATATTCTGGAGATAGGGAAAATTTGCTTAACAGAATCACCTATGGGGAAAATCTGTACAACATAAAAATAGGATTACTCCATTTCCAATGCATTCTTATGGGAAATTTGTATAAAGGAAAATTTGCTTAACATAATTTCATTTGGAATGAATTAATTCCTTTATACAAGGTAACACTGTATTTACCACACTCAACTGATGCTAACTCATGAGATGCTGGTCATGTTACAAGGGGAAACCCCAGTATTATGAAATCAGTGAACAGCTAGTAATGTATTATTGGGCAGTATTCAGCATGGCAAGTTATCCAATGTACATGAGTAAACCACAAAGTACGTGTTGGACTTTGTATCTTTGTTTATTCATAGCCAAAGAAGAAATAAAGGATATGTATGTGTGCCATAAAGGAGGCAGGGCTCGCTGTGCAACTTAAAGCACTGACACCATGATACTATTGGCTGGCACTTAAAGCAACTACCACACTCTGCCTGATGTGACTGAGAGCAATCTTCGATCAAAGACTCGGATTATTTGAAAGTGTAGCATGTTTCAATGCAGTAAGTTGGCTCTCAAATTGTGCTGATTTTAAAACTTTCAGTTGTCACAAGCAAATCAACTTTCTTGTTTATTAAAAGTTAGTTACTTATAGTTACTTTTAAAAAAATGATGATTACTGCAATCCATAGTACACAACACTCTCCTCCCATTTGCTTCTCCATTGCCTAATGCCCACCTCAAAACAGAGCAGTCAGCGTCAGTGCTGCCTAACCCAATAGATCATGTCAGTCTTTGATATTTTGTGAGCACAACACCACATAACTAGGAAAACATTAAAGTTGCAATGGCACCACAATAAAGGTGTGAAGTTATTCTTCCCTAGGATAGAATAATCTTGATTTGGAGGTTTGCCTTCAAGAGCATGTGCAGAAAAAGGGGTGGGGGAGCAACAGAGAGATTTCCGAGAGTAATTCATGCCACATAGACATGGCACTACAATACACCAGTGCATTTTGCTGGTGTGTGAATAGATGTGCTTTAATCCTTAGCATCACAGTCAGCGAAGGACATTTTTAAAAAAAAATAAGAAGGGAGATCACCTCAGAGAAGCAAACACAACACTTCAGAACGTCTTGGGTATTTTCTGGCACCATCGGCATGATTACACCTTTGAAATTTTCAAAAGACTTGTGAAGAAAAGAATACCCCTGTTCAAAAATGATTTCCCTCATCTTGGAGATAATGTGGAACACACTGTAAAGGGAAGCGGTGGGATCCAAATAGGATAACTTTGGGAGAGAGAGGAGAAATATCCTCCCAAGGTCAAATATTCAGGATTCTAGAGGAAAATGGGGTTGTTTCTGCTGTTGCTGTTGCTGTTGCCGTTGTTGTTTTTCATTTCTGCATCATCACCACTGGACAACATTTGCTTTATATTTCATTTTGGAACCTAAAAATATTCTGGAGTAACAGAACAAATTTTGGAACCAAAAATATTCTGGAGGAACGGAACAAATCTAAGTCCATGTTTACCTTCCAATGATCGATCACAGAAAAAAAGAACAGCTAAATGCAAGGTACAGAAGTAGGGAACAGCCTGGGCTTGGGTGAATAAATGCCTTTAATCCTTTGGTAGCCCACTTCTGAAAAGAATGTGATAAAGGTTAACTGGATATTGTCTATCTTGATTTTCAGAAGGCTTTTGACACAGTCCCTCACCAAAGGCTTCTGAGAAAATTGCACAGTCAGGGGATAAGAGGGCAGATCCTCTTATGGACTGAGAACTGGTTGAGATCCAGAAACAAAGATTAGGTGTCAATGGGCAATTTTCACAATGGAGAGAGGTGAAAAGCGGTGTGCCCCAGGGATCTGTCCTGGGACCGGTGCTTTTCAATCTGTTCATAAATGACCTGGAGACATGGATAAGCAGTGAGGTGGCCAAGTTTACAGAAGACATGAAACTTTTATGTGTGGTAAAAACCAGAGAAGATTGTGAAGAGCTCCAGAAGGAGCTCTCTAAACTGGGGAAATGAGCTGCGAAATGGCAAATGCATTTCAATGTAGGAAAATGTAAAGTAATGCATATTGGGGCAAAAAAATCCAAACTTTATTTATCAACTCATGGGCTCTGAGTTATCTGTGATGGATCAGGAAAGAGATCTTGGTGTGCTAGTGGACAGCTCAATGAAGGTGTCTACCTAGTGTGTGGCAGCAGTGAAGAAGGCCAATTCCATGCTATAATTATCAAAAAGGGGATTGAAAATAAAACAACCAACATTATAATGCCATTGTACAAAATGATAGTAAGGCCGCACCTGGAGTATTGTGTACAATTCTGGTCACCGCATCTCAAAAGAGACATAGTAGAACTGGAAAAGGTGCAAAAAGATTGTGGCTAAAATGAATGCTGGGCTGGGGAATCTCCCTTATGAGGAAAGGCTAAAACATTTGAGGCTCTTGAATCTGGAATAAAGGTGCCTGAGGGGGGATATGACTGAGATGCACAAAATAATGCAGGGTATGAGTAAAGTGGATAGAGGGACGCTCTTCTCCCTCTCACAAAGTACCAGAACTAGGGGACATCCATTCAACCTGAGGGTTGGGAGAATGAGAACAGACAAAAGATTTTTTTTTTTATCCAGCATGTTGTTAGTCTGTGGAACTCCCTACCATACAATGTGGTGATGGCACGTGGATGCCTTTAAAAGGGGATTGGACAGATTCATGGAGGAAAAGTCAATCACAGGTTACAAACCATGATGGAGATATGTAATATCCAGTCTTAAAACCGGGGTACTTCAAGGGCCAGATGCAGGGGAATGGTATGAAGAGACAGATATCTAGTCTCGTGCACTCCCAGATGCATTTGGTGGGGCCACTGTGAGATACAGGAAGCTGGACTAGATGGGTCTTTGGCCTGATCCAGTGTGGCTCTTCTTAGGTTCTTAGGTTCTTATGTCCTTATAAAGTCCTATATGGCTCAGGTTCTTGATCCCTGACAGATTGTGGTCACCCTCAGGTTGACCTCCCATCCCACCTGCACAAAGCAATCCTTGGTTTTGTGGATGGCCACTCCAAGAGACACCTGAAAATTGACAACCAGAAACCAGGCCTTCACAGTAGTGTCTACACACACACACACACACACACACACACACACACACACACACACACACACACACACACACACACACACACACACACACACACACACACACACACACACACCTTGATTTGGAACTCGCTTCCAGTGGAAATGAGCCAGGTTCCAACCCTCTTTTAGCTTTAGAAAACAAATAAAAACCCAGCTTTATACCCAGGCCTTTGAAAGCCTCACCCCTTCTTAATTTAATTTTTATAATGTCTCTGTGACAGCCCTATGTCGATCATCATTAGTATATAATAGAGATGGGCATGAAATGATTTTTTATTTGTTTCATTATTCGTTATTCATTTCATTAGATAATGAAACGAATAATGAATGCCCCCTCAAAGGAAAATGAAACAAAACAAAACAAAATTGTTTCATTCATTTTGTTTTTCATTCCTGTCGCTGCCGGCCCCAGTGGAGGGGGCTTGGCAGCACCAATCAGCTGTACTGAGGCCCTTCTGGTTTAAAAAAATGCACCCTCAGCAGCTGCACTACAGCTGATCAGCACTGGGGGAAAATAAAAAAATTTAAAAACATTTAAACCACCAACCAGCCCGCGGGCCAGCTGGTCAGCGCTAGGGGAAAAAAATAAAAATAAAAAATGAAGCAAAACAAAGAACAAAACAATTTTTTTCAAAAAAATTCATTTAGTTCCTAAAAAATGAAACATGAACAAACAAAATGAAAAATGAAACGAAATGCCCTTTTGGCATTTCGTGCCCATCTCTAGTGTTTAATCAGTCACTTTTATTTCCATCATTGTTAGTGTTAAGTGTTTGCTAGATAATTGTTTTTAACTTATGCATATTGATATTTTGTTTTAGTACTTGTGCTTATTTTTGGGTAGACACACAGAGTACTGGCTCACCTCTAGTTCGGCAGGTTATAATTTAAACAAACAAACAAACAAGTTTGAATGATCACTGCTCAAGGTCATGTATTCATGTTTATGTGTATGTGTACTCTGGAGTGACATAGCTTGTTGTTCTCTCTGTATGACCAGTTACTCTTAACCCTAAGCCTCTCTATCTCTACCACTTCCCCTAATGTGAAACATACCAAGTGCCCATCCTGCAAGCAGACATGAGCTGATGATGGGTGAATATGCTGCTGGCATCACAAAGGCATCAATTGCCTGGGCTGGGGCTTTTAAACCACTCATTTCTGAGCATACTTTCTCATCTCACTCAAGTTTTTCAGGGACACTCCTCCTATCCATCCGTGGCATCTCTCACCCACCATTTCAAAGTGCTTCAGGAAACATGTCAACAATAACATGTGACCCCAACAAGGATGGCTACCATTTGTACTCCCCAAAGGCTCTGCTCTTGAGCCAGTCATCTGGGGGCCACAAAGGTCTTTTAATGCATGTAAGCCATCCCTTAAAAATGGTCAGGTGTCCTAATAACACTGTTGCCATTCAAAAAAGGTAGAGCGTTGTCATTAGGCAGCAGTTGGTGACATAGATAGCTGGGGCATGGCATTACAAAATCCCAAAGAGAGAGAAAGGATTGCTGGCCAGTGGGAGGAGAGGCTGGATCATGGGCATCATGAAACCATTTTTCTTTTGCTTACAGGAAAAACAGTGAATAAACATCTTACCATAACCTTGATTAAAATAAGGTGAAGTCACCAGAGACAATATGAAATAGCTCCTCCCTCTGCTTAGCAATTCCTTCTCTTATAGAGAACGTTGGCCATTTTCTCCTGGGAGCATCTTCAGCATCACCACCAAGATTGCTAGTTTGGGATGATGGGATTTGCAGTCTGGAAAACAACCGATTTGGAAAGAGGTGTTTCAGTCATTTCCCTCAAGCTTCTACAAGCTTTGGAGTTCAGCTCACATCAACCTCAGCCCATCAGGAATGCTGGGATTTATCAGTATAAAAAAAAAAACCTCCAGCTTGACTGTTTGGTGATTTCGAAACAAGTTTATTAATTTATTTATTTTCTGTTTTCCACAAAAGACCCACTTCTCTTTCACTGCAAGGACAAAGAGCAATGAACACAGAACTATCCCCATTCTGAGGGAGTGGCTGTTCTGCTGGAGGGTATTAGATTAAACTCTCAAGATTAGCAAAAGAAAATGCCTAGATTCATTCTACGATTAAGAACAGCATGCCTTCCCTGGGCAAGGATCTCAACAAAAAAGCACATTTGTCTTTGCCTCTATCTGCACCTGAACAAGGAGCTTCAAGGAGCACCAATTAAAGTTGCCCACAAAGACCGTTTCAAACGAAATCTCTTCCTGACACAAAGCAAACATTCATAAAAATTAAGAGGGAAGGACATTTTCACAGGAAAACCAGGGATGACATCCAGTGATATTGTCATTTGGGAATGGCATCTATCTAAAAAAAATTTAAATGCCTCAATCCATGGTCCTTTCGGCCAACCCCTTTATGGCCATCTTGCTTCTGGTTCAATGTTTTTGATATATATGGTTTACTAGTTGTTGTGTTTTTACTTATTTGTGCTTATCTATTATTTTGTGTTGTATTGTTCATGGGCTTGATTTCTATTCAGTTTTGTAAACCGCCCAGAGTAGCCGTGTAGCTAGATGGAGAGGTAAATAAATAAATAAATAAATAAATAAATAAATAAATAAATAATTATAATTGTCAATCAGAGATTCCCTAAGTGTCTTTTTAAGCAGGGGTTTCCAATCTTGGGTTCTCAAATATTCCTGGACTACAACTCCCAGAAATATTGGCCATTATAGCTAGTGGTGAAGGCTTCTGGAAGCTCTGGGGACCCAAAGGTGGCAAAGGCTTTACATCTTAGTAGTAAGAGTCAACTTGAAGGTTGATAAGCAGCAGGACCTGGCACCACACAGCTCCTTTCTGCCCTCCCAGCAAGGCATCTGTATCAGAAATTCTTTCTCTGAAAGAGCCCTAAGAAGGCTCTACCCATGCAGATTGAAGAGTGACCAAGGCTTTTTCCACTGTGTACCTAGAGAGCCAGAGTTTGGGCAATTTCCAATTATCATGGCTACTAGTATTGGTTGAAGAGAACTGTAGTAAAAACCAAAAACAGATGAACAAAAACATCCTTCCAAGCTCTTCCCAAGGCAAGCCAAAGGGTGACTATTTATGTATTTATTTATTAGAATTTTTATACCTCCCAATCTAGCTCAAGGGCTAGTCTGGGTGGTTTACAGACATAACAAAATAATAATAAACAGCAAACAGTGACAAATTAAATACAAATTTAACCAACATTAAATTAAACATACAGCCATAAAAATAAAAATAGATGTAAATAATCGACTACTAAAACTCCCTCAATTGCCCAGCTGCCATGGTGGCTTAACACTCTGGGAATTATAGTTCCAAAAAAGAAGAAAAGAAAAGACCTTTCCAAGTAATGTACTACCTAGGGCTAACACTACCATCAGGTAGAGTAAGAACATCACATGAGTGAGAAAGGGCCCCCAGTCTTTCACACTGAGCCCCCCACTCAAATATATATGTTCTCTCCCCCTGAACAGGAACCTTCCAGCAATAATACTTGTTTCTTGTTCTCTTGGCATATCTTGTTCATCTCTCTATAGTCACCTTCTCCCATTAAACCTCTTGACCACTGTTCTCACTGGCCCTCCAATGGCAATACGTCCTTCCCCTTTCACCTGTTGTCTGTACACTCTACCCCACAGAGGCCCCTTGTATCTTTCTAGATGTTTTGGACTTCAGTTCCCAGAAGGTCCAGCTGGAAGGTGATAAAACCTCTGGAAGGGACTCCCCAGTCCTGCTGCAATGGATCACTGCAGCAAAGCCATATGCATTTGTCTATATCAGTGGTACCCAACAGAGATGAGCACAAACTTCCAGTTCAATGGTTTATGGCAGTTCATCATTCAGAGAAATAGGTGATTGGTGGTTCCAAGCTCCACCACCTCTAGTGGGTGCCCACCCAGAGGCAGCACTCTGCCTTCCCTGCCTCACCTCCTTCAGGAACGACACTGTTCGTCTGAAGTACAAATAGACACAAGCTGCTGAAGTGGTGGTTTGTGCCTACAGTATCTCTCATTCCCAACCTTGGGTCCCCCGATGTTCTTGAACTAAAACTCCCAGAAGCCTTCACTACAAGCTGAGCTGGCCAAGATTTCTAGGAGTTGTAGTCCAAGAATATTGGGGGAGCCAAGGTTGGGAAGCATTGGCCTACAGGAATGTTGCAGTGAATCTGATGGGACTTTTTTTTTTAATGCCACCATAGACCCTATATTTCCGATTGAAACAGTAGCAGTAGGGTTTTGACCAAAGGGTGCTCCCCTGCTGCTGTTCTTTTTAATTTATATGTATATGTCAGTTTATTTGTTCTATCCTAGGAATGTTTGTTCAGTGAATTCTTTGAAGATGGGACTTAATAAATAAAAAATATAAATAAATCCCTGAGTGCTAGAGTGGGCAGCCCATGGCTAGGGTATCTTTGAAATCTGGGCCTAAGGAATTCCCCTGCCCTCCGGTTCATTCCATGAGCCAACTTTCAATGCTACACCTGAAACAGAGTGTGAGAAAAATCTTACCAAACTGTTCCACTGCCTACACATATTTTTTTTTGCATCAAAGCCGCTTAAAACCCAGAAATTATAAACTAAAATAATTCCAAAGTGATGATAGTCAACATTTCATTTTCAGCTGTGATAGCTTTGATTGTTCCACAGCAACCACAGATAAAAATCAGAGTAGGGAGAACAAGCCCGTATCTTTTGAACTGCAGCGTGCATAACAATTACTTACTGAAAGATTAAAAATTATTAATTACTCCACTGCAGGTAGGCCTTGCAGGGCTTAAAGAACATGTGCTGTTTGCACTCATATGTGTTCATTAATCATCGCCTATTACTGTAATTTTAATGAATGTTTATCTTATTTTCTTTGTGTAATCCAATTACTTTTGTTTTCTTAACCATCGTTAGGGATCTCTTTGTCTCCGGCATCCTGCCAATCAGTTCCCCTTTCGATGTGCCCAATTGAATTCATTATCATTAAGTTTCTTCTATTTCATACACTTCTGGGGATTTTCGTGAAACGGAATCTGAGAACAGAAGTAGTCCCGCAGCAGGGGGAAGATCAATGTGGATGGAACACCTGAGCAATTAGGTGCAATCGTTGTGTGCATGTGTCCCAGAAAAGATGCTTAGGTGTCTTTCTACATTTGTACTGTGCTAATGATTAGAACATCTGGCATGTTTCTTCACTGGTAACATTCATAACATCGGTGAAAGGATTCCTTTAGGGGATGAAAAGATATAACACTACATTGGACTTCGTTCAAATATTGTTGCATTTTTTCAAAAAAAAAATGATCCTGTTTTCTAAGCGTGCACATGGTCAAATTCATATCATGGAATTCTGCAGTAATTCCTGACAGTTAGGCTAGCACTAATTGGCACTTGCAGGATTGCACATGTTTTCTGCCGAGGGCAGAATTAAACATTACAAGGCTTATGGGATTGTTGTTCAGAACAGTAGCCAATGTTAAGTTGCTCTTTCCTTGGGGCCAACTCTACAATTAGGCAAACCAAGGCAGCTGATTTTGGTTGTCATGGGGTTGGGTGGGATATTAATTATTCAGTTTAAGTCCATTGTGGTTAAACTGTAAGGGGAGCGGGCACTTCTAGAATGTTCTGTATCACGCATCCAAGTAACTTAGGCCTTGAAAAGAAACCTATCCCATGTCCCTTTAAATGCAGATTAAATTTGTAGATAAACCGTGCCCAAAAATGCTATCCCCATGGCCACTGGGCTTTTTTTTGGGGGGAAACGGTAATGCCCCCTTAAGTGAGGTTTCCAAGACTTACCAGAGAGGTAGGGAATTTTTTGCCTCACTAGAAAAAAATCCACCTTTTAAGGAGGCAGATGTCATGGGACCACACAGATGATCTGTTTTTTCTTCTTCTTATAGCGTCAACCGGCTGTTCCTGGGGCCAATGGGGTGCTGTTTGTTTTTTTCTTTTATTTTCATTTCCCCCACCCCTAGTGCCAGTCAGCTGGTCCTTTTTAAATCCTATCACCACCTGCTGGCCATAGGGCTGAACTGCACTTTAAAAAAAACCTTTGTACGTGGCAACTGCTATCCCACATCTTCGGTCATGTGATGGGAGGAAGAGGAAAAGCCAGAGCTTCCGAAGATCAGGATCTTCCCCAGGTGAGATAGCAGCCCTAGTTATACTAATTTATTTTATCTTGCTGTTGTATCCATACATTTCCCCCATGGTCATGTGATAATATATATCAATGGAAGGGTTGACATTATTTTTAACTGTATCAATTCCTTTCTTTCTATTTGAATGGTTCTAGCAGGCTACACTGTTCTTTAATGTTGTGTTGTTCATTTTCTCTCATACACCTACAGCCAAAACAGACAGAATTGCTGGTAGCCAAAGGGGTGGAAATATCCAAAATTCATCACCCATCAGCCAACCTGGGTAAGAACTGTGGGAAATGTTGTTTAACAACAAGAGGGGGCTTGGGTTGCTCGGGAACCATTTATTTATTTATTTATTTATTTAAATTTCTATACCGCCCGTCTTTCAAAG
Organism: Phrynocephalus forsythii; assembly: GCA_029282475.1. NCBI lineage: Eukaryota > Metazoa > Chordata > Lepidosauria > Squamata > Agamidae > Phrynocephalus > Phrynocephalus forsythii. The sequence goes on from JAPFRF010000003.1 coordinate 16,700,365, forward strand.
GAACTCCAAGCAGTTTACAACAATCACTAAGCAATAACATCCATTTAATAAACAATCACAACACGAAACAAATAAAGAAAATAAAAGCTAATTTACTGGTGAAGCCTAAAAATAGTGTGACATGCAGAAAAGTGGTTCATCTCATCTCAGTGAATCATGTATGGAAACATACGGAGGTTTTTTTCTACACAGTTATAGCTTTCATTTGATGTTACAAATACTTTTAAATTGGCATCACATTAGTAGATTATATGCATAGGCTTCTCTTTTCTTTTGTCCTTACTTAAAATATCCTGTCTATTAGAAAACTTGGATCTTGTAAGAATCTTTGTGTAAATCTACATTACTAACTGTAATAAAAATGTATTATCAGTTTCCATATGCCAAACCTTCATTTTATCTCACAAGTAACCTCTGTTGACACTCGTAAATGGCAATATGGCAACATAGACTGTACTTTCTGTCACACATTATTATACTTTAACACAGGGGTCCTCAACCTAAGGCCCCGGGGCCGGATGCGGCCCCCCAAGGTCCTGAATCCGGCCCCTGGGACCAATTGCAACCCCCCACCTACCCCCTGTTTTGTTAGCAAGCCAGCCTCCGCAGCTGCTTTTGGACTGTGATCCGGCCCCAGTGGTGTCTGGGTGGTGGTGGACCGGCCCGCTGTTTGAAAACTTTGAGGACCCCTGCTTTAACACATGTAAATATTTTGCTTTGTATGTTAGTTGAATGAAAAAAGGAGTGCACAAATAAGTTTTACCCAAATATGTGTATAAAAATTCAAAACAAGGTTATAGAGCAGAGCACATGAATAAAGGTAAGGGAGTAGGGTGGGAGAAGGCAGTGGACTGAGGAGAATCTTTAAGACAGATCCTTTCAAAACCATGCAGTTTCACAGGCCTTTAAGCAGAACAGATAATAGAGGGACAATGTAAGGTAAAGGTTCCCCCCGCACGTGCATGCTAGTCGTGTCCGACTCTAGGGGCAGTGCTCATCTCCGTATTCAAGCCGAAGAGCCAGTGTTGTGCAAGTTCATGGCCATGTGGCTGGCATGGCTGCAAGGAAACACCATTTTTACCTTCCCGCTGTACTCATCCTCAAAAAAGGAGGAGAAAAGAGGATGCAGTTACCCATAAAATTGCATATGCAATTTAAGATGCTGCCTAACATTTCAAATTTGAGTGGAATTGAATCAAGTGGGGAACACCTTGACTAAATGACCCTGTGTACCTGCCAAGTCTGCTGTCTAGGAGCTCACTGCAGATGGGTTACCTCAAGGTTGCTGATCTATTTCCATATGGCTTTCTATCTTTAGATCAGACTCGGTCTGGACAGTCCACCAAATGGAGGATACCTTCATGTTGGAGATATTTCGACCTACATAGAATGCCTTTGAGAGGTCCTGAGAGGCTTTAGCTGGGAGGGAGTTGCTATTAATTTAAATTAATCGAGAAACAGTCAAAATTTTATCTTCAGCTCTGATTCTTTCCCCATCTTTTTTTCTTTTTTTAGCAACGTAGTCAGAAGAAAAGAGTGATGTGTCCTATGTAACCAGTCCATCAGTAATGAAGCTCATTAACCAGTTACGCTAATGTAACCAGTTTAAATTTTTCACCCATTTTGAAGTTTGTTCTTATCTATAAGAAGAACTATAAGTAAACTGAAATTGTTTATTCTTTCTCATTATCAGATTATCTGAGAGAATGTATTGTGACACTGTCAGTTGAGATAAACAAACAAATAAGGAGTGATCTACTGAGGAAGATTTGAAGTCAATTTGCTCTGTAGATTCCTGACTGAATATTTTATCCACTGGATAATTAGGAGTTGTTGTTACTGCTGCTGCTGCTACTGTTGTTGTTAAGCTGTAGTTTCCTCACACATTCTGCCCCAATACTTGCAAAGGAAGATTTTGGTCAGGTACCCCTTGAAATGGAGTACTGTCCTCACTAAAAGAGGGCATATGTCTGTCCACCATAGGAAAAGAACCACCATATGACAAGGAGGCATGGTTTGCTGACTCCCTCTAGCCCTGAATGGTTTCCATCACTGACATTTTAATGCAGAATCTGTGCCTCAATTTGGATTTGGAGATATGTGGCCTGTCCCATGCATCCCCAGTTTGGGTTTTAATGGCCTTCTCTGCTTTCTCGGTTGAACCGCTGGGGACAGGCACTGTGGCTCCAGTGAGAGGAGCAGCCCAGCTGTTTGCCAGGCAGAGGACCAGAGTCATGTCAAGAAAATCCACCAGAGAAATTATTTTCCATCTCCTGACCTTTGCATAATTGTATATTCTTTATAAATAAACCGCAGGAACAAGGAGGCCCCCTTTTCTTCCTCCTTGCAGAAAAGAAGGGAAGAAAAGTTTCATTTCAAGTAAAACAGCATTATTGATCAAAGGCAAAGGTAGCACCACATGTAAAGAAGGAACAGCTGGCAGTCACCTCTCTGTCACTTGCAAACACACTTCACACACAAAACCCCCACTTATTAAAAACAGGTCAGATCAGATTCCAGGTTCACTCTGCAAAATTAATGACAACCCTGCAATAAAGTAACAGCATGAATTTGAGCCTTGTAATACAACGTGATTACTAGCATTTTTATTAGCCGGGCTGGAGCAGCAGGCAAGGCCGGCTGGTATTTGACACACAAACAAGGATGTTACCAGGTGCTTCGCTCTAAAATGTCACATCAAAGTCACCGGCCCGCCAGGCTTGGCTTACACCTGAGCCAATTAGCTTGAGGAGATCAGAAGGGTCTTGGAAATGAATCCGATGTTTGTGTTTGTTTTTGTTTGGGGTCTTTTTTTTTTGTCTTTTTTGAGCAGGGGAGACACACTTGATCCCAGGTAAAAAGACATAAGGGGGAGGGGGGAGACATCAGTTGTTAAAATATGGCAACTAGAGGAAGAGCAGGGGTATTAGGAGAAAGAGCATAAAACAAATAGCAACAGGCAAACGCAAAACCACGCAACAACACCTGGCCTCTGTCTCACTCAATGTGTTTGTCAGTCTTTTGTTGGCAACAAAGGAGCTAATTGAAATGAAACAGTCTTCAGTCTGTTTGTTGGCACATCAAATATGCTGTAAGATATGTTGATTCTTGCGACTCTTGAATTATTGAACATCACGCCTTCCAGACAGAAGGCAAGGGAAAAGGCCTTCCAAGAAACATGATTGTGGAAGAAAGCGCACTCACACTACATTTTGCCGGAGTTCCCTTTTTGTTAAGGGTATGTAAAATTAAGAATGGAAATGCTCTGGGTCAGTACTGCTTCAAATCCCTTGGTGTGACCAACCACAGACCACTTTTTTATTGTGCTGGTGGATTCAACAGATTAGGACAGAAAACCAGTCTCTCTCTCTCTCTCTCTCTCTCTCTCTCTCTCAGTCTCTCTCTCTCTCTCTCTCTCTCTCTCTCTCTCTCTCTCTCTCTCTCTCTCTCTCTCTCTCTCTCTCTCTCTCTGTGTGTGTGTGTGTGTGTGTGTGTGTGTGTGTGTGTGTGTGTGTGTGTGTGTGTGTGTGTGAGAGAGAGAGAGAGAGAGAGAGAGAGAGAGAGAGAGAGAAAGAGAGTATGTGTGTGTGCTCTGAAGTGCAGGAATTTAATGACATCAACACTCTTTGAATGTATGCAGTTTTTCACCTGCAAAAGAAAGTCTGGAAGCCATTAATAAAATAATTCAAGTGCAAAGAAAGCAAACTTTTTTCATTTTTGTTTTGTTGTTTTTTCCCTCTGGGAGTAAAATACCTTTGCTTTAGATAATTGCGCTAAACCCTTTTCCGAATAACACTCATAAAAAGAAATGACTCATAAATATTTGGGAGGATATTAATCAAAAGAGTACTGATAAATAAACATTTCCCAAAGTTTTTGTTCTTAGCCAATCTCAAGACAGATCTTTTCCAGGCCATGAGTGGCTTGGACATTCTTCAGCTTCTCTATACCAATGTTGAAATACTTTAACCTAAGCATGGCCAAACTTCAGCCCTCCTGATGTTTTGGACCACAACTCCCAGAATTCTACGCTTAGACTGCCAATGGCAAAGGACTGTGGGAGTTGCTGTCCAAAACATCTGGAGGGCCAAAGTTTGGACATGCCTGCTCTAACCTGACCCCTGACCCCAGCCATGGGGTGCCCAATGGATGTCACTCCTCTGAGAGGAAAATGTCATGCCATGGGTAGGCAGTGCTTCTGTCCTTGGCTGTGCCATGTGCAAAATGGCTCTTCTTTGCATTTGCACAAATCACTACCAGGAAGGTGCCCTTATTGACAAGAGAAGCCTAGGTGACATATTATTTTCTTCATGGAGTTGCCTTCACATGAGAGTGGCTCATAACCAGAGTAAGGGGGTGACTTCCTTTGAAATGTTGGGGTGAGGCATCCTTCTGCCCCAGTTCAAGCTGTCCCTGCATCCATAGTGTTGTTTGACATAGAATCACACATTTTAAAGGAGTGATTCCCAACTTTGGGTCCCCAGCTGTCCTCAGACTAAAACTCCCAGAAGCCTCCATCACTAGCTAGAATGCCCAGGATTCCTAGGAGTTGTAGTCCAAGCAGATCTGGGGGCCCATGGTTGGGAATCAACATTTTAAAGCATCTGACATGGTTATTTTAATTTCATTTCCATTCCACTTTTCTCCTGATGAAGGCACCCCATGTTGTGTGCATGAGATTACATCCAATACACTACTGGTAGTGGCAACACTTCCCTTCATACATCTGAAAACCAGTTCTGGAGGGTTTCTCAACCTTCCAAAATGTCTGCTGGGAGAAAAATTGCCACAGCGAAAGTGGATTGCTCCCATCAGGTTTCTATGAGATTTTGGTATTCTGTCATCAAAAAAGAAATGGCAATGGGTTTTGCCCTTGAAATGAGAGAGGGTAAGCCTACAAAATGTGGATCTAGATCCCAGTAGATTTCCTACATGTGGCTGCTGCAGAAATAACGCCTGTAGCCACATAAATCACTACAGATTGTGTATATGACTCCTTGATGCACACGTTCTATTTCTCCAGTGAAATGTCTGTTTCAAGAATGCCAGGGCTGCTTCACAGAATGTAAGAGAATAGAATAGAATAGAGTTTTTATTGTCATTATGCATATGCAAGGTATGCACAACGAAATTAGAGTGCTGTTCCACAACACACTCTAAATAAGGAACCATACAAAACACATAAAACACATAAAACACCATACAAGATATTAAAAACTCTTAAAATCGCTTACAAAATTTAAAACACTACTTAAAAACTGATTAGGATGGTGCTAAAACTGTCGTGTTTAACTTTGATACCACTCTGGGATAAAAACTGTTCTTTAGTCTATTTGTCCTTGACCTAAGAGTCCTATATCTCCTGCCAGACGGCAACAGTTCAAAAAATTGGTGGCCAGGATGCAAAGGGTCTCTCAGAATTCTAGATGTCTTCCTCAAGCATCTGGAGTTGTATAGTTCTTCCAAAGGAGGAAGAGGACAGCCCACTATCCTCTCAGCAGTGTTTATAACCCTCTGGAGCGCCCTTCTATCTGCCACTGTGCAACTGGTGAACCAGAAACAGAGGCAGTAAGTGATAGTGCTTTCTATAAAGCCCCAGTAGAAGGTTACCAACAGTTTCTTAGACAGTTGTTTCCTCCTGAGAAGTCTCAGAAGATATAATCTCTGCTGGGCCTTCTTAACCAGTGCTTCAGTGTTGGCACTCCAGGTCAAATCCTCCTGTAGAATGACTCCTAAGAACCTAATGTCCATCACCCGCTCTACACAAACTCCATCAATAATCAAGGGCTGAGTGTCTGGTGTCTGGTAAGAATGTATCCTGGAGACCAACTGTCTCATAATGTGACATGCAAACACACAGGTGTGTAGGGGGGTATCTTGCATCTTGAGCATTCTGTCTCTTGTAAAAACGAAAGAACCAGGTGCATGTGTGCCTGTATTTAAGTCTAACTCTATGACCTTGCTTTCAGCATTATCTTACTTTAAAGTTTAAATTAAGGGCCAGGTCTCATTGAGATGAGGTGATCCTAATTTCAGGCCACAGGTGGTGTTCTAACCAACTTTATTTATTTAAAATATCTCTACTCCACCTTTCTCCTTAAAAAGGACCCATGGAGGCATAAATAGTTAAACAGACAATATTTAAAAGTTAAAACAATAAATAGGCAATTAAAGAGAATTAAACCGGATAAGACTTAAGCCAGTTTGCATTCAGGCAGGATAGTGGAGTGGGGAGTGCTGCACAAATATACATATGGTGAGACTAAAGCCTATATCAGCACCATCTACCTGTGAAGTCAGAGTGAGGAGGAGGACAATCATGCATGCTGCCTTCAGCTCATTAAAGAATGACGGGGTATGCAGTGGTACCTCTACTTAAGAACGGCTCTACTTACAATGAATTTGACTTAAGAGCGGAAAACCATTGGCGTTTTAACCACTGCCTTACAAATTTTAGATGCAGTTTGCTCTATTTACAATTTCTTATTTTTATTTATTTATTTATTTATTTATTTATTTATTTATTTATTTATTTATTTATTTCTTACAGCTGCTCTACTTACTAGTTGTTCAACTTATGAGCATGCATTTACAACTTATTAAAATTTATTTATTTATTTATTTATTTATTTATTTATTTATTTATTTATTTATTACATAAGTAGAGGCACCACTGTAAATGTAACAGACACACACATTTAATTAGATATATGCTACTGCAATTCTGGCAACAGGGCTGGACTGCAAGAATTGAGCCTTCAGATGCCTTCAGACCAAGCTGCAGCCTAAGGCTTACAAATTCACCATCTTCATATGAAATGAATTGCTCGGTGAACTGTGTTCCAGTTTCTCTATAACTGAAAATGCGTGTATAGTAATAATGATCAATACCGTTCCTTTGGGTGAAGATGAAGATCTTTATCCCTTGATGGAGAAGATCTATAGGAATGGTGGGCAAGATGTAGCCTTACAGATGTTACTGGGATGCCCCATCAATCCTCACCATTGGCTACGGCTGCTGCAGTCCAACACTCTCTGGAGAGCTCAGCTTTGCCCTGGGTTATCTATGTGGGTGAAATGCAGTCGGTCCATTTAATTTCACTTTATTGTATTCTGCTTTTGGGTTATCGTGTTTTTCATTATTGTATTGGCTGTTTGATGACATTTTAGGCATATTAGCTGCTATTGATTTAGTTTTACACAGTGACGTTGACTCTTAATGTGTTGCCATTGGTTTTATTTCACATCCTTCAATTTGATTGTTTTAGTCTTTCTTAGATTAGGCCTATTTCCTTGTTTCTTGTGTTGTTCCTCCAGTGTCAAAGATGCTGTCTTTATCTCATGGATGGGGAATGTATGTTTCATTTATTTATTTATTTATTTATTTTTGCATTTATATACCGCTCCAATTTCCCAAAGGGGAAAAATGGAGCATGTGCAGCCTCTACCCGATATTACAGAGGCCCACCCAATGGTATCCCTTCCCCTGTAAAAAAAAAAAGTACACCTGCAAGCCTCTAGGGCAGTGGTGGTGAACCTTTGGCATTCCAGATGTTTTGGACCACAGCTCCCACAGTCCTTTGTTGTTGGCAGTACAGGCTCAGAATTCTGGGCGTTGTGGTCCAAAACACCTGGAGTGCTGAAGGTTCACCACCACTGCCCTAGGGAGTGGGATTCTCCTTACAAACAAAATGTTTGTTGCACCTCATTTTGTTTAAAGAAAGGATAAGAATAGAAGTGGACTTCCTATGACCTCTGATTTAGACTGCAGTGTCCTGTAGGTTTTTTAAAAAAGGACCCCACAGATATACTAAGTTGGTCGTCCCTGCCCTCATTGCCTGCAGTTCAGTCCGGCATTTGAAGCATCAGGGTATCACATACGTGGAGGAACCAGAAATGCATGGACACTGGTATTTGAAAGTACGTTGTGAGCTTATTGGTAGGGGTGTGTGAATAGCATCCACTTCCATTCAGTCAAACAATCAGCCTTTATTGGCATACAGAAAAAAAGCAGCACAGTTACAATACAAATTCAAAAAGATAATGTTGAATTACAAAACTAGCAACTCAGTGCATCTCTGCCTCTCAGCCCTGACCAACTGGGCTAAAAAAACTGCCACATTTATTCCACTCCACCCAGTACACAGGATCAGTGCCTGTCACTATATGGAGTCCCATACAAAACTGCTAATGGGATGGCATTGCATCTAGCGAGAGTATAGGCCAGTGTTGGTAAACCTATGGCCCAGGTGCCAAAGGTGGCACTCATGGCCTTTCTGTGGGTACGCAACATTGCCCCTTCACAGCCACCTGTATTCAGGTTCAATTACTCTGTTGGCACTTTGCAAAAAATTAATGGGTTTTGAATTGCAGTTTGGGCACTCGGTCTCTAAAAAGTTCGCCATCACCGGTATAGGCTCTCCCATTCATCGTGGCATTTTAACAAGAAGGTAATGAACAGTGTGCTCACCTTGAACTGGGATCTGCAAGCTCATTGGTGAACATATTGAGTTTGCTGCAGTCTGCAAATCCTGGAATTGTATATCTAGAAACCTGTGTTTTTCAACTTGTATGCTTCCAACTGTTTTAAAAGAAAGTTTTAAAACCCCGCACCATTCTCCCCAATATGCCCAATGGGGGAGGGGAGAGCATGAGGTTTTAAAACTTTTTTTTTTAGCCACCAAAGTAAACTGTGTCTGCAGCCATCGCTTATTTCGGCGGCTAAAAAAAGTTTTAAAACCCAGCATCATCTCCCCCAATGCGACCAATAAGCCTGGAAACACACTGTCAAAAGGATTCCTGACTGAAAGGGATTACCATTTCTACAGGTGATTGTTCTTTCCTGAAAATACTATCCTGGAACATCGCGGGGTGGAAAGGGAAGTCCAATGATACAACATGCCTTAGATATTTAAAAGAATTTGACATACTCTTTTTGCAGGAAACGTGGGTGCAAGAACAATTGGGGGAAAGGTGAGGGGTTTTTAAAATGCATTGAGCAATGCATTCCTATGGGGAAACACTTTAAAAAACCTGCACCTCCCCCCCAATCAGAGCGTGTTGGGAGGGAAAGGTGTGGGTTACTTAAAATGTTTTGAAGCCACCGAGGCTGCCTCAGTGGCTCCAAGACATTTTTAAACCCCACACCATCCCCCCATGCACCTGATTGGGGGGAAAGGCACAGGGTTTTTAAAATGTCTTGGAGCCACTGAGGCAGCCTCGGTGGCTCCAAGACATTTTAAATGACCTGCACCCTGCCCCCCCTCCCTGATTGGGTGCATTAGGGGGAAGGTGCAGACACAGTGTTAAAAATAAAAAAAGATTTTTTAAAAAGTTATTTACAATGAAATGAAAAGAAACGAAGCCCAAGGAAACGAAAAATGTAACAAAATACAATTTTTGCATTTCGTGCCCATCTCTAATTGTGACCCTTTCCAGGGTTTTCGAGGTACAGAATACACAAGTGGTTTACCCTTCCCTTTTTCTGGGGGCACCCTAGAAAACTTTATTGATTTAAAGCTTGCCTAAGCCTTCACATGTTGCCTCTTCTCCCAGGAGGCAAGAGTGAGGAATCAAACTCCCAACCTCAAGCTCTGTAGCTACTTCCCAAACTATTGAGCTATCCAGACAGCTGATTCTTGATATGCACACATCTGCAAAAAAGGAAGAGCTATATTACCAAAGCATAAATGCCAAGAGAAGTCATAGATGCACCCCAAATTTGCATATGCTGTATATCAGGCCTGTTCAACTTTGAACAGACCAAGGTCTACTTTTTCTGGCCCAAAGTGCCTGAGGGCTACTACACTAAAATGGCCCATTGCAACCAGTCTTAAAACCATGTCACCCAAGGAACATCAAACAGCAGGCAGCCCCGGTCACCAAATAAGTTTTGCTGCTTTTCTCCTCCACTAGGAATTAGTTGTCTGTCAAGCTAATGGGGGTCTCATTTTTTCTTTGATGGTTTCGCCATCCCATGATAATTTGCATTGTGATGAGATAGCTGAGAACATTGGGATGTAGTGGGGTGGAGTTGTGACACTCCATTGTATTAGATGCAGTTGTGTTGCACCAAATCGGCAGCAGTCCACAACTACAAGCGTTTATACACGACCCCTAAGCTCCGCCGCAAATGGCTGCAAGCTCCGGAGATTTAAAATATTTCCCCACCAGCTCCGGAGTTTGCAGACAATTAAGTGTGACACCACCCAGCGCACGTTTCTTGTACCTTCTCTCTGGAGGTGAAAAATATTTGATGCGGATGTGCTGGGCTCTCCTCGCTTCTTTTTGTTTTTGTTTTTTGCCTCCTGCCCCTTTAAGAGGAACCAGGAAGTAACCGGGCTCCACCAACACTGGGAGGTAAGGTTTTATTCTTTTGTCCCTTTTTCCTCCCTCCCCTCACGCAGCCAGCAGCCAGGAAGTAGGGAGGGGTGGAGACACAGAAGAGCGACAAACCCCTAAGATCTCTGGTCCGAATTTAAGGGGCCAGCAGATCTTAGGGGTCGTGTAAAAAGGCCCTACGTCAGTTTATTAGTCTTTGAGACTAGGCTTCTTTGTGTTTATGGAGAAAGTCTGATGTAATGATGTGCAGCCAAATGTAGCTCTAGTGTCTGTGAAGATTCTCAGTCATCCAGGTGAGGTTATTAGGAGGCTGAGGTTGTGAGATTGATCTAACAAGAAAAGAAGTCCAGTTGCCATGACTCGACTTCCAGATGTAGCTTTGGTGTTTCATGCCATTTGGAAACCTGTTCTACTGGAGTTCCTGAGCAGTATCTATAATTAATTTCACTCAACTAAATGCAGAGATGTCTCTACTTCAGACTTCCAACATGATATCAAAACATTTACAAGCAAAGGGGGCAGGATCAACAGCATGTGTTTCAACCCCCCTCCCCTTCTCAATGTGTTCATTTCCATGAGAGCACTATGGAAGCATGTTCTTTTTCTTCATGCATTAAGCAACCGTTTCAGTAGAATAGAGAATGTCCAAGCTCCTGTGGAATCTATATTTGTTTACAAAATTATCCTTCGAACCCCACCCCCCAAAAAAGAATCAGAGATGTGTGGTTTCAGGAAGAACCTCTTTACCCTTTGCCTTTTGTGCTTCTTTGTGTGTGTGTGTGTGTCAGAAGCACCAAAATATACCTAATAGAACTACAATACGAAATTAGGCAATAAACTGTGCACATTTTCCTGAGTAAAATGTGTAGCCTGCACACTGTAATTAAAAATTGTAAACTGCCCTGAGACTACTTAAAGTGGTATGGGGCGGTATATAAGCAGAACACTTTGCTTTACTTTTTGAGGAGCATCAAGCACATTGATGGGATGGGATCCCTGTTCTTGTCCACAGTCACAAAGGACTGTGTCAGTGCAAAACCTCCATTATCTCATGTTTACCTTGGCTGTCATAGTTCCAGTCTGTCACCTATCAAGTGACTTCTCTGTGTGACCAGAGGGTGGACTTGCCTGGATTTCCCTTCCATTTTAAGAGACAGGGACATTTTTATTTCCACATTATAACTGGCTTTTTCCGTTGCTTCTTGTGTTTGTGCTGCTATGTCCCATTAGATTGCTTGTAACTTATGGTGACCCCATGAATTAACGACTTCCAAGAGATCCTATCCCTGTGACAGCTCCAGTACCCATGGAAGGCTCTATAGCTTAGATTTTGAATCTAGGAGAGAGAGAGAGAGAGAGAAAAAGGCTTTATTGACTCAGTAAAAGAAGCCACAGCCCATAGTTTGCAAGACTTGTTAGAGCTGGGATGCTAACACGGCTTTCAGACTGAAGGTGGTGACTTATTTTATTGAGTCAATGAAGCCATTGGTATTGTTCCTAGATCGAAAAGCTTAGATGTCCATTCAAATATCTCACTCTGGGACTAAAACGTTTTCAGTCCACCAGAAGTTTATCTCAACAGAGCTTGCTGAGACACTTAGGTATCAACGTGGGTGATGGATAAAGCTATAATTGCATTATTGGTGCCAAAACTATCTGTCACTTTACAAGCCAACCTCTTGTCCTGCATTTAGACAAACCAATGAAAGCCCAACTAGGGAATGGCCCGAAAGTGCCAGATTTTGTAGTGTGGACTGAAGCTAAACAGGTCTATACCTAGTCAGTCCCTGAGTAGAAGACCAGTGTAATCTGGGCTTCCTAAAAGAAAAAGCAGAAAGGAAGGAAGGAAGGAAGGAAGGAAGGAAAGAAAGAAGGAAAGAAGGAAGAAAGGAAAGAAAGAAAGAAAGAAAGAAAGAAAGGGGGGATAGACCACTGCTATGTTTTTCCAGATGTATAAAAAACAAAAAGCATTTGTAATGTTCTTGAATCTTGACTATTGTGTGTTCCTTGAAGAGACACATACACCCTTTCCCCCCTTCAGAATGCAATGTGGTTAACACAGTCACTAATGCACTTGACTTCCTTTTTCCTCTCTGGAGCATATTTCTCTTCAACAGATGTTTCCCAAATAATTAAATGGTGTTGAGCATGCATTATTGACAATCTCAATGCCTTGCTAATGTACTCCACACTTAAAGCTTCCCCCCACACCTTCCAACAGCGGGACTGGGTGTTGAGGAATGTTGTGCTTATTGACAAATAATTGCCGTAATGGACTTGGATTTTTAAATGGGATGAATGGAAAATGGTGATAATAAATAAATAATCATTTATTGAAAGGCTGCTTTTGGCATGCTTTATTCTGCTGAGACAATTATGGATGCTCAGGCATGCTGTATTCTGCTGAAACTGTCTCTTAAGACATGGAGTGAAACAAACATGCTTCTGTCACTCCGTAGACTGTCACAGTTTTAAAATATGTGCAGGCCTCAGGCCTCACATATAGCTGCCTAGATGCCCTATGCACATCTGATCTTGCCTGATTTCAGAAGCTAAGCAGGGTCAGCCCTGGTTAGTACTTGGATGGAAGACCACCCGGGAACACCAGGTGCTGTAGGCGCCGGGAGTAGGAACTGGCAAGCCACTCCAGTATTTCTGCCAAGAAAACTCCATGGACATGGGGTCACATAGAATCAGTCATGATTGCAATGACACAACACACACACACACACACACACACACACACACACACACACACACACACACACACACACACACACACACACACACACACACACACACACACACACACACATTACATATAGAAGGAGCACTCCGTCCCTGCTCCTGCCCTTACCACTCCCATTACTTTTGTACAGGCAGGAAGCAAGGGGCTTAATGAAGAACTTTGATATCCATGGAGGCTCTCTAGATTCATTAGGATGCTAATTTTCCTGCGTCCCAACTCCCATGCAGAGTTCCTATAGGGAATGGAGGCTGTCCCACTTCAGATCTGCATCTTCCAGTTTAGGAGCAGATGCTACTCATGACACCATCCCTAGTTACCACTAGCACCCCATTCAGAGAGTAAAAAATGCAAGACAGCTGGAACAGTCCTTAAAGGCAAGTGAGGAGCAGGTCTTCTACAATATAAATAGTTCTTAATAGCCCACCGGGGTACAAATTATCCTTGTAGAGTTTGCATTACAAATGGGGTACATTGTGACTTTACACTGCCCTTGGAAAAAAATCAATTGCATGTCCTAAATGCTCTGCAGAATATTGGCAATCCAGAAGGAAGAGGGAAAGTTGGATGGAGGTGGGTGTCACCATAGTTGCTGCTAATTAGAAAGACCTGGAGCTTTAACACTGAATCCTGCTAAGCTACACCACTCATTCATAGACTGAACTCTAATACCTATGGTTGAATCCCATTGCTTATGATTTGGGGGAAAAGATCTGAAATTGATGGACGGACAGAGAGGCAGATGGATGGATGGATGGATGGATGGATGGATGGATGGATGGATGGATGGATGGATGGATGGATGGATGGGTTGGTTGGTTGATTGTTTGGTTGGTTGGTTGATATATCATCCCATTTAGTGCATGGCACCATTCTGAGCAACGTACATGTAAAACCCTGAATAGAAAAACAATGATATGATCAAACATAATAACAACCAAACAATATAAAGCAAACATAGATAAGGCATTCAGCCCAGTTGGTGCAATGAATAAGAGCAGCAACAGAAGACAGGCAAGTTCAGGAGAAGGTGACACAGGCCGCTTCTTGGAAGATATGTGTTTTCAGCAGCCTTGTAAAATCAGAGTGGAAGGGTATCTGGCATAGCTCTTTTGGAATATGCTTCCAAAAAGTTGGTGCCACCACCAAGCAGGCCCATCTTTTTGTCAAAGATTTTCAGGCCTCCTTCAGGGTAGCTTCTTGAAGGAGCATAGCCAGTAAGGATCTGACAGGTGGGCAGATGCCTTTGGAGAGACAGGCTCTGTCAATTAATATGGCCCCAAACTGTGAAGGAGCATGGTGGCTCAGTGGACTAAGGCTTCAGAAAACTGTCGGCTGCAAAGTCGGCAGCTCGGCGGTTCGAATCCCGGGTGCCACGCAGCGGAGCGAGCTCCCGCTGATAACCCCAGCTCCTGCCAACCTAGCAGTTCGAAAGCATGCCAATGCAAGTAGATAAATAGGTACTGCCATAAAAAGCAGGAAGGTAAAACAGTGTTTCCTTGCAGCCACACCAGCCATGTGGCCACGGACTTGCACAACACTGGCTCTTTGGCTTGAATACGGAGATGAGCACTGCCCCTAGAGTTGGACATAGCTAGCATGCATGTGCAGGGGAAAACCTTTACCTTTACATATCAGTATCTTGAACTTGATCCAGAATGCAAGCAGTAACCAGTGTGGGTGAGCCAAGACAGGGGAGATGTGATCAAATTGACTCATGCCTGCCCGGACCCTGTCTGCCACATCCTGGACATATTACAGTCTCCAAGTCAGTTTCAAGGGAAGCCCACATACTGATCATTGCAATTGTCAATCCTGGAGAACACCAACTCATGCACCAATATCCTGAGAATGGCTTCCTCGTGGTAGAGACAGAGCTGGGCATGAAGCCTCCTTTGATTAAAGGCTGACTGGGATATGGCTGCCATTAAGGAATCACAGGAGAAACTGCTGGATAACTCAGTGGTTTAGGTCTCTTGCGGCAGAGCCAGAGGTTAGGAGTTCATTTCCCCACTGTGCCTCCTTGACGGAGGAATGCTGGACTGGAGGATCCTTCCCAGATCTGCTGTTCAAAGGTGGTAGTGGTTATTATCACTCCCAGGTTCCAGACTCAAGCCTTTAGTGGCAGGTCAACAGAATGCAGCCTAGTTATACTGTGTTCCAAACCACAAGAGGGACCCCTCCAGGAGGATGAACTCCACTTGAAACTGTGCCACTGCCTCCAACCCTGGGTGGGACTTCTTGGCCCAGGCGAACGCGGCTGGGAATCCTCCACAGCTGCCGCCTACAGGTCGAGCCGCCTACAGGTTGAGCCGCTGCCACCGGGGGAGACAGCAGGAGGTCCACAGGGGGTCCACAGGGGGTCTGCAGGGTGTTGGCCAGTCAGCTGGCCATCAACACCCCCCAAGAGTCCAAGAGTCCACAACGAGGTGGTCTGCCGCCAGCCGTCAGAATGAGGAGACTGGTAGAAGCGGGCATGAGCCCCAAACACAGAGGCTGGGTGGAATATGGGCGCTCCGTCAGGCAAGCATGAGGGGTGAAGGGGGAGGAAGGAGGGACACTGCAGCCCCCCATGGCCACTGGTGAGGGCCCAAGCTGTATTAGAGGGAAAGATCAAAATTAAATGACAGGAAAAAACAAGTAAAACAGGGACATGCAGCGCCACCGCGAAAGGCTACCACTGCTGCCCCCCATCTTGAAAAGCTGTCTTACGTGGGCTGGTCCACTCCAGCACCATATTAGAGCATGATCCTCAGAACGAAATCCTCAAGGTCAAAACCTGAGATCTGGCAACCGTACCCAAGGGCCCAGCTCAAGGAAAACAACATCCTGAGAACAAACTGCCCAACAACCTTGAGTTGTAAGATCCTTGTCAGGTCTTTCTTGCAGGATTACCCAACTTGTGTCCTATGGAGTAGAATACATTCCACTAAGGTGCTCAATAAACTTTTTGTCCTTTCTGCCTAGCCTGGCTGGCAGTAACAGCAGCTGGCTGTCTATGACACAGTGCTCACAATAATGGTGGAGGACCTGCACTCAGTTTAATGAATCTCAGCCCTGTCCAGATTCACAAAACTTTTATTTACTCTAGTTGAATATCACCAGAAATGGTAAAAGTTCCAAATTCCACCCAAGATGAGAAATACAGCCAGTGTGGAGGATCATTTAACTATGGCTGATGCTAGACCCCTTGTGAAGTGAGCCCTGAATCATATGCCTCCCCTGTCCCCAACCCTTCTTCTCCTAAAGCAAATCATGAAGACCTGACTTGTTCTATCAATTCATTTAATAATAAATTGAAATCCAATGGTAGCATTGCTTTAAATGTGGAATCAGGGGTTATTTTATTTTAATATTTGTGAGTTATTCTTTTCTGATGTGCCTAAAGCCACCACCACCCAATAGGTAGACATTTTGTCTCCACAAATCTTCCATGTGGCTAAAGACTGGTCCATATCAACCAACTGAGCATCATAACTAGGAGGAGAAATGAACCTGGTTCTCTTCAGGTGTAATTCTGCCTTTCTGTATTAAAAATGCAATTTTAATAGAGTCTTCCATTTCTATTTTCTTAATATGCTTGTTTCCATGTCTGCTCTGGAAAGTTTGCCAAATATTTCATGAGGTTCACAGGAATAATTGAAATATATATATTACCAGACTGGGAGTGCTAATCTTTCCAAAAATTCAAGAGAATATTACCATTGTAACAAAGGGAAAGGCGGGGGGAGCCTCCTACCCTTCTTATATTAGGTGGCCAAGCTAAAATAAAATGAAGCTGCATTTTTCTCCTCATTAGGATTTTATGATATTATTATTATAATTAAGCTTCCCATTAAATTTTGCTCATGGTTTTATTGAGTTACTGCTCCCTACAGATTTGAAGCATATTTAACATATAATTACAGCAGTTCATCTCTAGATGAGGATTTAGAATGCAGGGTTGCAGGCTCGCACCTCAGGTTCTTAGAAATTAAAAAAATCAGCTGCCAAATGGAAAAAGGGCAAGTTCCTGGGAAACCTATTAATTAAACTAAGGCGGAAGGAAGGATATTGTTCTCGAATTTAATGGAGGGAATAGAGATGCCACAGGGACCTGGCCAAAGTAAAATTAACATGCATCACTGAAATAGGTTATCATAGCACATGGTCCCAGTACTACTTACATTTGTAAGGTCTTCTGCTTTTGAATACTGAAAGAACTGGAAGGGATAATGGTGCAACAAGAGCTCTAGGACTCAACGTTCCCCCCAGCCTCATGCCCCTGCCGATGTTCCAGACTACAACTCCCATCAACTGCTGCCAACATGGTCAAAGGTCACTGAAATCCAAAACATTCCATGTCCACCAGGTTGGGGAAGTCTGGACAAACTGATCTGCCTGATGGATGCCTGAAAAGACATAGCATGGGGGAAGGGATCTCTCAGGAACTTTCAAATGAGATCTCTACATCATAGTGGCAGTTCCTAGGGCATCCTCTTAAGATGTCCATCACCTTAAGAGCAAAAAAAAATGTATTTTGAAGCAGCTAGTTACAAATAATAAATCATTTAGTGAAGCTGCATTCTGTAAATAAAAAAGGAAATGGAAATGTTGGGGCATACCTCAAAATGTGAAGTTATATCTGTGATGGATCAGGAAAGAGATCTTGGTGTGCTGGTGGACAGTTCAATGAAAGTATCTACCCAGTGTGGAGCAGCGGTGAAGAAGGCCAATTCCATGCTAGGGATCATCAAAAAGGGGACTGAAAATAAAACAGCCAACAATACAATGCCATTGTACAAAACAATAGTAAGACCGCACCAGTACTGCATACAGTTCTGGTCACTGCATCTCAAAAAGATATAGTGGAACTGTAAAAGGTGCAGAAGAGAGTGACTAAAATGATTATCAGGATGGGGCACGTCCCTTATGAGGAAAGGCTAAAACATTTGGGGCTCTTCAGTCTGGAAAAAAGGTGACTGAGGGAGGAATATGATTGAGACGTTCAAAATTATGCAGGGCATGACTAAAGTGGGTAGAGGGACACTCTTCTCCCTCTCACAAAACACCAACACTAGGGGACATCCTCTCAAATTGAGAGTTGGGAGAGAGAGAACAGACAAAAGAAAAGACTTCTTTACCCAACATCTTGTTAGCCTGTGGAACTCTCTGCCACAGGACGTGGTGATGGCATCTGGCCTGGATGCCTTCAAAAGAGGATTGGTCAGATTCCTGGAGGAAAAGTCCATCACAGGTTACAAACCATGATGGGGATGTGTAATCTCCAGGCTTAAAAAGAGGGCACAGTACTTCAAAGGCCAGATGCAGGGGAGTGATATCAGGAGACAAATATCTAGTCTTATGCACTCCCAGAGGCATTTGGTGGAGTCACTGAGGAGAGACAAAGATAGGGTTGGGAGCGCTCAGGGACAAAGTCAGTTTTTGTACCTCCTGCCCCCCCCCCAACTGTGTCTCACCCACCAAGCAAGGGATACCTGACTCTGGGGGAACAGAGGGTGAGGGTGAGAAGGGTCCTTCCTGTGCAAGGCTCTCCTGTGCAAACCACACAGCATGTGGATAGCACCAAGCAGGCAATGTTTTTTTTTCCAAGCAGCAGCTTTAAATTATCCTGAAAAATCAAAAATGGAAGATTCCTTTCTAGAAAGACTTTATTATTATTATTATTATTATTATTATTATTATTATTATTATTATTATTATTATTATTATTATTATTATTATTATTATTATTATCTATTGAATACTTATATACTGACTTTAACTGTAAATATAAGAAAAATAAGCCATCACCCCAAAACTGAACACTGTGCAATAAGCTCTCTTTCCCAACACAAGTAGAAATTAAGCTAAGTACAAGAAATCTAAATGATGGCAGAACAGCTGACTCCATTTCGCAACTAGCATGGACACCAGAGCTCTTTTCATGCTCCTTTTAAAAGTTTGTTCTTTAGCATCATCTTAAGAACCCAAATATTCTTACATGGGACAATAGAAAGGATGGAAGCAGGAAGTTAATTGCCTGATGTTGGTGTTAATATCCTCACTCCTGGCCTTTCCTTGTTGAGGATTCTGGTGAGATTCAGCCTACCAAAGAAAATCTTCAAGAAACCACAGAACTGATGAACACTGGGAACAAATTGCCCCAAACTCTGCTGTAAGACAAGCAAAAGTGGTACCTTTATTAGGCCACTGAAAATAAATTTCAAAAACTAAACTTTTGAGATTTACCAGTTTCCATCAGGCTGTGCACCAATATATTGTGGATAGTGCATGGGAAAATACACACGAAAGGCCAAAAAACACAAGTCCAACAAACACAAGTCAAGAATGTTGGCTTCAAATTGCACCCCTGGTGGCTATTGAATGGATTTTCTCCCATAAGGCAACAATCAAAGCTCTGCCATTCCCCACCACTCCCTCATCGCTTTCCTCTGTCCATTAAGGGTCCTATATGGCTAGGAAGAGAGGTTGTGCAGAAATGTGGATGTCCCCTTGAGATTTGTCTCATGTAAGACAAATTTTGGAGGGGGAATGGAAATTTGACTGAGGGAACCATGAGATATCAGAGTATGGTAAATGCAGTGAGTGTTTTTTCAGGAGGAGTTGGTTTCTATACTTCAGAGATTGCAAAACACCATAATATGACATGAAGAGAGAAATGCTCATGTGATTTTAAAAAAATCCAGCTCTTTAATCTGTCTGATAACCATTACTCCATGAGTTTACACCCCCCTCCTCTCTCTCTCTCTTCCCACCACCACCAAGTGTTTCAGGGTTAGATAAGCAGCAAGAGGAAGCTCAGTTATGTGCATCACAATATCTCTTTGAAGCCAATCACTGAATCAGCCAAGGTGCACCCCAGCTGCTTTTTCCACAAACTAACAGAAAACATTCTTTAATAAACATTTATGAGCTCATTAGACGGAGCCATCCCTTTTCCTTGGAACAATATGGCTGCCAGGGATTGCGCCTCAAGAGGCGTTCTACCTGAATGCACTTTTCCGGAGTGATGAGCCTCGTTCCGACAGTTGACTTTTTACGTCGAGATTTTGCCTGGCATGCCCAAGCTGCTCGCATCAATATATTATTAAAGGGGGTGGGGAGAGGCGGTCGCAAACCTGTAACGCTACCAGAGCTGCTGTTGGCATACAAATGGCATCTGTTTTCTCCATTGTTTTCCTCCAAAGAAGATCCACCGCCAGATAGCGTGGAATCTTTCGCTCACTTCACAAACACACTTAGCGGCTCTTTTTGTAGTTTGGGGACTGACCCTTCTGTCCTTAGTGCTGCCTTTCTTTAGTATGAATATCCTAAACAGCCCCCTTTCAATGACGAGAGAGAGAGAGAGGCAGAACCTCTCCATGGTCCCTTAGTACAAACATGCATCAAAACGTTACTCAGTGGGTTTGCATAGTAAACACAAATGGATATTGTTTTTGACATCTTGTGAACTTGTCTCTTTCCCTTGTACCTTGAGAGAACACAGGACCTTCTAGGCCTGTATGAGGCGTGCTGCATTTTTAATGATGGTCCCTGAAAAGGCAGGGCAGCAAGATCTTGTCACCTTGGCATATTTTATCCCTGATCAAACATTAGTTGGCAGCTGTTGGGAAACGTGTAACACCGTCTCATTGACGCCAGCTGCCGGTTTGGTAGCAAGAGTGCACGATCTCACCCAGCCTATTTTTAGCTTGTCTCTCACCCTTGCTACCCATCACAACAGCCGTGAATCCTGTTTGTGATGCCACTGGTGCCTGCTTAAAGAACAGCAACAATTGCCAATCACAAGGAGGCAAAAGACAGCACTCGACAATAATATTGAGCAATGTTTGGTTTAACATTGCCACAATGTGTTGAATAGCTAAAGGGAAAAGGGGTATGAATCAAAATTTTCCCACAAAATTGGTGAATTTTGCTTCCGCCTCCATTTAAATTTTGCAAGTTATGGTTAATTCTGATTTGAAATGGAAATGAAATTCTCAAGCACAGGCTGAAAGACTGGGACGTTTGCATTAGCTGAAATGGGAACATCATCTGCCACCCTCTTCTGGCTTTTGTCTGAGTTCAGCTGAAATCTTCACAGTAGTGTGGCATCGGATAGGTTCCAGCAATACTATATTATTATAAGCCATCTCTTTTGTGATGTATAATAATTGGAGATGGCATGGGATTTAATGGGTATCAAAAGCCATTATTTATTCAAAAGACCAAAGAACACATACATGCATAACACAGAGAGAGACAAGCAGATGCACATAAAATGACATAAACAGAATTAGAAATCCACAGCAGTGTACATTCATGGGTCTTCCTTACAAATACAGTATTAAAACTGCCATGAGGATTATTTGCTCTTTAAAGCTGTTGATTATACCACTTTATGTTGAGTAGGATTCTGTCCATCTGTGATGCTGGGGATGGCACCAGCTTCTCCTCATCTCTTCACTGGATGGAGACGTCCACCCCACACACCTGGTATGAGTTTTCAAAGAGCTAACCATTTTAGTTGTTTCAAAATAGAACAATAAAATAGTCACACAAGGAAATGGGAGGATATATAATTAAGCTTCTGACTCAATAGGGGTGAAGATGAAGGACCAAAGGTAACTCTTGGTGGGCCATCTCATAGGTGTTCTTTGGGGAAAGTTCCAGGATGGAAAGGCAAAGGGTAAAGAGTGTGAGGGGTGGTGGTCTTTCACATGAACATGGGTCTCTCAGAAAGGTTGTGGCTGCCACTGTTGCCTTCTGCCTGGAGGCAAGGGTATATGTTATATTACTAATTCTAGATAGGAGGATGTAAACTTAAGGTGCTAAACATAAAGCTGTAAACAAGAGCAACCAAGGTGTGTGTGTGTGTGTGTGTGTGTGTGTGTGTGTGTGTGTGTGTGTGTGTGTGTGTGTGTGTGCGCGCGGCGTGCGTGCGTGCATGTGCGTGTGTGTGCGCGCGCACACACCCATGGCCATGCACCATCATATTATGCATTACATGCAGGGGGAAAGAAAGGGAAGGAGGAAAGATTCAGAAAATCTATTCTGAGTTCTACTGGATTATGTACAGACCTATGAAGACTAAGAGTTGTACATAGTATCTGTTTTCCTGTCAATTTGATTTCATAATTTTCCTTGCATGTTTCAGGGAACTTTTTGCTGAGCAAATTAAGTCGACGTTACCATACCCTTTAGCACAGGATAGGAAAGTGACCTCTCTGGAAACATGTACAAAAATGACGGCAACAAGATCACAGCAGTGTGTCAATAAATCACAGAGACGTGTGTTACCCATTAAAAAAAATCCCCACAAACCATTTGCAGAGCTATGAATTGCTTTGGTCAAAATTGGTCACAGGATCTTTTTCTCAAACTGTATTGAAGCAAGAGGGAAAGACATTACAGTACTTGAAAAGGTGACAGAGGCCAACAAAACTAATCCAGGATTAAAAGAAAATGAGCTGTCAGGAGAGTGAGAGAAACCCTTAACCAGCATGGCCTAGAGGAGAACAGAAATAATATTGGGACTAAAAATCTTGTGAAGAGTCAATTGACTGACATGATAAAATGTTCCAGGTTCAGGGACAAAAATCTTAAAGTCCAATATACATATCCTTGGATTTTTATGCATTAGTTAAAAAGAGATGCATAGAAATATCTGGAATGTCATTTCATCCTCATATACTGTACATCACTGCATACATTTCTGCATACATTTCTACCTGAGGGCTCTGCAAAAGAGAGAGTAGAGATGGGCATGAATCAAAAAAATGGCGTTTTGTTTGTCGTTTGGGGGTCTGTTTCGGTTCGTTTCCATTTTTTGTGAATTTTTGCAAAAAATTGTTTTCATTTTCATTCATTTTGTTACCGTTTCGTTACCATTTAGTTCACTTTTTGTGATTTATTTTGGCATTTAAAGCAGTTCAATATATTGCCGTAACGAAAACGAAACGGATGACAAAATTTCTGGTGTTTCTGTTCGTTTCGTTTCATTTTAGAGACAAAATTTGTTTGTCATTTCGTTGCATAACGAAATGAAAAAATGAAAACGGAAACGAAAAATTGTTCGTTTCGTGCCCATTCTAGAAGAGAGATGAAATGAATGGGTTTCTCCCCAAATCTCTTCAATTTACCTTTTATTAAAAAGCACAGATATGCACAGACATTCTCTGAGGTATTCATAAAATATTTCATATCTATTACTGACAACAAATAATATTTAAACTCAATATTTGGCAGCATCAATAGTCCATCTATAACCAGATCTTATTAGTTCCCACTATTTGCCAGCTGACACTCAGAGCTGTTTCATGTTTGATAACCTTCCTATCAGCTTACTGCAATGGGGTGTACATGAGACAGCCTTTGAAGACCTCCCAGAAGCTCCAGTTAGTAGAAACAATGGCAGCTAGATTGTTGACTGGAATCAGATGTTATAAATGTATTGCACCAGTGCTTTGGCATCTACCTTAGGTTCATTTTCAAACTCAGTTTAAAGCCTTTCATGATCCAGGACAGTGGTCCCCTACCCTGGGTAAACCAGGTGTTCTTGCGCTGCAACTCTCAGAAATCCTGGCCAGCACTGCTGGTGGCAAAGGCTTCTGGGAATTGCAGTCCAATAATAACTTGGTCACCCAAGGCTGGGAATGCAGTGGTATTTCGGTTTAAGTAATTTATTCGTTCTCTGTAAACTGGGGCATTCTGTTGAAAAAAATTCTTAAAACAAGGCATCCCCATTTCCAATAATTTCTTTTCTTAAACCATTTTTATTTTGGTTAACCAGGGTATTCTTAAACCAAGGTACCACTGTAATTGATATAGGATGTTAGTAGTAGATGGTGTATCTTTCACAGAGATCTTTCCACAAGCCCTGATGTTTTCAGTAGAAGGCATGTTCACCTGAGCTATGTTGAACAGCCCCTAGAGCAGTGGTGGCAAACTTTTGGCACTCCAGATGTTTTGGATCACAATTCCCACAGTCCTTTGTCATTGGCAGTTTAGGTTTGGGAGTTGTGGTCCAAAACATCTGGAGTGCCAAAGGTTTGCCGCCACCACTGCCCTAGAGGGAGGTCTTTCTCGACAATACTATCCCCCCACCCAACCCCATGGAATATCCTTCCCTGAGAGGTCTGTTGGCCAAATATTTCATATATCTCATATATTTTCCCATTAGGGGCCAGGTTATTTTTATTTACACATATTTTAAAACTTGGTATACATGATATGATAAACTTGGTATACTTGGTGTACTTGAATTTAAACTTGGTATACTGTTGTGTTTCAAAGTGATTCTAGCTTAGGGTTTTTCTGTTGCTGATATGTCTTGCGCTTTTACGTTTGCCTGGTTCAGAACTGGCTGTTTTTTTATATATACTGATTTTATATACTGATATACTGATTTTATATACTGATTTTATGGTATTTGAAACTGACTTGTCTGTGTCACAGAGACAGTGTTAAAGAAAGACTAACTGGGGAAAAGTGTTAAAGAATGACTAATTGAAAGACTGAAATACAAATATTACAGTTGGCAAGCAATAGTAGGTAGGGTTTAGCATTATTGTTCAGTTGACATGTAGAGGTGTGCATGAAAGAGAAAACCAATGGTTCGGTTCATTCTGTTTCGGGCCCACCCTTGGTTCGGTTCGATTCGGGTTCGTACAATTTTTTTTTAAATTTCATCTTAGAGCCGAACTGGTTCGAGTCCGACTTACTGGCAGAGCTCCAACTGTGCAGCTCCTGGGGCTGGGTCAGTGCTTGTTTTATTTTTTTTTTTTATTTTTATTTTAGAGCACCGACCATGCAGCCCCTGGGACATTCTTTTTTATTTCATTTTCATTTTCATTTTCATTTTCATTTTCATTTTTGAGCGCCAACCACGCGGCTCCTGGGGCTGAGTCAGTGCTCTATTTGTTTTTTTTAAGAGTGCTGACCACACAGCTCCTAGGGCCAGGTAGGAGTTTGTTTAATTTTTTTAAAATTTATTTTGTTTGTTTTAGAGTGCTGACCCCGGGGCTGGGTCGGTGCTCGTTTTTTTTTTTTAATTTTAATTTTATTTTAAAAAGCCCCAAGCCAGGGGCTTTTTGAAGCACTGGCTTGGGGCCAGTGCCTCAGGTTTTGTTTGGTTTTGTTTGATTTTGTTTTTTAGAGCACCAACTGCATGGCTCCTGGGGCCGGGCTGGGAGCTTTTTGAGGTGCTGGCTTGGGGCCAGCACCTGTACAGGCAGCTTCTCTGGAGTTCCAGGACCAAGAGGACTTTCCAGCAGTGACGGCGACAAGGTAGGAGGGGGGATAGCAAAAAATAAAGCGAACGAAAAGGAAATTTCCGTTTTGTTTCATTTTGTTTTTCTTTGATGGGTTGGTTCGTTATTCGTTTCATTAGGTAATGAAACAGAAAACAAATAATGAAACAAATAAAAAGTTCATTTCATGCCCATCTCTATCGATATGCAATTTCATTTCCCATCTGTTGGATGTTGAGAGTTTTCAAAGATTTAACTGTGTTAATCTATTTCAACATGATAAGAAAGAGAGGGAGAGACACAGGAAAAAGCTATGGTATCTCAAGATTAACAGATTTATTTCAGTATGAGTTTTGAGGAAATAAAATCCACTCATTCAGATACATGGAGCAAACTAGGTAGGGCACTGGTTTATCTACACAGAATAAATTGTAGAGGGGTGGAGACCAAGTAAGAGAGGGGGTAAAGTGGGTGGCAATTGCTTTTGTAGCATAATTGCCAATTATGTATCTAAGCTCAGCACACTTCCTGAAAACAAAGCGACTACTGATAACAGGGTATCTATGTAATCAGCACTTTGACTGATCATTACTGGTGTTAACAATGCCACCGTCATTTTGAACACCCATGACCAATGTCAGTGTCACCTCCTCTTTCCCAGCTAGCATCTGCTGCCTATGGAAAAAATGGAGCATATCACATATTTTAGCTGCCATCACCCCACTGTTTTCTTGACTTCCTTTGTTTTTTAAGCTGAAGGAACTAATAGAGTGTGTGTCACTCAGACAAGTGCCTTGTCCTCAATCTTTTGGTAATTCCCCCTTGCTACTTCACTCCTTTGCAACAGCCTGTGGCATTCAGTGGGCTTTTCCGTGCCCCCAAAGAGGCTGTGGGAGCACAGGAGCCTACAGAATATGGAGAAGGATAGAACCAAAAGCACGATTTTATTTCTTTATATTTTTAATTAATATATTTATTATGCAGATTTTATTTATGGCCCATATGGCAATGGGGCTACTCTGGGCAGTCTTTCCTTTGAGCAACTTTGGATCTAACATTTTGTGAAGTATTCCTATCAGATGTGCAACGTGCTTCATATATATTGGGTTGCTTGGAGCGTCCTCATTCTCCTCAATGCTCTTTAACATCTATGTTAAACCACTGGGAGAGGTCCTCTGGAGATTTGGATTATGTTGTCCTCACTATGCTGACAACACATAGCTCGACCTCTCCTTCACATCTTCTGCAGTGGAATGTTGGTGTCCTTCACTTGGAACTGAACTTCAGTTCCCATCTTCCCCGAGACTGCCTGGTCAAAAGGGAGCCATGGGAACATCAGTGGTTCACCAATACCTAGAAAACCCAAGGGTCCACACCTCGGTTTCCTTGCTTTCTTACAGATGGATAGCTTGGCTTATTAACCTTTCTTCACCCAGAATTGTTACCCAAGACAGTTCATAATACCTTTTATTTCATTCATTCATTGATTCATTCATTCATTTCAACTAAAAAGTGTTCTGCTTATATACCGCCTCATACCACCTCAAGTAGTCTCTGGGCGGTTTACAGTTTGAATTACAGTATGCAGGCTACACATTGCCCCCCCCCCCAGCAAGCTGGGTACTCATTTCACCGACCTCAGAAGGATGGAAGGCTGAGTGAACCTTGAGCCTGCTACCTGGGATTGAACCCCAGGTCGTGAGCACAGTTTTGCCTGCAGTATAGGCATTTAACCACTGTGCTACAAATGGATTTTTTTATACTTTCTCTCTCTCCCACCCTTCAAAGAGTGAAGGTGTCATGATTCTACCTTACTAGCCTGTTGTAAGTCATGCTGAATTTGCAATTGTGAACTAAATTTGAACATTCATAAATCCAAATGCTAAGTATTATTATCACATACCTATCACATGAGGAAACCTCAGCATTATTGTTACTTATTTTCACAGACTTTTATGTGCATGCATCTAATGACAGCTTCATGGTTCATTCTGAGGTTTGTGTACGATTTTCTTGTGAAATGTATTTCTGCGGTGGGAGTGAAATGTCAAAATGCAGATGTCGGGGACAAGGTGCACAGATGTGAATGCTTTGGTGATGGGCAGACATCTTCATACTTCCCTCGGAAGCATCAATGGAAAGCCCTGCCTGGCTGGCTCATGTATTTACCCACCTTTCGATGGAGATTTCCCTTCCTCCCCCATGGCTGTATCTCAATCCCAAGCTGAGTTGCCTTGTTGGCAATGATTGATTACCCAATTTCTAATTAAACCTGATCCAATCACTTATTATGCAGAGTGGAACAAACAAACTGGAGTCGACTGTCAGCACCATGATTGATGATACTGTCAATCCGGCTTTTGTTGTGTCTAATGTCTTGACGCTTGTAACAACCAGCCAAAGCTGCGCTGGACAAAGGGGTCTGTCACTCTTCACATGAATTCACACCCTTGCAAACACACCCAATTTTTTTAACAGGAGAAAAAATTATTGAGAACAGCAGAGGTTTTGTTTGGGTTACTTTGCACAATGAGATCAAAGTCCCCCCGGAGACTTGGATTTCTTCAGTAGTGCTGGATAAGGGAAGGAGGTAGAGATTGGTGAGTGGGTGGGGGGGAGCTCTTGGTATGGTAATAAACCCACCTTGGGGAGAGTGACGGATATGACATTAAAGCAAACCTAGCAGGATAATAATTTATTTTCTATTGTCTGCCAGGTAGGATTCTCTTAGCAGCCCTCATTTATAAATTTTTCAGTTTTAATCTTTTAATTATTTAAAATGCAAATAGGAGCAGAAAATACAAATTCCCTAAACAGATTCGACATCTGAAGTCACGTTCACACATTGCAAATCTCTCTCTCTCTCTCTCTCTCTCTCTCTCTCTCTCTCTCTCTCTCTCTCTCTCTCTCTCTCTCTCTCTCTCTTTGTTTTGTTCTCGTGCTCTGTATTTATTTTAGAAAAGGTGAGCCTACGGTATCTTTCCCAAAGGCTGGTTCCCACTTTGTATCACTGCATGATTATTAATTTGACTCGCAGGCCACATACACTGCAGTAGAAAAGCGCCGCAAGACACAGATTTGATCTCACAAAAGTGTTTTTAATGTCAAAACTATATACATAGATATTTATATGTGTTGATTTGTTTTCCGCTGCCACTAAATGTATAGGCTTGTATCTGAGTGTTCCTTTAGTGTGTCTGCTCAAAATGAATATATACAAATGGAATATGCCTCAAGACAATTCTGAGCTATTTGTATTCATCATTCCATATAAGAGAGTAATGACTACTACAGCTTTACTGATCAGGAATGGAAACACTGGGCTCAGGTGGTGAGCTAAAGAAACACTTTGAAATATGGTTGGACCCCTGTGGCAGAGTTTCCTACAACTTTCATATTTATGGGACTTCCAAGTTCTCAGTTTAGGAGGGATTGTGGCCAAATCTGTATAGCACGTCTATATCTTATTATTGTTTCAATAGAGGGAAAAAGCACAATAAACAGATGTCTAGAATGGAACTCACATCATTGTTCCATTGCTCCTGGAACACAGAACAACACTAGACTTTAAAGAAACACAACACTTAAGCAATTAGATCAGCCCCCGCCACCAATTTAGACTCACTTAAGCAGGGTCCAAAACTGTTGACTGCAAAGTTGGCAGCTCAGCGGTTCGAATCCCGGGTGCCACACAGCAGAGTGAGCTCCTGCTGATAACCCCAGCTCCTGCCAACGTAGCAGTTCAAAAGCATGTAAATGCAAGCAGATAAATAGGTACTGTTGTAAAAAGCAGGAAGGTAAAACAGTGTTTCCTTGCCACCATGCTGGCCACGTGGTCATGAACTTGCACAACACTGGTTCTTTGGCTTGAATATGGAGATAAGCACCACCCCTAGAGTTGGACATGACTAGCACATGTGTGTGTGGGGGGGACCTTTACCTTTACCTTTTTAAAGCAGGGTTGGCCCTGGTTAAAAGGCCACCAGGGAATATCAGGTGCTGTAGGCATCTGGAGTAGGAACTGGCAAACCACTCCAGTATTCCTGCCAAGAAAACTCCATGGACATGGGGTCACAAAGAGTTGGTCATGACTGTAATGACACAACACACACACACACACACACACACACACACACACACACACACACACACACACACACACACACACACACACACACACACACACTAATAGCCGTCCTAACTCTGCTACAGCAGGTCATGATCCCTTCCATTGCCCAGGGGCATGTCAATGGCCACGGTCAAAAGAAGCCATTAAAAGTGGGCCCATGGAAGCATACCCTCCCAACCCCTCCTTATATCTATGCACAAAATCTAGTCCCTACATCTTGTTTTAAAGAATAATCACTATTTGTTAGCCTTACAGGTGTCACATCCCTCCCTGTCTCCTTCCCTCCCCCTCTCCCTCCCTCCTCACTTGGGGTGAATGGAAATGGTCTGGCTCTGGAGTGTCCAACGGTTGTAAAAGTGGACAAAAGTCCCAGCATGAGGTCCTATCTCACAATAGTCCCTTATAACTTCTGTCCCTCCTCATGGTTCTTTATCTTTGTATTCGACTTGGGCTAGAAAGCTGTTTACATGGAGGATACCATCAAAAAAGAGGACCGTCTTCTGGCATTTCTTCAAACAGAGGACTGTTGTCACCAAGAGAGAACATTTTTATTACCATATGAGAATATTTTATTTCAAAAGGGGAGACTGACAGAAGTGAAATTTGGGACTAGTGTCAGTCATAAGCGAATGAAGTCGGGCAGTAGGTGGGGAAAGAGGCAATATATCACTAGCAGGCTATAGACAGTTGCCCAAGTCCTTTTTAGCACCAAATACCTCCCAGTTTTCCTAGGACTTAAAAATTCTTAGTAGCAACAAACTACTAAACCTAGAGAGGAACCACAGTAAGGCAAGCTAACATTTGTTAGTTTTAATTTAAACAAGAAATCTTCAATTACCTTTTTTCCCCACATGTATCACCAGCATTTGTCTTCTTTAAGCCTTCACTGTTTACTATACAGGATTAAGTTTGGTGTTATCTCAGAGCTTAACTGATAAGTGTTATTTAAGAGGCTTAAGTCTGTAGAACTATTAACCATCAGATAACCAAAGGGTTGCAATCTGAAGTAACTCTGAATAAATATTCATGAGAGAGAAATTAATTAATTAATTAATTAATTCTGTGAAAATCAAATTAATTGCTTCAGGTGAATTAATTAATTAATTAATTAATTAATTCACCTGAAGCAATTAATTTGATTTTCACAGAATCGTTTTATGAAATATAAAATATGTCTTAAATTGTAGAAATCTTTTATATAGAAAGACTGTATAAAGATACAACTAACAGTTTATTTGCAGATGATTCATTATTAACAATAGAAAACCCCTTAAGGGTGATGGACATGGAAAAAATACACTTAAGAGCATTTGGGGAGATAACAAGTTTACAGGTAAAGTGACAGACATCAGAGATAGTGGTATTTTAACCACAATGTAGAATAAAAAGAATTAATTAGGAAAATTAGGAAAAAACAAGAATATAATTCAGAAATCAATTATCTAGGTGTAAATATGCCTATGAATTTAGGAGAAGAAAAATTGCTGACTATAGGAAAATTAAACTATCATGGTTTGGCCAAATACTGGTGACTAAAATAAAAATTCTACCCAAGATTTAAAAAAAAAACTATTCAGGATGCTATCAATAGAACTATTCAAAGAAGAATTGAAATATTGGCAAAGAGTAATTAACAGGTTTTATAATGGAGATAAAAAGGCAAGGTTTAATAAGAAGAGATGATACAAAGCTCAAAAGGTAGGAGGGTTAGGACTCCCTAATTAGAAGAAAATGCTACATTGCAAACCAGATAAGACATATAAGGGGTGTTATTGTGCATCCTAATAAAGTAATGTGGTGGGGTTTCAAGCCATCAGAATTAGATTCAAACTTTGAGAATTTAATTTTTAAACCACACAATAAAAATCACAAGGAAAGAAATCTGAAACCATTTTCTTAAAAATATCTTGACAATTTGGAATAAGTACAAGAATGTACTTAGTTAACAAATAACACCATTATGCCCAGTAACTGAATTGGAAACGTTCTCAAAAAATCTGAAAATTTGGGAGAGTATTCAATGAGGAAAAGAAGTTATCTGACTAAAGTATTGGGTAGAAAAGATGAGGAAAAGAGAACAAATAACATATATATTAGGAAGGGGAAAGTATCATGGTTAATCTCAGGCAATTATAGCAGTGGACAAAAGACTGTCTGAGAAAAAAAGGTATATATAGGGAATTTACAAAGTTTGAGGGAATGTAACTACAAAGGTAAAGTGTAGAATAAAATAAAACATTGAAAGGCATAAGTAAAACTCATACAATACGATCAACAGGACCCATTGAGAGTTTTCTGAGAATATGACTTGAGGGAATATATAAGAATATATAAACTGGCAGAAAATATGGGGTGTAAAAATCTATCTATCTATCTATCTATCTATCTATCTATCTATCTATCTATCTCTCTCTCTATCTATCTATCTATCTATCTATATATAAGGAGCAAAGAAGATGTTTATACAATTGCAGGTTTATGGTATCTGGCTCTGTTGAAATTAAATCAAATAAATAAGAATTATGCTATGTTCCAGGAAACTGGAACTTATTTTCATATGTGATGGGAATGTAAGAGCATAGCAAAATTTTGTCAAATAGTATTTATGGAAATACATGGAATAATCAAGCAAAATGTGAAACTATGCCCTCACGTAGCTGTTTTATCAATAACTGATAAGGAGGAATACAGTTGGGGAACCAGATAACTAATCTGCAATTTCATAAGAGCAGCCATATTAATAATAGCTAAGTACTGGAAAATAAACATGAATTTCAGGGAAATGAATGATATAAAGATGTATGAGACATAGTTGCAATCTATATGTTTGAAGAAGTGGATGTGTCCACAAATGCTTACATTAAAATATAATATTTAGTCTTTAAGATGCCACATGTTTTGTCTTTTATTTTGTTTTTGATTTGATTTTTGCCTGAAACATACTTGTTAATCATAAATTAACATGCAACATCAAAGCAAAGAAAATAATGTTAAAGAGGCATACTTTTGTAGAGATTTGGAGAGATTTTATTGGTCATGTATTAATAAAGGGAAAGGGATGTGTATCATCTCAAGAAATGCAAAAATTTTAGAGGGGGAATGGGAATCCTTGAAGGAGATGCAATTGGTTTTTCCTCCAATAGTCCTGGGGGGCGGGGAAGGGCATAGTATTAGCATTTTCAAGCTTTGTGTATAAAATTGTGCTTTATTTGTTTTTCTACTTGTTTTTTCCTGTTTTCAGTTTTTATGTTCAGATGTGTAGTTATTAGAGATGGGCACGACCAGAAAAAATGACATTTTGAGTTGTTGTTTGTCGGGGCGGGTCCGTTTCGGGTCATTTCTGTTTGTCGCGATAATTTTCAAAAATTTGTCATTTCCGTTTGTCGTTTGTCGTTTGTGTTGGGGTTGGGGTTGGGGTTGGGGTTGGGGTAAGTGGGCTCTGGGAGGCACCTCTCTGGGTGCCTCTGACGTCCGACCCACTAAGAAGGGAAGGGAAGGGAAGCATAATGTGAAGCCGCCGTGTACCATACATTACATTATGTTAGGGTGGGTGGGGGTAAGTGGCAGAGACACCTCTCTCTCTGGGTGCCTCTGACTCACTAAGAAGGGGAGCGTACTAGCGTACTGATGTACAGGTTAGGGAATGGGAAAGGGTTAGGGGATAGTGGGCTGTGGGAGGCACCTCTCTGGGTGCCTGTGACCCACTAAGAAGGAAAGTGTACTTGCGTATGGATCTGGGTTAGGGCTGGGGTTAGGATAAGTGCTAGGCTTAGGGTTACGGTTAAGGTTAGGGTGGGTTAGTGGGCTGCACCTCTGGGTGCCTCTGACCCACTAAGAAGGACAGTGTACTGGCATATGGGTTAGGGTTAGGGTTAGGGTTAGGGTTAGGGTTAGGGTTAGTGGGCTTTTTATGCCCTCTGGCACATCCAGAGGTCTCAGTCAAAACCTGGCCATGCGATTGGTGGAATGGGTCCAAAAATTTGCATGGTCCCATCCCATGGCCAGCCCATCATTGCGCAGGTATAAAAAAATAAAAATAAAAATAAAATAAAATAAAATCAATGGAGATGCTTTATTGCAAGAAAAACCCACTGCTGCCACTATAAAAATTCAAGCATTTAAAATACCTAATTTTCAAATGTTTCTGTGGTGCTTTGGTGGGTTTTTGGACCACGATTTAAAAATAAATATTGCGGTCGCCATTTTGGATCCTCCCCACCGCATGGCAAATGGAGACGACGAGGATGCCCCCTCCAGCCTGTTACCAGCAGCCCAGGACAGGAGGGGGGAAGGCCAGGGACCCCCCCAGAAACCACCCCTCTCTGGTAGGTGCCCTCACTGAGGCAGGCACATTTTTGCCTGCTTTTTTGGCTGGGAATCGGGGGGGTTTTTTTAACTTTTTTTCTGTGCTGCTTGGCATTGCGCGATCACCGCGATGCCATGAACGACAACGAAAAATCAGAGCCAATTTTTCTTTTTCGGTTCGGGTTCGAGCTGGAGCGGAGTAGTTATATGTGTGTCATTAAAATAATAATTTTAAAACAATTTTAAAAATGAAAGTGACTGAGATCTTGTTCCTCAATGTAATAAGTTGTATTAAATTAGGCCCACTAAATCACTGGGGGTCGGGTGAGTCAACTCTTATGTAAGTTCCATTGCTTCAAATGGGCCTACTCAGTGACTTGCTCTGTTGGGCAACAGAATTTCAGTCCCTATCAAGACAATCTTAACACACTGCAGAACTGGATCAAAATGAACCCATTTTCAACTGCAACACATGTCAAGTTCTGCATATAGGCAGGAAAAGTCAGAAGTCCTGTACTTGAGGAATGGCATCTGGTTTGGCATCAGCATACATAAAAAGAATTCCCTTTTAGCAGCCCGCATTCTAAATACTGCATTCTAAGTCCCTGATGTTGGGAAAGATTTGAGGTAAAAGGAAAACAGGATGGCAGAGAATGAAATGGTTGGACGGTGTCATCGATTCAACCAACGTGGATCTGACCAATCTCTGGGCAGCAATGGAAGGCAGAAGGGCCTGGCGTGCTCTGGTCCATGGTGGTGGTTTTACTCCAGAATGGTGTACCCTTGCTCCAAATTGAATGTTTGCAAACTTGGTTGACACATACTCTTACCCAGACGAGACAAGGGGAAAATGCAGGAACCTCTTTTGCGTCATGTTCTAAACATACCCAGATGTGTAAGATGCTTACCCATGTGCCTGGAAACTCATGTAAGGTTTATGGAGCATCATAGTAAGTTTCTCTTACACTCATTCTTTTTTAAAAAATTCCAGTCCTTTGCACCACCACATCTGCACATTTGCCTAAACTCCTTGTTAAGAATTGGTGGAAATGAAAGTCTCCCCCACTCCTTAAGGCCCAACAGGAACTATGAGATGCCAGACCCATCTGCACCAAGAAAAAATGCTTCCAGAAGCAGGGCTCTTAGTACTTCTACCATTCAATAGACTTGAGGCAGTTATTCCATCTTTACCTCCCCTGCCCCACCCACCTCACCATCAACAGACTTTCTGTGCAGGAGCTGTAGAAAAACTTGCAGAACGTCGACAATGTTGTCTGGACCTTCATAAAATTCTGAGCGAGGCAGAATGATTGTGCAATAGAAACCTAGTTTGGAACTACCCTTTATATATTTTTTTCAAAAGAAAAGGAAAGGAAGAGAAAGGAAGAGAATGTAAAACACTGGGGTGCAATGGTTTAGAACCAGAATGTTTGATCTTCCTTTATTCACTATACAAATGCCACGGAGGGTCATGACTTTGATGTAACCAGGCAGTCAAGTTGCTCCAGGTTTTTTTTTTTAACTTTGAACTTTACAGGAACTCTCCAAAGTGCTGAAACCTATCCCCAAAATAGGTTTAGTGGATTGGGCAGCATCTTTAGCATTTGGACTAAATGTATTCATTGCCTTGAGTTGCTTCAGCACCTTGAGTTACTTTTGCAGGCATGCAGTATACAAGTCATAAATATACTAAAGTGAAAACTAAATCACACCCATGATGTCAGCCTCTGATGAGGAACATATGGTATCTGTTACTGAAAAAACAGCAGGTGTGGAAATCTATAACCAACTTTCAAACTTAAGCCACATTTCAATGGGATACAGGAGGCCTGGAAAGGCAGGAAATCTCTGACTATGGAAAGCAGGACCTTGACCCAAAAACATCTACCAGGCTTGAACTATATTCAGAACAGGTTTTGGTTCCTGGCCTTCGTTCCTTCACCTTAGGCTCTGTCTGTCCTGGCTCCACTACCAAAGAAAGATAAAGCTAATTGTGTTGACAAGAATCCATTTCAAAAAACAGAACAAGAAAAATATGATTTTTAGAAGCATTTAAGATAAATGATTTACACCAAGGGCAACCAGAGGCAACACACACACACACACACACACACACACACACACACACGAATGCCTACATTTAGCCTATGGAAAGGTCAGATCAGGCCAACATTTAACGGAACATTCAACTTCAGAATTTTCACTTCAATTAATCTCATGAAATTCCGTGTCTGATCCCAGTGACAGTTGCCTCTGGGTTCTTCGGAGCGACTGCCGAGGAAAAAATTATCTGACACATATCAAACAAGCAAGAAATGACACTGGACAACATTAATCAAAACTTTCTCATTTCCTGAAGAATTAAGCATTAAATAATTAATTCCAGCACTACAGGCAGCTGTAAAAGAGGCTTCGCGCCTCCCCGCTGGTAAGAATTTGTCCTTGTCTAAAAGACTAGATTGATATATTTATTATTTATCAGATTAATCATGGCCAGGAACATTATAGATTGGCAGTCAGGCCCTGCCAGTTATATTGTAGGGGGCCTGTTATTGGAGATTGGAAATAACTTGGTGTATCAGCAACATTCAAAGAGGACGGAGAGGAAGCGTTTGCCCTCTAGCATCTTTTTTAAAAGACGTGACAATGCTCAAGTATTCAAAGGGAGAGGCTGACACGGAGAGAAAGAGACACCAAAGAAGGGTCATTGATCCAGCACCTTAGAGGAGGCCACTTAACACCTGGGGCCATTCTACTTTCTGCTTGCAAAGAAAAGAAATTAAGCCCTTTTTAAAGGGTGTAGAAGTGGAAGGGAATACCCACCACCTAGCTTGGGGTGGGAGCATCATTTTTTCTCATCTAAAGATTTAGATGACTACAATCCACCTGTTCAAACAAAAGCATATTTCTATTCTATCTGCCCCTTCTCCCCTTCTCCCCAGTAGTTGTTTCCATTTGCTCTAGCTCTAGCCGTGAGAATGATCTTTTCTTGAACTTTTCTCTTCAAGGGCTGCCTGTGGAACTGAACGGCAGAATACACACACACTGGTCAAGCAAAAAGAGAGAGAAACAAAAGAGAAACTAGAATGATTTTCCATCTCGATGAGATTCCCGTTGAACAATAAATGGCAACGTTGATCTGTGAAGCGACATTTGTTGCTTCCTTGACCAGTGTTGACTCCAGGATTTGCAGCAGGGAGCAGGGCAAGAAACAAGCAAAGCAATGTTGCCCTCTCTCGGCACTCTTCACCTCAAAGAAGCAAGATATGGATCTAAAAATGCCTTCTTGTTTTCTTTGCCCTTGCAGACAACAGTGGTCCTGTCTCAGGGTTACATTCTTTGTTTGTCTTTGGCAAAGCTTGGAAAAGTTAATTTTTTTGAACTACATCTCCAAGAATCCTTCAACCAGCCTGGCTGCAATGACTGAGGGACTTTGGGATCATTTAGCTTCAAAGCTCTGTTTTTAGTGAGACAGCAAATGCCCGAACTGGTCAACTTTTGCAGATACTCTTGCTCCTATACGCTCTCTGAAAAACTCAAGGGGTGGTGGATGAGGCACTTGCCATTTTATTTATCACAGCAACCTTCTAGAGCAAAGGTTGCCAACTTTGGATCCTCACGTCTTCCTAGACTACAACTTTCAGAAGCCCCAACCAGCACAAGTAGTAGTAAAGGTTTCTTGGATGTTTATTTGGGAACCCATGTTCGTGAATGAGCTAGGTTGAGAAATAACATCATGGCTGCCAATGAAATTCTTAGTTATTTGGGGCCTGGATGAATTCACTGGCCCATGTGTATCACTCTCTTCCAGACTCCCATAGCTTGTGATCAAACAAAATAGAGCATAGAATCAATTTATGTTAGACCAAAAGGATCTCATTTTACTTCTTCTTTTTCATTGCTTGCTGTGGGGAACAGGAAGGGATCAACACATCTGTAATTTATGCCAAATTTGTCTCAGTTTTTCATTTGATCCAGTTTCTTTTAGTTGTGCCACGCTCCCAGAGAGGAACAATCTGCTCTGCCTTCTCACTTGAGACCTCATTGTTTCTTCAGGAAGAGCACACAGTTTCAGGTAAAGATTTGAGTCTGTTTCTGTATCCCAGTCTTATTGCAAAGAGCTTTGAATCAACTGTCTCCAGCCCCCTCTTCTGATATTAGCAGAAACTGATTCAGGCATTATATTAAAGCTGAGAGGTAAAAATTCCCCTTCTTCCCTCTTCAATGTAAAATATATTTTACACTGAATATTTTACAATATTTTACATTGAAGAGGGCCGAAGGGGAATTTTTACCTCTCAGCTTTAAGTATAAAGCCTGAATCAGTTTCTGCTAAGACCATTAGGTACAAAAATGGTGGCAGGGGAGGGTACCAATGTATACCTGGTAGGAGGCCTTTAGATTAATGATTCAAAAGTCAATTCTGTGCTGTCAAGTCAATTCAGATTTATGACAACTAGAGATGGGCATGAATAAAAAAATGATGTTTCATTTGTCGTTTGTCGTTTGGAGGATCTGTTTTGGTTCGTTTCCATTTTTCGCAAATTTCTGAAAAAATCATTTTTGTTTTCGTTCATTTTGTTACTGTTTCATTACCATTTATTTCAATTTTTTGTGATTTTTTTTAGCATTTAAAGCTGTTCACTGTATTGCAGTAACGGAAACGAAACGCACGACAAAATTTCCGGTGTTTCTGTACGTTTTGTTTCATTTTGGAGAAAAAATTCGTTTGTTGTTTCGTTGTGTAACAAAACAAAAAACAAAAACGGAAATGAAAAATTGTTCATTTCATGCCCATCTCTAATGACAACACTTTCCAGGGCTTTGTATGTAAACAGTGCTAAGAAGCCATTTACCATTCTTTTTGGGGGGTGGGCGTATACCCTGGGATGACACAACTTCCTCATGGATACACAGGCTGGCTCTTCTCCTAGGAAGCACAGTGAGGGATTGAACTCTGGGCACCTAACTCACTGAGCTATTTGGCCAGCTAGTGGATCACAAAGCTTGCTGTAATTTAATAATATGTCTGTGAGGTAGTTAGTGATGCTTATATGGGGCAAATCACACCACCAATCTGTTCAACAACTGATAATTAGGGGGAAATTCCCAGAATTCCAGGCAACATTTCTGAGATTTTCATCCCACCAGGCCACAGAGAAAAAGAAGGTGACACTGTTCAGCCCTCTCCAACTATTCTTTTGGTGTGTATGGCATCCACCATTTCCATCCACAACATACTAGGATGATGCCAAGTCTGGAGCACTGTAAAGACAGCAGAACAGTGGACAGAGGCCAAGTTCCAATGGTGTGCTTCCATCACCAACATTGCCCCCCCAGGTCGGAATAATAGGCGAGACAAGGAGCTGGGTTGCCACTGCGGGCCACGCTTTATTCAAGTCCTACTACATTTAATAATCCATGTGGGGGCTGCATCTGTGCGGGGAACCCTTGGCCCTGGGGTAATGAACTTGACCCCGCCCAAGGGCATTATCAGATATGGGCGAGCCCCCCCGGTCCCCGGGGGTTCCGTTCAAATGCGGCTCCCCCCGGGCCGACCAAGCTACCCTTCCCCACGGGAGCAGGGTGCCGTCTTCTGGCGGCCCCTGCTCTGCTTGGGTTCGAAATGCCCCTTCGCTCCAGTCGCTGTGATCTCAGGGTCGGCAGCGCCTGGGGGTCAGAGGCCTGTTGGTCAGCATTTGGGGCTCACCTAATGCCAAGTTCCCCGCACTACCCGCCACGGCCATGGCCAAGCTCAGCTATGGCCAAGCCTCCCCTCCAGGCCCTTCGAGGGCCGCAAGCAGTCCCCCTATGCAGGTCGTCCAAAAACAGCTGCATGCCCATCTCGGAGAGATGTACCCCATCCGCACGAAAGAGCTCCGGCCTGTTGGGCGTGATATCCGGGTGGCCTATGACCCCACCTCGGCCCTTGCGAATGGCCCTGGCGACCTCCTGGTTCACGCCCCGACGCGCTCGATTGATGCCCGACACCCAGGCCCTCCTGGGTATGATAGTAGACCACAAGACCCGCACAGCTGGGAACCGCTGGTGCCACAACTGCAAATCAGCAAGGATGGCCAGGATGAGATCCTTGCCTGGCCTGCGACCTAGGTCGTTCCCTCCAGCATGGATGACGAGGATATCCGGAGGGCGCCCCTGCGCCAACTGCACAGCGGTTGGCAACACCTGGCTCCACCGCATGCCACGATATCCCCTCCACTCCAGTGCAGCGACCTCGCTCAGTCCTAAATGCTGCCCCCAGCTGGACTGAGCCGCGTGCTTTGCTGCCCAATATATGAAGCTGTGACCCACGATCATCACTCTGGCTCTGCTGCGCCGGGAACCAATGCCTGCATAAAGGGAACACACAGAAAACAAAGCGGAAGACAGGAGGGAGGAAGGCAAGGGGAAGGGGTGCGGCAGCCCAAGTGGTGGCCTTAGCACTTGTGCAGTGGGCGAACGTCGACAGGTAGCGCGCGCGACGCCCAGCGGCCAATACGCTTGATGTCATCTGGTTGATAACCCAGGTCGGCCGCCGTCGAGGCTGCCCCTATGCGGAAAGAGTGAGTTCCAAAGCGTAAATGGCCCACCCCTGCCCTGTCCAGCGCCAGGAAGTCACTTTCCAAAACTGATATTTCGTCAGGGGGACCCATCCTGGTGGCGGAATAGGAAGCCCCCATCCCGCCCCCGCATCTGCATGTACTGACGCACGGCCCTGACTGGGCATATTGCGCTGAGTGAACAGGGACGTAGGGTAATGCGTACTCCCCTGCCCGCCTGGTCCATCTTGGATCGCCTGATACGCAGCACCAGCGAATCCTCCTCCCAAGCCAGATCGTCTGCCTGCAAGGCTCGACAGAGTGCGTCGCCCTTGCTGGATGCCACCAACTCCGATATCCGGAGGGCGGCGAAAAAGGCCACTAAGGCCGCTGTACGAAATAGATGGGCCTCATAGTTATCATGGCACACCTGAGCCCACACAGAATCTAGGCGTAGGAGAAGGTTGGGTGACAATGGTGCCCTGTTGTCAGGCCTAGCTCCGCGCTCCCTGGCCCAGCCCTCGACCATCTTCCTCACTCTGGGATCGCGGGTGGAGTCTAGACACCCCTGGGTTTTGGCGTGGAAGGACAGGGCCGCCAATTTATTCTGGAGAGAGCTGGGAGCCAGCCCCTTTCTGTATTGCATGACCAGGAACTGCTGAATGTGTTCCACCGGTACCGGCCACAAGGGTGGTAGGCCCGCCCCACCCTAAAAGTATTGAATCCCTTAATATCGGACAGGTAACTCTTCCTGGTGCGTGCCGACAGAGAGAGGCCTATGGCGCGCTCGGCTTCACCTCTCCAATCGTCCACATGTCCTCTGGCAGCTTCACCGGGTACTTGGCAGCCCCAGGGGCTAGCTCCCT
Source organism: Phrynocephalus forsythii (assembly GCA_029282475.1). Classification (NCBI taxonomy): domain Eukaryota; kingdom Metazoa; phylum Chordata; class Lepidosauria; order Squamata; family Agamidae; genus Phrynocephalus; species Phrynocephalus forsythii. Next base: position 16,741,524 of record JAPFRF010000003.1, read on the forward strand.
GAATCGCTCGATCTGTTGGCGGGAAAGGGCGTCGGCTAAGGCATTGTCCGTGGATGCAACATACTTGGCATGCACCAGGATGTTGTACTTAAGCGTTACTAAGACAAATGCCCTGACCAGGTTCATAACCCTTGCAGTCCTGGCTGTGAGCGTGTTTATGATGTGTACGACAGCTTGATTGTCACACCAGAACCTTACAGTGGAATTCGCCCAAGACCCAGCCCAGAGGCGCAATGCCCCCAATATGGGGAATAGCTCCAAAAAGGTAAGATCGCGGGTTACTCCCTGTTTATGCCATGCCTCAGGCCACTGTCCACAGCACCACTGGCCCCTAAAGTAAATTCCGTATCCCTGTGAGCCAGCTGCATCCGTCTCGACCTGAAAGTCGGCTCCCAAGCGCAGCTCGGTGCGCCAGAATGAGACCCCATTAAAGTCATCCAGAAAGTGCCGCCACAGTTGTATGTCAGCACGCATGCCTGCCGTCACTCTGGCCCTGTGGAAGGGGCGGGTTAGGCCCTGGGTGGCTGCACAAAGGCGCCGCAAAAATGCCCTCCCTGGTGCCACCACCTTGCATGCGAAATTCAAATGGCCGATTATGACCTGAAGCTCCCTGAGTGTTACCTTCCTACGGCCTGCCAAAGCCTTCAGGCGGGCCCGCAAGTCGTTCAGCTTGTCAGATGGAAGCCGAGATGCCTGCTTCCAAGTATCCAGTTCCACCCCCAGATATGTGAGGACAGTTGTAGGACCCTCCGTCTTGTCCTCTGCTAAGGGCAGCCCCAATTCCCGCGCCAGGGCCTGGAAGGTGTCCAGCAGGCGCCGGCACTGCCCAGACTGGCGGGGCCCGCAAAATATGAAGTCATCTAAATAATGGGCTGTTGCGTGCGAACGCGTGACTGACCTAAGCTTCCACTCCATGAATGTGCTGAACCTCTCAAAGGCTGCACAGGATATTGAGCAGCCGAACGGCAGGGCCCGGTCGACATAATAGGCGCCTTCAAAGTGGAATCCCAGGAGATCAAAGTCCTCTGGGTGCACGGGAAGGAGGCGGAAGGCTGACTTGATGTCGCATTTGGCCATCTCAGCCCCTGCCCCGCAGGCTCTGACAGTGCGCACAGCAGCATCAAATGACGTGTAGTGAACCGTGCAGAGCTCACGGGGGATGGCATCATTAACTGAGTGTCCCTCTGGGAAGGACAGGTGATGAATGAGGCGGTATTCTCCCGGTGTCTTTTTAGGGACCAATCCCAGTGGGGACACTCTGAGATTAGGTAAAGGCGGGGATCGAAAGGGCCCCAGGACTCTCCCAGCGGCAACCTCTTTACCAATTTGTGCCCTGGCAACCGCCTCGTGGCCAATGATGGATTTCAGATTGCGGGCCATCATGGCCTGCCGGATCCCCTGAGTGGGGATCCTAAACCCCTCAAGGAAGCCATCCAACAAAATCCTGGCTGCCTCTCTGTCCGGGTATTGCTGCAGCCACCGGGAGAGGACCTGCAATTTAATTGGGCTGGGTCCCCTTGGGAGGGGCGGATGGGGAGGCACCTTGTTTCCTTCCAATGCCTGCGTCCCTTCCCCCCCCTCTTTGCCCCTTGCCCTTGTTGCAGGTGCTGGATCCGTGGGGCCTGCGCATAAGGCGCACTCATGCTTGTACTTGCAGGCCCGCCTGGTGCAGGAGGACTGGTTGAAGTCCCAGCAAGTTGCGCGGGGTTGAACCGCCTGGCCCGCATTGCTGCGGGCGCTAGCAACCTGTGGAGTCCGCCGAATGAGGAGGCCACTATCAAAGCGTTCTCCTTGTATGGGGCGAGCAGGACACATGGTGTCTAGCCATAAAGAGGGAAGGGGTTCATCCCACCTGAGCTGCGGATTATTGGCCGCTTTTTTTCTGAACTGATCATCATACTGAAGCCAAATTGACCCTGGGTAGTCAGTGTAAGCTTTGTATATCAGGAAAAGGTGTGGGCCAACTCGGGCCCCCTATGGGGCTGCTCCTTCATTATCACATACATGTAAATCACATATCCCGGTAGCCAGTGGGCCCATGTGCGATCTGGCCTGCGCCGGCGTCTCCTCTCCCTGTCTAGTTCATCCTCCTTCTCCCCCTCCCGCAGCTCCACCTCGGTGTTGTGGAGTGAAAAAATGTCCACAAAATCCCCTCGCAAAATGCGTTCTCTAGTGGAAGGAGCCAGGTAATCGCCCAGAGGAGAGGCGGGGTCGCTATAGGGTATCGCATGCAGGGGGACCCGCTGGGTGCCAGCCGGAGCCGCCGTTGGCGGCGTGCTGCTGCTGAATCCCCTAGCCATGCCCAAGGTGGTAGCTGAGGGCTGTCCAGAGGTAGTAGCTGAGGCCTGGCCCGAGGTGGTAGCCGTGGGCTGGCCAGAGTTAGGAGCATCCTTCCCCCTGACTGCTGGAGAGTCCTTCGCAGGTTCCCCGGAGGGCCGGCCGGCTGGCCCCACGGGGGGTGGGCGCCCCACCCGAACAGAGGGGGAGGGAGCTGCCACGGGTGCCAGGGGCCCCAGCCAGGGGAGGATGTGTGTGCCATCGAGGCGTCCGGCTCTCTAGATGTCCCCACCCAAGGCCAGTGACCTAAAGGCTGGGGCTGGGCTAGTGCTGGGGCCGCTGCTGGTGTGTTAGTAGGCCAGGGCCAGACCACCCTTGGTGCAGTTGCATCTGGTGCAGGAGTGGGCTCACCTGTGATCTGTGTAGAGGGGCCAGGCTCCCCCGGGTCGAAGCCCTGGTCGACGGCGGCCTCAGCTGTGCGCTGGTCCACCTGGGCCTCGGCTGTGCCCTGGCCTTCCTGGTTCTGGGAGCGGGCTCCTCCTGGCTGCGGTGAGGGTTCCTCTGGGTGGCGACCTGGTCATCCCGCTCAGCCTGCCGCTGCTGTTCCTGGTGTTGAGGCTGAGCGGCCACCGATTCACGAAGCTGGTTCTGGTGCCGCGACTGGGCCTCCAACTGTTCCTGAAGCTTGGAATAACGAACCAAGAGATCAGCTGCAAGGTCCCTAATCCTAGCGCTTTACGAGCTCGCGAGGGACTGTGCTGGGCTGGGGGCCGTGGCCGCCTGCGCGGGGAGCCGGCTCGGCAGTGCCCATGTGGGCAGGACCCACTATCCCCCCAACAATGTTCTCTAGGCTGCCCGCACCGGAGGCTAGCTGCTCGATAATTTGTTCCGCCTCGTCCTCCGACCCCGACCCCCTGGGGGATAAGGCTCCCTGGCGCCGCTTGTTGGACTTAGCTGTGGCCTTCCTGGGAGTCATTGCAAGACAATGTTGTGCACCCGGCTAGTGCTAGGAATAATATAGAGATGTAGGCACCGTACAGCGTTTTATTCGTTTGTTGGTTTTTTTTTTTTTTTACTATTTTATTTTATATTTTATTTTTTTAATTTATATTTTCGATTAATTGTTGTTTATTTGTTTGTTCGTTTGCTTGCTTGCCTTAGCAATCCGTAATAAGTCTGCTGTCTTGCCAGTGTTGTTTGACTTAAATGAATGAATACCAGCCTTGGTGCGATATTGCTGCACAGCGCCACCTGGTGGCCAGAGGGGACCCGATGCCAGGGTGCCTCTCCGCCAGGAGCAGCTCACCCCCTCCCCTCCCCTCCCCCTGTAAGGCCGTGCCAGGGCAATATCCGGCGGAGGCGTTGGGCGCGAGGCGAAGGCTGGGGGTGGTGGAAGTTGCCGTGGGCCAGGAATCGGCAGCTGGCCCTAAGGGGGAGGGGTGTTCTCTCCCACCACGAGGACCCTTAACTCAGGGAAGCACTCGGGAAACAGCTGGCGCGATAGCTTCTGCCCAGAAAGGTTAGGGCAAGGAACCGCCCCTTGGTAGCGAGCGGGCGAGCGGGCGAGGAATGCAGGAAGCAAGGGTAGGGGCGGGCGCGGCAGGCAACAACAAAGATCTCCTGGGAAGCAAAATGGGTGGGGGAGGGAACCGCTTTGTTGGGAAGCCTCCAAGACCGGCTGGGAAGCAGAATGAGTAGGGGAGGGAACCGCCTTGTTGGGAAGCCACCAGGACCGTCTGGGAAGCAGAATGAGTGGGGGAGGGAACCGCCTTGTTGGGAAGCCGCCAGGTATCAAGCAAGCATCCCCCCGCCTAGCTGGATTTCCTGCCCCTAACCCCAGCCAATGGGCGACCTGCAGCCCCGGGAGCTTAGATGTACCCACCGCTCCTGCCCCCACCCCCGAAAATGGGTGGAAGGATGCTGGATGGGTAGGAAAGGATGATGGTTGGGTAGGGCGCTATTAGGGAAATAATTCGATAGCTAGGTAAATGCTGGCTGCCCTCCCTCCCCGGGGCCCGTCCCCAAACCGTGCGGGGCGCTGATGCGCTCCGCCCGAGGCTCCTCTCGATGAGACCTGGACGCCACGTGGCCGGGGCCTCCAACAGCGCTTTTGCTGGGCGAAGGTCCGGCTGCTGAGGAAGGGGAGGGGCTGGGTATAAAAGGGGGCACCCTGGGCCCAGCCCCCTCCCCATCTCGCGATGCCACGTTGGTCTCGCCCCATCCTCCGGGGGTGGGCAATGCAGCCCCGGTCCGGACGAGCCGTTGCCGGGGCAACCTTCAAAAAAACTGAGACACATTTTTCCTCTTTTCTGTCACGACAATCTGTGGAACCAGAAACCTGTTCCAAGAGATCTTCCAGCTCTCCAGAGAAGAATTTTGAGATCATGGAGGCCTAGAGAATGGAGTGGGGTCACAGATTATGGCAGAACATCAGAAGCAGCGAAAAAAATCAGAAAAAGTAACTGTATTTTCCTTTTTTAAAAAACTATTGGAGAATCACTTTCTTCTCTAGAAAAATAATGCTTCAAAACTGAACCCTTTCCCAATTTCTCTTCCCACAGAGAAAGTGTGAATTTCAGTGGGCCATTAGCAGACAGCTTTGAGCAATGTGGGATTATAGAAAATAGAGCTTGTCTTGTGATGTGAACTTGGTTCTGCTGTCAAAAAAGTGTGTGCATCAGCTTCTATCATATTGCTCAACCTTTATGTCCTATCGGTTATCCCTGAAACTTTTACTTCCAATAAAATGCAGGTAACAACAATAAAATATTTGCTTCCTCTTGGTGCTAACTACAGGAAAATCAAGAGAAGGCAGTTCTATCAATAGCTATTATTATTTTCTCATCCATCATGCTCCAACATAGCTGTCCTCTTCCCCACTTTTAGTTTTTAGGGTAGGTCAGGTTGAAAAGATGTGACTGATCTAAGGTTACCCAATGCTGAGGGTGGATTTGAACCCAGGAGTTATGACGTTCTAGTCCAACATTAAAAACTACATCACACTGGCTTTCATTATAACTAGGCAGAATCTCCAAAATATTCAAAAGCACTGCATCTCTGCACGTACCATATGTTTGCTCTATAAGACTCACATTCCCCCCTTAAAAGTAAGGGGAAATGTCTGTGCATCTTATAGAGCCAATATAGTAGTCCTCGCTACATATCTATCACACATTTTCATTTAGAGAGAAGTTACCTGTACGGAGCCTCTCCTGTCCCATGTGGCAGCCGGGATTACTCAGTTTCAATCACCTCATTTGCAAAGAGGTCTTCATGGAGCCTCTCCCATCCTCTGCTGCAGCCAGGATTCCCCAGTCCCAATCACCTTGTTTGCAACCCTCCCTTTTTGCAGCTTGGATTCCACTGTCCCAATCACCTCGTTGCAACCCTCCCCTTTTGCAGCTTGGATTCCCCAGTCCCAGTCACCTCCTTTGCAAAGAGGCTTCCTCCATGGAGCCTTTGCCCTCCCCTTTTGCAGCCAGGATTCACCTGCCATGAAACCTTAGTCTAAACACTTTCCCTTGTTTTCCTCCTCTAAAAACTAGATATTTCCTATGGTCAGGTGCATCTTATAGAGCAAAAAATATGGTAGATGCTGGTAAATAATAAAGGAAGCCCCCTCTGTAGCTCCCAGCTGGCCATTACTAGAAGCACAAGATGCCAGTCTCGGTAGGCCTTCGGCCTGATCTAATAATGGTCTTCACAAATCCCTTGTGATTTTTGCAGTTCTGTACTAGAAACTGTGGTCTTTTGGGGTCTGATCTAAATTCCCCTTTATACACTTCTACTATTGTGAAAGCATTTGAACTCACTGCAGCCACAAGGATAGGCCAACAAAAGCGCCCCCCCCCCCAAAAAAAATTGGCCACTCTTGAAACTGTTTCATCTTCTTTGTGACAAGATTTCCAGTCAAAGGATTTCCTGCTGCTCATTCATAGAGGACTATTGGCTTTAGGCAGAGACTGAGGGGACCACAACGTTTATGTAAGAGGGGAGATGTGAGCAGAGTGTGGCTCTCTGTGTGTTTTTGCACTACAGAGCTCTTTTTTGATCCTTCACTGTTGTCTCTGTTTGCTACAACTCCTTGGGCCTGAACTTAAGAAATAACTGGAAGGCTGTGGTTCCTCCCATTTGATTTACAGCCTAGGATCATATGATGAAGCTTGCCTCGTGTTTGTAGTGTTTGAAAAATACATCATTATATTCTCTCTCTTTTAATGGAGACAAAGCTCTAGTTAGTATGGTCATGTGACATATAGGACAAACTCTCCTTTATTTTAAAGCGCCTGCTATATGTACTGATGTCCTAAAGGGGAAATCTGTTCTAAAGACCCAGAACCCCAGGAATGCAGGAGGCAGGGGATCTTGAAAAATTTGCCCCTGGACAAGCAACAGAGCAAACACATTGGTCACCTCCACTATGATAGGGGGGAAAAACAACCAAAAATATCATCAGATTGAATGACTTAGGTACTTTCTGATGCAGAGAAATCCCAATATATTAAAAGTTAGCAGAAATGTCTACATTAAGTTGGGTTTAGGGTTAAAAGGGGCTTGTGTTCCCTGAACCCAATGAAATTCCAACATCCCCCCCCCTTAAGCCACCTTGGGTTCTTTTCCAAGGAGAAAGATGGGGTAAAAATACTCTAAAATAAATAAATAAATAAATAAATAAATAAATAAATAAATAAATAAATAAATAAATAAATAAGACTAATTTTTTGACAACTAGATTGTACCATTTACCATATTTTTCCATCCATAAGACACTCCCATGCATAAGACCTAAAGTAGTTTTGCAACTGTACGGTTCTTTCCTTGGCTGATGTCTGCATATAAACTGACCCTCAATTTTTAGTCTAACAATTTTAAAACAAACTATAATCCTATACACATAAAATCACTGTAAGCCTCTTGCCATCACGGTTTATTTTTTAAAAACTGACATAAGGTAATTTCTGTCCAAGTAAGGTCCACTAGTTAGGGCATAAATGACACCTCTCAGTACAAATTTTACTCCAGTTGTTTGTTTGTTTTTGTTATTGATGATGTTGTTTAGAAAGTAACAACATCAGCAACATTACACTCAAGTGGCTGCAATTTGGGGCTATTATTTACAACTCTTAAATGAACAATTTTGTAAAATGCCTACTTTGTAGCTCTCGTTCTCTGGCCATTGTGTGATAAAACATGAGTTTTGTTACTAAACTATCCCATCTATCCAGGCAGTTTTCACCATTCTTTGTAAAGGTGGATGTCTGTGAAGATTCTCAGTCATCCAGGTGAGGTTATCTGGAAAAGAAGTCCAGGTGCCATGACTCAACTTCCAGACTGTAAATGTGGACTAGCTCCATGTGAACCAGGGAACATAAATTGGGTGCAAATTTTTGCTTCTTCTTTTCCTTTTTATTTTATTATTTATTTTTTAGGAAGTGCTGTGGGGTGGGGGAACACATAAGAGATCATCCTTGTTCAGACTGACTTTATATCATCATCATCATCATCATCATCATCTTAGAACTCCAGAGCTGGAAGGGGCCCTATGGATCACCGACTCCATTCTGTCAAAGAGGCCCAGTGGGGAATAAAACTCCCAACTCTGGCTCTGCAGCAAGAGACACAGATCACTGAGCAGTAGAGATGGGCATGAAATGAAAAACAAAATGCTGTTTCATTGTTTCATTAGGTAGCAAGTTACTTTGTTACCTAACAAAACAATAGGATGCATTTCATTTATTTTGTTTTGTCACAAAACACCCCCCCCCCAGAATGAAATGATTCATCCTAGAGGAATCGACGGCAGGGGAGTTCAAGCTCTTCCCTGAATACCCCCCGAAATTTGGAAAGGTTTGGGGGTCAGGGAACTGAGTTATGAAACTCCAAATGGGGGTGCCCCTAGAGAAAAAAATCTTTCTAATTGGAATCTCTTGGCTTCTGAAGTTCCAATTGATTCCAATTAGAAAGATTTTTTCCCAGGGGTACCCCCTTTGGAGCTTCATAACTCAGCTCCCTGATCCCCAAACCTTTTCCAAATTTCAGGGGGTTACCTAGAATTGCTTGAGGAAGCGTGTCTGCCATTTTGTACCTTTAAGACTCAGGGAAGCATAGTATTTCATTTCATCCCTTTATTGTTTCATAACATAACTACTTAAAATTTTGTTACAAATGAAACAAAATGAAACTACTACAGAAACGAAACAAAACAAAACAAAACAGTATTTTTCCGTTTCATGCCCATCTCTACTGAGCAGTGATTGTTACCAGTTTTTCTGTTGGAAAATAATTGCTCCTTTTGCTAACACCAGATTCTTGGCAGTCCTATTTTCTACTTACAGTACATCCCCCAAAAAGCAATATAAGACATCTCCTCTGAGTACCAGGTCTGCTAAAATGTGTGACCTGACTGATATGCAGGCCTGTTGCTTATTCTCTTAAGAAGCATGGCCCTTAGAGAGCATGAGATCAGGTGCAAGTGCTGTGAGCATAGATACATGCCAGATTGAGACCAACATGTAGAATTCTTCCCCCATACCAAAGAAGATGCAGATGAGAAGAACAAAAATTTGGCCTATGTATATACAGACTGTACCTGGACTCTCTGTCCCTTATGCTACCTCTTTGCTAAGGAAAGACATTCCTTCCTTCACTGCTCAAAGAAATTCTTTCTCTAACTAGCCTGCATTCCAGTCCATATATCTGGGAATCAGTTCAGCTCTAAGTCAGCCCCAATAAATTTGTCTACTTCAAGGCCCTGGACTGATCCTTATGTAAAGACTAGAGATGGGCACGACCAGAAAAAATGACATTTCGAGTTGTCGTTTGTTGGGGTGGGTCCATTTCAGGGTCGTTTCCGTATGTCGTGATAATTTTCAAAAAATTGTCGTTTCCGTTTGTCGTTTGTCGTTTGTGTTGGGGTTGGGGTTGGGGTTGGGGTTGGGGTAAGTGGGCTCTGGGAGGCACCTCTCTGGGTGCCTCTGATGTCTGACCCACTAAGAAGGGAAGGGAAGGGAAGCATAACGTGAAGCCGCCGCATACCATAATTAAATTATGTTATGGTGGGGGGTAAGTGGCAGAGACACCTCTCTCTCTGGGTGCCTCTGACTCACTAAGAAGGGGAGCGTACTAGCGTACAGGTGTTAAGGAATGAGATAGGGGTAGGGGATAGTGGGCTGTGGGAGGCACCTCTCTGGGTGCCTGTGACCCACTAAGAAGGAAAGTGTACTTGCGTACGGATCTGGGTTAGGGTTGGGGTTAGGGTAAGGGCTAGGTTTAGGGTTACGGGTAAGGTTAGGGTGGGTTAGTGGGCTGCACCTCAGGGTGCCTCTGACCCACTAAGAAGGACAGTGTACTGGCGTATGGGTTAGGGTTAGGGTTTGGGTTAGTGGGCTTTTTATGCCCTCTGGCACATCCAGAAGTCTCAGTCAAAACCTGGCCATGCGATTGGTGGAATGGGTCCAAAAATTTGCATGGTCCCATCCCATGGCCAGCCCATCATTGCGCAGGTGTAAAAAAATAAAAATAAAAATAAAAATAAAATCAATGGAGACGTTTTATTGCAAGAAAAACCCACTGCTGCTACTATAAAAAATTAGGCATTTAAAATACCTAATTTTCAAATGTTTCTGTGGTGCTTTGGTGGGTTTTTGGACCACGATTTAAAAATAAATATTGTGGTCACCATTTTGGATCCCCCCCCACCACATGGCAAATGGAGACGACGAGGATGCCCCCCCCCAGCCTGGTACCAGCAGCCCAGCACAGGAGGGGGGAAGGCCGGGGACCCCCCCAGAAACTACCCCTCTCTGGTAGGTGCCCTCACTGAGGCAGGCATATTTTCGCCTGCTTTTTTGGCCGGGAATCTTTTTTTTTAAACTTTTTTTCTGTGCTGCTTGGCATCGCGCTATCACCGCGATGCCATGAACGACAACAAAAAATCAGACCCAATTTTTCTTTTTCGGTTCGGGTTCGAGCTGGAGCGGAGTAATTCTCGTTACCGTTACCCGTTATGTAACGATAACGAGAACCGAAAACGGAAACGAGAATTTCGCCACTCCATGCCCATGTCTAGTAAAGACACTTTTCCATGTACTCTACACTAGGGATGGGCAGGAAACGAAAAATGAAATGCTGTTTTGTCATTTTGTTACATAACGAAACAAAATGGAATGGAATGAAATAAAATGAGGAAAAGCAAAGCAAAAAGCAAAGTGTTCTGCTTATATACCACCCCATACCACTACAAGTCATCTCTGGGCGGTTTACAATTTTAATTACAGTGTGCAGGCTACACATTGCCCCCCCAGCAAGCTGGGTACTCATTTTACCGACCTCGGAAGGATGGAAGGCTGAGTGAACCTTGAGCCTGCTACCAGGGATTGAACCCAGGTCGTGAGCACAGTTTTACCTGCAGTACAGGCATTTAACCACTGTGCCACGAGGCTCTTATAGATGGAATGAAACAGTTGTTTTTCCATTGAAATGAACCATTTCATTCCATCGTTTTCAGGCTCCTGCCAAGCTGTCAATGGCTGGACCCATTTAAAGCTGGCCCAGAAAAGGGTTGGGTTACAGTGTAGGCAGTTCATGCTGGCCTCTGCACCATTTTCTGAGGGCTTCTGCCAATCTGTCAATAGCTGGACCCCTTTAAATATGGCACAGTTGGCACCAGGGGGATCCCCAGGTATGACTGGAGCAGGTTTCAAGGGCTCCAGCCACTGACAGCTGAGCAGGAGCCCTTTGAATACGTTCGGGTAGGTAGTTCTGCAGGATCACACTCCCTACATGACTGTTTTCTGAGGGTTCCTGCCGCTCTGTTAAATGCTGAAATCCTTTAAACCTGGCCCAGTTGGTACCAACCTGGTACCGACTGGGCCAGGTTTAAAGGGGTCCAGCCATTGACAGCTGGACAGAAGCCCTCTGAAAATTGTCAGGTAGGGCAGTTCATACTGCGTACCCGACTGTTTTCTGAGGGCTCCTACTGAGCTGACAATGGCTGGACCCCTTTAAACCTGGTGCAGTCATACCTGGGGAGTCCCCCTGGTGCCAACTGGGCCATGTTTAGAAGGGTCCAGCCACTGACAGCTCACCAGAAGCCCTCTGAAGATGCTCGGGAGGGCAGCATGATCGCTGGAAGTGCCCTCCCGACCATTTTCTGAGGGCTCCTGCTGAGCTGTCAATGTCTGGACCTCTTTAAACCTGGCCCAGTCAGCTCCAGGGGATCCACCTGGTGCCGACTGGAAGGGGTCCAGCCGATAACAGGTCAGCAGGAACCCTTTAAAAATGGCTCCCATAGTCCCGGGCACCAAATCTGGTGCCTCTAGCACCCAGGGGAGCTATTTGATGTCATTTCATTTCATTTTGTATGAAATTTTAAAACAAAAAACTTGTAAGAAACAAAACAAATGAAATGTAGGTCAGCACAAAACAAACCAAAGTGAAACATTATTATTCCGTTTCGTGCCCATCCCTACTGTATACTTATTTGAAAATGAATACATAACATGTCCATCAAGCGAAAGCCAATGGAAGTTGTGTCATGCCATAGCAAATTCAGCAGCTGTGATCCATGAGAACCAGCTGCCCTATGGATTGTTTCGATTGTGAAGAAAGATCCTATACAAGCACCATTATCAGGCCAACTATTATTTTGTGCAATGAAACAGCTCTCATAATGAACAACTTCAATACATCATGGCTGCCCTGATAATTATCTAGCTTTCCTGCCTGTCTGCCTTCCCTTCCCTTCCTTTCCCTTCCCTTCCCTTCCCTTCCCTTTCCTTCCTTCCATCCCTCCCTCCCTTCCTTCCTTCCTTCAGCTGAAATGACAATTTTCATTTCCCTTAGAGACAGGACCACCATATACAGTGCATGGTCTCTGTTCAATATTTCCACTGTTGTTGATAAAGAAAATCTTTTGTTTTGTTTTGTTATTGTCCCAAGAGGCCATTTAGTCCAGTTTCACAATAAGCACTTTTGCCAACATTCAGTTTACCTGTCACAACAAATTCAGTTATTTTCCTGTAAGTGGAGGCTTAGATCAAGTAAAGAAGTGTCATTACAGTTTTTAAGCAAGAAAGAAATCATGACAAAGATAATAATCCTGACATTTATTCAAAGCCTGTAATTATATTTTTAATGCAAAAAGCCTACTCTTTGCATATTCCTGCTGCATCAGCAATGATGCAAAAGCTGAATGTTAAAAGGAAATCCAGAACATTCATTCTTTCCATCTATTGTACATTAAAACAAAAACACAAAAAGAGGGTATTTGACTATGGGTCATTCAAGTAATGTCTTTCCTTTGATCTTCCTGTCTTGTCTATAATAGGTATAGAACGCTTTACTTCCAACTGTATCATGAAAGGTTCTATTCTCTGCTCTGTTTCTTTCTTACCCTCTGCTGGATGGTAACCACTTTCCCTTAGGGATGAAAAGGATTTTAATTGAGGCAATCGGAGGAAATTTGTAATCTTTTTATTTGAAGCCTTTCTCCCCCCGTTATGTATCTTTATAAGTTGCAAATATATCTGGCTTGTAATTTAAAATGTAATTGTACTTGGTATGGAAGATATAGGGATGAAAAGCAGAGGGCACCCTATCACATGCAAACTCTTTGCTACCACAATAAAAAAAAGATAGAATAGAGAAGGGGGGGGGAGAAAAGAATGAAAGGAACAAAAACAGCTTGTGTCAGTCTAAAAAAGAATCCATTTGTGATCACAAATGAAACATTTCCAATCTTATAATGGGCAGATTGCTTGGTTTTATTGCCAGTCATGCAAAACAAGACCTCATCAAAAGGAAAGCTACGCAGAGGTCCCATCTTTCCATTAAAATAATTCAAAAAGCCTTTTTTCCCACTGAAAGAACCCATTTTGCAAGATGATTTAGCTGAAAATCTGCTGGGAGTAACCCTTTGACATAAAGTCATATTGTGTTGGAGTTTAGTCCTAAATTCATACATCAATTATTTACTGTCAACGCAGATTGTATAAGTGTAGAAAATTACTAGGAATGATATTTTCTCTCAGGCAGAAAGAATGTGATACAGCGGAAACATCCCACCTAATGTGCTGTCCTACTGTCCACAGGCCAGAATTATTTATGCATTAGAAAAGAGTGTGCCAGAGCAAAAGAGAAGGAGGGGGTGGGGGTGGGGGGAATAGGCAGGAGAGAGACAGACACATTATTTTAAACCTTTCATAACATCCATAAATATTTCATAACAAATAAATAAAGAATGTTGGGCTTGTTTGGAAGACAGCTGTAGCTGCACGGTTCAGTGCTCTGCAAAGCTCCAGAGACCCCACACTTACCCCTGCACTTAAGCCCCCCATCTCTTTTTAATCATCCACTCAGGGCATTGTGGGTAAGGGGAGCCCACCAGGTGAGCCGAAAAGCTGGAGGTTATGTATGTGAAAACTATTTTCTTCATCTCTCCCCCCACCTCCCCAATTTCATTTGTTCTTTAAAGGGAACAATAAAATCACTCCCCCCCCCCACACACACACACTTCAACCAACCGCATAGTCTTTTTCATAAACACATGCACAGTCTACATCTCTTCAACCCAGCAGGAATGTGGTAACCCTTCTCTGTTAACCTTTTCAAAATTAGTGACATCTGGGTCTTCCAAAATAGATTTCTAGTGAGCATTTTTAAAGAAGAAGAAGAAGAAGAAGAAGAAGAAGAAGAAGAAGAAGAAGAAGAAGAAGAAGAAGAAGAAGAAGAAGAAGAAGAAGAAGAAGAAGAAGAAGAAGAAGAAGAAGAAGAAATACCAGGAGACACACAAGTCAGCGGCAAAGAGTTAGAAAAGATTACCAAATATCAGGACTTAGAAATAGAAATCGAAAAGCTATGGAATAAGAAAGCAAGAACAATACCAATAATAATAGGTGCCTTGGGTGCAATCCCAAAAGACCTGGATCAACATCTGAAAATCCTCAGCATTGACAAGATCAACATCAGTCAACTACAAATGGCGACATTATTAGGAACAGCATATATTCTACAAAGATATCTCCAGTCATCCTAGGCTCTTGGAAAGAGCTCGATCATTGGAGAAGGCTAACTCCAGCTTAATACCTGGCAGCTGTGTTCATAATAATAATAATAATAATAATAATAATAATAATAATAATAATAATAATAATAATAATAATAATAATAATAATAATAATAGAGAATGAGTATGCAAAATGACATTGAGACTTCTGAATACAGAAAGACAGAATTTTGGAGCATAATACCCCAGATATTACAAGTGTGGAGAAGAATAAAATGTGGATCATTGAGTATACCGGGTGATAGTAGAGTCACCGAGAAACATCTTGAACAGATTACCTGATATCATGATCTGAAAATTGAACTTCAGAGACTCTGGCATACAGGTGGTCCCAGTGATAATCGACATGCTGGGTGCAGTGCCTAAAGAGCTAAGCAAGTATTTAGATTAAATTGGAGTTGACAAAGTCACCATCAGACAGCTGCAGAAAGCCACCTTACTGGGATCCACTCGCATAATTTGCCGATACATCACGTAGTCTTAAACTCTTAGGAAGCGTTTCACTAGTGATTTGTAATACAAAATCCAGCATAGCTGTATGATAATTTCATAATAATAAATGCCTTTGTTTTGTTTTGTTCTTTGAAAAATCATTTTCTTGGATTGATTCAGCAGTTTTTAAAAGCCCCTAGCTTTCCTCAGAGCTTATGGGTGTCCTCACTAAATATATATGTAGAAGTAGGGGAAAGAGAGCATGCTTATTTTATTTTTGTTTTAATTTTCTTTCAGATGGTTGAAGGTTGTCTTTTTTGGCTGTCTTCATTTTAATCCCACAACATTGCTGTAAAATAGGTTACAGCGATAGTTCTTCCTTCCTTCCTTCCTTCCTTTATTACTATCCCATCAATCTAGTGGAAAGCCACTGCAGTGAGTCACTAAAAATCATGGCTGAGTGGTGAAGGAACCTGGAATCCTCCATTCCCAGTCCAACACTTCACTCAGTATTTCAAGGCAGCTTTCTCATTTTCAGTTTTCTTCTGCTGTGCTGAAGAAGACATCCCCCACATGATAGCCAGCCCTCTCAGTGTACATAGTGAGGTGGCCATCTTTAACAGATGCTTTTGAGTGCCATGAAAGGTCAACAAGTTGCCAAGTATTTATTCATTATTGCTTTCTGCTGTTGGCTCACTACACAGAGGGAAATGCTTGCCGGGCTTTTTTGCCTCAGCTGTCAAACATAAAGGTGGAAGTCTTTGAGGATCATGCACCTAGAGCGGATGACAGGCAGTAGGCCATTTCTTACTATTGTGTTCCAAGCAACCTACCTTGATCCTCATAAGTCATCCTACTGTCATAAGTATGACAGAGTATGCTGTCCCTTCAACCATAGTAAAGAAAGCTTCACCATTTATTCTAGCTGTACAGAATAGGTGGGAGCACCATCTTGAAATGGGACACGTTAAGCCACATATGATTATACTGTTGGTAATTTGAACAATTCTGTTAAAAATATGTGGTGGCCATGACAGCCTTTTAAATCTCCACATGAAGATATGCACCCAACTGGAGTCCCATCTTCTTGGCAGTCTTCCTGTGGCCCATGCTCTCCCTCCCTCCTCCTCCCCCTCTGTGTGTGTGTGTGTGTGTGTTTCAAAATGCCTAGAATACAGGGGTGTAATTCCAATTTCTCAGCCCAACTGGAGTGCCCCCACTAAGCCAATTGTTTGTTGAGAAGTCTATACCTAGGCAAATTCCACAAAGTCAATGGGTCTTTTATAGCTGGGAGTGCAAGTTAGATTCAGGTTAGATTTCTCAGCAGTGAAATCTATGCAAATGACTTCCCTTAAATAAAAAAAATGGTTATTTATTCTACTCAGTTAGTTCAAATGGTTTCAGGAAGGTAATGGCTTTCTCAGAAAAGCTCAGGGTGAGCAGTGGAATTCACAAGTTTTTCTTCACAACTCTGTCAGATAGGTTAGGCAGAGAAATGACTACCCATCACAAACTTTATTTATATTGTCTCCCTAGGCTAACATCAGTCTCAGTGCTTAAAGGCAAGCAGTGAGAGAATCCAAACACTCCAAGAGGCATGGAGGCTGCTCACAAAATCAATAACAGAGGCCCAATTGGAATGCATACCCAACATGAAAAAGGGCACTGCCAGGTCTAAGAAGACTCTGGTGTGGCTTCCAGGAGCTGTTTGAGAAGTGATCAAAAGCTCATTTAGAAGATGGAAGGCTTGTCCAAATGAGGACAAGAGGCAGAAACATAAATTCTGGTGGAACAAATACAAGGCAACTATCAGGAAAGCAAAGCAAGACTTTGAGGAGTGTATAGTTAAAAACACTCAAAGAAATAACAAAGATTTCTTTCAGTACATTAGAAGTAAGAACCCAACTAGGAAGGCCATTAGCCGACAATGGAAGGCAAGGGATAATTAAAGAGGAAACAGAGATTACAGATAGACTCAATGAATTCTTTGCTTCAGTATTCACTGAAGAAGACAGAGATCACATGCCCAAAGCAGAGCCTATCTTCACAGGGAGGGAAATCGAAGAATTAGGCCAGATAGAAATAACCAGGGAGGAGGTCCTTGCATGTCTTGTTAAACTAAATGCTAACAAGTCACCAGGACCAGATGGCATCCATCCACAAGTTCTCAAAGAATGCACATACATTTGCCTTGCTTGATGTCTACAACACCAAGCTGTGTATGTGTGTAGATTTTTTTTTATTTCTTGACTCTGCAGCATGGAGAAGTTGCTTTGTTAAATTAAGAACATTCATGTGCTGTCAAGTCAATTCTGACTTATGGTCATTCTTTTTAGGGTTTTCCAGGTGAAAGATGCTCAGATGTGTTTCCCCTGAGGACTACTCTGGGACTGTTCAACTTGTTGCCTCTATGCAAATGTAGAGTGGGGAATTGAACTCCCAACCTCTGGCTACAGAGGCAGATACTTTACAAAAAAAAATTAATTCCCCTAGACAGCAAGGCCACTGCACATCTTGTGCCATTAAGTCTTGGTGGCTATTTTGGCAAAGACACATGCCATTCTTCGAATACTGTAAGGAGAATCCACATTGTAGCAAAAATGCCAAATGGTTGCCAGTCAAGAATTTCTTGCCCACTTGTTTCCTTGCCCAGTGCAAAATAGTGGTCTGTGAGTGGTCTGGGCTGGAACTGGAGAAAAAAAATATCCTTAGGACTCCTTCCATGTGTAGTTGCTTGGCATTTCTGGTGATCAGTTGTTTGACATCAATTCTCCCCTTGTTTCTTGTCATATAGTTGGTAAATACACAATTATATCAGCACTGATAGCATTTAATGGGAAGACTCTGACACAGTTTTTTATAGTGCAAAACTCAAATCATTCTGGTTGGTTGTCACTTGCTCAGACATAACCTGCTTGTGCATTCAGTTATTTATCCAGTCATTAAGTTTATACAACTTCCCTTATGCACACAGTATTTCAGAAGAGAATTTTGGCCAGCATTCAATATTATAGTGTATCCACTTTTTCTCACCATGTAAGATAAGGTGGGATCTCCTCTAGGCACTGGTGGAACCCATGCCTGCTTAGCTTCTTCAAGGTGGCTGCATCAGACCATAGCCAGCCCTACTATGAGGAATAGTGAGGTGCAGGGACATATTTGGGGGGGGGGAGAAGGGTACATCTGCCCCAGACACAGCAATCTGGGGGTGTCTGGAGGGGGAGCAGGTGGAGGAAGTCGTGCATCCTCCCAGTGCCCAGCAGTCCTCTTTTCCGCTAAGGCTTGCAGATAGTACCCCCTCCACCATCTCCACTGCCGTATGCCAGGTGAGTAGCAAAGCAGGCAGGAGTGTGGTGGCCGTGGTGCCCTCCTCCTCCTCTTCCTTGCCTTGGTGGGAGAGGTGTAAGGTAGACTTGCTACTGCACGCGCACGCACACACACCATGTCTGCAGGGTTTGCCCCCCCCCCGTTGCTGGGTGGGTACGATGGGGGAGGGAGGAAGGGTGCAAAAATGAACTTTGTCCCCAGGTGCTCCAAATCCTGGCTACACCTCTGGTGAGGTGTAGCCCCAGACAACACATGATTAGCGACATAGGAGGGAGCCTACTTCTCTTTTTGGGACTCTGTAGATGCTCCACTATGATAACCCATGTCTCTACTGGAATAAGAGTGACATCCTATCTTCCATCTCAAACACAAAACATCTCAAGTCAGTCATGAGTCAAGCCATGCCTTCCAGTGGGCAGTGCTTGTATTGTAGATTGTCCCAGATGATTATAACTACCTCCCCGAGCAACAAAAACATTTTTAAAAAGAAAAGCTTTCGGTTGCTTGTCTTATTTCATTTGTTTTTGTGTCTAAAAAAGTTTACCTCTTTTAGCTCCCATGATTTGAATTGCAAGGGACACTTCATACTGTTTTTATGGTTATCCATTTACATTTTTTATATTTCTCTGTTATGAATTGCCATATATTTTCATTTTCCTCCAGATGATTGCATTCTACATTTTGCAAAGCTCAAGCAATTGCATTACTGGACCGTCTTTCAGTGCTCGTCTTTCAGTGCTTTAAACTTCATAAGCAGTGTACACCTACCCAAGGCAAATAACTTGAGAATGTCTGGCATTTAAAAAATGTGAAAGCTTTGAACCCAGTGGGAGAATATATTGGTTCCTTGGGATATCCTTCAGACCTCAAAAATCATCATACTGTATGTCAACAACAACAACAAAAGACTCCAAATGGATGCTCTAGCATGAAGTAGCCAGCAGTTACAAATATATTTGCCTATTTGAGGCCCATGCTCCTTGTATACCTTTCAATTCACAATCTCTTCCATGATCTGTTTTTGCCTTAATTTGAAAGGGATTAATGTGATCCTGCATAATTCCAAACAAATTTAAAAATGTATCTATAGGTGAATTTCTCTCTCTCTCTCAAAATAGGCACTTGATGTGTATTCCATCTGAAATACATATTTATTTATTTATTTATTTATTTATTTATTTATTTATTTATTTATTTATTTATATACCGCCATATTTTCCCAGATGAGAACTCAGGGTGGCTAACAAGAAAAAACATACAACAAAATACAGAGAAAAATAATAATCAATTCCGCAATATGACGTAAAGAACAAAAACAAACCCAAGAACAATCAGTAGAACCAAAACTTAAAAAAACTAAAAATACAAAACATTACTAATGCAAGATGGCAAAAAATGGGCAGCCAAACAAACTCATAACACCTACTTATAAAATAAATCAACCTCCTTGAACGCCAAACGTGACCATATAAAGCCAAGTTTTTAACAGGTTCTTAAATGCCCGGAGAGACTCTGCAGTCCTAATTTCACTCGGAAGGTGGTTCCACAGTGTATTTTAAATATTTTATTATTTATTTATTTATTATTTACACTTATATACCGCTCTATTTCCCATAAAAAAGGACTCATATTTTAATTAAAATACATATTTTAAATGTATCTTCATACCCTTTCAAGTTCAGAACTTCCCCATGATCCAAACATCAGTCTAGGAGGTGGAAAATCAGCAGTTGGTTACAAGAACTGCAGTGGATCCACTTCAGCTTATATCATAGGGGAGGGATACATCAAGGCTAGGATTGACCAGTCATCCACTACTAACTTCACATTTGGGGCAGGAGAGCTGAACAAGGCTTTGAGAACTGGACATTCACAGTTACAGTAGCACCCCCATATCCACTGATTCATCATCTGCTGATTCAGTTATCTGTGTATGGCGAGCAGCAGTGCAAGGGGCCGGGCCAGCGGTGGTCCAGGTCCCAGGCAGCACTCACCTGGGACATTGGCAGCAGTGAAGAAAGTGGCATCGGTGGCAGCGGCAGCGGAGCAAGCTGTCACACGGCCCAGAACAGCCCGCCCGCCTGCGGGAGAGGTGCGGGTGGTGCTGGAAAAAGCACCCACATGGCCCGGAAGACTCCATTCTCCCTCCTGCCCACCCACCTGCAGGAGAGGCATGGGTGGCACCAGAGGAAGTGGCCATGCAGCCCAGAAGACTCTGCTCACCCGCCTGCCCACCTGCTGGAGAGGCATGGGTGGAACTGTAGGAAGCGGCCGCACAGCCTGGAAGACCCCGCTCGCCTGCCCACCCACCTGCAGGAGAGGCACGGGTGGCACTGGAGGAAGCATCCACGTGGGCCAGAAGACCCTGTCCACTCGCCCGCCTGCCTGGAGGAGAGGCACCAGTGATGGTGGAGGAAGCAGCTGTGTGTCCTGGAAGACTCTGCTTGACTGCCTACAAGTTCAGCGGTGGCAATGGAGGAGGAGGCAGCTGTGGGGCCTGGGAGAGCCCACCTGACCTCAAGATCAGCAGAGGTCCTGGAGGTGGCACAGAGCCATGGCAGGGTTCCCCAGGGTGCTGGTGGGCTCTCCTGCTGGTTTCAGCCCTGGAACCCTGGGATAAGAGCATTTGCTCTTATCCATGGATTACATTATCTGTGTGTGGGGTGGGGTGGGGGTGGGGGGGTAGAAACCAATCCCCCTTGGATACAGGGGTCCTACTGCATTTGCAAAAAAGAAAGTACTTGGGAGCAAAACCGGGGCTATTTTGACCCAATGGAGCCCAATGACCCTCATCACACTCCTATAGTTTGGGTGCTAAGGCAGGTCCATGTTGGATATTGAAGTTACAATGACCAGTATTTCCCAGCCTTTTAGCCTGAAAACAGGTAGGACTGTGACTATGGTAGGGGTGCATAAATGCCCCGCCTCTATCCACCCTCTCTGTGTGTCAATCAGATCTTTGTGAATTTAGCATAAATTTCTGAACAGGTGGGTACAATGTATTCATGCACAGGACCCTGGATAAGTGTGTTCCATGCATGTTTACTTAATCCAGAAGCAAGAACTCCTGAAAAAAGATAGCTAAGTTCTTAAGACCAATATTTCACACATCTAATTGAGTAGACTCTAGGTCACAAATGATAGGTAGCAAATAAATCTGTATACACATGTTTTCTCGGAATTCTCTACCAGACATGAGTGTTCTGTTTTCATTTCCCTGGAAAAGCCATCCACTCATACCCCACAGAAGCAGCCGGGCCACTTACTGGGCTCCGCATAGTACTGGGCTCTTTCATCATTGTTGTTGTATCAGTCCTTGAAGGAACAGACCTGGCACTTCCCTGCCTCCCTGTGTAACTCAGAATCAGGAAGGGAAGTCTCTCTGCTCAGCCAGTGAGTGATCAGCTGCGTGGGGAGGTGGGGAAGGGCTGGCTGGTCTCCTTCCAGATTAGGGCAATGATGATGATAGAGCCCAGTGCCATGCAGAGGCTGGTTAAGTGGTCCAGCCATTTGGGAGGGGGGGTAAGGGCCACTGCAGCACCTCCTCTAAGCACTTTCTCTAAATGTGATGTATACACACCTGTGCTGCTGCTGTCTGTATTCATTTCTCTTGGGAAACAAACACAATGTGCTCATGTCTAGTTTCTACACTGTTTATGGGCAAACATAAACTAGTAGGTATGGAATTATTTGAATGAATTTCTTAAATGGGGAGGATAATTTCTCCAAGGATTTCATGGATGTGGAGCCTACAATTCAGGGACCATACTACATTTGGGGGGTTGGTGTGGTTTGCTGTCATTGCAGATGTGCCAGCAGACAAGCCACCATTTTGAATCTACCACAACAGTACATAGTAGCGATAAAAACATATGAACATAACAGCTGGATCAGGCAAAAGGCCCATCTAGTCCAGTATCTGTCTCCTGATACTACTTCCCTGCATCTGGCCTTTGAAGTACCCTGTTTTTAAGCCTGGAGATTACACATCCCCATCATGGTTAGTTCAATCCCTTTTTGAAGGCATCCAGGCTAGATGCCATCACCACACCCTGTGGCAGGGAGTTCCACAGACTAACAACGCGCTGGGTGAAAAAATGTTTTCTTTTGTCTGTTCTTACTCTCCCAGCCCTCAATTTGAGTGTATGTCCCCTAGTTCTGGTATTTTGTGAGAGCAAGAAGAGCATTACTCTATCCACTTTACTCATGCCCTGCATTATTTTGTATGCCTCAATCGTATCACCCCTCAGGTGCCTTTTTTTCCAAATTAAAGAGCCCCAAATGCTGTACCCTTTCCTCATAAGAGAGGTGTCCCAGCCCAGCAATCATTTTAGTCACTCTCTTCTGCACTTTTTCTAGGTCCACTATGTCTTTTTTCAGATATGGTGACCAGAACTGTATCCGATACTCCAGGTGCGGCCTTACTCTCATTTTGTACAATGGCATTATAATGTTGGCTGTTTTATTTTCAATCCCCTTTTTGATGATCCCTAGCATGGAATTGGCCTTCTTCACCACTGCCACACACTGGGTAAACACCTTCATTGAGCTGTCCACCAGCACACCAAGATCTCTTTCCTGATCTGTTATGGATAGCTCGGAGCCCATGATTTGATAGATAAAGTTTAGGCTTTTTTCCCCAATATGCATTATTTTACATTTTCCTACATTGAAGTATTTGCCAGTTTGCAGCCCATTCTCCCAGTTCGGAGAGATCCTTCACAATCGTCTCTAGTTTCTCTGGTTTTCCGCACCCGGAACAGTTCCGTGTCATCTGCAAACTTGGCCACCTCACTGCTTTTCTCTGTCTCCAGGTCATTTATGAACAGACTGAAAAGCAGCCATCCCAGGACAGATCCCTGGGGCACACCACTTTTCACATCTCTCCATTGTGAAAATTGCCCATTGACAACTACTCTCTGTTTCCTGGATCTCAACCAGTTGTCAATCCATAAGAGGACCTGCCCTCTTATCCCCTGACTGTGTGGTTTTCTCAGCAGCCTTTGGTGAGGGACTGTGTCAAAAGCCTTCTGAAAATCCAGATAGACAATAATATCCATTGGTTCACCCAAATCCACATACCTGCTGACCTTTTCAAAATAAAAAATTAAAAGGTTTGTTAGGCAAGATGAGGTTTAATCCCTCACCTCTGCTTTGCTTGGAGTCAGAAACCAAAAAGGATAAAATTGTCGCCACGGTGTACACAAAATGTTATAAAATAGAGAAAAAATTGCAAAACCCCTCTCTTTGTGGTTTTGCAAATTTGTTTGTGGAAAGTGATGAGTCTGAATCAGTAGTCCTGTGCTATGTGTGGGAAATACCCTTTTGAGTTTGGATCCTGATTTTTCCAGGTACCTGTTGCACTTGTAAAATATCCATGGAGCTCTCTGTTCTCAGAGTGATCATTCTCTACAGCTAGGAGAATGAAAAAACTAGACGAGGTACATTTAGGTTGCTCCCCTGCACATGTGGTGTGTATACATAAATTCATGGTACATAAACAGACCTCAGATAGCCTTTTCAGGCTCTGAGGTATTCAAGGAGTCAACAGACTGAACATGGCAATTCCTCTGAAATATACAGGATGAAAGTATAGCACAAAATGTATGGGATGGGTGTCCACTGGCCATTAAATGCCAGGTAGAATTTACAGTTCCACAAACACCACCTGTATATTAAATTAGAGGCTGACTCTGTGGTTATTTACGTACAGCAATGAGAGCAGGGAGTTGTGTCTGTCGCCCTGCAGTCATAAAATACATTGAATGAACATCTGATGTTGCTATCATCCTCTTACCCAGCCATCATGATCTCTGCTTCACTGTTATATTTGTGGAAGCTCTGCAAGATTCTGCTGAACATACTAATATACCCTGTTGCTATCTTCAAAACAGATGGCTATTAAAGGGCTAATTAGTCTTTGTTCTACCAGCTATGACTTTATAAAGCCTTTGTCAGCTAATTATTTTCCTTCAACCTTTCTCTTTTTCTTTAGTCATAAACTTTACTTGGAATGTCTCTGTGTGCATGTTTGCTTGTTTTTTGCTGCCACTCTGCCTGCAGCTGAAGGCTCTGACATCAATCTTCATGCAAGGTGTCATCACCAGGTGTCCAAATAGTGATGGGATAGAAGCGAGAAAAGACCAACCACACAGTTAACAGTTCTCTGCTTGTAGAAGCCCTATAGGTTAAAGTTTCCCCCTTTCCTTTGGCAAGGAAGATTTTGGAAGGCTTGCAATAAGAAGTGTATAGAGGGAGATGTGGCTTGCATTGAATGTGAAAGTCTGGGACTATTTTCAAGTAGAGATGAGAAGAAACTAGAGATGGGCATGAAACAGAAACAAAGCATTTCATTTCATTTCATTTTGTTTCTGTAGTAGTTTCATTTTGTTTCATTTGTAACTAATTTTAAAGTACTTTCATTGCAAAACAAAACAAAAGGAATGAAATGCTATGCTCCCCTGGGTCCTAAAGGACTAAAACAGCAGGGGAGCTTCCACAAGTGATTCTGGGCAATCCCCTGAAATTTGGAAAGTTTTGGGGGTCAGGGGCTGAATTATGAAGCTCCAAAGGGGATGCCCCTTGGGGGATATAATTGGATTCTGAACTTCAGAAGCCAAGCCATGGGTGAGCTGTGTCTTAGCTTCCAATTCCAATTAGAAAGATTTTTTTCCCTAGGGGCACCCCCTTTGGAGCTTCATAACTCATCCCCCTGACCGCCAAACCTTTCCAAATTTAGGGGGCTTACAGGGAAGTTCTTGAGGAAGCTCCCCTGCCATTTCCTCCAGAACAAATTGTTTCACTCTAGAGCAAAAATGGTTAGGTAACGAAGTAATTTGTTACCTAACAAAACTATGAAAGAGTGTTTTATTTTTCGTCTCTTGCTCATCTCTAGAAGAAACATAATCAATTTCTCATTTCTGGTCCCCAAAATAGGCCATCTTGACCAGTAAGAAAATTCTCTGACCCCCTAAATGAGACCTCAGTTACAACATAAGTCCAGAAGGTAAAGCATGTGTCATTCATAGGCTTCTTCCCACTTACATCAGCATGTGCACATTGCATACAGAAAAATACAAGTTATTGGAAATGTGGGGCAAAAGCTGAATCCTGTGTGATGAGGGGCAGACTGGCACATAACTGATTTGCCAGAGTCAGAGGATAAGATTTCATTTTGTTAATTGTGAACAAAAGCCAGGCGGCATTTGAAGATTAACTTCTTTTTCAGGCTCCTGAACTGGCAACCTAACAGTACAACTGTTTGGAATGTTACATTTTAAAAGAAATTGCGATCGTTGCAGTTTCATTAAACAAACAAACCAATCTTCAAAAAGTAACCCACCTCTGTCACTTGTTATTCTGTTCCCGCATGGTTCTAGTTACTTTTCATTGCTTTTTCTGGAGAATAAATCCAGCTACAACAGTCTGAGAATGGGCTACTATATCTCTCGGTTTTCCTGGAAGCATTGTTTGCCCCCAATGGTAATGGGGGTAAAATAGCAAGGATTAGTGCTTTGTTTCATAAAAAAACATTAATGCTCATTCAGTTTTCCAGAAAAATAAATATTATTTTGTTCTTGATATCCCAAAAGTAACATGTTATACATTATATATTATTTTAAATTCCATTTTACAGTTTAGTCAATTTTTTTAAAAAAAACCCTCCTTATTTGGTAAACTTCAGTTGGTTGTTTGGTACAGTTTTATTGGCTAGTGGGCTATGCAAATATTCCTTTTTAAATGTCTTAAACCTTTTTAATCTGTATGGTTTTGAAAAACCTAGCACTGAAACAAACCATTGGAATATGGAGAAAAAAAAACCATAGTGATGCTAATCATAATGATGGAATTAACGTCTAGGTATCACTGATTTTAAAATCTCATTGAAATCAATGGGAATGGTTTGGGTTGAATTGTGTTGGACAATACTGAAAGTGTATGAAATTTAATGATCTAGACAACAGAGGAGAGAAACAATTTTCAACTCATCTAAGTGCATGGGCTGTAGATGCAAATCCAGATCCAGCAAGATGGCGGGCGGCAACAGCTCTTCGGCGTTTCTGCTTCCCAGCGCCTGGTTTTTTGTCGTTTTGCAGCTGAGCCGCTGGTTTTTTACTTAATTTACTCAACTTTC
Organism: Phrynocephalus forsythii; assembly: GCA_029282475.1. Taxonomy (NCBI): domain Eukaryota; kingdom Metazoa; phylum Chordata; class Lepidosauria; order Squamata; family Agamidae; genus Phrynocephalus; species Phrynocephalus forsythii. The sequence goes on from JAPFRF010000003.1 coordinate 16,767,758, forward strand.
GGGCTTGCCAGGAGTACCTGGGGTAGGTGTGTGGACTTGGGGGGGTCGTAGAGCTCGTTGAGAGGGCCCGTCGAGGCTCCCATCGATGATGAGGAGCGTTTCTATCGACAATGCATGGAGCGTCGATAGACCCCCCGCTTCTTTTCACCACCCCTCCCATTCCTCCCCCCCTTCTTCCCCGTTCCATCTTAGCCCTCTCCTGGCAAGCCCACTCTTGAGGGGAGCCCGGGTGAACGGCCGGTCTGTCCTCGGCGGTCTGGAAGACTCGAGGATTGTGACGGCGGCCGCCATTTCGGGTTTCTCCCCACGGGTCAGCGTTGAGGCAAGAGCTGAGCTCCCTGCCGGGACGGGTTGCTTTCTCCCCCCGAGGCAGCCTTGTTTGTCTGGTCCGCGCCCTGGCTTTCCACCTGGCCGAGCGAGAAGCCTTGTAAGATTTTGCCCGAGTCATCCTCCGGCTACTTCCCTTCGATTCCTTCCTTTCTGCCTGTGGCCCTCGGGCGGCAGTTCGGCCGCCGGCGTACCGCTTGCTCTTCGGGGAACTCGGGCGGCATGTCGGCCGCCGGCGCCCGCTTTCCACCGTTACCGTTCCGCCCGGAGGCCTTAGGTGGTTTCCCTCCCTGTCCTTTCTTCCCTGCCTACGGTTCTCGGGTGGCAGCTCGGCCGCTGGTGTGCTGCTTGCTCTCCCGGGGGACTCGGGTGGCATGTCGGCCGCCGGCACCCGTTTTTCCACCGTCCCGCCCGGAGGCCTTAGGAGGCTCCCTCCCCTGTCTTTCCCCCCCTGCCTGCGGTTCTCGGGCGGCAGTTCGGCCGCCGGCGCCCGTTTTTCCACCTCCCGCCTGGAGGCCTCAGGCGGCTCCCTCCCCTGGATTTTCTCCCCTGCCTGTGACTCTCGGGCGGCAGCTTCGCTGCCGGTGCACTGCTCGCCTTCCCAGAGGACGCGGACGGCATGTCGGCTGCCGGCATCCACCTTCCATCGTCCTGCCCGGAGGCCTCAGGTGGCTCCTTTCCCTGGTCTTTCCTCCCTGCCGGTGGTTCTCGGGCGGCAGTTCAGCCGCCGGTGCGCGGTCTGCTCTCCCAGGGGGCTTGGGCAGGGGTATGGTGGAGGGCATTCCTTGTTGGGGGATCCCCGAGCCCGGATATTTGGGTCCTGCTTTAATTGGTTGTGGCAATTTTTTTTTGCCACCAAATGCCTGATTATCCATCTTATTGCAGTGACCTGATATTAATCATCTGAGTCATGATCATCTGGCCTCTCGCTTCACCCCTCCCCCAGGTGTGTCACATCTTTCCCTGGCGTTTTGCCCGTTTATGTTATGTATTGTTTATTTGGTTTAGTAGATTGTTTTGTTACTGTTATTACTTTTTATTATTGCTATTGTTAATTAACTGATTTATTGTATAATTTGTACCCTTTATTGCTCTGTGTGTTCGGTTTTTTCTTTCTTTCTTTTTTCTTTTCCCCCTCATCGCCAACATGTTTGCAGGGACTCACATACCAACTGTGACGGGCCGTGGGCGGTACGCTTGTAGTCGGGGGGTTCGTCAGACCAGAAGAACCCGGGTCAGGCATCTTATGCCTGTCCCGCGTTCTGACCCCTCGGCTCGCTGCCACGTGTCCGGGAGTCATTTCCCCAGCGCCTCCAACCTTTCCTGCATCCTGTTGAATGCCAGGTCAGTCCACAATAAAATCCCCATTATATATGATTCCATCCAAGATGGGCGGGCTGACCTGGCTCTTATTACCGAGACCTGGGTGGGTGCAGAGGGGGGGGGCTTCGCTCTCCCTTCTGTGCCCGCCCGGTTATCTAGTTCAGGGTGTGGGAAGGTTGGAGGGTCAGAAGGGAGGAGGGGTCGCTATCGTCCACCGGGACTCTTTTTATGTCTGCAGGGCCTCGACATTGGTTAGCCAGGGGTTAGAGTGCCTTCACCTGCTGGTGGGACAGCGGGACAGATTTGGCATTGTGCTGGGTTACCGTGCTCCCCGCAACCCAGCACAATCCCTTCCGGAGCTCTCCGAGTTCATCGCGGCTGCATTATTGAGGTCCCCGCGCCTTCTGGTTGTGGGTGACTTCAATGTGCATGCCAGCGGTGAGCTTTCTGGTGCAGCTCTGGAGTTCATGGAATCCATGGCTTCCATGGGTCTGTCCCAGCATGTTGTATGTCCCACCCACAGGTCCGGGCATACCCTGGATCTGGTATTTTCCTCCATGTCGGGGATATCGAGTCTGGAGGTTGGGGGCATTGTCTCCCTACCTGTGTCATGGTCAGACCACCACCTGCTTTCTTTCCCCTTGGCGATTCCGGCCCCTCCTCGCGGGGACCATCGGCCTCCTGTTTTGGCCCGCCCCCGGAGACTCATGGACCCTTCTCGGTTCCAGGAGGCCTTTGGGGCATTTCCTGGAGAACTGGCTGGCGCGCCGGCTGAGGTTGTGGCTAACCATTGGTTTGATACAGCTGCCCATACCATCGACCGGATCGCCCCTAAGCGTCTTCTCCGGTGCCGAGCTCGGCCCTCGCCGTGGTTCACGTCTGAGCTCCGAGCAATGAAGCAGTTGAGGAGAAGACTAGAGCGCAGCTGGAGAAGAACCCGGACGGCTAATAATAAGGCTGCAGTTATTTCCCAGACTAGGCGCTATTCCAACGCGATCAGGGAGGCCCAAAGATCTTTTTTCTCCCTGAGAATTGGTGAGGCCTCGAGCCGCCAGGCGGAGCTCTTCCGGGTGGTTCGGGACCTCACCAATCCTAGTCTGGCAAGGCCTCCTCCTACTGATTTCAGTAGCGAGAATTTTGCAGCCTTCTTTCGAACAAAAATTGAGGCCATCCGGACCGGCTTCGACTCCGGTTGCAGTAGCACTACCCCGGCATCCCCAGTTGCTGGTCCGCCTTCGTCGCCTCGGTTGGGGGAGCTTGGGCCTGTTTCTGCTGTCGAGGCCTCCAAGGCTATGGCTCACTGCCGGCCGGCGTCTACTCCTTTCGATCCCTGCCCTGCCTGGCTTATAAAAGCTGCCAGCAGGACTATGGCCGAGTGGGCTTCGGTCATCGCCACCGCCTCCTTCAGTGAGGGGGTTTTTCCCTCCCGTCTGAAGGAGACGGTGGTAAAGCCCATCCTTAAAAAACCTGGCCTGTGTCCGGACGATTTGGCGAACTATCGTCCTATCGCCAACATCCCGTTTCTGGGTAAGGTGATCGAGAGGGTGGCGGCGGTTCGGTTGCAATCGTACCTGGAGGATCGGCAGTGCCTCGATCCTTGCCAGTCCGGGTTCAGGCCTCGTCGGGGTACCGAAACAGCTTTGGTCGCGCTGCAAGATGACCTAATCCGGGCGGCCGACAGGGGTTGCTCTACCCTGTTGGTTCTCCTGGATTTGTCGGCAGCCTTTGATACCGTCGACCACGGTATCCTGTTGGATCGGCTCTCTGAGGTTGGGATCGGGGGCACTGCTCGCAGTTGGCTCCGTTCCTTCCTGGAGGGCCGTCCTCAGTACGTTCAGCATGGGGGGGAGTTGTCGGCTCCTTGGATTCTCCCTTGTGGGGTTCCACAGGGGTCGTCGCTGTCTCCTATGCTGTTTAACATCTACGTAAGGCCGCTGGCTGGGGTCATTAGGAGATTTGGAGTCTGCTGTCATCAGTACGCTGATGACACGCAGCTCTATCTCTCCCTTTCCACCTCTGCAGTGGAAGCTGTGAGGATCCTTGATGAGTGCCTGGAGGCCGTGCTGGCTTGGACCGGGGCGAACAGGCTTAAGCTCAACCCCGAGAAGACGGAGGTCATGTTCTTTGGGAGCTCACCATCTGGGTACGGTGGCCCTCTTCCCTGTCTGGGGGGGGTTCCCTCCGGCCGGTGGAGAGGGTGCGGAATCTGGGTGTGGTCCTGGACCCGGCGCTGACCATGGAGGCCCAGGTGGCGTCGGTTACCAGGGCCGCTTATTACCATCTTCGTCAGGTCGCCCAGATCCGCCCGTACCTGGATGTTGACTCTCTGAGAACAGTAGTCCAAGCACTGGTGATCTCGAGGCTGGACTACTGCAACGCCCTCTACATGGGGTTGCCCTTGACTCTTCTCCGGCGCCTGCAGCGGGTACAGAATGCGGCGGCCAGGCTGCTGGTGGGTGCGCGCCGATATGACCGCATCACCCCAGTCCTGGTCCGCCTGCACTGGTTGCCCGTTGCGGCCCGGATTAGATTCAAGGTCTTGGTTTTAGTTTATAAAACCCTCCATGGCTTGGGACTGGACTACCTGACAGAGCGCATCGTCCAGCGATCCACCTCGGCCCGTCCTGTTCGGCAGGCGCGAGCGCACTCGCTGCGGGTTGCCACCCCACGAGAGGCCCGGAAGACGATTACTCGGAACCGGGCCTTCTCTGTGGCAGCCCCCTCCATATGGAACTCCATCCCTAGCGAAGTGCGCTCTGCAGAGTCCCTGCAGGCCTTTCGAAAAATGTTAAAAACTTTTTTATTTCGCGAGGCCTTTGGCGATTCTTAGTTGTTTTTTTTCCGCCATCGTTTTTACATTTGCTGGTTTTCGATGCCTCCATTTTTAACTCTTAGGATCCACGTTTGGAGTGCTGGGATGCATCAGGAGGCATTAGGATCTTTATTTATATTGTTTATATTGTGTTTGATGTGGTTTTAATTTTTGTATTTCTATTTTGTCTGTTAGCGTTTCTACGTTTTGTTCGCCGCTTAGAGTCCTATTTTAGGAGATAAGCGGGATATAAATATAATAATAAATAAAAAAAATCAGATCTCGGCCAATGAACACAAGGTCAGATCACTGTTTCCTTAAGCCATTGTTTCTGTGGTGAGCTCTTTGGGGAATCACCATGAGAGATAAGAGATGGATGAAATGGCTGAAAGCCATCCTAAGCACATGAGATGCAAATATAATACATAAACAAGTTGATGGATTATTAAAATGCATAAACAAGCCAGTTTACACAAGCAATTGTTGAGAGGAGGCTGAAATATTTACATGGAAGAACTGTGGGATGAATTACTGTTCGAGCTCCATAAATCATAATGTTGCTTTCAACCCCCCACCCCACCCCACCCCAAAAAACACCATGGGAACTGATAGCCATCTTTGACTTCCTGCACAAAAATCTAGCATGGGGAAACGAAATGTATACTTTATCTCTAGCAAGATAAACTAAACTGAGCATACTCTCTCCTCCATGCAGGATGTTCCCAGTGTTGTTCAGTTAAATCTCCCATAATCTTCCAATAAGTTATCTGGAGGATGGAGAGAGTTGGCTCATGTGTCAATGTTATGGACACAGCTCTCGTTCTCCAGCCGTAGTAAGCAGGATTGCACGAATGTAACCCTGTAAGACAGGCGTGGGGAACCAGACGTTTTGGACCACAACTCCCACAGTCCCTTTAACACTGGCAATATAGACTTGGAATTCTAGGAGTTGCAGTCTAAAACATCTGGAGAGCTGAAGGTTCCCCATCCCTGCAGTAAAACAAAGGATAAATGTACTGAAAAGCTGTTTAGAAAAAGAGGTGGAATCAGTTTTCTTTCAAGGAAATAATGTTTTCTCTCTTGCAAATATCTGATTGGTGGAATATCTTATTTGTGAATTAGCACAGCTCCAGCAGCTGGTGCTGGACACATCTGGAGCACTGGAACCAGAGGAAGCATTCAATTTTTAAAAAAAAAAAATCTAAAAGGTATAGCACATCAGCACTATCCTTACAGGCTTTAAAAAACAGAGTGGTTTGCTTCCTTCTATGGATCATCAGAGGACGTTTTTAATTTTCCAGTATCATTAAGTGACTGTGCTGTTTTCTTAAGCTCTTTAACAATGGCCGTTACTTCACGAAGTGCCTCGCTTCGAACCGACCTTGCCTTTGCTGTGAATTCGGAGGTGGTCACGTGGCGGTCACGTGTTCTCGCTTCGCTCCCGCCCCTGTTTCTCAGTACTCACGAGCTGCAGTTTTAGGACCGATTCGAGCACAACCTCACGTGCTCCCTTCGCATTCGCATGCCACTTTTCAATGTTCCTTATTTCCCATCCGTCCTTTAAAAAAATACCTACCGACGGCGTATCAATGCACTGATGCTGGACTGTCAGTTGCAATGGCTCTACTGATTTCAACTGTTTCCTGGCATCATTGGCAGCCCCCCGCCGCCGCCGCCGCTGCTACTCAGGGGGAGCCCTGCATGGCACAGCCGCCCGCCCTCCGCCGCTTGCACGCTGCCTGCCCCGGGTGCCCTGCTCTGGCCGGGCAAGGCGGCAGCGGCTCCTCCTGCTCCCGCCACCGCCGCCACCGCCACCGCCGCTACTCGAGCAAGGAAGTAACAGCGCAAAGCGATGAAACGATATAGCGATGCATCGATATCCCTGTTTGAATATTTTTTTAAAAAACTTGAAATAAAAGCCAAAAACCGAGAACACACGTCACGTTGGGAGCGAAGCGAGATGCGAAGTGAAAAGATTCCCGGCCGCTGGCAGGGGAACCACTCACCCCGCTTGGAGCACGGTAAAGGGGGCGTGGTCGGGGTGGCATCGCAGCCAAAAAGGAGGAGCGTGCGGACTGAAACGATCGATTCGCACAGAAATGAGGGCTTGCCGCGAAGCGAGCGGTTCGTGAAGTAACGGCCTATGTCAGGATACTGAAAGTGGAAGGCAAATTTCAAGCAGCAAGTGCCACTTTAGTTCAATCCCAGTGGTCCTGTGTCCTGGGAAATAACCAAAAACAGAGCGAATCTACTCACACCTTAAAAACATAAGCCCCCTGAGAAGGACCAAGAAAAATGTGCATAGGAATGCTTTAGGGACGGGCTGGTTTATGCTGTCACTTATGTCACCACAGTTGATTAAACAGCAGGACAAATGTCCATGCAGTCATCCCTTTATTTCCTAAGTCATGGAATTTCAACCATTGCTTAGTGGTATATGCCCAACAAAATATAAGTCCCCAAACTCCAGATCAACACATACACATGGGAGCTGCAACATGTTACAACACAAATTGCTCTTCTTCAATGTGCCAGCCAGTTCTTCCTCTTTCAAAATTCTGGTTCTTCTACACTTTTCCATTGAATGCCATTTGGTTCCTTGGCATGCTTAGTCTTCATTCAGTTGATTTAAGGTCTCTCCCCACTCAATATGTATCTTTTTCTGTTAAAGTGGAGATTTCACTGATCCTGCAACTACCTCCTTCCTGAGCACAAGATAGGGCAATTTTGAATACACAGGGATGTATACACAGCTGATGAGTTTACTATAGGCATCCTATAGGCATGCTTGGATCAATGTTAGGTTGCCATGTTGTAGTTGTACCTTTCACTCAACAGTGGAAGGGAGACACGGGGTCAAACTGTATGCATGGTTTGCAGTGTTAGAACATTATTCCTTTGGAGACAAATCTTTTCAAAACTGCTGTTCCTTTGCAATGAAATATGTTAATGAAGCCCATGTTTGCCTCCCAATGACCAGTCGCAAAAGCAAAGTAATGTCCCACAAGTGGTGAGGAAGATATCTCCTATCAGAATAAACAAATGTGTTTTACCTCTTAAGGGAACTCTGCATCTAATGATATGCTATCTAAGGCCCTGTCCACACTGGCCATTTTAGTGCAGCATCAATTGAGGTCAAGGGAAGGAGTGATCTGCCATTTAGTGCATACCTCCCATCCAAATGGCATATTGATCTTCTGCTGTCTAATAAACACTTCCCATGATCATCTGTGGACATCAAGGCAAGTGACTTTTTCTTTAAATCTGCTAGATCATTGGTGATGTGATGAATCAACTTTAATTAATTAAAAAAAAACTTTGTCTCTCTGTGTGTTGCTGATTGAGAATCTGCGGGCAGCTCCTGTTTCAATCCACAATACACAGACAGGGCAATAATAATCATAATAGTTTTTAAATGTAATCAAAGCGATTCAGCAGCACTTTGAAAACTGCTTTAGGAGAGTAGAAATTGACACTAGAAGGAACGGCAAGAATCTCCTTTAATCTGTTCAAGTCAACCACACTTTCTGGGAACTGATTAAACTAGTGCTCTCAGACTCACATCAAAACAGTAGAACCTCCTGATAGTGGTTCAAAAAAGGCATCGGTTGGGGCAAATTGGCCCACTTCAGTGATGTCCACATGTGGCTGCTGATGCAGACCAAACCGACCCCTCAGTGCACCAAACAGTAAGACAAATGCCTTTGTGGAGGGGCACCAAATTATTTATTTATTTTGAATATTTTTACCCCACCCGTCTCCTTGGAAATAAATTAAATATTACATACCCATGAATTACATAGTTTGAACTTATGTGAATAACTCAGAATCCACAGGGTTTGTTTTAAGTAGTGTATTCTATTTTAATTGCTTCTGTCCCACCTAATCTATCACCTTTCTCTTCCTACTCTTGAGAAGTTTTCCTCCAAGCTCGGTGGACCACCATTCCATCTCAGGCTGAGCCTTCTTCATAGAGTGCTTAAGTACATTGAAGGAGTTACATATGGGGGAGAGTAGTAGAAATCAAGTAAACTGAATGTGATGTGTAAAAAATTAAAAAAACCATCTGCTTTGTTTTTTCGGATTGGAGCAGTGGGGGAAAACTACATTGTTTCCTTCAGAGCTTCCAGCCCAAGCTTGTAGCATAATGCTGAAAACTGAAAGAGTGAGATACTCTCTGGAGAGCTGTCTCTTTTCCGAAGGAGAAGGTTTTCTTGAATTGCTGGCTGTGCATTGTATGTTTCTTGAAAACAGTCACAACCCTCTCTTTGAGAAAAAAGTCTTTTCATGCCTTCACCCTCTCTTCTTCTCCTGATATTGTCTTTCCTTACTCCATAACTCGGCTCTTACTTTTTGTTTATGTCCTTTACAATACTTCCACAAGCATATGCTATAATTCTCCCCTCCTTTCTTTATCTCCTTGTTCGTACAAGCTGCCTTGAATAAAGAAGTCATTATCAGCAAGCCCACAATGAGACCAGACATCCACTTTCCAAGATGTTGTATAGATGATATATTGATCAGTCCTCAATGAGTAATCATGTTCTAATGAAAAGAGCTTACAGGAGTTAATGTATCTGCTCATGCAAGCCACAAACGAAGCTTCTGGTGGCACAAAAGGTCTGGCTATGTGAATTATAATTACTCCCTACAACAATAAAAGTCAGAAGTGGCTTTATTTATTTATCACAATCAATGCTGGTCGGTGGGCTCTGTGCTGAAAATTCACTTATACAAGGTAGCATTCCAATTGTTTCCTGGCTTGCAGTCCTCGCTCAGAATTAACCCTGGAAATCCCAACTCCAAGGATGGTGCTCAACAGTGTAGACAACAGGGAGCAGCTCTCCCTCTGGGTGGTTTTCTCCCTTTCTTCCTCATAATGTGCACTTCAACACAATATATGATGTGATGTCACCATGGTGCCTGTTACCCCATCTCTTTCTCACATCACTGATGGCTGGGGCAGATCAAGTCACAGCATGGTCGCAAATGCTTGGTTATCTTTGATATTTTGCGAAAGGAGAGGCACCGAAGAGCCATGCTTTCTCTCCAGGTTACGGGGTTTAGTTTTGCCCTGAAATTGGTACAAATCACCACTGATCTGAAATGGGGGATTACCAATTTGGAACAGAAACATAAAGAGACAGCATTGTAATGCAGCTTACCATTCTGGCTAATGTTGACAGACCTGAACCAAGTCACAAGGAACTTAGGGGATTGCATACTTGAATGGACATGAATACGATGGAGCCCCCATCTTCTAAAATATGTATGACACACCAGCGTGGCCCAAATTCACACACAAAGACTCTGTAGCTCACAATATTTGGGCAATTCTTTTTTTCTTTCTTTCTGCTAATCAGATGGAGAACCCTGTGAAGTGAGCCAGTTTTGCACCTGTGGGAAAGCCATCATGTCAGTTATTCACAGTGAGCACTATTAGTAGCTGTGCAAAGGTTAACTCTTTAACCCAGTGGTGTCCACATTTTGGCCCTCCAGATGTTTTGGACCACAGCTCCCACAGTCCTTTGTCATTGGCAATACCAGCCTGGAATTCTGGGAGTGTGGTCCAAAACATCTGGAGGGCTGAAGTTTGTACACCCCTGCTTTAATCCTCCACCACTGATGACCTTGAGGCTGAACATCTGGATATATATGATGTTACAAGGGCTCATGTGTTAGCAGCAGGCAGAGGCAAGCCAAGAGTTGTGCTGGAGTTGGTGGTGGTGGAATGCGGAGAAGTGCCTCCCCATCCCCATCCAGCAAATGGAATGAAGAAGAGGTTAGTTCTGCCTTCCAAAGAGGCAGCTACAGCAGTGGTTCTCAACCTGTGGGTCCCCAGATGTTCCTGAACTGCAACTCCCAGAAATCCCTTCCAGCACAATGAGTGGTGGAGGCTTCTGGGAGTTGCAGTCCAGGAACATCTGGGGACCCACAGGTGGAGAACCACTGAGCTAGAGGGTACGAGCCAAGAGGTCAGGGTCAAAGATCATACAGAAATGGTCCCAGAACCAGTATGTGTGTTGCTGTTGCTCTAACAAAAGCCTTCTTCACAGAACCAAGGCAGGCACTAAAGGGCCGTGGACCTGCACCTTTTACACCATCCCCGTGACTGGACCCCTCTCACAGGCTGAGGAAGAAGAACTGGTTCTTTTTTTAAAAAAGTATTCTTGCCATGTTATTGCTTTTGCATTGTATTTTCATGTTGTGTTGCATCATTTTGTTTTCAGTCCCTTGTAAACTGGCTAGAATGGTAAATAAATAAATAAATAAATAAATAAATAAATAAATAAATAAATAAATAAATAAATAAATAAAGGACCCGACAGCCCTTTCCTCCTCATGAAGGTTCATCTAGTCAGAGAGCTTGGGAAAGAATGTCCCAATCTATTTACCTTGCTAGCTGACGGGTTCCGGAAACTGTCATTCAGAGACTCTTCCAAATGCTAAATTTTGTGGGTCCTTTGGAAGGAGAAGGAATCTTGCACCCTATGGTACAGTTTAATGAGGATGTCTGTGAAGATTCTCAGTCAACCAGGTGAGTTTATCTGGAAGTTGAGTCATGGCTACTGGACTTCTTTTTTGAGAGATAGAAACGTTTCACTGCTCATCCAAACAGCTTCATCTGTCTGAATATAGCTAGTGTGAGTCCTCCATCTTATAGTCAGTGAGCTTTGACCTCTTTGTCACCCTGGTCTGAATTAGGCTCATAAGATGAACAATGACCTGAATAAGCTCATTAGGGAGACAACAGTATCCATAGCCTTAAGGTGAACAATGGCCTAAGGTGCTGAAACCTATAAAGAATGGGTTGTTAGTTATAGACTTGGTGGTGAAGGCTTTTTGCTTTGTCTGGATACTTTGGAAAGCTCACCCTGAGAAGCAGAAGATAGATTATGCCTGAGGCCGCCACCTCTGTTGAGGGAGGGGGTTTCGATGCTGACATGAATGGCTTCCCTTACTCCTCTCTCAAACCACCTATTTTCTTTGTCTAATATGTGTACATCCTCATCTTTGAAAGAGTGCCCTTTGTCCTTCAAATGGAGGTGTACTGCTGATTCTGGTTGCTTAAGATGGTTAGGGTAACTTGCTCTTAGTCTCTAGGCATGCTTACAGGATAAAAAGTGGGATTACTTAACTAGAACATACCCCAGTGAACTCACTCTGGACTAACTTCCAGATAAACCTGAAGACAATCAGGCAGTTACATGCAATTGTGTTCTATTCTTTTTATTGTGATTTCTTTATTAATGTGTAAATGTGACCTTTGAGGCACATTACATGACCAAAGAGAGGGCTATTGTGCACGCTATAATTGTACTGTAGTCAAAGATCCCACAACGCTTTAGCAGGCAGGGAGCAACAACAAAGAAGGAATTTAAAAGGCAGATATTAAAAGTATATTTGGGCATTATGTAATCAATACAGCACAGAGGATTTTTTGTAAAAACATCTCCCTGTGAGATTGCAAAGAGCAGACAATTTTCCCCCTCCAAATTAATTTTTAATATTGTGTAATAATCGGAGTGGCACCAGTCTGTGCAGATTAGAATTCCTTTTGATAGAAAAAGGAATATTTGTGCAGAGATTTTTATGAGCATAGTTGACCTGAGGCTCCAGAAAGCTGATTGAGAAACAGCAGTAAATGCAGCTCCTTAACCCCTTCTCTGCTTTGTTTGGGGTTTTTTTTTTAATGCCACAGAGTAAAACATTTTTGCTTGACGAACCAAGCCAGTCCCACAGGCACTAACAAGATTTATCTTCTGTATCCCACAACCTAATGGGTCCTCAGATGTGTTGGACTATGAGAGCCATGATGCCCAGCTAGCATACTGGGAGTCTGAAGTCTGAAACGCCTGCAGGGCATCGGGATAAAAGAGCTGCTGCTTCTGTATGACTCTGTTGAGCAAGCTATAGGTACAGAAGGGTAAGCATTGGACCTGAAGTTTCAGATCACATGCCATAAAGGTCTCTGTTAGACATGGGCACGACCAGAAAAAATGACGTTTCGAGTTTTTGTTTGTCGGAACGGGTCCATTTCAGGTCGTTTCCGTTTGTCACGAAATTTTTCAAAAATTTGTCATTTCATTTGTTGTTTGTCATTTGTCGTTTCCACCGCGATTTAGCACGATTTGACTTCCCAGAGCATATGGGGCGTCCTGCAATCAGGGCCGGTGCTAGGTGTTTTTGCGCGCTAGGTGGCGGGTGGGGCGGGGGGCGGGTGGTGGGAGAGAGGTGCAGGCAGGCAGCGGTGGTGGAGGGCCATGGGCAGGCGGCAGCCACGGGTGGGAAAGTGGGTGGGCGGTGGCGCGGGCTGCAGGCGGGTGGCGGCGCGGGCGGGCGGGCGAGTGGGCAGTTAGGATATCACTTAGGATAGAGGTTCTGTTCTTGGCTTGCACCCCAAATGTGTGTGTGTGTGCAAGCAAACTGAAGTTGGGAAAATAGAAAATAAATGGTAGTATATAATATATATTTAAAATAAATCCACACCTCCCACTCGTAGTCGAACCTCCCCCTTTATCCAATATCAGAAAAAAATCCTCACAAACTGCCAGAGAAGAAATAAAGAATAAACTGCTATTCCCTTCAGCAGACAAAGCTGCAGGGAATCAAATAAATTATTTTCTAAATTCAATTCCCTCCCTGCCTGCCTAACTTAAATCCTAAAGCCTCCAGCCTCCCTCCTCAATCTCGATCAGATCACACTAGCACCAGCAGCCAGCCCTCCTCCCTCAACCACATCCATACACCCGACTGCAATTTCTGGAAGGTGCCTCGGCTTTTTATGCCCTCCGAGACATCCAGAAGTGTCAGTCAAAAACCTGGCAATGCCATTGGTGGAATGGTTCAAAAAAATTGCATGGTCCCATCCCATGCCCAGCCCAAATGGGCAGGTCTAAAAAAATATAAAATAAAATAAAATAAAATAAATACGATGTTTTATTGCTATAAAAAAAACCCCACTGCTGCTACTATTAAAATTCAGGCATTTAAAATAAATAAATTTCACATGTTTGTGTGGTGATTTGGTGTGTTTTTTGACCACGATTTCAAAAGAAAAATTGTGCTCGCCATTTTGGATCCCCCCCTCCGCATGGCATGGCGAGACGACGAGGATGACCCCCCCCCAGCCTGGTGCAAGCAGCCCAGGACAGAAGAGGGGGGGGAAGGCCAGGGACCCCCCAGAAACCACCCCTCTGGTAGGTGGCAAAGCCTCCGGCAGGCATATTTTCAGCTGCTTGTTTGGCCAGGAGTCAGGTTTTTTTTAAAAAAAAAACTTTTAAAAACTTTTTCTGTGCTTCGCATTGCACGGTCGCCGCGATGCCACAAACGAAAATGAAAAACCCGACCAAATTTTTCTTTTTTCAGTTCGAGTTCGAGTTCTGACGGCTTAATTATCGTTACCATTTCCGTTACATTATGGAAACGATAACCGAAAATGGAAACGACAATTTCGCCGAGTCGTGCCCATGTCTAATCTCTGTTAGGCTCAAACCTGACATAACACAGCACATGGGCCAATTTAAAATACTGTGGCACCTTGGTTTTGTTGGGTTTTCTTTCTCTTTGCAATGCATCCATGCATGAAGGACTCTTCCCCTTTAATAGCCTGAGCTTGTTAGAATCAAACTATCCAGGCTGTTATGCTCTAGCTCTCACCTGTCCCCTCTCTAACTAGTATAAGAGAAGGTCCTTCCCTTCTGTATAGCCTACTGCCCAGATGCTACTAGATGCATACACACACGCTGAAAGCAGCTGCCTTTCCTGCCACAATGCTGACGCTGTCTTCCCTCTTTCTCCAAGAGAGATGTTAAGTATGCTTGGATTGTTCTATTGTTGTTCCTTTTGTATATATATTTTTATAGTAAAGCTATGTTATATTTTTGCTACATAAGCTTGTCTAGTACTCCTTATTAAGCCCTGCAAGTGTGTGCTGTGAGTGAGTGTCCTTTGTTGCTCCCAGAAGCAGAGAGATATACTGGGCTGACTGCCATTCATCCTTTTCTGTTCTGCTGGGTGTTTTGTGTGACTACAGACACTCAGAAGACTTATTTATACTCTGCTAGATGCCCTAAGCACATCTGATCTTGCCTGATTTCGGAAGCTAAACAGGGTCAGCCCTGGTTGGTACTTGAATGAGAGACCACCAGGGAATACCACGCGCTGTAGGCACTTGGAGTAGGAACTGGCAAACCACTCCAGTATTCCTCCCAAGAAAACTCCATGGATATAGGGTCACAAAGAGTCGGTCATGACTGTAATGATGCAACACACACAGTATATCTGTTCTGTAGTAGCATGGGTTTTAGTGATTTCAGCAGTGATTTCAGCTCTTAGACATAGCAGGCTGGAGACAGCTTCTAGTGTAACAGCTCTTTATTCAGGGAGAGAACAAGACTGGGGACTGGGGAGAGGGAGCTACTTTTATAGGAGCCAGGACTGGCTAGGAAAATATACATTTTGGAGGGAACGATTACAACCAATCACAAAGCTGCCTTTTGGCAGAGACCAATAGGATTGAGGATCCAAATGCAGCAACTTGAATAAATCAATAGGCCTGTTCCCTTTGGAACAGGAACAGAAACCAATAGGAATACATATCAATACACAACA
This sequence comes from Phrynocephalus forsythii, assembly GCA_029282475.1. Taxonomy (NCBI): domain Eukaryota; kingdom Metazoa; phylum Chordata; class Lepidosauria; order Squamata; family Agamidae; genus Phrynocephalus; species Phrynocephalus forsythii. The sequence continues at coordinate 16,782,834 of JAPFRF010000003.1, forward strand.
CCTCTTCCCCCCTGGTGGGCACAGCACACGTAATCCTTTAGATATTGTGGGGTCCTGTGACTTCTAATTGATCTCCTGACTACGGGTGTTGCAGGGGCTTGAGCAGGCAGTGTCTGTGGTGGAGAGTCTACTGTAAGAGCTTCGTCTGACACGGAGGGGGGTTTCAGACAACTTTGTCCCTGATCTCTTCCTCGGCACCATGAGGACTTGCAGGAGCAGATTCATTTGCTGAAGCCACTGGTACCTGCACTCCTGGGGCATCTCCGCTCTGATCTTGCAGCTGTGGCTCATTCAGTGTCACTCTCGGGCTGCAATTTTCCCACACCTGTACCAACTCTACTTGGCGCTCTGCGCCTCAGTTGGTCCACGTGCCTATGCCAGACCCTGCCATCTTCAATGATCACGTAATAAGAGACTGGCCCAGACGCTCTGGTGATCACCCCTGGCACCCACAGGGGACCTCTGGCATAATTTCTCACCCAGAACAAATCTTCAGGAGCAAAATACCTTGTAGAGTCACTTTCTGCCTGTGGAGGTGCTCTAGCATTGCGGTTTGGCATTTTGTCTGGGTGGACATAGTCCAGCACCGTTACCAGCCTTCTACCTAGGAGCAGCTCTGTTGGCGACTTGCCCGTAGTAGTACACGGCGTTGCATGCTGCAAGAACAACATTCAGGCAATGCGCGTTGACCAGTCACCCTCCATCAAGCATGCAAGAGATCCTTTGGCTGTCTGCACCATGCGCTCAGCCTGCCCATTGGATGAGGGATGAAAAGGAGCTGAGGTGACCCCTCTTATGAAATTATCAGCCAGGAATGCCCTGAATTCTTGGGATACAAAGGCTGCTCCATTGTCTGACACAATGGTCTCGGGCAACCCGTGGGTTGCGAACAGCTGTCTCAACACTTTGATGACCGCAGCTGACGACATGCTGGGAACCATAGCCACCTCTAACCATTTAGAATACGCATCAACGATAACCAAAAAAACCTTTCCTTGGAATGACCCAGCAAAATCTAAGTGCAGCCGGCTCCAGGGAGTCCGGGTCTGCTCCCACCAGTGGACTGGTGCTCTGGCCACTTCTGGGCGCACTTCCTGACATGCCTTTCATGTCCGTATCCATTGTTCAACATCTTGGTCCATCCCAGGCCACCATACATAGCACCGGGCCAGCGACTTCATCCTGACCATTCCCGGCTTCCCCATATGCAGTGTATCCAGAACCCTGTTTCTCAGTGGCGCTGGGATGATGACCCTGTCTCCCCACAGGAGACAGCCCTTATGCAGGGATAGCTCATGTTGCCTTGTTGCATGTGGTCTAAATTTTTCTTCATGCGGGCCACCTGGCCATCCCCTCCCCACCCAAGTGAGCACACGGAAGAGAGCGGTATCTTTCCTCATTCTCTCATCTATTTCAGTGGCAGTTACAAGGGCCCCCAGAAGTGTTCCCAGCATCACCACTCGTTCCGCTGGGGCAGGATCTGCATCGATCACACCAGGAAGGGGCAAGTGACTTAGTGCATCAGCATGGCACACCCTTTCCCCTGGAACATGGGTCAGGGTGTACTGGAACCCATTCAGGAATATAGACCATCGCAACATTCTGGGGGAGAGAATCTGCGGCATCTGTTTGTTCAGGTTGAACAATCCTAACAGAGGCTTGTGGTCAGTTTCAAGGAAGAAGTGGTGACCATATAAATAGTCATGAAACGTTTTAATCCCTGCCACTATTGCCAGGGCTTCCTTGTCAATTTGTGCGTAGTTGCGCTCCGTTGGCGACAACGTACGAGAATAGAACGAGATGGGCTTTTCTGACCCATCCGCTTCCCTATGGCTCAGCACAGCTCCCAGCCCATTCTGAGAGGCATCACATGCCAGGACAAGAGGTTTTGACTCGTCATAATGAGCAAGGACGTTCCTGCTAGTCAGCATGCCCTACAAAGTGTCAAAAGCCTTCTGCTGTGCCTGAGCCCAACGCCACACACTCTTTTTCTTCAATAGTTTGTGCAACAGTTCCGATATTGAAGCTTTCTGAGGTAGGAATGAATGATAAAAGTTAATAAGTCCCAAGAATGACTGTAACTCCGCCTTGTTCTGTGGGTGTGGTGCCTCAGTAATGGCTCTAATTTTAGAGTCAGTGGGGTGGATGCCCGTTGCATCAATTTTAAACCCCAAGAAATCCACAGATGGCACCCCAAAACTGCATTTTTCCTTTTTTAGCTGCAGCCCCACCTCTTTAAATTTGAGTAACACAGCACAGATACGCCCAACCAGTTCCTGGGGGTCTTTCCCAGCAATCAGAACATCATCAAAAAATGGAAAGACCCCTGGCAGACCCCTTAACAGGCGCTCCATTAGTCCTTGAAAAATCCCTGGGGCCACACAAACTTCAAACTGTAATATGCTTACTCGGAAAGCCCCTTTGTGTGTTACGATAGTCTGTGCTTCTGCAGATTGCAGAGTCACTGGCAGCTGCTGGTAAGCTTGTGCCAGGTCAAGTTTGGCGGAAAATTTTCCCCCAGCTAGTTTTGCCAACAGCTGTGAGACGACTGGAATGGGGTATGAATTTCCCCTGAGTGCCTTGTGGATAGTACATTTGTAATCTGCACAAATTCTCACTTCCCCATTTGCCTTAAGGGGTGTGACGATAGGAGTCTCCCACTTAGAAGAGTCCACAGGTGAAAGAACTCCCTGTTTGACCAATTTGTCCAGTTCCACCTCAATCTTGGGTTGCAGCGCAAATGGCACTTGCCTTGGCTTGAGTCAGATTGGGGCCAGCCTGGGGTCCAGCTCAAAGTCAATTGGAGGCCCTTTATAACAACCCAGTTTTTCACTGAAGAGTTCGGCAAATTCCTGGCCTAACACCTTGCCCAACTCTGGGGAAGTTTGGACTGAGTTGAGCCCTGATATACACAGTCCCAAGGTGGGAAACCAGTCAGTACCCAGGAGACTGGGGTGACTCCCCTTTGCAATCACCAATTTAAGCACGGCCTGTTTCTCCCAGAATTGTACCCTCACCGCACACATTCCTAGAATGTGGATGCAGCCAGCCGTGTATGATTGCAAGGTTGCTGGGAATGGTTCCAGAGAGGGGAACTTACCCCCAGGGAAGAGTCACCTTGCAGTCTGGTCTGAAACAATGGTGAATCCAGATCCAGAATCCACCTCCATGTCGCATGGTTGGCCTTCAATCTTCACTCTGATGGATGTTTTGCCTTGCGCCAGGAACTGCACAGTCTCTCCGTTGATCTCTGTGAGATAATTGCAGTCGTCCAGGAGATGAGTCGTGGTGGATGATCTGTGACGTGTTGATCTAGGTGATCCCGTTGTTCCAGCTGCCACCGACCTACAGGCCCTGGCAATGTGTCCTGACTTTCCGCATGCCGTTCATGTAGCATCACGAAAACGGCAGCTTTTCCGCTCATGGTTACCGCCACAGCCTGGGCAAGCGCCTCAGTGATCTTTGAGCCGTGCATCAGCCTGATGCACCAACTCGACACCACGGACTGGGCTCTGGCTTGGACTAGCCTCTGGTTCATCCATGGCATGGGCAGCCTCTACCCGCAGCTTCGTGGCCTTGCAACTGGCATTGAGCTCTTCCTGCTCATAATTCTCTGTGGTGGTGGCCTCTTTCAAGGCGGAGGCAAGGGTGACATCTTCCTTTGCCACAATGCACCTTCGGGCTTTTTTCCTGCTGAGCCCCCCAACAAATCTATTCAAGAGAGTGTCTTCAAGATTTGGGAAGCCACAGTGCTGAGCAAGCTCCCGGAGTCCTGCCAGGAATGCAGCCACAGATTCTCTGGCTTGCTGCTGCCTTTTCTGGAACTCCATCCGCCAGGCCATCTTGGTTTTGGTAGGTGCCAAATGGCTTGTCAGCCGGACAAAAATGTCCGTGAGTGATGTCTCACTCAGCTTTGCTGGGGCGAGCAGTGCCTTGGCCAACATGAAGGTCTCACACCCACAGCAACTCAGGAATGTGGCCCTTCTTTTGCTGGCATCAGTGATTCCTTGAGCCACCATGAAGAACTCAAAGCGTTCAACATAGTCCTCCCAAGTGTGGGGCTCTGATGGCTGGAAGGGCTCCAATACCCATGGACTTTCCATTTTCCAGGCGGGCAGGGTTATCTTCTAAGCCGGCTGGTGAGTCTTGTTCTCCACTGTGATCCAGACTCTGAGTCAGTGTGATGATCCTCTGCTTCTCAGCATTCCGGATCCCATCCTCGTCGCCAGTGTAGTAGTGTGTGTTTTAGTGATTTCAGCAGTGATTTCAGCTCTTAGACATAGCAGGCTGGAGACAGCTTCTAGTGGAACAGCTCTTTATTCAGGGAGAGAACATGACTGGGGACTGGGGAGAGGGAGCTACTTTTATAGGAGCCAGGACTGGCTAGGAAAAGATACATTTTGGAGGGAACAATTACAAGCAATCACAAAGCTGCCTTTTGGCAGAGACAAATAGGATTGAGGATTCAAATGCAGCAACTTGAATAAACCAATAGGCCTGTTCCCTTTGGAACAGGAACAGAAACCAATAGGAATACATATCAATACACAACATGTTCAGAGATTAAACTCCAACAGGTTTAAGTAATTAATTCATTCTCTGGGCCATTTTGTATTGCAAAGAATTCTTAACCTGAAACACGGTTTCCCATAGGAATGCATTGAAAACCCATTAATTCATTCTGATGGTCAGAAAAAAAGGCAAACGGGGGCATTTTATTTAAAATTTTTGTAAACTGAGGCACCTCCATTCTTTTCATCATGCAAAAACCACACATCAACTTTTAATGCTTTATGGGGAAAAAAACTTAAACCAGGGCATTCCCATTTCTAATGATTTATTTTCTTAAACTTTAGCCAAGGAATTATGTAACTGAGGCAACATTGTAATTTGAACTGTATTCATCATGGCCATTTCTTTTTCTTCCCAGGGTCAAGGTTCTCTTTGGAGTGCCTTTCCCTAAAAATAGCCACCTGCATCACTTGACCCTTTTAGACCATGATCTTCCAAGGGAAGCCAGGAAGTCATCAGTCAGAAACAGGGCCTCCTCTGTCATGGCCCCTTCCCTTTGGAATGGGCTCCCAGGGGAGATATGTCTGGGCTCTTCCCTCAAATCCCTCAACAGGATGTTTGAAGTTGTTTACTGAAGGTTTTGAGAGCTTTCTCCTTGCTGAAGATGGTATGACTGATGAGCTCTAGATTGCTTATCTGCCATTCTTTAGGTTTTCTTGATTTATGTAATGATTATGTATTGAATATTGTATACCTACAGGTATTGCCACCAGTTCACAGGTGCAACCACAGCTCACTGGCTCAGCATGAAAGTGTTTGTGCAAGTATTGCTCCAAATGGCATGATGGGTCTACAATCCATGCATCCACCTTAATATTGGGTACACCACAGCCCAGTTCTTCATGCAAGAATCTGGAGCACTAGCGTCATGACTCATGAGCCATCTTGTTATACAGGCTCTAGAAGCTGCACAGGGCCTGGGGAAACTCTGCTCTCCAGACCTTGCTTGCCTCCCCACTCCTTGATCTCAGGTGTTAGCCTTACTGTCTCAGTGGCCAGACTTCAGCCGTCTAGATGTTTTGGACCACAACTCTCAGAATTCCAAGCCTGTATTGCCAATGACAAAGGAATGTGAGAGTTGTGGTCCAAAACTTCTTGAGGGCCAGAGTTTGGCCACCACTGCCCTAGATGACTCCTGGTTGCCTCAGAGAAATATCATAGTGCACAGTGGGGCAGCACAGTGCTACCAAACATGGAGTCTACCTACACATTTGAATGTGCTTTCTGAAAACATATCCAAATACACATAAAACTGTATCTGAAGGCTCAATCCAATAGGCATTCTGGCACAAAACCCCTAATTTTCTGGGATTGCACAATGATGGATGAAGATACCCCCAAAGCACCTAGAAGTTTGCTAGATGAGCATTCACAAGAGAAAGCTTGCTGTTTTGTTGCTACTAGGTGATGAAACTCATTCCCCTCTCTGCTGCTTCTCACTTTTATTGCTTTTAGGAAGAATGAAGAGACTTTTTTCTTCTTCCTCCAGGTGCTTTTATTATTGAGATGATTTTAACTGCTTTTAAACATCCCATCTGCTTGCCACCTTGAGTGCTGTATATTTAATGGAAAAACAAGATAAAAATGTAACAACAAACAATAGAGTAGAGGCAGGGGCTGGCAGCACCATGACAAAAGTAGACAACCTGACACAGGACCTACATGTGTCCTGCTGAAAGATGCAACCCAAGTTGCGGGGAGATGGGGATCAGCACCCTCAGATAGTTTTTATCTTTATTGTGCTCTAGATTTGTTCCTGAATGAAGCTTAGAATAATATTTGTGCAACTACTAGAACCCCGCCTTGTCTCTTTTCCTATTTTAACAGATCATTGCCTTTGGCCTCCTGCAGGTCAGGTTCCAGATTAAACCATTGGCCTCCATGTTTCTTGGGTCAAGATCTGCCATGCCTTCCCTCAGCCTAATCATCTCAAATGGCCAATATTTTAAAATTAACCAGAATAAACAATCTGAATAATAATCAAGCAGCCCAGTCTTGCCCGCATCCAGAAACATTTTTTTAAAAAAAAAAACCTCAGCAAAATTCTAGCCACCCTCCTCTGAAATCTCTTTCTCTAACTTGTTCCTCTGACAATAAAGGGGGAGGGGCGGAAGGGTGTTCCTAAAGGAGGCATAGTGACCAGTTCAGCCCATCGCCACTGCCCTGGAGTCCCTCACAGAATAGTACACCCCTTGTTTTTGGTACAGTCTTCAGAAAAATGTCCTCAAAAGCAACAGAGAGGACCAAAGAGCTATTTGGAGAGGGTGGAGGGTGGATGGGTGAAGGAGGTGGTAGACCTGCACCAGCTATGCATAATCCTTACAATAAGCATGGAGTTAGCTGTCTTAATTCTTTCTAGGAAAAAGCCTGAAACACGGGTGTTAGCAGGGGTTTAGAAGAATATTTATGAGCCTTCAAGATAAAGGCTTTGCTAATGTCGCTGGCTGTTGTCGCACATTTCCATTAACCTGCGACGACAACCCACCAACGAGCAAGCTCGGCGGGTGTTAATCTCCGTAAATGTTTTTCATCCAGTCAAACATATTTGGTCAGGACATTGTGCCAGCCTCAAAGCTTTTCCCCTGTTCTTGCATTGCTGGTGATAATTATAATCATTAATGATTTCCGGTTACTCAAGGATACTGGGTTGGTGGCATAAAGAATGTCCTTCGCATAAAACCAAGTGCCAAAGAATGCCATCATTGTGGGGAAGAGAAAGTTCCCCAAATGGTTAGCTGTGCCAGATCTCAGAGACGGTTCACAGCCCATCCAGGCAAGTACGGACTGAGACAAAAGTGCATGAACTCTAAATTTACCCTTACTGCCAGTGCATTCTAATGTACCCATATCAAAATAATGGTTGTATTCACTCAAATTGGGGAGGGGGGGTCCCAAATAAAAGCTGAAAAGTTTGTCAAAAGCTTGCTGTAGTTCCCAAATTCTTATTTAGTCTCCCACATGTTTGTACCTGTAACAGTGTGCCTCCCCCCCAAAAAAATTTAGTAATTATTTGATGTCAACCACAACACAATTTCTTTTTCCCTAGGCAACCAGAAAATCCACAGATTTTATTTGATCAATTTTTAAATTTTAGTTGAGTTTTAGCATTCACCTGCCCATTAGTCATTCTTCTCTCCTTGAAAGTGCATAGTTATAATGTTTTCTCTTCCAAAGCTGTTGATGAGAAAACATTTGTAACTTCTTTTTAAAACAGAGTGGCAATACATCCCTTTATTCTCTCTGACAGCAACATGGCAAAAAAATGGATCTTCTTTTTTTCTTAGCGTTTGTCCCACTTGGTGGTTGTGTTCGCTCTTCTTGTTTTGGCCTTCCACTTGACACAGTCATGGGCTAGATCCAAGAGAACCCTAGACAACTTCATGTTGTTGTTAAGGGTATTCATCCAGCATTTTGTTTTGTTCATCTGCTCAGTCATCTCCAGTGATCTCCAGGGTGAGACTCTTTTTGGCCAGAGTTTCCTCATTGGCACACAAGAAGTGTCCGTATCAATGCAGTCCTGCTTTACGCATCTTGTCAGCGATTTGTGCAAATGCTCTATTTTGATCAGATGTCATCATTGCCCACTTGATCTTTTTGTGTGAGGCCAGAGATCCATTGCAGCATCTCTGCCCCCATGATGCCAAGTTGACATTCAGCTAGTCACCAGCCAGCATTCTGCCCCATAGAGAGTGACGGGTCATAAAATGGTGTAATGGATCTTTGACTTGAAATGGTTGGTGATTTTTTTGTTGCACATGACACTTGATGTTGTATGCCATTTTAGCCAGTCACTGTTGAATCTTGATGTTGTTGGGTTTTCCAATCTCTATCTCAATGGCAATGCAGCCATGCTTGAAGAAACCTCTTTCCCCTTTAATAGCCTGTTTCTTCTAGAAGCTTGTCTTTAGGCTATCCCATCCTCACCTTCATCTGTCCCTCCACTTCTGTTAGTATAAGAGAAGGTTCTACCTTAGCCTAGTCAGCTCTTCTTGAGCCATGCCTGGGCTATCCACGCCTTCTAAGCCAGCCACCTGCCTTTCCTGACAGAAATGCTGTTGCTGCCTTTCTTTCTCCTGCATAAGCTAAGCTAACTATGTTTGCACTGTATGGACTGTTTATTGTTGTTTTGTCATGTTCCTGTTTTATAGCAAAGCTTTGTTATATTTTTCTATATGAGCTGTTTTTGTTCTCCTTATTAAGCCATGCATAGCAACTGTGTGTGTGTGAGAGAGAGTTTGCTTGCTGCAGGAGAGTAAATGTTTTATTTATTTATTTATTTATTTATTTATTTATTTATTTATTTATTTATTTATTTAATTTATATACCGCTCCATCTAGGTACATGGCTACTCTGGGCAGTTTACAAATTGAACAGAAATCAAACCATAAACAGTAAAATACAATATAACAAATAAGCACAAGTGTATAAATAAATACACTATAACTAGTAAACAATATATAACAACAGCAAAGAACAGGAGCAAGATGGGCCACAGATAAAAGCAAATAATTATATAATAGCAAACATTTTTAGAACAGATTAATATCCAGGAAAGCCTTTTTAAATAGCCACGTCTTTAGATGCTTCTTAAAGACTGGGAGGGAAGGTGCCAGACAGATCTCAGGAGGAAGTTGGTTCCAGAGCCGAGGGGCCACCACTGAGAAAGCAAGATTTCTCGTCAAAGATTTATGGGCCTCCTTATTTGGGTTACTATCTCTCTTTACTGGCTAACACCCATTCATCCACTTTCCTGTGCTATTTAACATAACTGTAGATACTCTGAAGATTTATTTTCCAAGGACTCTGCAAACATATTTTGATAGTGATTAAATTGCAACAGATGTGACTTCATGATTCAGGCTCCTGTCTGCTGTGGTTGTGGAACCAAGATATTTGAACTCCTCAGTTCTTGGTAGGTCAGTACCATCAATTTGGATCATACCACACTCATTTGGGCTGGTTGTCAGATATTCCGTCTTCCTCACATTCCATCAGCCACTTGTAGAGGTTCCAGTGTTACAACTTCCACAGTTCCATCTCCATATCATCTGTTCCTGTGGCGTTGCCTGTTTTCATCTGTTTCATCACCACAACAACTTCATCAGATGTGATAGGTTACACAGGCCCTAGAACTGGGAGAACATCTGGGATCAGGGGTGTGTGGGAAATAATCTGTGGAAACTTTCTCAAAGTAATCCTGCCAGGGCTTTGTTCCCTTGACATGATCATTGATCAGCTTTCCATTCTAATCAATGACACTGTGGAATCTCTCAGTCCTTTTGTGTTGTGCTTTCACTAGCTGGTAGATGTTACGATCATCTTCACGCATATCAAGTTTTTTTACAGTTCCTCAAAGTACACAGATTTTGTGGTAGCTACTGCTTTCCTTGCACTGCATTGAGCATCATGGTACTTCTGCCAGTTGTCAGCTGTCTTTTCAGCTATGAAAACATGATAGAACCACTTTTTCTTGTGGAGCACTGCCTTGACTTTGCCTGTCCAAAGCCATGTTTATCAATCTTCCCCCCCCCCCATGACCAGGTTTTGTCATGCCAAGTTCAGCCTGAACAATGGTTTTAATTATCTGTTTTGCTGTGGCTCAAGTACTGTCTACTGTTGTAATGGGAGGCAGTTCTATTTGCGAGATGATTCCTGCCTCTTTTGTCATAGATTCCACCACCTTATTCTCACTGGACCATTACATTCTGTTCTCCCTGGGTGGGCCAATGTAGAGGTTGCAGATAATCAGCCAGTGTTGGGGAGGAATTGTCTCAAACAGGATAACTTTGGTGTTGAATACTGTTTTAAGGACTCGTATCTGGATAAGTAAAAAGTTGAACTGGGATGAAGTGTTGCCACTGTAGTAGGTCACAGGGTGTCATGGCCACTTGCAAAACCATGTGTTGGCATGGACAAGGTTTTGAGCATCAGTGAAGTCAAGCATTTCTTCAGTCTTTTTTACAGGCGTTGAAGTCATGCCCACCATGATAGCTGAAACCATCCACCCTTCCTCCAGTGTGGTCATTTAAATTTCCCATGATGACGAGGGAGTCCTCATCTAGGATGGCAATAGATTTCTCCCTGAGAAGATTCCAGAAGAAACTCTTTGTCGCTCTTGGGGCAGCCAGTCTGTGGTGCATACGAACTAAAGCAGTGGATGGTCTGCTTCATCGTTACGATGACACCTTTCATCAAATCACTTCATCAAATCACTTCATCAAATCACTCAACTTCTGCCACAGCATCATTAAAAATAAATGGATCCAGTTCAACAATTAGCAGACCTGGGACAGTTAATGGCAGAGTTAGAAGGTCCCTTGTTGTATAGAGGCCATTCATCTATTTTTCCTTTATTTGAAATACTATTTTAAGTCCACTTTAAAGACCATGAAAAGTGAGGGCAAGAACCATGAAGTTGCCCACCAACAAAAGGGCAAAATCATAATTCATTCCATCATACTATTCTTTATTATGGGGAGATACTGATTTATTTTAGAGTATTTTTACCCCGCCTTTCTCCTTGGAAAAGGACCCAAGGCGACTTGCAGTAATGAGGGATAATATACAGTCCAGTACAATTAAGACATTTTCAAGTACAGTGGTACCTTGTATAAAGTAATGAATTCATTCCAAATGAAATTCTGTCAAAACAAATTTTCTTTTATACAAATTTCCCATAGGAGTGCATTGAAAATGGAGTAATCCCTAATCGTGACCATTTTTATGTTGTATGGATTTGCCCCATTGGCGAGTCTGTTAAGCAAATTTCCCCTATCTCCAGAATTTTTTATGTTGTAGAGATTTTATGTTATACGAGGGTCCACTGCATTTGAGAACAAGGACTTGAGGAACATCTTACAGCATCAATAGACATTACATTAAAGCAACATGGTTATAAGTAGTCATAAACACAAAGTCTATGTGAACCCATAGATTCATATAAAATACCCATGATAGTCCATCATTCGGGGAAAGCTTGCCTGAAGAGAAAGGTCTTTGCCTGTATATAATAGATATGTCTGTATTATAATACAGATTTATATTATATTATATTATATTATATTATATTATATTATATTATATTATATTATATTATATTATATTATACAGGTATATCTGTGTATAATACAGATAGATGATCTGTGTGTGCTTGGGCAAGCTGCACAGACCCAGTGTGCCCCCCCCGAAGAAAGGAATGACCATTTCTGAGTATTCCCTAACTCAGAAATCCTGAGAAGGGTCACCATTAGAGATGGGTACAAAATGCCAAAATTGTGTTTTGTTTCATTTTTTCATTTCATTTTGTTTTTTTTAATTTTTTCATTTTATTTGTTTTTTCCAAAAAAATCACTTCATTTTCTGTTTTATTTTTCATTTTTCCTTTTTTTTCCTGTTTTTCTACAGCTGACCAGCCTGGCCAATCAATGCTTTTTTTAAACAAGCCGCAATCTGTTGTAGCGTGAGCCAGTCTGATCAGCGCCTTTTTAAAAAAACATGCACCAATCAGCTGTAGCGTAGCCCAACTGATTGGAACTTTTTAAAAACAAGCGCTGATCAGCTGTAGCGTGGGCCAGTCCAATTGGTGTTTTTTTAAAAAAAAAAACAAAGTTTACAAAATCACTAACAATTCATCAGTTCATATTTGTCAGGGTCATGGCAATTTTAAATGACTTTTGCCTTTTGTTTTTAAATTCATGCCCAGCTCTTGTTCCAGAGATGCATAATAATGCTCCGAGACTTTAGCTGGCATCAAAAGACCTGTCAGTCTTACAGGGAGCCACTGCTAAACCCCAAATATTCTCCCTGTTCCATGGCTGTTGTTGCAGATTGTCATGAATGAAGTTCACTAAAATTAGTTGTTGTGAAAGCCTTTGGGAATACATTCACTAAAATTCTTCCCGCCCCTCAGATGATGCAGACACCATTTTTGTTTGCCCAATACTGGTTCTAGGAATGAGATGTGATTGAACTAAACTTTACATCCAGGGAATCTTCCCATTTGTAAAATTCAATCAACTTGAGACATAGATGTGCCCTAAAAGAAATTGAAAGCCATGAAAAGAAGTAATAGTCTATGTTTCACTATATTTGCAAGGGTGATATGGCAGAGCTACGTTTGATGAGATTCCAGTTCAAATCTCCACTCATCTATGAGGTTCACTATGTGGCTCTGAACCGGTTACACAACAAAACGACAAACGAATTTTATCTCTAAAATGAAACGAAACGAACAGAAACACCAGAAATTTTGTCGTCCGTTTCGTTTTCATTACAGCAATACATTGAACTGCTTTAAAAGCTTAAAAAATCACCAAAATTGAAATAAATGGTAACAAAACGGTAACAAACGAATGAAAATGAAAACGATTTTTTTGCAAAAATTTGCAAAAAACGGAAACAAACCAAAACGGACCCCCTAAACGACAAATGACAAACGAAATGCCATTTTTTTAATTTGTGCCCATCTCTATGCAGGATGTTTGTATCACTTTGGATTGCTTCTTTTCTGTCTTCCAAATTTAAGATTTGTGGGAACATTTTTGACAAATTAACACACACAAAATCCCAAACATTTTACATTACATGATGAAGAATACAAACCAGTTGGATCTGTGTGATTCTTTCCCTTGTTCACTGAGTGTATAGAGTGAGTATTCTACCCCTTGAGCATGAAACACATGATGGATCTCTACTTAACAATCAGAACAGATTTACTTTGCCCACCAAATGCCATTCCTTTTGGGTGGTGCTCTTCCTCACATTCTGCCAGATGTCAGGAAGGGTCGAGAGATCAAGTGATGTACATACATGTGTGAACTTGACCAAAGTCTCCTTGTAGGGACTGCAGTGCCTTCTGGCTGGTATAAAAATGGGGAAGGGGATAGAGCCTTTGTTTCTCTGAATTAAAGTTGATGAGCATATAAAGCAGTTAAAAATATGGGCTGCATGAAAGTGAAAAGATCACTCTGTGAGACCGGGCCTTGTGCTGACATTGGAAGTGGTTTCCTTGAGCTACCAGTATAAGCAAGCAGACCTACTAAAAGTCAGAGTATGATTTTTCTTTCAGTGTCATTTACTCATAATCCATAAGCCCCTTAAACACCTGGTACTTGTAGACAGAGGTAGAGTAGGAAAAAAAGAAATAAGTAATGCAAGCTGTGTGAGTTGACATTTATGTTAAAATTGAGGCCGATTCAAATTACAATCTGAGGTTCAGGATATAGACACCTTTCAGTTTATGCTCCTCTGAACCCCATTTGCATTTTCTACCCCTCCTGGATTCACACCAAAATTTTACAAATTTTGCTCATATATAGGTTGTACCTAACTCACTTTTTTTTCCAAGTGGCTCAAGACTAGGGCTTTTTCCCCACTGTGTCCATTGTGCTCACCCCCAATTTTAAAACCGATGTTGTTGCTTCATTCTTTTCAAACACCTTATAAGCCCCGTTAATATGCAAACCACTCTCGACAAGGTGTGTTTCTCTTTGCAACAGATCCTGGCAGGCACATACACACACACAATATTTTCATCCAGTCTGTCAGCTTTAATAAAACTATTTTTCTCCTTCTGCCTTCACTTGAGCTACCCCAAGTCATCCAACCAATGCTATGGCCTGCCGGGTGCTCAACAATGGCACCAAAATTCTGCCATCCCAACCAGACACATTAGGCATGAAGTTGACACAGCTGCTGGTGGACTACCAAAGCATGAATGACTTGTGGTGGGTTTCGTTCTATTTGTGAAGGTACAAGATAAGTTGGAGGCCTGATTTCATAGCCCCATTCTGAGGACAGAAGAGATACCTGCCAGATTGAAAATGTTATAACTGTTGGGCTACATCTCCCAGAACCCACCAGCCAGCATAGCCACTGGAAGTTCCAGTCCAAACCCTGCCTAAACTTGGAGTGGGCCAAGACTAGCCACCCAGAGGTTGCCAAACTACAACTCCCAGTGGCTGTTGTCAGCACATGCAGTGGGAAGGAATGTTGCAATGTCTGATCCAACAGCATCTAGAGGGTCATATTTTTCCATCCTGGGCTGAAATATGGGTAGATTGGAGGAAATGCTTAACTCAAGCTCAAGTTTTTAAAATCAGTTATTCTAAGCTGCCTCTGTGTTTAGCTTCCTGTGGCCTCCCTGCACACCCTTGACAATTGCAGAAGCATTTCCCAGAGGAAGCAAATGTGGTTTGAAGCTGTCCCCAGAAAGCAGTTCCCTCTTGCCCCCCACTGTTGATCTTCTTCCGTCCCTTCAAGACAAGCACCAGCTGGGGCTCACCTCTTTAAATGTGTGTTATAGTCATGATTGAGCTCAGGCTCAGGGCCTTGTGGGGTGCAGTGGGAAGGTTAAGTTAGGGCAGGAGGAGCCAGATCAGGTCTAATTGTTGTAATGTAGGCTTAGTTCAAGTGACACAATGGCTTCAGTGAGGGGAGGGGGGATCAGCCAGAGAGGTGCTGCTGAGCAGTGAAAAGAGTGTTGTTTGGGGCCTAGTTTCCTGAATAGACTTGTTAAAGACCATGGCTGATGTATGCTAAGCAGGCTCAGTTGGGGACAGAAAAGCCGGCACATCATTGCCGGTGCCAGGGCGCCCACTTTGATGGCTCCTTTGGAGGGAGGAGGACTGACAGCCAACCCTCTCCTTTCTGCTTCTGCTTCTTCTGCTTCTTCTGCTTCTTCTGCTTCTCTCTCTCTCTCTCTCTCTCTCTCTCTCTCTCTCTCTCTCTCTCTCTCTCTCTCTCTCTCTCTCTCTCTCTCTCTCTCTCTCTCTCTCTCTTTTCATTTCTGCCATGTAAAGATAATCAGGTTTATGTAAAGTATGTGTGCTCTTTTGACAGTCTGCGCTATCTCATTAATTCAATCACACCAAACCCCATTGTTCTCCAAGTGTTTGAAATGCGGATAGGGACAGAGGCTTTTTCAATCCTGTCAATCAATGTTAACATTTTTCTTGCAGTTGCCATGGCCGGGGCCAGAGTTCATGAAAACACAGAAGAAGAGCCAACAAAACAAGAATAAAGACTTATTTGAGATACTCTTTTTAAAGGACATCTACCATGAACAAAACATGAGAAGTAAATGTAGACAAGTTTGGACACTATGGCGCACTGTGAGGAAAAAAGGGGAGGAAAAAGAATTTGAAAATCAAATAGACCTATAAAAACTTGACCCAAGAGTTTCTGGGAAAAACCCAATGAATTGCTCCCTGGTTGAACAATGTTCTTTCTTTCGTGCGTTCTTCAAGAGGACAATGCTCAATATATTATAACACATGCCACTGATGTCTTTACACCGTTGTAAGCCAGCTCAAGCCAACAGAATGCTGATTGAGGACAACAAGAGATTGTGAGGGAGTAATTCTCCCTTTCTCTGGCTGTGCTACAAACAAGCACTGGGAAAATTATTCATGCATACAAGACCAACAAAACAGAGATGGGAGATTTGCAATGTCGTGCAGGGCGACCATGTGATGAAGGCTCTCCTTAGAGGAAAAGAAAAGATGAGGAAAAATGCCATTCACGAGTGAAGGCATTGCAATGCTGCCAGTTTTATCTTTGGGGTAGAAGCACAAAGTTTAATGACACACATGGAAATCAAAGCTTTCTTCTTCTTCTTCTTCTTCTTCTTCTTCTTTCTTCTATTGCTGTGTAGGTAAATGGATCTGTAAATGTACAGCAAAAAAAAAAAAAAGGGGGAGGGAGGCATGTAAAGCCCTTTCTGTAGAGTTTCAGTGAAAACATATCCTGACTTCTAAGAGCTTCAGGGACACTATTCAGGAAGGGCTGTTTTTTTTTTTTTTTTGAGGGCCCTTTTTATGGCAATGTCAATCCATAGCACCATTCTGTGCCGAGGCAAATGTGTCATGTTGCAAAACTGAAAACCCAAGACCACCCTGAGTATTTTAGATTCAGTTGGTCCTAAAACGGCAAACCTTGAAAAGATATTCTAAGTTCAGGCTACAAACAGAAAACGATTTTCAAACAATGGGGCATTACTTTCTTGAGTGACATGTATAGGATAAAGACATTTAATAAGTGGACCATGCCAAACTATAAAAGCCAAGGATCAACTATCTCATCTCCTATCCTTCTGTTTTCTTTTTCTTCTTGTTCTCTCCCCCTCCATCTCTTTATCACTTCATGTTCTTTCTCCCTTCTCAAACCCCTTCCCCATTTCCATAAAAATGGCACTATCAGAAATGTTTTCCTCTAAGAATATAGTAAAGCACTGAATTGGGAAAGGATGAGATGTGGATTGTGGTGGAAGAAAATGCTAAATTTCAATTAAATGTCCGGAATTGTTAACGGAAAGTAATGGCAATACACTGGATAGCTGTAGGGATGTGCTAGATGGAGCTTTTGAACTCCAACTAATAGAATCCACAAAGAATTCCCCAGGCAGAATTCTAGAAGCTCTAGTTCACCGATCCACACTTGCAGATACCTATATATCCCTCAATAGGAGCAAGGCCTATATCAGCGGCTGCATTCTAGGCATCATTTCCTGCTGCAAAGCTTCCTAGTAGACATGGGCACGACTCAGCGAAATTGTCATTTCCGGTTATTGTTTCCATTACGTAACGGAAACAGTAATGATAATTAAGCCGTCAGAACTTGAACTCAAACCGAAAAAAGAAAAAATTGGTCGGGTTTTTCATTTCTGTTTGTGGCATTGCAGCGACCACTCAATGTGAAGCACAGAAAAAGTTTTTAAAAGTTTTTTAAAAAAACCCAACTCCCAGCCAAAAAAGCAGGCGAAAATATGCCTGCCTGAGGCTTTGCCACCTACCAGAGGGGTGGTTTCTGGGGGGTCCCCAGCCTTTCCCCCCCTCTTATCCTGTCCTGGGCTGCTTGTACCAGGCTGGGGGGGGGTCATCCTTGTCATCTCGCCATGCCATGCCATGCGGTGGGGGGGATCCAAAATGGCGACTGCAATTTTTCTTTTGAAATCATGGTCAAAAAACACACCAAATCACCACACAAACATGTGAAATTTATTTATTTTAAATGCCTGAATTTTAATAGTAGCAGCAGTGGGTTTTTTTAGCAATAAAACGTTGTATTGATTTTATTTTATTTTATTTTATTTTTTATTTTTTTAGACCTACCCATTTGGGCTGGGCATGGGATGGGACTATGCAAATTGTTTGAACCATTCCACCAATGGTATCGCCAGGTTTTTGACTGACACTTCTGGATGTCTCGGAGGGCATAAAAAGCCGAGGCACCTTCCAGAAGTCGCAGTCAGGTGTATGGATGTGGTTGAGGGAGGAGGGCTGGCTGCTGGTGCTGGTGTGATCCGATTGAGATTGAGGAGGGAGGCTGGAGGCTTTAGGATTTAAGTTAGGCAGGCAGGGAGGGAATTGAATTTAGAAAATAATTTCTTTGATTCCCTGCAGCTTTGTCTGCTGAAGGGAATAGCAGTTTATTTTTTATTTCTTTTCTGGCAGTTTGTGAGGATTTTTTTTTTCTGATATTGGATAAAGGGGGAGGTTCGACTGGGAGTGGAAGGTGTGGATTTATTTTAAATATATATTATATACTACCATTTATTTTCTATTCTCCCAACTTCAATTTGCTTGCTTGCACACACACACATTTGGGGTGCAAAGCCAAGAACAGAACCTCTATCCTAAATGATATCCTAACTGCCCACTCGCCCGTCCGCCTGCACCGCCACCTGCTTGCGGCCCGCGCCACCGCCCGCCCACTCACCCATCCACGGCTGCCACCTGCCCGCACCTCCCCCCGCTACCCGCCACCCTGCTGCCTAGGGCGCAAAAACACCTAGCACCGGCCCTGATTGTGGGACGCCCCTATGCTCTGGGAAGTCAAATCGCGCTAAATTTTTGAAAAATTTCGCGACAAACGGAAACGACCCAAAACAAACCTGTTCCGACAAAGGAAAACTTGAAACGTCATTTTTTCTGGTCGTGCCCATGTCTACTTCCTAGGTGTCATAGTCTCACTGCCTTTTAGAGTCTGTTTAATAGGTGCCTGTTAAAGGAGGTACTACAGCAGCTTCAATTCTAAAAAATCAGTCTCCAAAGCAGGACTTCCTGCAGTGGGAGAGAAATATAGGTGCCTGCAGATGAGGGTCTGTAAGCTGGCACTCCCAGAAATCTGTCATAAAAACTATTGGAGAATTCTGGGAGGTGGAGTCCAGATTATCCAAATGGTACATCCTTATGGAGACCTGGCTGAGGGGTTGTTTGGAATCCTATTCGTGTTTGTGTGAGATTTGCATAGCCTGCTGCAGCTAATTGCAGTTTGCTGATGAAGTACTGGGGCAATCCCAGTTGCGTAATCTGGCGTGCATTTAGGCATGTGATTGAGGTGCCCCTCAGTACCTTGTTGACTGGCCACAACTTACCACAGCAAATTATGCAAACTTTAAGCAAAGATCAATAGGACTCCAGCCATTATGTCTAAATCTGTGCATTGCTGTTGAGAATTGTTAATCCTCCTTCATACTTTCCACAATACGCACAAATGTATACATGTATAATTTTGTCCATACATTACCACTCTTTCTAGTGCTCTTTTTAACCTAAATATATCAAGAAGGTGGCCAACGTTATTGAACATTAAAATCCCAAAGAAAACCCAAAGAAATTGGGCTATCAAAAACTATGTTTCACACAGGTCTACTAGATCAGTTCCATTTTTCTCAGGAATATGTTTGCATGTTGGTTCATAGAAGTCAAGACAAAGGTTGAAATTCTGTTTTGCAGTTAGGCAAAAGGAATTATTTTTATGTGAACTAGGGTTGGGCACAAAACAGAAAAACAGTATTTTGTTTCATTTCATTTCTAGAGTAGTTTCATTTTGTTTTGTTACAAAAGGGGTTTTTGTTAGGGGCACCTCCTTTGGAGCTTCATAACTTAACTCGCTGAACCCCAAACCTTTCCAAATCTCTGTGGGTAACCGAAAATCGCTTGCAGAAGGTACACCTGCCATTTGCATGCCTGGGATCAGTAATTTTCCATTGCATTTTTTTAAGAATAATAATTGTTTCATTCTAGAGGGGGAAATTATGTTTCATTTTTTAATGAAACCCTAGCTGCCATTTTGTTTCATTTTGAAATGATTCGAGACCTTACAACACGATGAAACAGTGTGTTGTTTTTCATATCGTGCCCATCCCTAATGTGAATGGCTATAAATTAAGAAATCTCCACAGAGATTTCTGCTGTATGCCGAGTCACATACATCTAGGTAGAAATTATCAGTTGCATCCCGAGTCACATGACTCAGCAGAGAGCAGATAACTTGTGGATATTACTTAATTTATAATAAGTTGTGTCTAAAAGTCTTGCCTTTTACATAAATGTAAAACAGGATTTCGATGGGGCGTGGTGGCTCAGTGGACTAAGGCACCGAAACTGTAGACTGAAAAGTCGGCAGCTCGGCGGTTCGAATCCTGGGTGCCACGCAGTGGAGTGAGCTCCCGCTCATAACCCCAGCTCCTGCCAACCTAGCAGTTCGAAAGCATGTAAATGCAAGTAGACAAATAGGTACCGCCATAAAATGGGAAAGTAAAACAGTGTTTCCTTGCAGCCATGCCGGCCACATGGCCATGGACTTGCACAGCACTGGCTCTTCCGACTTGAATACGGAGATGAGCACCACCCCTAGAGTCGGACATGACTAGCATGCATATGTGGGGGGGGACTTTACCTTTAAAACAGGATTTCAGCTAGTGTTCTCCCCAAATTCTACTGCCTGTTACAGAAAGCCATAGAATCAAAGCACGCCTTAGAAATGACAGCTGAATACCTCTCCACAAGTGAAAATGGTTTAGGTACCAATGATTTGGTCACCCTTGAACAGAGTTGGCAGCACTTGGTTGCTGGACGCAAAACAGTCCAAGGCATGTTGCTTTCACCACCAGGCTGGGGTGTAAGCTAGCCAATTTATTTTGGCACCAGGAGGTGTAAAAGCCTCTACCTACCCCTGGCAGTAAAAATAAAAGAGCAAGTAAAAAAAGAATTTAGTGTAGGCTTCCATTTCATGAAGGCCCAAATCAGCTGACAGAGGCTGGTACTTCACTCTGCCTCATGGTAGGTCCAGCCCTGGCACTGAATCTAAATTCAAAAATCATGTCTTGAGGAATGCAAACAATTGATGATGATGACAGCTGAGTGCAAACTGGGTGAAAGGGACAGATGGAGACTGATGGATAATTCCTCATCGATAACAGCAATATTTAAGAGCACCTTACTGATATAATGGTAGTAAGAGCCCAGCTTTCTCGCCTACTGTTGTTTTCACCCTGTGGCACAATGAATGGCTTGGTTTAATGTCATTTTCCCTCTTCCTACTACATCAAACAATCTACCTTCTCATCCTAATCAACTGGGGCATGTGGGACAATTTCTGGGGGCAGAATGTGATGGTGCAAAGCTTTTGTGGCACCAGACAAAGAAGTGCATTCAGGAAAGTGAATACTGTCAGAAACCTCTGCAATCCAGTGGCTTGTACTGGTGTTCAGGAGCATTCATGTAATGTAACTGGTACCCCTCGTCCAAGTTTTGAGGGGGGCAGCCAAGGAAGTTTGTCTTCAAAGAGGAGTGCTCTGGCTATGGCAACCAGATATGAATAGACGGAATTAATCATTCAAAAACGATGCACATCTTATCGGACCACTTCATGGCTTGGACCCCAACAATGTTTTTGTCAGCCTCATCCACAATGTATTTGTCTTCTCTCTTATGCCTGCACCGTGAAAAGTAATGATTTATTAGACAAACACAAAATGGTCCTGTATTTCCTGGACATAAGCCACAAATTCATATGCACCCACTAGCCAGGCAGACAATTGGCACTGGCAGCTTTTGAAACAGTTGACTGATGAAAGAGAAAGCCAAGCTTGATTCTCTGCATGTAGAAACCCCACAGAACACAGCAGCAGAGCTCACGGGGGGTCACCTGCCACTGCCTTTTACACACATGGTTCCAGCTGAACAATAGGAAACTGGGTGGCTTAGGGATCCATCCACAGGAACTGCATGCACTCTTCCACCTTAGACAAGTGCCGTGGGCCTATGTTGTAAACATCCAAATAAGTCCATCAGCTGAGTTGGTTGTAGATTGAGCAGTCCCTCCTGGGTCAATGCCTGTGTCCCTCTACAGTTGACAACCATGGAGGCTTCCAAATAAATGAATAAATAAATAAAAGCAATCAAGGAAGCAAGATGGGTTTGGGGTCATTTGGCTAGCTCTGTTCAACAGCTGCTGTGCATTATCTAGGCCTGGCATGCTCCATATTTGGCTACTGGAAATACCGAACAAGATGGTCACCTGGACTGTTACTCATCAAGGGCAAAGAGAGAAGGCAGCTTTTTGGAAAGAAGCCTTCCCCAACCACAGTGGCATGTACCCTTTATCTTGCTTGAAGGTTTAAATTCAGATGAAGAGTTGCCAACTTCTCCCTTTTCTCTTTTTCCTCCTCTTCCTCGTCTTCCAGAACTCACCAGCGGCCAATGGTGTCAGTTTAGACTGAAAAGGTTCAGTGACCATGGAAGGGAAGGTCAACAGTAGATGAGGCTAACCATGCGTGGGGCTCACTTCTGGTGGACTGCAGTCTATGAAAGCTTAATGCCTAGTCAAATGTGTTGTGGTCTTGAAGGGTTCCACCAAACTCCTTGTTTTGTTGGTTCCATTGGATTTTGACTGTAACCTTTGATTTCTCGATGAGTAAATCAGTCATTTGGTGACCTCTCTACCCACAATCCATGGCTGAATGTCCAACTTGCCCTAAAAGACCAGCCTCCTCTGCCCATCCACACAGGAAGCATGGTAGTATTCTTAAAAACAAATGCATGCTGAAAATCACAAAGATGTACACTCTACTGAGATCTTCTCCAGAACCTGATTAGAGGACAATCACTGTCATTTCCAGCAACCTCTACAGTTGGCAGGAAAATGGTGGCAACTCCTTGGCCAGGGAAGCTACAGAGGGGGAATTGCACACAATCAACCAAGGAAATTGTGCTCCCTGGCAACCACAACCATCTAAATCAAGATGTATAGTACATAAAGCCAATCAAGTTATTCTGGCAGGTAACTAAAAATCATAATCTATCAGGACATTTTTTAAAAAATCACAAGAACAAAACACATACAACATAGGAGTAGAAGGGTATGGGATTGATACAATCAAGATTTGTAGACATAAAGAAGTGAGAGCATAAAGCCCGAAAGGAACTGTTTAGAGAAGCACCACCACCTATGCAGTCATGGTAGCCTCAGTATATTAATCATATCTTCTTGATAGTTTTAAATACTCTGCTGTATGCATGTGGCGTAAAATGGAGCTTAATGTTTCAGGACTGCACATACTGTGAAAAGGTTTATTTTTCTGAATAAACAATTGCTTTAAATCAAAGGAAGGCCCCTTTCCTCTTGACCTGCAGAAAATTTGCTATATGCTAAATTTCCTCCATATTATGGCATTACTTTTCTTAAAAGGTTTTGCATTCAGTTCTTCCTTTCAGGCCCAAGAGGAGAGGTGGGGTGGGTGGACTCCTCTACGGCAGAAACATTTAAAATAGCTGAGGTTGCCCCAGATAAATGTCTGGGAAGTAGCAAGAGTAGTGCGCTCTCGATTTACATGGATGTGCAGAGTAAAAGTGGAGATAAATTTGGATTAGCAAGCAAAACTGAGCTCTGTTGTTAACTGGCACTTGATTCCATTAGACTGTGTCGGATTGTTAAAAATGCTAACATTATGTGTGACTATTCATTTTCATCACCTGCTCTTGATTAATCCAGCCCTAAATGGCATCTGCAGACCTTGCAATCTCATACTACTTAATTAAATTAGCAACACATTTGTCTCCCCCGTTTTTCCTATCAAAGAGTTGTGCTCAGGAGAAATAAAACCTTTGTTCACCGCTATGCCATATAATTTACACTCCCCCCTCCTCCTCTTCTTCCTCCAGCTCCTGGCTCAGATGCTAAATTGTAACTGGTAATAGGAAGCTATTAGCTCTAGTGAAGCGTGTCAAAGGAGTCAGAGGAATCCAGGTCTGAAAGGAGGGAGGCCCCAGCCCTCATAAAACAACAGGGTCAGGAATCTAGATTTGGGATTACATTGTACCGAGATTCATTCATTTTAGGAATAAAAACCATGATGACCTTTAATCTGCTGGGTTGGGAGGGGTGAGATGGCAAAAGGGAGATGGCATGTGAGGCAGAGAGAAGAGAAACCGAGAATAAAGGACTGGAAAAGGAGCAGCCCAAATGGCTGAGGAATTGGGGCACGCCTCCATCGTAAGGAAAAGGCAAAAGCAAAATAAATGGCAATTAAATGAAGGCTACAGTGCAAATATTTATTAAAGGATACACAGCATACACAGAGAGGATAGAGAAAAAATTCCTCCTTGTTGATATAACTTTACTCTCCCAATTAAACTGAGTGGCCAGAGAAAAGTCCCATTTTACAAAATACAGAGTGGTTCTAAGACAAAGCATTATGGTGGACTATTACCTGTTTCATGAGATGATTTTTTAAAAAAGTGTTAGGGCTGGAATCATGGGGGAATAACTCCACCAGCAGCTGTTGGGCAAATTGGGGAATCCATCTCCAAACCCCTGGCTCTGCCCTACTATCGTTTCACCCAGACATTCTTCAATGCATCTTGGCGAAAACGTCATGCACAATTTCATTTCAAGGTGATTTCCTTTTCACTAGATCAATATTATGGCCCTCCTAACCAGGGAACATCAGCTTTGGATCAATCAACAAGGGCTCTCATGAAAGATATTCTGGAGTATGTATTTCCTAGTAGACATGCTAAGGCTGTTTTGATCTGAGAAAGCCTATGCTTTGTATGTGTATGTGTATTTTATCAAATTGGAACCAACCCTAACAGGGCTTTCAAGCAAAATGAAATATTTATGGAATGGGTTTAATAAGTTGACCCATGGGTTGACCCATGAAGGCATCACCCTGCATGTCCCTCCAAGCTCTTTGATGCTAAGGTAATACATACCCGCTCTCTGTTTATTGCTGCTTTTACCTCAGTTTGCCACTTAGTGGCCTTCTGTGCCATCAAGACTCTTCTGGGGTTTTCAAAGTTTGTGAGATGTTCATGAAATGGTTTAACATTCCCAAGCCTCCTCCCCTTCCACCAACTGTCTATGGCCAAGCAGGGAGTTGGACGTAGTTCTCTTGAGTCCTAGTCCAACCTCCATGGTGCAGTGGTGGAATTGCAATCCTTCTGTCAAGCCTCTGCTCACAACCTGGGATCAATCCCAACAAGTTCAGGTAGCCAGCTCAAGGATGACTTCTGAGGTTGGGAAACTCAGCTTGTGAGGGAACAAGTTGTTGTTTGCCTAATTACATTGTAAACTGCCCAGAGAGTGCTCCAGCACTAGGGGACAGTGTACAAGAAGAAGAAGAAGAAGAAGAAGAAGAAGAAGAAGAAGAAGAAGAAGAAGAAGAAGAAGAAGAAGAAGAAGAAGAAGAAGAAGAAGAAAAAAGAAAAAGAAAAAGAAAAGAAAAAGAAAAGAAGAAGAAGAAGAAGAAGAAGAAGAAGAAGAAGAAGAAAGAAAAAGAAAAAGAAAAAGAAAAAGAAAAAGAAAAAGAAAAAGAAAAAGAAAAAGAAAAAGAAAAAGAAAAAGAAAAAGAAAAAAAGAAGAAGAAGAAGAAGAAGAAGAAGAAGAAGAAGAAAAAGAAAAAGAAAAAGAAAAAGAAAAAGAAAAAGAAAAAGAAAAAGAAAAAGAAAAAGAAAAAGAAAAAGAAAAAGAAAAAGAAAAAGAAAAAGAAGAAGAAGAAGAAGAAGAAGAAGAAGAAGAAGAAGAAGAAGAAGAAGAAGAAGAAGAAGAAGAAGAAAAGAAGAAGAAGAAGAAGAAGAAAAAGAAGAAAGACGGTGGCAACAACAAGGACAAGGACAACACTCTATTCACTACACCCCACTGGCTCCCATTAGGACCCCATTTAGATCATCTGCCATAGGATTTTCTGCTCTCAAGGGCTGAAAACAGAAAAGAATGCGACATAACTTACCATCTTCATACTTTTCCTTTCTCCAGCACTTCAGATCATTAACAACAACCTTCTAAGGGAGAGTAGTACAATCAGCATCATTACTGATATAAGCTGTATCACCTCTTTAACAGGGGTGAGTGGCAGGAGATTGAGGCAGAGAGAATAGAGACAAGCCAAACTTGTATCTGAAATTAAGACCCAGGCATGTTCTGTTCCAGAGCCTTCTTGGTCTACCCCATCTCCTTCCCTTAGTTGCATCAAAATACATCATGCTTTAGCAGGGAATATACTTAAAGGAAAGGCCTCTACAAATTTCATGGTAGGGGCCGAACACTGTTGTTTTTACTTTGCTGAAAACCAGGCTGACGTAGACAGAAGAGTGTGGTTTCATTTAAATGTCTTCATATCAAGGATGACATACACAATCAATCTTCCTTGTGACAACTTGGAGGACAGAAATTATTGATGCTTAGTCGCCACAGGATCGTCAACAAGGAAATTGAAGGTGATACTTAATTGACAACGCCTTGTCTGTTACAATATGAAACCATTTCCCGTTCTCCCACTGAAAGAGGGGGGAAGGAATCTGAAGTTCATGCACACTGGCATGGAGAAATATTGAATAACTAATCAATCCAAACATCAGATGGGATTTTCATGCAGCTCATCATTTTTGCAGGGATCCAAACACATCCATTCTCCTCTGCTCATAGAAAAGGATTTTCCTGCACTGTGAAATTTATTTTCTACAGATGAAGGCCAACATACAGAACTGCTTTTGAGGTCATATTTAAAGCTGACATCTCTTCCTGCCACCTATCTATTTCAACCTCTGAAATTTAACTCAGTCACAGTATATTTTTAAAGAATGATTTTTAGGGTGCAGTTCAGTGGGAGGTTTTATTTTCCAAAGACCTGCTACTAGAAAAAATAGAAATTCCATAATACAATGAATGCAGAAGACAACTGTTGTGTGAAAACTATTTTCAGGAAGAAGAAATTTTTTCTGCATCAGTAAGGGCTACACACACACACACACACACACACACACACACACACAAACAAACAAACAAACAGTTTGGAAGGATCTGTAAAAATTATTATTTTGTAATTTCTACTTCTTGTGGCCCCTAATTGGCTAGACTTCCACATAGGAGCGTTACCCTACCTCTAAATGGATTTCATCTATTATTACAAATAGGGAATCTGCATATACTCCAAATATTTATTTTTTTATTTTTATTTTTATATCCTGCCAGATTTTCCCGAAGGAACTCAAGGCGGTTAACAGATATAAAAGTTACATAGTACAAAGCTAACAAAAATCAAAATAATGATACTAATAATGATACTAATGTAAGATGTCTGGAAGTTGAGTCATGGGTACTGGACTTCTTTTTTTGAGAGATAGAAACGTTTCACTGTTCATTCAAACAGCTTCATCTGTTTGGATGAACAGCGAAACGTTTCTGTCTCTCAAAAAAGAAGTCCAGTAGCCATGACTCAACTTCCAGATAAACTCACCTGGATGACTGAGAATCTTCACAGACATAATGTAAGATGGCGAAGAAAAGTGGGCGGACATAATAACTCAAATCCCTGCTCAAGAGTAAATCAACCCTCGAGGTCACCGAACACAGCCGTAAAGAGCCAAGTTTTTAATAGCTTCTTGAATGCTGGAAGGGATTCTGCAGTCTTAATGTTGCTCAGAAGACGGTTCCACAGAGTGGGACCAGCCGCTGAGAAGGCGTGGTTCCTGGCAGAAGTTTTGCGTGCCTCCTGGGGGGTGGCAATCCGAAGGGCAAAGGACTGGGATGTTCTAATGGGTCAGGTCAATGTTGATCTTAGGATGATACGTTCCGTCAGATATTATAGTTGATGATAGATTGGTTACATAACACCACATCATCCTTGCATCCAGCATGTGATCTCTGATTTGCTGAGGCTCCTTTTCATGACTAGCAGAAGCTGTTCTGAATTACGGTCTCTGAGTAAATTGGCTTAATTTGCATACGTTATTGAGCCATTAAATTTGCTGGCGTTTGGGGCAGAACAGGAATTGTTCCCATTAGCCGCTACCAGTGACAAAAAGAGAGAATGTGCAGAGATTCCAGACTTAAGATCATGAAATCATTTTGCTTGGTCTAGCCATACATATCAGCAGTAGTCAGTTATCACCAGTTACCAAACAGTATCCAGAATGCCCACTGAAATATTCCAAGAAAACTACGGCATTCAGACTTCAGTGCTCTTGTATCAAACCATTGTGTTCTGTGCTTCTTGGTGTTATTTTGCATACACCTTCCCATCTGCAGCATGTCTCGTCCCAAGTAACCCAACAACTTCTTTTTGTATCATGAATATGTTTATCTGAGTCTCACATTACAGGCTGACAACAGAATACAAGCCAGAATATGAAATGTTGTGTGTTAGGAATAACCTTCACTGCAAGGATTTCCATGGGCTCATAAACCATCAGGATGCTGTATTGTGCTGATCTTATCCGTTGTATAATAAATCAAAAGGTTTCCCATCAATAGGAATCTCCTGTGTGAGCGCTTTTAGCAATGTTTCATTTCTTATATCATGGGATTCATTAGAGAATTAAGAGACAGTGATTGATTTCTAACTGCAATCCATCAGCTAGGGTAAAAAAAAAATTATAATATTCTCATCAATTAAAAAGTATCATTATCTGTTGTCTTTCATTGTGGAGTTGGGTAGGTGGGCACTTTCTAGTTTGAAATGAATGAAAATGTAAGATGGGGGAGTGACAAGCTTAGGATTCAGGATTTCTGAAAAGGCCAACAAAATTAAACAGATAGAATGGCATGAAAAGGCCCCTCCAAATGTTATGACCAAGACTTTTGCTCAAATGAGAAGAGAAAAGGTGAGCCTCAAAAATCCAGAGTGGAATGTTTTATTATTTTAAATCTATCTATCTATCTATCTATCTATCTATCTATCTATCTATCTATCTATCTATCTATCTATCTATCTATCTATCTGTTGCTTGCAAATAGGCTCTTTGGAATTATTCCTCCTTGTGCCATTAGTTGATGTTTGTTTAAAAGAACCTCACTTGTTTATAGTAGCACAAGACACGGCCAGTTCCTCCAACAAATGTCAACTTTCTTCATATCATATTGGTAACAGGCCTCCCCACAACCCCCTCCCCTCAAAATCCAACCACATACTTCTGAATTGTCTCCATAGAATGGTTTGATACCATTTTGTGCTACATATCATGTTTAAACATAACCATAAATTAAAAGTATGTTTGTTAAATAACATACTGAAACTGTGAAGTATAAATATATGTTATTTATAGAGGCTCAAGGTGTCTTCTTAAAGGGTTTTAAAGGGTTTTAAAGGGTTTTAAAGAAGGTATGATGATAAAAATTCAAATTATACATATCATCACATTAAACTATCACAGAGCTAAAAACACTACAAAATACCTGGAAAGGGTGTCATTAGAATGTGAAAGTAAAAAGATTCAGTGCCACCCCCCTCCCCACTAAAAGCTCCTTCCTAAGTGGCCCTTTTCTGTTTCCCAAAAGCTTGCTCAGTGAGAAACATCCTGGCCTTCTAATAGATTAGAACAATAAGATGTTGCCTTCTCTCATGTCCTCTCACCAGACTTTAAAGTTACATTACAGGGCCTGAGAGAAGAGCCTCCCTCAAAGATCTTTAATCCTGGCAAGACTTAATGAATCCAGCTGGCACTGCTCTGGCCACAGAGGGTTAAAAATTGATTACCCTCAATTTGAGTATTGATCCTGATTATCTTAGTGTTGTTATTTTGCTTATTGTATTGTATTGTAATTTTTAAATATATTATTGTGTTTAATGGGTGTATATGTTTGTTTAACCCTGTATACAGCCCAGAGTGGCCTTTGTTGCCAGATGGTGCAGTATACAATCAAATAAATAAATAAATAAATAAATAAATAAATAAATAAATAAATAAAAAAAAGACCAGACACATTACTATCACAATTTTTTTCTTTAATAGCTAAGGAAGTTAAGGAAGTTAATAGCTAAGGAGTTAAACAATTCCCCCCTCCTCATTCCATGCTGCTTATTCTTTCTTCATTGCATCTCACATTTTACACTGTAAGCATAAAGAGTGTCTTGCTAGCTATAATATAAGATGCTCTGGGGGACCGTTTTGTTTGAAGAATGGGGTAGAAGTGCAATGAGCAAGCAAATAAGTAAACAATTTTTTTAACAGGTGAGATACAGTCCTTCAGATAAGTATCATATTTCGGTCATTGCTGCAGAAGCATTCACTAGAGTTACAATATTCTGCCCCAAACAAGGGGCCTTGACATCCTAGTCATGCTGTTCCATTCAATGAACTTCCATGGGTTGGTTGCGCCACTTGGTGGGGAGAGACATTTTCCCCAGAGTTATATGGCAAAATATTAGAGGACCGGGAGAAACCCGGTCAACCCAGTGGATTAGCAGGTGCTGCTAAAAACGCAGCACTGACTGTCAATACCATAAACAGGACAAGCAACTAACTGGGATATCGACAAGTCTTTGGGTCCAAGTCTCAAGTCCAACTCTGAGCCTTCGATACCAAGTCCTCAATCCTAAGCCCCAAACCTGAGTCCCTATTACAAATAAACTTTCCCCCAGGGGAAAATAAAAGAGAGGGGTGAGTAGATTCCAAGTCACGAGTTTACTCCAAGTCATTGGGGTGGGCGTGGGGATGAGTCAAGTCCAAGTCGAGTTACTGGTGTAACTTAAATTTAACCGGACAGTGAGACCTGTGACTTGAGTCTCCATTCCTGGGAACTAAAGACAATTTCATATAGTGATACCAACGACGTGCAGCCCATGACTCCACCAGGGCTCTTAGAACATTTAAAATCTCGCTCACCCTCCTACATTTTTGCACATTAAAAGTTTCAGTGCTGGTTCTTAAATATTTATTTCCATATTTATTTACTTGGCTAATGACTGGGAATTGAAATCATTTTGAAATGTTTTTATTATTCCCAACAAATACATCTCCCCCCCCCAAATGAGAGAAAATAATGACATTTGTGTAGCCACCCCATTTGCACATCTGAAGAAGTGAGCCATTCACCTGAATTTCAAGTGACAAGACAGACTGTCCATGTTCATTGGGTTTGTTGCATATGCTTTGACTTGGATGTGATAAATTGCACCAGCCTCTTTAGAGAGTCCTCTGAGCTGCCGCTGGTTCAAAAGCTATAAGCTATTCAACTTGAATCGTGCAAATCAAGCAGGATTATTCCTGGTATTATTAATGCCGAGAACAAAGTGATTTGAGACTCAAAGGCACTTTTAAATGAATTTAGTAAGCGCTGCAGCCAACGCTACACATCAAAGGGTTAAGAGGGTGATGGACAAACAGTCAGAGGGTGTCTTAAAGAGCTCTAGAAAATCACCTGGCAAAAATATGGGGAAATAAAAAGAAATGTTTCAAATCATACAGTGAACCTTACGACGTATTTGGGGTGAAATGTATTCCTCCCACCACAACCCCCTCCTTAGAAGTCTGATTTACAGATCTTAATAGAAGGAAAGTGCAGAAGGACGAGTGCTTGTGTCTTGTAGTGATCTTTTGTATCTTCCATAAACATTGCCCATCCATAGACCTAGATCATACAACAGAGACATGGGCTTTGGCCCAGAATGTGCATAAGAGAGAAGGAAAGTCCTATAATAATAATAATAATAATAATAATAATAATAATAATAATAATAATAATAATAATAATAATAATAATAATAATAATAATAATAATACATGCTGCACTGACATTAAACAGATATTTGGACCAAAACTTGTGTCTATTACATTAAGCCAGTCAATATTTTTTATAATTTTTATTGACTGTGCCTGCATTTTTTAGCAACAGTTTATATTTAACTCTACACCAGAGTGCATTCCAATAAAATCTAATAATGAAATGTGTGTGTGCGTGTGTGTGTGCGTGTGCGTGTGTGTGTGTGTTGTGTTGTGTTGTGTTGTGTTGTGTGTGTGTTCATTTGTGTGTGTATGAACCTGGGCATCAACATGAAATTACTCAGGATAACCAATGATCAATAGAAATCAACCAACTGCTAAAAACAAGCTAAAATGTCAATTAAATTACACTGGTAGCAATGACATCTCTACACACCCAACACCTCTGGCTCCAAATTAAGCAGATAGATTTTCAAACCTTCTCTAAATTTGTCTAACTCTGGTTCCACATGAAGATGTCAGGGGGAAAGATTCCACAGTCTTTGGAGCCAAATGGAAAAATGCCACTTTAATCAAAAAGATCGACCAGAATCTGTGGTCTGAATCATCTGAAGAGGAATATGGCATGATGTCAGCTCTGCTAAATGATTAGGAGAGGAAGAATACGGAGCCTGAAATGTTGGCCAGGACACAGATTTTAAAATGTGTCCTTGATCTGATGGGCAAGCAATGCAATGCCCTATGAAGATGGGAAACATGGGAGAAATATGGTAAGTTTAAAACAACTCGTACCTCACTAAGAGAATGAAGTGAAGAAGAAGCAAGTCCCACCAAAAAGCTATTAGAGTAATCCATACATGAAAGCATCAGGGCAGGAACAAGGAGCTTTTTTGTCTCGGGAGTCAGGAATTGAAAGATCCAATGGATATTAGCAAGATGGAATATCTTGGCTGAGCAACCTTAGAGGGAGAGACAGGGGGCGGTCAATGAACAGGCATGATGACCCGGACAAAAGACCAAGACATCAGTGTTATCCATGTTCAATTTCAGATGGTGACAGAATGTCTATGATGAGAGAGGTCGTCCAGACCTTGTCACTTACCTCAAGTGAAAAATGGTGCACTTGAGTATCATCAGCATAAATGTGATAATGAAAACCCAAAGTAGGATTTAAGGCACCCAAAGTGTATGCAGGCATGTCCAAACTTCGGCCCTCCAGATGTTTTGCACCACAACTCCCAGAATTCCAAGCCTGTATTTCCAATGGCAAAGGACTGGGGGAGTTGTGGTCCAAAACATCTGGAGGGCCAAAGTATGGACATGCCTAATCTAGAGGGAAAATAACCGGGCCCAATACTGAGCCCTGTGGAACATCAACAGTGAGGGGGGAGGCCTGAGAAGTTTTAATACCCATTGAAACTGGAAAAAGAATGATTTAACAAATAAGAAAACCAAGAACTAGTATTTTCAGAAACACCCAAAGAGGCCAGTCTTGTTAGAAGAATCTGTAGGTTGAGTGTATCAAATGCTGCTGCTGACAAGTCAAGCAGCACCAACGTTGCTGAACGATGTTTTGGCCACTAGCATATCATTCAAAACTTGAGAAAGTGCTGTCTCAGCCCAAAATCCAGATATAAAGGCATCTGTGGCATTTTGACAAGGTAAATAAGGGGCCTGTTGAGCAAAGGCTTCTCTTTCCAAAACTTAAGGCAGAAAGGGATTAAGAGAAACAGGTCAATAATTGGCACAAACTGAAGGATCAAGGGAAGTTTTTTTCCCTAGTAGAAAAGAGATTCAGCTGACAGCACACTCAGCTCTGGCTTGTAGAAACTGGAATCATCTTATCTTGTGCTTCAGGCAGGAAATTATTTTGCTTCTCAATTGCATCCAGCCTCCATGGTTCTCAGCAGACCCACCACATGGGTACTGTAGATTTGGTTCCAATCCAGATGGTTGATACCCAGCATGGTAGTGGATAAAGTATTGGGTGTGGAAAAGAAAGGCATGGGTCTTCCTTCCCATTCAGCCATAAAACTCATGGAGTGGCCAGAGCCCAGCTCCTGAGACTAAGGGTTAGATCAGGCATGTCCAAAGTCAGGCCCAGGGGCCAAATGCAGCCCGTTTACAAATTTCGAATGGCCCACAGTCTCTTCTCCCTGCGGCCTCAGCCTGTCATGCATCCCCACCAGCTGACCCTTCCACATACTGGATGGAGGCATCAGCTTGCAGTTTTATGTTTTGCCTGCCCTCCCTGCCTCTGTGCACAATCACCCAGCCACCTTCCCAGCCTACCCCCCCCCCCGGCTCCATTGCTGCAGCATCCTCCCTTCCTCCTTACATTGTTATAGAGACTTGTCCAAAGTCCGGCCCGGGGGCCAAATGCGGCTGAATGGACGGCCCCCACACATTTTTTACCTCACAAAATCTGGCCCACCTTGCAAAAAGTTTGGTCACCCCTGAGTTAAATCAAGTGCCTGATTGCATCAGAAGGGGTTGCTTTTTTAAGTTTAATGGAAGCAATCTGTCTTCAAGTGATCTTTCCATCTGCCATGGAGTCATACTATCCAGGCTGGAAATAAATAGAAGTCCTACAACGTGATCAAAAAGGTGTTGGGTACGGAGCATAGTTGAGCTGGAGCTCATTTCACCATATGTTGTGTGATTGTCAGGAAATCGGTTGCACCATACTGCTCCACAGCAGGCCAAATTGCCATCCATTTCCCCACGCGATTTCCCCATGTGGAGTTGCTGTACAGTCAACATGTGTATGCTCACCCACCCCACAATCGACCAGCCTGAGCACTTCTGAAGGAACGATAGTACGCAATGCACACCTAACATGAGAAGGATGAAAACCTGGGATTCTTATACAGACCTGATTCAGCTTCAGAAACCATGGACTTGGCATGTAGAAGATCCCAAGTTCACTCACTGGAATCTCTGCAATGGGCTGGAAAAGTCCCATGGCCCAAACTTTGAACAGCCATTGGCAAGTCTGCCATTAAGTAACATTGTAAGGCAGCTTCCTTTCAACAGTCTACCCACAAGAGACTTCCCCACTAGAGATGGGCACGGAACGAACAGTTTTTCGTTTTCGTTTTTCATTTTTTGTTTCGTTATGCAACGAAACGACAAATGAAATTTGTCCCTAAAATGAAACGAAATGAATAGAAACGCAGGGATTTTGGTCGTGCGTTTCGTTTCTGTTACTGCAATGAAGTGAGCGGCTTTAAATGCTTTAAAAAATCATTAAAATTTGGAATAAATGGTAATGAAACGGTAACGAAACTGTAACAAAATGAAAATGAATTTTTTGAAAAATTTCACGAACAATGGAAACGAACCGAAATGGACCTCTAAATGACAAACAACAAACAAAACTCCATTTTTTTTCTATTTGTGCCCATTTCTATTCCACACTATAGATCACGGGTGATGCTGCTGGGATTAATAACCAATTATGTCTAACATTTTGGCAGTGCTGCTTTTTCATTATTATTACAACACCCAGAATCCCCCGTCCAGCATGAATACTAAACATTTTTGTTGGGAGAACTCTGGGAGGTTGTCGTCCAAGTGAGGACATTTTCCAGCTTTTGTGCATACCTTTAAATGAACTACTCCCTTTGCAAAGTCACAGCATCAGAATTAGGAGCTCATTTTTCACAAATCCTAGAACCATGGTAAACAAGCAAGATTTACGTATGTCTATGATGCCATAAATAATTTCACACACGCTACTTTTACGACACGTGTCTTCCAATGCCATTGATTCTGCAACCCAAGGGAAACCAGCACACAATTGTCCATAGACTTCCTCTAAATGAAAACATCATTTTTCCTTCCGCCCATTGCAAGGTAGACTGAAACTGCCTCTGATAATTAATCCACCGAGAGAAATCAATATTTCAACTGGTTGGAGATGAAACAACCCATAGCAAAATAAACTTTTGGTGTGCCATTGCATCAGCTTTTTCAAATCACATTCTGTCAGCAGCAGATGTGGGTTTAAAAAAAAAAGACATCGTAAAAAAAAAATCCTCCTAACTCCTTAACTCCAAACAGTTGGATTCTGTGAAACGGAAAACAGAGTCACTGTTGACTAGTTTTCAATGTACAGCTCTGTATTTTTCCCGAACAGAACAAAATAAGGTGCCAACAAAATAACTTGCAAAAGGGCTGATAGTGGGTTTTTTTGTTAAATGAAAAAGGTCATCCTACATAGAGCATTTATGACAATTTCCTGGCTTGGCTCTGATGTACACTTTTTGGCATTCATCTCCGACTCCTGCTCAACAGGCAATTCATGTCAAGCTTCAGAGAGAAACATTGATTTTAACTCTCCGGTGAAGATAGGTTGGGGGTGCTGTTCACCACAAAAAGAAATATGGGATAGACTCCTAGTTCCATAGAGCTTTATTACAGTGTGGCTGTACTAACATCTCCCTCACTGGATATCAAAAATTTGAAACTCAGGAAGCAGCCAGGGAAAGCTGTATCTCCACAGGCACATTGGAGCTCTACTGAAAGACGCCTGAGACCACAGCCTCCCTTCCCCTCTCCCTGCTCATCCATACTTATACAAAGACAAGCCAAATTGGAGTGAAATGTAACATACACAGTATTTTTCCATGTATAAGACTATAATTATGTCTGAAATTGTTAGAGTAAAAAAATCAAGGGATGTCTTATACGGTACATGGAACTAAGCCTAGGAGAGAACCATGTGGTTGCAAAACTGTAATTTTGGGTTTGAAAAGTGGGGATTGTCTTATGCATGGGGGCATCTTAGGGATGGGAAAATGCGGTAATATAGCTTGAAAAATTATCTCCAACTCTTAGCAATCCCCTAACCAGCCTGGGACTTCTGTAGGCCAAATAAGTAACTTTTCCAAGTTCTAGTGTAAACTTTGTACAATGTGTCAGTAACCCTACAAACCTCATCAGATGCTTTCTGCATTTTGGTCAGAGGATCCAAATCCTACGAAGCCCATTCTTCCTTCTGGTTTACGATGCATCCAATGACTTTCTTCTTACCCATGTCCTGTTGAACATAGGCCTCTTACTAGCAAAAGCAGAACCCTCAGCAACCCTGAGGATGGACAGCTCATGGACTATGGAGGCTGTGGAACATCTTCTCGGGTCTGGCGAGACATCAGAGCAATACAGTAGCTCCTCTGGTGGGTTCCAGCCAAGATACTATATTATCTGGTGTACAGAAGACATGATGGAACCGTAAGGCTCCTCTGTTCCACCATCGCCTTGTCCTCTCACCTTCTCAGGACTTGTCAGAGCATTTCTGTTCAGATTTGCTTCTCAGGCCAGGTCGTGTCTTTTCAGGATACTGGACCAGAATCCACCACAGCTGCAATAGATGAAGTTTGCATCAATTCTTTCCTGCCTATATAGCAGATACACAGGGATGATATTGTCCATAGAAAAAGAGGACCACTGGACACCCCTCACACACCAGCTCATGCAAGGTTATTTCAGTTTATTTCTGAAAACAGGTACTGTATTTCTTCCTGCTTCTATGGAGTAGAGATGGGCACGACTTAGCGGTATTACCGTTTCCGTTTCCGTTACTCGTATCCGTTACTCTTCGGAAACGGAAACGGGAATTACTCCGCCAGAAAGCTCGAACCACAACAATTTGGTCTGATTTGTCGAGTTACTCATGCCCCAAGCGGCACAGAAAAAAGTTTTTAAAAGTTTAAAAAAAACCGATTCCCGGCCCTAAAAGTAGGCGAAAACTGTCTGAGGGCACCTACCAGGGTGTTTTATTTGGGGGGGGTTTTCCCCGCCCCCCTCTCCTTGGCTATTGCTACTGCTGCGCTGCTGGTACCAGGCTGGGAGGGCGCATCCATTTGCCATGCAGTGCGGGGGATCCAAAATGGCGACCGCAATATTTTTTTGAAATCAAAACCCCACCAAAGCACCACAGAAACGTAAATGCTTGAATTTTTACAGTAGCAGCAGTGGGTTTTTCTTGCAAAAAAAAAAGTCTCCGTTGATTTTATTTTATTTTATTTTATTTTATTTTATTTTTTTACACCTGAACATTTGCAATGATGGACTCGCCCATGGGAGTGGACCATGCAAATTTTCCTTCCACTTGGCCAGGTTGACCACAGAGACTTCTGGGATGTGCCAATCGGGCATAAACAGCCCACTAATTGTAGCCCAAACCCAAACCCTAAGCCTATTTTCGCCAGTACACTGTCCTTCTAAGTGGGTCAGAGAGGCCAGATCTACTTGCATTGCACTACATGCAAGTACGTGAGACACAGCGGGTGCAAAGAGTCTGCCAGTCCATCACTTGTGGCTCTGGCTGACTCCTTCAGCTCCCTCCAGGAGCCCGCTACCCCCCCCCAAAACCTGTACTAACGACAACGAAAAAATGAAAAAACGAACCGACTAATTTTTGCGAAATTTCGCGAAAAATGGAAACGAGCCGAAACGGACTGCCTCCGACACACGACAACTCGAAAACGTCATTTTCCCTAGTCGTGCCCATCTCTACTATGGAGCACTCCACGTTCATAGAGATGCTCTGTATGCACACAGGCACTGTGAGCTTTATTGACATCTAGCAGTTTTAAAAGTCTGTTTCCAGGTTCTAAAACAGGAATGGCCAACTTCTGCGGGTCTGGGGCATCTTTGTTCTCCCTGGGATATTGGCAGGCTGCGTCCCCCTATGACCACACTGAGCCCTGACAGGGGTGCAGTCTATAACATAAATGTGACTTCAGCCCCCACGGGCAGTTTTAGAAACTGGGAGTGACTGAAACAGATAAGCCCTTCTTTAGAAATAAGACTGGCCACTTCTTATTTCTTTCTTATTTACTTTTTAATGGATATTTTCTGGCTCAAAATAAACCAGAGATGACACTTAAATACACATCACACTTTCCAGGGTTGGGGTTGGGGGGGGACCTTGCATGAGTATGCAGGGTTCTGGGATCCAAGTTCATGCACTAAGAGACTTCAGGGGGCACATTTGCCCACTCCTGGGCTAAAAGGATATATGTGGCCAATTTTTGAGCTGTGTCCAGTGATAAATATAAGATGTAGATTGATTCTCTCTTCCTAAAAGGAGGAAAAACAGAATAAGGGAAATCAGTTTCGGGTTTTAAGTACAATGTACTATACAATGTACTTGTCCAGGAAAAGCTCTGTGCATATTTTCAATTAATTCACTAATTTCTGCCCAGTAGGAAGTCCAGTAGATTTTCAATAAAATCATTAAAACTACACATTGCACTGCTCCAACAGAAGGGAACAAAGTAGAATAGAAGAGTCGAGCAGATGTTAAAATTAAAGGTGGGGAAAGCCCAACAGAACACCTTCTGTGGTAATCTTGTTACAGATAGGTACAAACTTTATGGGCAGACACGATCTTTTGGATGTGCTGGCTCCAAGCTATTTAAGGCTTCAAATGAGCTGTTTGTGTCATACGTGGAGACAAAATGGAAGCCGGTGAAGCTGGAACATGGCCTCCAAGGCACTCTTGTGACAACGTCTACCCAGTATATTTTGCACAAGTGGCGGTCCCTGGACACTTCAAGGACAGTCCTGACAAATGACAGGGAACTGATTTGACCAACAGTTTAGGGAAATGTATCTTGTAATTTAAGCAGAACTATTTCAAAGAAATTTTTCACACCCAATTTTATTTTGCTAACTGAATTCTTGTCTGCTTCTCTCCTTCTACCAGCTCACCCCTCCAGGACAAAAAAATGCCTAAGGGCTTGATTAACATGTTAATGAGCACAAGTAACTTTTGAAAGCTAACAGCCTGCTCTGTCTTGTAGCTTAGACAAAACAACACAGGAAAAGATTGATGTGTCTTTGATCCGTGGCTTCCTAGATGATGCTGTTAGCAGCAGCAATTACCATTCCTCTGAAAACAAGAAAGAAACTTGTGGTATCTTAAAACTGACAAATGTATTAAGCCATGAGCTTTCATGGACTTCAGTCCTTTTCTGAAGATGCTTGTCCCATTAAAAACTTATGCCACAACAAAGGTCAAAGAAACCCTTTTGCCATATGAGTGTATTAATCTTTCAAGCAGCACAAAACTTATTAAGTTATTATTAAGCGCCTCCATTTTGATGAGGCAATGTTCCTGTGTGAGGCCAAAGACATCAACACCAAAAGAATGTGCGAGTATATTAGCAATTTTTGGAAGATTATAGGTTCAACCCTTTGTTTCCACCCTGAAAGTTCATTAAATAGCCAAATGAAAAAGATGTGATTGAAAACATCAAGTTAATACTGAATTCAGTGGCTTTGGAGTGATGCAGAGGATTTACTTGGGAGTGAGTTGCACTGGTCTCTGACTTTCTCCATTGTTATGCCAGTCATCTGCCAAGAGATTTCACTGTCTGCAGGTCCATGAACTGCCAAGCAGCCTGTATTCTGTGTCCCCACAGAACAAAGTTCCAAGTGATTATGTCAACCATCCCATCTTTCCTGTCCTTCTGCAAGTAGGCAGAGACCTTTCTCCTCACCCCACTGAGACTTTCCCGCAGTGACTAGATGCCTTAGTGCAGGGATGGCGAACCTATGGTGGCAAAGATGGCACTCGGAGCCCTTTCTGTGGGCACCCGAGATCGCCCCTTCACAGCCACCTGTACTCAGCACTTTGCGAAAAAATTAGTGGGTTTTGAATCACAGTTTGGGCACTCGGTCTCTAAAAGGTTCACCATCATTGCCTTTAGTGAGATTTTTGTGAGATTTTCAAATAGATTGTTGTGCCTTACAGCTGTGTGTGTGTGTGTGTGTGTGTGTGTGTGTGTGTGTGTGTGTGTGTGTGTGTGTGTGTGTGTGTGTGTGTGTGTGTGTGTGTGTGTGTCTTAGAGAGAGAGAGAGAGAGAGAGAGTTTTGCTTTTCTTTACTGTTTTTTGATGTGCTATTTCCTTGATCGTTTTTAGTATCACTGGTTTTAATATTGTCTTTTAATGATGTAACCTGCTCTAGGTATTTTTTAAGGAGAAAGGTGGAATAAAAATATTTTAAATAAAATACAGTAGGACCCTTGTATCTGCTGGGGATTAGTTCCACGCCTCCCAGTCGATAAGGAAAACTGTGCATAAGAGAGAACACCAAAAAAACCCAACAATGCTGTTTTGTGACAGTAGCTTGCTTTATGCTGCTCCTTTATGACAGTGGCTTGCTTTGCAGCTGCTGAATTATTTAGTTTATTTTTTCCTCTGCTAACCATGGATAACTGAATCAGTGGATATGGGGGTCCAATATACATTAATTGGACTGCTTATGTGATTGTGTTTGTTTTTAGTCCTTTTAATTCTTTTATGTGAACCGCCCTGAGTTCTTGCTTGGGAAGTAGGAGCGGTATATAAATCTGAAATAAATAAAATAAATAAAAATTAAAATAAAACTTGTCCTGTGGATCAAGCAGAGCTTTAACAGGATCATTAGTCTGAGTAGCTGAAGGACCCTCAGAACTCAAGGTTGACCAGTTTTATAGGATGTATCAATTTAAAGCATCTATCACCTTTGTGTAGATTAAGAGTCCCACAAAGTCCAAACCCTTTATTTTATTAAGCAAGATGGCGGGCGGCAGCGTTTCCCGTTTGCTCCGGCGTCCCAGCGCTTTGTTTATTTTTTGGGATACCGCTGCCATGAGCATTTTCCTTTTTTAAAAGTTTTTGTCCCGGCAGAGGACATGGTGGAGGAATCAGCTAGGGAATTCAGGGATTGGGGGTTTTGGGGGGTTGTAGGGGGTTCAAAGGG
The DNA here is from genome assembly GCA_029282475.1 of Phrynocephalus forsythii. Lineage (NCBI taxonomy): Eukaryota > Metazoa > Chordata > Lepidosauria > Squamata > Agamidae > Phrynocephalus > Phrynocephalus forsythii. Next base: position 16,823,892 of record JAPFRF010000003.1, read on the forward strand.
GCTCAGCGTGGCTCGCCGATTAGACGAGCAGTCCGGCAGAAAATACTATTTCCAACTATGCCCGGTAAGGCTGAGTGTTCCCTCCCCTCTCCCTCACTCTCCTCTCCCTTTTTGTTTTTCTTTCCCCTTCTCCCCACCTTTTCTTTTTTGTGTTCTTTTTTGGGGCGCTTCTCCGTCCCTCCTTTCTGGCTGTGCCGTGGCCGTCCTGGCTCTCGGTGGCGTCCCGCTCCCGGCGGGCGCCGCTGGGGGGGGCGTGCTGGTGGCCTGGCTCGCCCCCCCCGACGGTTTGGGGGACTTGGGGGTTGGGCTTTCTCGGGCCGCGGGGTGGGGGGCGGCCGTGCGCGGCGGCTGTTGGTTTCGGGCGGCGTTTCGGCTGCCGGCATCCGGGAGCTGGCGCCGCCCTTTGCTGGAGTTTCGTCGCTGGCCGGCGTGCCGGAGTGGTCTTGTGGTTCGGGGGGGCGGCTCTGGTTGGTGGCCCCATCCTCGGGCGGTGTGTCGGCTGCCGGCGTTCGTGGGCTGACGCCGTTTGGCGGCGCCTTGGTTGGTGGGGTTCTGTCGGGCGGCGGGGCGGCCGCCGGGGAGGCTCGGGGTGTGTCTTGTGTCTGCCCTGCTCCTACCGGGTGTTTGTTTCATCTGCTCCTTGGCCCGAAGAGGCAGCAGCTGGCCATGGGTGGTGCCTTGTACAGCGTGCTGGTCGCCGGAGTTCAACATGGCGGCGAGCCGGGGGCCATCCTTGGTTGTGTCCGGGCCGCTGGTTCTATCTCGGGTGGCTTTTCGGCCGCCGGTGCGGCTGTTGAGGCCGGTTCTCTGCTGCGTTGCTTTGTCTTCATCTAACGCTCGGACGGCAGGTCGGCCGCCGGAGACTTCCGGATGGTGTTCTGGCTGCGGGGCTCGCTGGTCTGCCCACCTCCATCCTGGCTTTACCATAGCACTATCATTGAACCAAGCCTGCTTCTACCTGCATCCCCTTCTTATCCCATTTGATCCCTTGATTCCATCCCCCCTTTTATTTATGCTTCTTCCGCCTGGCTTCTGGCGGGGTAAATTGTATTTTGCATTTTTCTTAATATTTTCATATTTTATTTTATTTATTTTTACTCATGGTTATATTTCTTTCTTTATTTTTTTCTTTATTGTATTGTAGCTTTGTATTTATTTATCTACTTTAGAGGTTGTTAGACCCTGTTCAACGGGTCATTTGTTTGATTTGTATTTTATATCCATTTTATATTTTATATCTGCTTTTTTTTTTTTATTGCCATGATTGCAGGGGCTCACATACCAACTGTGACGGGCCGTGGGCGGTACGCTTGTAGCCGGGGGGTTCGTCCGATCAGAAGAGCCCAGGTCAGGCATCTCCGGCCTGTCCCACGTTCTGACCCCTCGGCTCACTGCCACGAGTCCGGGAGTCACTTCTCCAGTGCCTCCAGCCTTTCCTGCACTCTGCTGAATGCCAGGTCAGTCCACAATAAAATCCCCATCATATACGATTCCATCTTAGATGGGCGGACTGACCTGGCTCTTATTACCGAGACCTGGGTGGGTGAGGAGGGGGGGGGCTTCGCTCTCCCTTCTGTGCCCACCCGGGTACTTGGTTCAGGGTGTGGGAAGACTGGAGGGTCAGAAGGGTGGAGGGGTCGCAATCGTCTATCGGGACTCCTTTTATGTCTGCAGGGCCTCGACATTGGTTAGCCAGGGGTTAGAGTGCCTTCACCTGTTAGTGGGACAGCGGGACAGATTTGGCATTGTGCTGGGTTACCGTGCTCCCCGCAACCCAGCCCAATCCCTCCCAGAGCTCACCGAGTTTATCGCCGCTGCGCTATTGAGGTCCCCGCGCCTTTTGGTTGCGGGCGACTTCAATGTGCATGCCGGCGGTGAACTCTCTGGTGCAGCTCTGGAATTCATGGAATCCATGGCTTCCATGGGTCTGTCTCAGCATGTTTTATGCCCCACTCACAGGTCTGGCCATACCCTGGATCTGGTGTTTTCCTCCATGTCGGGGAATTCGAGTCTGGAGGTAGGGGGCATTGTCTCCCTGCCTGTGTCATGGTCAGACCATCACCTGCTCTCTTTCCCCTTGGCGATTCCGGCCCCTCCTCGCGGGGACCATCGGCCTCTTGTTTTGGCCCGCCCCCGGAGACTTATGGACCCTTCACGGTTCCAGGAGGCCTTCGGGGTATTTCCTGGAGAACTGGCTGGCGCGCCGGCCGAGGTTGTGGCTAACCATTGGTTTGATACAGCTGCCCATACCATCGACCGGATCGCCCCTAAGCGTCTTCTCCGGTGCCGAGCTCGGTCTTCACCGTGGTTCACGTCTGAGCTCCGAGCAATGAAGCAGTTGAGGAGAAGACTAGAGCGCAGCTGGAGAAGAACCCGGACGGCTAATAACAAGGCTGCCGTTATCTCCCAGACTAGGCGCTATTCCAACGCGATCAGGGAGGCCCAAAGATCTTTTTTCTCCCTGAGAATTGGTGAGGCCTCGAGCCGCCAGGCGGAGCTTTTCCGGGTGGTTCGGGACCTCACCAATCCTAGTCTGGCAAGGCCTCCTCCTACTGATTTCAGTAGCGAGAACTTTGCAGCCTTCTTTCGAACAAAAATTGAGGCCATCCGGACCGGCTTCGACTCCGGTTGCAGTAGCACTGCCCCGGCATCCCCGGTTGCTGGTCCGCCTTCGTCGCCTCGGTTGGAGGAGCTTGGGCCTGTTTCTGCTGTCGAGGCCTCCAGGGCTATGGCTCATTGCCGGCCGGCGTCTACTCCTTTCGATCCCTGCCCTGCCTGGCTTATAAAAGCTGCCAGCGGGACTATGGCCGAGTGGGCTTCGGTCATCGCCACCGCCTCCTTCAGCGAGGGGGTTTTTCCCTCCCATCTGAAGGAGACGGTGGTAAAGCCCATTCTCAAAAAACCTGGCCTGTGTTCGGACGATTTAGCGAACTATCGTCCTATCGCTAACGTCCCGTTTCTGGGTAAGGTGATCGAGAGGTTGGCGGCGGTTCGGTTGCAGTCGTACCTGGAGGACCGGCAGTGCCTCGATCCTTGCCAGTCCGGGTTCAGGCCTCGTCGGGGGACCGAAACAGCTTTGGTCGCGCTGCAAGATGACCTAATCCGGGCGGCCGACAGGGGTTGCTCTACCCTGTTGGTTCTCCTGGATTTGTCGGCGGCCTTTGATACCGTCGACCACGGTATCCTGTTGGATCGGCTCTCTGAGGTTGGGATCGGGGGCTCTGCTTGCAGATGGCTCCGGTCCTTCCTGGAGGGCCGTCCTCAGTACGTTCAGCATGGGGGGGAGTTGTCGGCTCCTTGGATTCTCCCTTGTGGGGTTCCACAGGGGTCGTCGCTGTCCCCTATGCTGTTTAACATCTACGTAAGGCCGCTGGCTGGGGTCATTAGGAGATTTGGAGTCTGCTGTCATCAGTACGCTGATGACACGCAGCTCTATCTCTCCTTTTCCACCTCTGCAGTGGAAGCTGTGAGGATCCTTGATGAGTGCCTGGAGGCTGTACTGGCTTGGACCGGGGCGAACAGGCTTAAGCTCAACCCCGAGAAGACGGAGGTTATGTTCTTTGGGAGTTCACCATCTGGGTACGGTGGCCCTCTTCCCTGTCTGGGGGGGGTTTCCCTCCAGCCGGCGGAGAGGGTGCGGAATCTGGGCGTGGTCCTGGACCCGGCGCTAACCATGGAGGCCCAGGTGGCGTCGGTGACCAGGGCCGCTTATTACCATCTTCGTCAGGTCGCCCAGATCCGCCCGTACCTGGATGTTGACTCTCTGAGAACAGTGGTCCAGGCACTGGTGATCTCGAGGCTGGACTACTGCAACACCCTCTACATGGGGTTGCCCTTGACTCTTCTCCGGCGCCTGCAGCGGGTACAGAATGCGGCGGCCAGGCTGGTGGTGGGTGCGCGTCGATATGACCGCATCACCCCAGTCCTGGTCCGCTTGCACTGGTTGCCCGTTGCAGCCCGGATTAGATTCAAGGTCTTGGTTTTAGTTTATAAAACCCTCCATGGCTTGGGACCGGACTACCTGACAGAGCGCATCGTCCAGCGATCCACCTCGGCCCGTCCTGTTCAGCAGGTGCGAGCGCACTCGCTGCGGGTTGCCACCCCACGAGAGGCCCGGAAGACGTTTACTCGGAACCGGGCCTTCTCAGTGGCAGCCCCATCCTTATGGAATTCAATCCCCAGCGAAGTGCGCTCTGCAGAGTTCCTGCAGGCCTTCCGGAAAGCATTGAAGACCTACTTATTCCGGGAGGCCTTTGGCGATTTTTAGTTTAACGGTATTCTTTCCCCCCCCCCGCCATCGCTATTAACCGTCACTATTTTGATGGTTAATTTGGTAAGACTCGTTTCCCCTGCAGGCTGGGATGCAGGAGGGTTTTATATTATTATTATTATTATGTCTGTTTTTATTATGTCATGTTGATTTGAATTTACTATATTTGTTGTATTGATTGTTTGGCTGTTATTGATAGCCCTTGTTAGCCGCTTAGAGTTCTACCCGTAGAAGATAAGCGGGATATAAATATAACAATAAATAAATAATAAATAAAATTTATTCTTAAAAACACAAAAATTTAAGACAAACTTTGTGCTAACATCCTCTAATCAACCAATAGGAATAGCCTGTAGCTATATATTTTTCTTCTTTTAAGGCTTTTATACTCACATGTCATTTCTTCAGTCTTAAAATGTGTACAGTGACCCCCCCCCGCAATTTTGCGGTTCAGGTCCCGCAGTCCCGCTACATTGCGGGATCGCAGTACCTGCACCGGTGGGGGTGGGGGGCAATCGGATTGCTCCCCACCACCACCTCCCGCCCCCGTGGAGCCATCGTGTTGCTCCCCGCCATCCCCTGCATGCCTCCCAGGCTTCCGGAGGGACGGGGGGTGGCAGGGAGCCACCCCCGCCACACCCCGCCCCCTCCGGGAAGCCGCAGAGCCACCCGGGAGGCAGGTGGGGAGCCATTGTGTTGCTCCCCACCATCCCCTGCACGCCTCCCAGGCTTCCCGGAGGGGTGTGTGGCCGGGAGCCATCGCATGGCTCCCTGCCACCCCCTGCCCCCTCCGAGAAGTCTCGGGGCCGTGCAGGGGGATGGCGGGGGTGGGGCTGCAATCTCCATTGAAAAGCATTGCCAATGTGTTTCAATGGAGAACTTTCCCCCATTGGAAAGCATTGAGTCAATGCTTTCCAATGGGGAAAATTTTCTCCATTGAAATGCATTGGCAATGCTTTTCAATGGAGAAGGGACAAGAAGTCTCGGGGTGGCGCAGGTGGCCGCCGGCGCACACCGCGATCGCCCCGCCTCCCCAGAAGCCTCCCGGGTGCATGGGAGGGCAGCGCCGAGTGATGGGGCCGCTCTGTGCCACCACCCCATGCTCTGCAACAGGCACCAATCGCCTTCACCCGCTTCCGCATATTGCGGATTTTCACGGATAGCGGGTGGGGTGGGTCCCTAACTCCCGCGATCGGCGGGGGTTTACTGTATAACATGTATAAATGTAAAGAATAATTCCTGCAGTCCTGATGCACAGACCAGGCAGGTATTTGGCAATTAGGTTGAATTGCTATTGATGGGAGAAGAAGAGGATATTAGTTGTTACTGTATTTTAATGAAACATGTTGACCTCTATTTTAAAACTATTACATTTCATTTGTGTTTTGGGGAAAATGTTTGTTCGGGCTTGGAATTTTTTTTATTAGTGTTCGTCACTGTGTGGGCCATTTTATACAAGGCATAAGATAGAAATTAAACGTAATACATGCATGCATCACCACTGTCCCATTTTGCCAACAGTAGCCATGCCATGGAGCCACTCTGGCAGATTCCTCATCTCATGCTCAGTCGTCATGCAACTAGACACACAGCAGAAAGCTGTCAATCACACTTTTGTTCCATGTTCTAAGTAGCATACTGGCCTGGATTTTTAAGCTCCAGCCATTGCTTTCACTTCTTGTGAGCTAAAATGTGAGTTTGCATGTCTCATCAGTAGTATTTATGTTCCTGAGACTCCCAAGGATATCTGTGTTCAATTGATTCTAATTCCTTGTCCTTGAAACTTGCACTGGTGAGTTGCCTAATGTTACAGTCTTTCCCTGGAGGCACAAACAGAAAGTGAAGAATTCTCTCCGTCAGCTCCGCAGTGAGCCACTTGCAATGAGAGTAAATACAACGTGGATTATTGGTGCACCACTTCCCATCTTAACGCTGCCATCCTGTACCCATTTACTTCAATGAACGTCCCCCTGAATTTAATGGAGTCTACTTTTAAAGCAGAAATGGATCTGAGTACCGTATATACTCGAGTATAAGTCGACCCAAGCATAAGCCGAGGCCCCCAATTTAACCCCCAAACTGGGGAAATGTATTGAGTATAGGTCTAGGGTGGGAAATGCAGCAGGGCCTGGCAGCTCCTTCTTTGTGAGCTGGGGGAGTGGTGTGTTATGTTTAAAATGACTTTTAGCCACTGATGCTAGTGCTTGGGTCAGTGGCTAAAAGTCATTTTAAACATCGTGCGCTGCTCCCATGATGCAGAGGGGGGTCATGAGAAGCGGCATGCAATGTTTAAAATGACTTTTAGCCACCGACCCAAGCACTTGCCTAAGTGGCTAAAAGTATTGACCTGAATATAAGTTGAGGGCCCCTTTTTTCAGCCCAAAATTAGGGCTGAAAAACTAGGCTTATATTCAAGTATATAGAGTAAATGGTCAAGATATGTCTTTGCTTCCTTTTTTGGAAGGGGAAAAAAGAGGCTATGCCTGGGCTGATCAATATTGCGATAATGGCCTATGGAGAAAGTTACGCAATCTCTCAGCTCCCCACTGCTGCTCATGAAATGAACCTGATTAGAGATGGGCACAAGATGAACCACAGATCAAAAACACTGATGAGCAGGACCAATTCATGGTTTGTTTTGTGGGCAATTTGGGAAACCCTGTTTTCTCAAAGCAAACATTTCATTTTGCTGCTGTGCTGGTGCATGCTCACCTCTAATCCCAATGCAGACAAGATTAGAGTTCTTGCATCCTTGCATGCTGCCTGTAGTAGATGTGGTAGGGAGGGACCTTCTGGGCTGGAGTGACTGACAATCACTCACAGCACTAACCCATACTTCCTTCCCTGCCTCTGAATTCAAAGAGACCTACATCTATCTCTTAAAAATTTGCACGCACACCTTCTTCTTTGTCATTGTCTTTCAAGTAATAAGTTGGGGTTTGGGTAATATTGTAACCTTTGAGTTCAGAGCTTTTCTTAAATGTTTTTAAAATTCATTTAAATTGTTGTTTTAATACTGTTCTACATTTAATAGTTTTTTTAACATTGCTCCTATTGGAAATTTTAATGGTTTTAAAATTTGGTTTTTAATCAAGTGTGAGACACCTTGAGCCCCCCCATGGGGAAAAAGTCAGTGTATAAGTTACATACATACATACATACATACATACATACATACATACATACATACATACATACATACATACATACATACATACATACATACATACATACATACATAGTCTTCACTTCCCGATGAAATGTTTTTCATCATTACTAGGTTTAACCCTCCCATATAACAAAAATTACCATCACAAGAGTAAATTAAGCAAAATTAAAACACATTAATGAATATTTATCAATTTTTAAAAAAACATTTAGATTTATTCTCTTTTATTACTCATCAAGACTAGTTTATGCAAGAAATACCCTTTATAAAATGCAGTCCTTTGTTCACTCACATCTGATAGAGAATCCAGCTCAAGTATCCAACACTTACAGGTAGTCTGTGCTGCCGTCTAATTTTTTTTCAGACTTCATTTCTATTATGCCAGTTTCCACAGTCTCTTATGTTTTTAGATTTCCTGAAAAGCAAAGAACCTGAGTTTTCTCTGTATGCCGTAATCCATTCGGCCTTCCTCTCCAAACCACCAGCCAGAATCAGAGGTGGGGAGCAAGCTTGGGTCACAGTGAGAAAAGTGTCAGTAATGGGATGCCACCTTCTTCTTCTTCTTCTTCTTCTTCTTCTTCTTCTTCTTCTTCTTCTTCTTCTTCTTCTTCTTCTTCTTCTTTCTTTCTTTCTTTCTTTCTTTCTTTCTTTCTTCTTCTTCTTCTTCTTCTTCTTCTTCTTCTTCTTCTTCTAGGCACAAAAAGCAGCCAGTACAGATGTGGAAGGCAAGGAAAGGCTACTGCTCAGGCCATCATTAAGAAGTGGCTTAAACATACTCCCTCCCCTTAGAACCCTAATTGTTGGCAAATGTATTACAGGGATCTTAGCAGCTGAGTAAAAGTAAACTTCCACTCCTGGGGAGTGGGGACGGGGGAGGGGGAGGGGGAGAGAGAGAGACATTTCAAAGGAAGTGAAGCAAAGCTTAAGAGACTGACAAGGAGGGCATGGCGCAACTTTCCCCCCAAATGTGATGCTCCCAATGTTTTGTACTATCACTCCCATCATCTTTGATGCTTAGCCAAGATCGCTTATGGCTGTGCTCATGGGAGTTGTAGTCCAGAACGTTGAGAAGGTTCCACATTGATCAACTGGTTTTATACATTCCTTGTGCAGTATTCGGCAAACATCATCCAAGGCGGTTTTACGCAGAGAGCAATGATGACTGTCATAATGCAGAGAAAACATGCTTTCTGTCCTCACCTCAAGTGTTGCATTTTAGCCTCTTCTTTCTCTCCCCCCGTTCACACATTTCTCATTTAAAGAAAAAATCCAGCTTGGAATTACTCTAAGCCCAAAGCGTCAACATTTTATAAAAAGAGGCATTTTATGTCATCCTGCAATCACCGGAGTATAGAGATAATTCATGGATTCTACAGCACCTCTTTCTCCCCCATTAAAACTCCTGGAAAAGATATTAGCAGACTTGTCTTTGAGCTGCGGGGTGGGTGGGTGGATGTGGGACACGAAGGAATACTCCTGGAAAAGATATTACTGAAACAAAAAGGTTCCATTTGTTTTAGAAGAGTTTTGGAAAACAGCTCTGCCGTTTCTCAGTATTCACATGCACGGGAATTCCCCCTTGAGAAGAGTCCAGATTGAAAAAGCTTTACAATCTTCCCCTAGAGAGACCTCTTTTCTCCTATCTTAGCAGAAGTTAGTTTTCTCCTATTGATTCTTTTACAGCAAAATGCCCTCACTCACCTCTTTCCCTGGCAAGTTATCATCACGCCATCCGATGGCAATCCTTTCCTTTAAAACAATACACCAAGCCTGAGAGCGATGACATTTGCACGGTGCTTCCTCTTTTAGCCTATCAACGCCAGTGTTGATGATGTCCAAGACCCCAGCCCAGGCCTGCCTGAATTCCCAAAGACCAACCGAAAACAGAAAAACAGAAAAACACCATTCACCTCTGAAATCCAAGTATATCACATTGGGAGTCAAGGCAGGGTTCACAAGTGACCGGGAAAGGTGCTAAGCCTGAATTGATCGATATTTCTGACTGTCAAAAGCCTAGAGTACACAAGAGATCTAAATTGGCAAAAGTTGGAAATACAGTGGTACCTTGTATAAAGGAATTAATTCGTTCCAAATGAAATTATGTTAAGCAAATTTTCCTTTATACAAATTCCCATAGGGATGCATTGAAAATGGAATAATCCCATTTTTATGTTGTACGGATTTTCCCCATAGGCGATTATATTAAGCAAATTTCCCCTATCTCCGGAATTTTTTATGTTGTACAGATTTTATGTTATACAAGCTGTTTGTTATACAAGGGTCCACTGTACAGTCTAATCTTAATAATTGTGTACTGTCACGTTGATTCCGACTTATGATGACTCTTTTTAGGGTTTTCTAGGTAGAGCTGCCTAGATGCCCTAAGCAAATCCAATAATGCCTGATTTCGGAAGCTAGGCAGGGTCGTCCCTGGTAAGTACTTGGATGGGCGACCACCAGGGAATACCAGGTGCTGTAGGTGCCTGGAGTAGGAACTGGCAAGCCACTCCAGTATTCCTGCCAAGAAAACTCCATGGACATGGAGTCACAAAGAGTCGGTCATGACTCTAATGACACAACACACACAGGTAGAGAGTAGTCCGGATTTACTATTCCCTTTCTTGTGGAGGGCCATCCTGGGACAGTGCCGATTTCCCCAGGGGTCACATAGTGGCTCTTCTCTCAGGAGGCACAGTCCAGAACCTCTGGCTCTACAGCCAGATAGCTAAACAACTGAGCTATCCAGCCAGTTACACAGCCTATTATAATACACTGAAATAATTAAATTATAGGAGACAGATATAGGAATTTCAGAACTGCCTGCACTGGAACCAGTAGTAGAAGAGTTCCTGGTTTGGACAATTCTACAGTACATTCCTTCAATATATTCTGCTACCTGCAAGAAATAATAAAATTATTCCTTTTCTCATTCCTCACACAGACTCCAGATACAGTGATCGCTAACCTTGCCTCACCACTGCTGAACACACAGTGGCTTCCACAATAGCAGAGGACAGCAAGAAATTACAAGATCGACCACATAACATTCAGGATATGCAAATGGGCAATTTTCCTTCCCATTTCATTCAAATTAGAGAAAAATTGTTATGAAAATGAACAAAAATTAAACTCCTACCCATCCTTAGGGGAGGAGTGGTTGGTACATTTTGCTTTTCCTTCACATTCAAATTCTGCAAAATTTTGTACATTCCAATCAAAACATGGACCAGAGTGAAATTCTCACTCATTCCAGTTTCGCACAGTGTTACACAGCGGTGTAGTAAGGTTTTGGGGCACCTAGGGCCAAAGTTGTTTTGGGTGGCTTCACCACATCCTTGTCCTGGCCTTATCATGTCATTCAGCACTATCCTAAGCCTGTAGAAGCTCAGCCATATTGATAGCAATGGATGAAGCAGATCTCACCAGGTGCACTGGTCATTGTGGAAGCACATTGAGCAGCCAAAAGGCCTTCTGTCTTCCCCACCTCTAGCTGTTCATTTATTTAGCTGTTGCTGCTAATATATTTTATAAATGTGATTATTCCTTTGGGGGAGGCATTCTAATTTGAACTTACAGGTGCCACAGAAGCAGACGGAAATGGGATTCCGACATAATAGAGAGGACAGAAGATGATGCATTGTCCTGCAAACGGTTTCATGGTTCCCCAAGTCTGAGTTCCACTTTCACATCTCCTCTAGCCCTACCCTCCTGAGATTTGAGCCATGATTTTAAAGGGGTACCATAGTAACAAGGCTCCTGCATTGGTAGGACATGGACTGGATTAATGTTTGAGCACTTCCAAGTAGAAATCTAACAAAACAGAAATCTAACACCAGGCTTCCCTGGTGTTCTTTGATAATTTCCTACCAGCAAGCAACAAAGCTACTTGCAGGCAGTGACTAAAAGAAAAAAAATGAGGGGCTATAAAAGCTGACAGACCTGGCGAGTGGCAAGAAGAGGCCGGCTTAGGCACCTAGAGTGAACTGAAAAGTTCAAGAAACAGAGTAGTCACTGGGCAGCTTTCAAGCATTTAAAGCATGGGCTTGGTAAGTGTGATTTATTTCCTCAAAATCATAATGATACGAACTTGGACAGAAGAACCCCCCCCCCATGTGAAATTCCTATGATTCCTGAGGTCCTCACTATGCACTCAAATGATAAGTTGTGCTTTCCTGCACCTTGCAGCTAGAGATGGGCACGACTAGGGAAAATGACGTTTTCGAGTTGTCGTGTGTCGGAGGCAGTCTGTTTCGGCTCGTTTCCGTTTTTCGTGAAATTTTGCAAAAATTAGTCGGTTTGTTTTTTTAGTTTTTTCGTTGTCGTTAGTACTGGTTTGGGGGGGTAGCGGGCTCCTGGAGGGAGCTGCAGGAGTCAGCCAGAGCCACAAGTGACGGACTGGCAGACTCTTTGCACCCGCTGTGTCTCACGTACTTGCATGTAGTGCAATGCAAGTAGATCTGGCTTAGGGTTAAGACGGGTTAGCGCAAGGGTAGGGTTAGGCTAGTTACGGGTGAGGTTAGGGTGAGTATTGGGGTGCACCTCTGGGTGCCTCTCTGACCCACTTAGAAGTACAGTGTACTGGCGTATGGGTTAGGCTTAGGCTTAGGCTTCGGGTTTGGGCTACGATTAGTGGGCTGTTTATGCCCGATTGGCACATCCCAGAAGTCTCTGTGGTCAACCTGGCCAAGTGGCCATGCGATTGGTGGAAAATTTGCATGGTCCACTCCCATGGGCGAGCCCATCATTGCAAATGTGCAGGTGTTAAAAAATAAAATAAAATAAAATAAAATAAAATAAAATAAAATAAAATAAAATCAACGGAGACTTTTTTTTGCAAGAAAAACCCACTGCTGCTACTGTAAAAATTCAAGCATTTAAAATAGCTAATTTTCGCATGTTTCTGTGGTGCTTTGGTGGGGTTTTGGGCAACGATTTCAAAAAAAAATTGCGGTTGCCATTTTGTATCCCCTGCACTGCATGGCAAATGGATGCGCCCTCCCACCCTGGTACCAGCAGCGCAGCAGTAGCAATAGCCAAGGAGAGGGGGGGCGGGGAAACCCCCCCAAATAAAACACCCTTCTGGCCTGGTAGGTGCCCTCAGACAGTTTTCGCCTACTTTTAGGGCCGGGAATCGGTTTTTTTTTAACTTTTAAAAACTTTTTTCTGTGCCGCTTGGCATTGTGCGATCGCCCGCGATGCAAGTAACGAGCTCAGACCAAATTGTTCGTTCGTCCGTTCGAGCTCGAATTCTGGCGGAGTAATTCCCATTTCCGTTTCCGTAGAGTAACGGATACGAGTAACAGAAACGGAAACGGGAATACCGCTAAGTCGTGCCCATCTCTACTTGCAGCTATACAATTTCAATACAGCATGGCTTTCACATTGTAGAGGAACAGAGACACGGCCTTTTTATTCCCTCTGTGAGCTGTCTTAGTTTCCGTTATTCTCGTGATGCAACCTAGAAATGCTCTCACATGAGGCTTGGGGGGCGGCGGCAAGGGGGTGTTCCCTGGTAATTGCCAACCTAACTTGAGTCCGTGATTTATCTAGTTGATTTTTAGGTTTGCGTCTCGCCTCCTCGTTTTAGCCTCATAAGAGCCCTTTGAGGTAGGTCAGGCTGAGAGAGAATGACTGGTCCAAGGTCACCCAGTGAGTTTCATGGCTCAGCAGTTAGTTGAACTTGGGGTCTCTCAAATCCTAGTCCAATTCCCTCACTGCTACACCACACAGAATACCTCAGTTTATTGAAGAGCTGTCATCTCATAATGTTGAGGGAAATCTCTGTGTTTTATTCTCTCTCTCTCCCTCCCTCCCTCCCTCTCTCTCTCTCTCTCTCTCTCTCTCTCTCTCTCTCTCTCTCTCTCACACACACACACACACACACACACACACACACACACACACACACACACACACACACACAAGGGGGGGATATGGCTAATGTAAAGGCTGCTATTTCCCCCCCTTCCAAGTGGCTGTTATGTTTGAGTGGTCCGATTTGTGAAGCTTTGGGCCTGCCTTGTCCACTCAAACAATCATTAATCACCGCCCCGGTTTATAAATCAAGGAGGCCAACTTGCTGAGAGCGATTAAGAGCTCCAAGCTCCGCTGAAGTACTTAGCCAATTCCCAGACCTAAGCTTAGCATCTCCCTCTCTCCGCCTCCAAGAGGTGGCCAATTCATCATCCTTCTCCCATTGAGGCAGAATGAATCTGACAGAAGAGTGCACGAAAGCCAAACAATATGACTAAACTAATAGTTAAAAGCTAGAAAGATCCTTTTTTGAATGTCTTTCCCCCTCAATTCTTTCTCTTCTCCCCCCCTCCCCCAGTCACTTACCCTTTAGAGTAAATGAATGCTTATTCCCATTATGATTTTTCCCATGTACATTGTTGGAGCATTTATTTTTTTGTATTTCTATTTTTATTTTACATGCTGTTTTATTTTCTATTAGGATAAGCGCACCAAATGTTAAGAACTATTTTGTCGAGTCAAGGAAGACAGAAAGCAAAAGTGGCCAAGTTACAGGATGATGGTTTTAGAAGGTGGATTATTCTGCTTCAGTGCCAGAATACAGAATAGTGCAAAGTCAAGTTTGGTTCCATTGCGTTCCCTTCCAGATGGCAAGACTAAAGGGGAGACGTGCAACTGCTAAGCAAATAGCTAAGATATATGTTGGCAAAGGCAGGTTAAGCTAATCTTGTGGGGCTCGAACTTTTGTCACCAATGAGGCATCAAATTAAAGAGTGAAACATGTAGCTTTGCAGAAAAAAATGTGATTTTGCCAAGAAACCCGCAAAGCCAGTAAACTCAAAACAGAGAAGTAGTGGTAATTGTGAGGTAATTTATAGGCTGCCGGGTCTAAAACCACTGCAGACCTCAGTCATAAGAGCTCTGGTTTGGCTGTGCTAGAAAGAGGCATGAGCTCAGCTGCTGGGGGTTTGGGGAATCCAATTGTTCCACTGTTTGGGGTTTCTGGGGGTGGGGGGAGAAAGATAATATATCTCAGTTGGGATGGTTGACCATATTTCCCCAACCTGCCATTCTTCCAGTCTCTCAGACTACAATTCCCATAATCTGCATAACCTCCCAGCTAACAACAGCAAGTCTTCCTCAGTTCTCTTGTCTGGGAGAGAAAACAACAGGACCCAGCTGGACACTGAATTAGAAAAACCCACATTTAAAAGCACTTTCCTATGGAATCCATAACAATTTCCATAATCCCAGCCAATGTAACAAATATGGAAGGAATCAGCATTCAAGGAACTAGATGATGGACTTTTTAAAATGTATCATGTATCTGAAGGACAGTTCCTTTTTAGGTCTGATTTGTAAACAACCATAAGGAAATTGATTCAAAACCCTGAAGTCGGCCATTCAAAGTTAGCACCTGGATAGGAGATTTTACAGGCACAGAGTCACATATTCAGAGCCTTGTGGCACAGTTGTTAAACTGCTCTACTGCTGCCCAAACTGTGCTCACAAATCCAGGTAGCCAGCTCAAGGTTCACTCAGCCTTCCATCCTTCTGAAGTCAGTGAAATGAATACCCAGCTTGGGTGGGTGGGTGTGCAATGTGTAGCTTGCATAATTACTTGTAAACCACCCAGAGAGTGCTTTAAGCACTATGGGACATTATATAAGCAGCATGCCAGAGTCATCCCCACTCAACTGAGATGTACTGTAATTCCAATTAGATTATTTAAAAATCATATCTAACTTTGCATCTGTGCCTATTAATAAATGTTATTGTGCTGACTTATTGTGCATTTCCTTGTTTTCATTTTGTGATCAATACATAACAATCACAGAGGGGGGGAGTATCTAGGGATAGCATGTCATATGGCCCCCTTCTTTAGAAGGCCCACCTTCTCCTCTCCATTGCCACAGCTGTCTGTTCATTCTCTCCAAGTCCAAGTTCCACCATTAGTTAGAGGGAAAGAGTGAAGTAAGTGGAGGCTGGAGCTTCTTGTAATTGTTGTGGCTGCTGGCAATCTCCAAAAGAGTTGAGTAGCCACCAGTAACAAAATGAACATTTGCAACAGGGACTGGTCTCCCAGACTTAGCTACAAATCAGACCTTGTGTGAGGGGTCCAAAACTGCTGGTCCCTGACACTAGCCTCGTGTAAATACAGTGAATTCGTGCCCATGTATGAAAATGGAAGAAGATATGAATGATCAAAGAAGAGAGGAACAGAGAAGCTGTTACAAAAAGCACATCTGCAAATATAAGTAGGTTTAACTTTCCACTTGCTGCTCTGTAATATGCAAAACATGAAATGCAATGAAGCTGAAACAAAACAACTGATTTAGTCTTCAGCGTTACAAATCTGTTTTTCCTCCTCTTTCTTCCACAATGTTATTTTTGCATTTCTAAAAAGTGCCCCCCTTCCCCCTCCCTTTTGGAATTAGAAGAGAGACAGGCACATAAATGTATCACTGTGCAGAAAATAGTCTGAGTGACTGACAAATGTAAATAGAATGGACAGTTTCTATTACCCCCTCACATTTTCTGGAGAATAATTTGAGAAGTCTGGGCAAATTGTGTTTTACGAAGTGTAATGATGTGTAATAATTTCCTGTCAGTGCGAAAGTTACAGGCAGAGCGAGTCAGATCATTTTGGGAGGCGAGATGGCGAGAGCTAAGAGAAGGGAAATGGAAACAAAGGGTTCTTTTGGCTGTTTCTACTGCAGCCACCAAAAGCAGAGGGACCAAGTGAGAACACTGGACAGTCATCCTCTGCAGCAAAAAATGCCCACCATCTTTATCACTGATCTTGCTTGCACATCCCCAGACAGGTATGAGGAAAATCTTTTGCCCTGCCTGCAAGTTTTTTTAAAATTCAAATTATTTTAGTCTTGATCATGTAAATTAAGAACTTTTGGTAGCTTTTGTCTAAGAGAACCATGATGAAATCAACTCATGGCATGGAGAGAACCATGTTGACTCTTTCCCCCATGTTAATGTTAAAGATGAGGAGCCTCTCAGAAAAACAAGTGCTGGTGACTCTCATTAAACATTTAACATTGTTGTATGCATGGAGATTTCTATCTAGATTTTTAAGTATTCAAAGCCCTGGACCTGGCTGGACTTTGGTTGTGGTTCTTCTGACATTCAGTACTTTTTTCATCTCATAATCTTCTTATTCAGAAAATGAAGAAATTTGAAAATTTGGGTAAATCCTAATAAAAATAAACATTTCTTAAGCTTAGCAACAGTGAGACACTTAATATATTCAGCAAGAGTAGAAAATTCATGAAAACAACTGTAAAAAGCCACTTCTCAGTATAATAAACAAACATTCTTGTTATTCTACCCTTCTTATTCCTGACATAAATTCTTATATCCTTTACAGTAAGGCTTCAATGGAAGATACCTGTGTATCAAAGAGGCTATCACCCCACCATTAAATACCCATCCATTTTGTTACCAAACAACCAAACAACCAGTCTTTATATTTTGATGTTATGTGTAAATATTTGACATATCCTCTCTCTCTCTCTCTCTCTCTCTCTCTCTCTCTCTCTCTCTCTCTCTCTCTCTCTCTCTCTCTCTCTCTCATGTCTGAGGAAGTGGACTTGTCCACAAAGGCTCACATTAAAATAAAACAGACTTTATGTTTGCATCATGTTTCTGCCTTTTTATTTGTTCTTTTATTTTACTTGTTTATTTGTTTTGTTTTGTTCTATCATAAGAGCTACTCATTGACTCCAATGGTCAAACTCACAAAAAAATACAGCAAAAGGAGATCTTAGTTTCAATTCCAGATGCATCTTCATATTTAAGGTTACTTGTAGGAATACACATTTCAGGTTCCCCAAGAGACCAAGGTATACTGCATATTTGAAGAAGTCAAGTGTGAACACCTGAGATACATGATTGTGGTACAGGCATGTACACCACACCACACTGTCCCTAGAATTCACAACAGGTGCTGTGATGGTAACTTCTGTTATCACCATAGAAAGTTAGGAATAGCAGCAATAGTCTATAATAATAATATAAACGTGATTATCTAAAAATAAATAGAATGTTGCTGACCTTTAATGATACACAATTTCTGAACGTGCCTAACGGGAGGAAAATCCTAGTATGGAGGATTGCATATAGTTAAGGGACAGAGTGCTAGAAAGCACTATGGGCCGTCAGAAAGACAAACAAGTGGCTCCTAGAGTAAATCAAACCTGAACTATATTTGTGGGGTTGGGGGAGATGAAACTGTGGCTGTCCTACTTTGGGCATATCATGAGAAGATTCTCTTAAAAAGACAATACTGCTGGAAAAGGTTGAAGGTAGTAGGGGAAAAGGAAGACCAAATAACAGATGTATTGATCTTCACCTCACCCCACCCCCAAAGATTCCACAAGCTTGAGTTTGCAAGAGCTAAGTAGGCCTGTTGAAGACCAGACATTTTGGAGATTGCTCAGCCACAGGGTTGCTTGCCACAAGTCAGAGGCAATTTGACGTCATGTAAAAACAACAACGGGGCCAGAAAATAACACAACCACACCAACTCTTACAGGACTATAGAAGACTCAGCTGAGAATACTTTTTCAGTACCAGTGCCCAGAATTCCCAAAATAGCATTTTCTAAGCTCTGGGAAAATCACAGTAAATTATTTGCTGGATGTAGCTTATTGAATGAGCACCTCCAGTGGAGCTTCTAAAGACCATGAAGGTTCAATTTGACTTTGCCTATGTTAGGAGAGGCTATCAAGGTGAACCATACTGAGGAGTGTCTGGTCACTCTTCAAATGTGTTTAATCCACATCTGATTCCCACCACCACCACCAGCACCACCATCTCCACAGTTTTTGAGGAACTGTTGTGAACTCAAGCAACTTATCAGCTGCAGGCACCGTGGCCAAGTAATGAGTATGAGAAATGATTGCTAAATGCGGCTAAAATTATTAATGCTCAATTATTCATGCTGACACTATCTCTCATCCCCTCCCTCCCTCAGCTGACAAACTCAACTAGCACTTTCAGCTGTGATATTGTGCTCAGGCCCATAAGACAAGCCTAGAGCTAGCAATTAATAATTGAACACCAGTACGTAATAATTACATGATAACTTTATTGACCAAATTCAGGGCAGAATGTACGATGTACTGTACTCTGATTATTGGAAAGAAATGTTGTAGACTGCAGTAAAATGTATCTAAGATGTAATCATTGCCGCTTTAAAAAACACCAATTACCTTCGCAATTATATATTTTAATGAAGTACGACAGGTTTAATACTGAGGCTTATTGATTTAAATGAAAACAGAATATTTTTACACCCTTAAGGCTGCCACTGCCTTTTAGCCAAGAAGATGTGACATCAGACACAAATCATGAAAAAGAGACATACTGATATACCTGGATGTGTAGCACAAACCATAATAAATGTTTTGCAGTTATGTTGTCATTTTAATACAGTATGTACAAACAAAAGAGGTTAAACCTTTCTGAGGTTTCTACCTCACCCAGCATCCACCCTCCTCAAAACTGGAAACTGAATTCACTCAGGCCGAAGAAGAGCTTCTGAGACCCTCTGGTACTTGCCTTAAAGAAAAGCAACCATTAGCAAACAAGACATTATTCTTGATGGTCTTTATTATCTAGTCACACAATCTGAAAGCCCTATAAACATCCCATTTCAAGGCAGGGAGAGAAATCTCAGAATGACCAGTGCTAGAGGGAATAGTTGGGTTTTCTGTGTAATATGGCATCTCCACTGATTCACATTCAGCCTCTAGGCTTTCATGAGTGATAAACCAATGTGTTGCCTCAGTCCTGATAGCCGTCAAACACCCCTCCCTCCCAATCCATGCTTACCTTGCTCATGTGACATCACAGAATTTGCCCCCCCTTGTCTTATGTTTGGCCCTGAAATCTCATACCATGGGATACTGCTGTTTGGGCTACTCACAATTTGACAAGGGTGTGAGAGGGAAGCTGTATAGCACTTAAACCTTCCCCTTTTAAAAATGGATGGGAACAGACCAAAACAAAACATCAAAAGGGATGCTTTTAATACTTTGCATGTATGACGGAGATGTGTGCATTTGTATATGCAAATATTCTGCAAGTGTTGCAGTATGTCGACTTAGGCTATATATCCCAGAATCCTCTGTGTTGAGCAGGGATTCTTCTGAGGTTCTTTGGCAGATCTATATCTAGAGCTAATAAAATATAGTTGGAGCCTCATGGCACAGTGGTTAAACTGACATATTGCAGTAAGAACTGTGCTTATGACCAGGGTTCAATCTCAGGAAGCCAGTTTAAGGTTCATTCCATCTTCCATCCTTCCCAGGTCAGTAAAATTACCTAACTTGTAAGGGAAGGGCAATATGTAGCCTGCATAACTAAATTTAAGCACTATGGGGCAGTATATAAGCAGAACACTCTGCTTTATTTTGTTGCTATTTGGAAGGCATCCTGTCAAATTAGAAAACAATGCATTAGAAACATGTGGGAAGCACCAGCAACCACCACTAAGAAGACCTCTTCCTTTTTATTTTACCCCTGTTACGTAATTGTGTAATTGCACAGCACCGAGCACTAAGTGGTTTGACTGCATTTCAGATATATCCACCTCCTAAAGTAATACTGGAGTCACTCCATGGCTAATCTTTATCATTTCCATAATGAAAATGTAATATTGTACGGAAAAATATGAATACCATGAGGCATCCTCCTGAAACTGTAATGGCATGAACACTGATTTACAGTAATGTTATAGCTAAAGCATGGAATCAAGAACCCAAATAAAATGTTTATAAATGCCATACATTAAGCTCTCTGGTTTGTTATAAGGTAATAAACAGAAAAGCTTCCATTCAGAGGTTTGCGGTTGTTAAATAAGATTCTTTGTGACTTGCAGAAGCTGGAACACAATGAGGAATTATCAGTGCATTCTCCACTGAAGTCATCTACATATGTTTATTTAATAAACAGAAGATGGCTTTATTATACACATTTGATTTCCATATGCAATCAGTGCCTCATCTGTCACTTGTATCTAAGGAGGGTGCTTCGTACAAATCTGGAAATGAAAAATTCAGAGCAGGGTGCAAGAAACTCATTTAACGTCGAGTGCAGTCAAAATCAAGATTTCTTTATTTGTAGTAACAACGCTGTTAAATCAGAAAATTACTCTCCCTTTCTGCATGTCCTTCTTTCTTTACAATTCAGTTGTTTGATCATAAATTGTCGAGTGCAATGGCTTGTCTCCTCCACTTTCCACACTGGTCGAGACAGATTAAAAACTCCGGCACACCACCGACCACTCTCAGCATACCATTAGCATATATATGAGATTTGAGACATTTTCTAATATTCTCCAGCAGAACTCATCTGTCAGCCAGGTGATGAATTATAAAAACTCTTAGCTTGTTTATAAAAGAAAGAAGGGGGAGAGAGAGAGAATCCCTCCCCCTTATTTCATCCTATCCAGCCACCTTTGCATTTATTCACATAAGCAGGGATGGCCAACTTTGATATTTGGGGAGGGGAGCACTCTATACTGGAGCCACTAGTCTTGAGCTTGGAAAAACCCAGTATCCAACAGATCAGTTAGATAACGCAGTTGGCATCAACTAGAGGTAAGGACTTTACAAGTACTCAGAGGGGATGAAGTCATCAGTAGATGAAAATGTGAATGCATGTGCTTTCTGGGTTAGATCTCCAAGAGGCAAACTGTAGTGGACATTTCCCTTTCTAGCCTAAGCATTAGATAATAATCCAATTTATGTGAAAGCAAAGCATCACTGCTTTCCATTAAAAACGGACTTCTAAACATTTTTAAAAGCCTATTCAAACTATATTTGATAAGGTGACCAGATGAGGTAGCTTTCCCGGCCATATCTGGCTTGAGGACCATCAATTGTCTATCCTTGTCCAGTGCAGCAAAAGTGGGATCCAGCAATTTATTACCCTATAATGGTCACCAAGCTGCCTAGATGCCCTAAGCTCATCCGATCTCGCTTGATTTCGGAAGTTAAGCAGGGTCGGGCCTTGTTAGTACTTGGATGGGAGACCACCATGGAATACCAGGTGCTGTAGGCGCCTGGAGTAGGAACTGGCAAGCCACTCCAGTACTCCTGCCAAGAAAACTCCATGGACATGGAGTCACGAAGAGTCGGTCATGACTGTAATGACACAACACACACACAATGGTCACCAAGAATATCCTCAGCCAATAGCAATCCATGTGAGTAGAAGGAATGCATAATAATAAATCAAATAACACTTTTAATAACCAGAATAAAACAACCTGAATAAAGCTAAAATTATTACTTTTGTCACCTCAAATGCAATATGGGAAAGTTCCCTTGTAAAGACGAAGAATGTGCTTTTCTAAAGTTTCTGTGAGACAGATTTATGGTATGATTTGGTGGGGAGGACACATTCAAATGTGTCATCATTATTTAAGAAATATGAACATTATCCAAAGCTGACAATACATTATTTATTGGAAGGACTGACTCTTTGTTATCTTTCTTCATGCATTTATGATTAAAATTTCATGTGTGAAAATATAAAGCCAAAGTAGTAATATTTTATAGGCAACAGTTACACTTCCAGAAATCATCACATCTCCTAGCTCACCATGCTAAATATAAGTTGAAATCATTTTTTAAAAAAAATTGAATGCTACAAACCACTGGTAGAAACTGTATTCTCTTCCTATCCACATGATTGTATCCTCGAAGCATACAACAGAGCAGTTGCTATTTAGCAACTATATATAGCAATTGCTATATACAGTGGAACCTTGACTTACGTCATTAATCTGTTCCAGAGGTCTAGACATAAGTCAAACATGCCTTAAGTCAAATGAACTTTTCCCATAGAAAGTAATGGGAAAGTGGATTAATCCGTTCCAGATGATGAAAAAGACTCCTGAAAACAGCAATTTAACACAAATTTGACTGGGATAGAAGATTCCTTCCGGGGATGTAAATGAAATGTCTCTTCAAAGAGAGGCGGAGGCAGTGGAATTATAGTCCACAAGTTATACACCTCCACTTTTTAATGTTCATAGCAACAATGTCTAACATTTAAGTTTTACTGATTTTTAACCTGATGTTCCAAGTTCTGAACAACTCTATGCTTACCATTAGAGTCCCACAACTGTACAGATCCCCAACTAAAATGCTTCCATTGTGGACCAGACTTCTGCAGCCAGATTTTTTACAAGACTGAGCTGACTGTCTAACCAGCAAGGCAAGCCCTGAGCTCATAAGAACATAAGAACATAAGAAGAGCCATGCTGGATCAGGCCAAAGGCCCATCTAGTCCAGCTTCCTGTATCTCACAGCGGCCCCTCCAGGAATCTGTCCAATCCCCTTTTGAAGGCATCCAGGCCAGATGCCATCACCACATCCTGTGGCAGGGAGTTCCATAGACTTACAACGCGCTGGGTGAAAAAATATTTTCTTTTGTCAGTTCTTACTCTCCCAGCCTTCAATTTGAGTGTATGTCCCCTAGTTCTGGTATTTTGGGAGAGAGAGAAGAGCTTTCCTCTATCCACTTTACTCATACCCTGCATTATTTTGTATGTCTCAATCATATCCCCCCTCAAGCGCCTTTTTTCCAGACTAAAGAGGCCCAAATGTTTTAGCCTTTCTTTCCTCCGGCCCTTCTTCTCCTCTGGCAGCAGTGGCGGCTTCGGTGAGGCCGAGGACCAGCTCCAGGTACTCGGAGCTGGCCTCGCCAAAGCAGCCACTGACGGAGGAGAGGAAGAAGGCAGGAGCAGTTTGTAGGCGGCAGCCGCGATGCTGGGTCATGGCTGCTGCCCGATTCTGGTGCCTTGTGCCGGGGCTCCGAGCTGTAAGTCAAAGCCTGCGACTCAAGTCAAACAGCCCCTTCTTGCTGCAAGTCAAATATGCTGCAAGTCAAGCAGCATGTAAGTCAAGGTTCCACTGGATAGCAGTTGCTGTTATATGTCTGAAGAAGAGGATGTGTCCACGAAACGTTATATTAAAAAATGAAAGTTAGTCTTTAAGGTGCCACATGTTTTGTGTCTTTTGTTTTGTTTTTCTTTGATCTCTGTCTGCAATTCTTGGAAAGACAAACACGGCTACCCTCTCTGAAACAACAGAGCAGTGGGAGCGACTTGATACCATATGATATTTCTCAACATCTTTTACTGAGCCATGAACATTGATCCACCCAACCCTGCCTGTACCCAGAAAAAGGCCCACAGCTTAATGCCCAACCTGACCTGTGCCCTTTGGAAGAATCCCAATCTTATACATAACTGCAACGCTCTCTACATGGGGCTTCCCTTGACCCTTGTTTGATGATTGCCGCGGGTACAGAATGCAGCGGCCAGGTTGGTGGTTGGCTTGGGCAGATTTGACCACATCACCCCCATCTTGGCTCACCTGCTTTGGCTACCTGTTGCCTCCCAAATAAGGTTCAAGGTACTGGTTTTGGTCTACAAAACCCTCCATAGCTTGGGACCTGACTATCTGGCAACCAAACAGAGCCTCGCTCTCCCTATTGCTCCCGGTGGCCACTTCGAAGGAGGCCCAAAGGGTTTCTAAGCAGAGCCAGGCCTTCTCAGTGGCCACCCTGGCATTCTGAAAGACTGCCTTCAGAGCTTAGGCTGGCTGAGACACTGCCGGCTAGACATGGGCACGACTTGGCGAAATTCTCGTTTCCGTTTCCGTTCCTCGTTTCCATTACGCAATGGAAACGATAACGACAATTAAGCCATCAGAACTCGAACTCGAACTGATAAAAGAAAAATTGGGTCTGATTTGTCGTTGTCGTTCATGGCATCGCGGCGATTACGTGATGCCAAGCGGCACAGAAAAAAAGTTTTAAAAAAACAACAACCCGATTCCTGGCCAAAAAAGCAGGTGAAAATATGCCTGCCTGAGTGTGGGCACCTACCAGAGGGGTGGTTTCTGGGGGAGGGGGTCCCCGGCCTCCCCCCTCTCCTGTCCTGGGCTGCTCTGGTGGGGGGCATCCTCATCGTCTTGCCATGCCATGCGGTGCAGGGGGATCCAAAATGGTGACCACAATATGTTTTTTGAAATCGTGGTCCAAAAACCCACCAAAGCACCACACAGAAACATGCGAAAATTAGGTATTTTAACTGCCTGAATTTTTACAGTAGCAGCAGTGGGTTTTTCTTGCAATAAACGTCTGTCTCCAATCCCATTGATTTTATTTTATTTTATTTTTATTTTTATTTTTTTACACCTGCGCAATGATGGGCTGGCCATGGGATGGGACCATGCAAATTTTTGGAGCCATTCCACCAATCGCATGGCCACTTGGCCAGGTTTTGACTGAGACTTCTGGATGTGCCAGTCGGGCATAAAAAGCCCACTATAACCCTAACCCTAACCCTAACCCTAACCCTAACCCTAACCCTAACCCATACGCCAGTACACTGTCCTTCTTAGTGGGTCAGAGGCACCCAGAGGTGCAGCCCACTAACTCACCCTAACCTTACCCGTAATAACCCTAAGCCTAGCCCTTGCCCTAACCCCAACCCTAAGCCAGATCTGTACTCGCATTGCACTACATGCAAGTACACTGTCCTTCTTAGTGAGTCAGAGGGCACCCAGGAGAGGCATTCTTCTCTCACCTCGCTCACAGTCCAAAGTTCCAAAAAACTCCAAACCTGTACGCCAGTATGCTGTCCTTCTTAGTGAGCTAGAGGCACCCAAAAGAGAGGTGCCTCTGCCAGTGCCACTTGGTACACAATGGCTACACGGTCATGTACCCTTCCTTTTCCCTTTGTAGGGGGCCAGAGGAGGCATCCACCCCAGAGAGGTGCCTCCAGGAGCCTGCTAAATGCCTTCCCTTCATAGTGGGCCAGAGGAGGCACCCACCCCAGAGAGGTGCCTCCAGGAGCCCGCTACCCTACCCCCCTAAACCAGTACTAACGACAGACGACAAACAAAGTGACAATTTTTTGAAAAATTTCACGACAAACGGAAACGAGCCGAAACGGGCCGGCTCCGACACACGACAACTCGAAACGTCATTTTTCCTGGTCGTGCCCATCTCTACTGCTGGCCTTTAGGAGAGCTCTGAAGACCTGGCTCTTTAGGGAAACCTTTGTTGATTACCAAGCACACATTGGTTTATCTATATGTTTGTTGTTTGTATTGTTTTTCCCAGCCCTTTCCTGCTGGATTCTGTGTGGTATGTCGTATGTTGTTTGTTTTATCATTTTATTTGATTCTCTGTTGGGTGTGGGGTTTTGTGTTCTTTTTTGTTCTTTTTTTTTCTTTTTGCAAATTGTTTATTTTGGCAACCTGTTCTACACCACCCAGAGTTCCTGAGGGAAAGTCAGGCAGTCAACAAATATAAAAATAAATAAATAAATAAACTGGTCACCTCCCATAATTTGTGTATTTCCAATTTTGGGGGAAACAAACATTCCCACGAATGAGGGAATCTAAGTGGCTGAGACTTGGGCTAGGAGGTTTACTGATACAACAAGGAGTCAGCATCTGGGATTTTTCCTTGTATTGTGTCACTTTGTGAATGGTAATGAGCAGAAGAGGATATCCTGTAGACCATCTTGACAGCTGCCATTGTTGTTGTCAACATTAAGGATGCCCTTTGCTATGTAAAGATTACCATCTTTTTTTCCTGCTGGCAATGGACATGATATTGTCACCAATACTGGACCATTTCCCAGCAGAAGCACAATATCCCACATTCATAAACCAGAGTTTTGTTTTGTTTTTTAAAGAATTGAACAAAACATGCATAACTTTGTTTAACAGGCCATGTGAATTAATAAGCTGACTTTCTGGTACTGTCCAGTCTAGAAGCTCAGGCAGATGTGCCCTTCAACAGGAGAGAGAGGCTTGGTCTTCTCAAAAGCCAGCTAGATCACCTTTTGGTCTGAACACCACCAGCTCTTCCAAGTCTACCAAGCCCTGAGTAATCCTACCCTGTGCTGCTTCAGCAAAGTCTAGTATACAGATCACCTTTTTTCTGTCCTCCCTAAGAGGCCCAGTCTACCGGCATCTTTTCCTATGTTGATTAACTCGACTGTCATTTGAATCATGCCAGCCTGAAGAAAATGGTGTGCCCTCTAAATGTGATGCCTTAAGACAAAGTTTCTCATCCTAGTTAGGACTCTGAGGCCCATTACAAGTCATTTTGCAGGCAGCTTGGTTGAAATGAATGGAAGTGACATTCAAATGAATGGATTCCGCATATAATCCCATAACTGATCTGAGGATAGAAAAGCACTCTACTAAACCATGCACAATCAATACAACATTAAACATTTTAACTCCACTGGTTTCAAAAATAAGAGTTAAATGCAGCCCACTCTCACCACAGCTCAATCTGCCAAAACCAGCTGGATGGTGGCAACTTTCATTTTGTTGCTCATTTCATTTTGTTACATTTAAAAAAAAATCATTACCTGCTGGAGTGCCTTCTCAAAATGAAAACTGCCCATAATATCAGTCTACTCAGGCTAGGTGTTTGAGGCAATTAACTTTAACAGACGCCCAAAAGGGGGGGGATTAGAAATAGAGCCTTTTCTGCCATTGCCCCTTGCCTGTGGAATAACCTTCCACTAGACATTTGCCATGGCCCCTCTTTGGCTGTTTTTTTTAAAAAAAAACTACTGAAAACTTGTTTAAGCAGGCATTTCCTCACATATAATGTAAATCCAATGTTCCCCCATTAAAACAACACATATTAAAATAACATCTATTACCATGATCTTAAGTGATTTTGCCCACCTAAAATATCATGGGTTTATGGAAATTATATGTTATTTCATGTTATTTTAATTATATTTTACTTTATCTACTGTATATTTATGCCTATTAATTTATGCCGGCAGCAGCGGCACTAGAGGTTTCCTTGGAGGCAGCAGTTTGTCCCGATGGCGGCAGTTGTGGCTCGTCTGACAGCAGCAGCGGTGGTGGCGGCGGCCCCCCGGGCACACTTGTCTGGACTAGGAGAGCCTGCCTGGAGGCAGAGGCAGCACCTTGTGTCAGCTGGTGGCTCGTGTCTGTCCAGAGGTAGTGACTGTGGGGGTTCCCCCCTCTGAGAACTATCTCACTTGGTGCTCAAGGGGGTGTCGTTACCCCTCGCACCTTTTCTGACCCTCCACCAACCCTCCTGCCAACTCCCTGACCAATGGCGGCGGCCCTGGCCCGGTGGCGGCGTCTAGAACAGGTGCTCACCATGGCCCTCCTCGACGAGCACCATCTGGAGGCGGCGGCATTGTAGGCTCCCCAGCCTTGCTCCTAAAGCCATCTGGAGGCCCGGTGGTGGAGGACCCCCAGCCTTGCTTGAAAGCCAACTGGAGGCGGTGGTGGTTGGTGGAGGCTCCCCAGTCAGCTCTGTTGGCCATCTGGAGGCAGTGGCATTGGAGGCTTCCCAGCCTCGCTTGGAAAGCCATCTGGAAGCGGCAGCGGTGGAGGCCCTTTAGCATTGCTTTTTTGGGCCTGGAGAGTATGTCCTCTTCTGGACTTCTTTTGCACCCCTGTTTCCGACAGACCCTTCTTCGGACTTTGGATCCCACTCGGTCTTTGGACTCCTCCGGGACTCCCGCTGCCCCCCAGCTGCCTTTTCCTGGTGGCGGCGACTCGGCCCGGAGGTGGCAGCCGGGGAGGTTCCCCAGACGCCCGTGCTTGGCCCCATTGGGACTGCTGTGGTACCTTGAGGTGGTTGTCGCTAGTCAATCTAAAGCAGACCCCACACACACACACGGACCTCCCTGGGTGCTCCTGTCTGGACTAGGAGAGCCCGCCTGGAGGTGGAGGCAACACTTGTTTCAACTGGTGGCCTGGAGACTGCCCGGAGAGAGTGACTGCGGGGGGTCTTTACCATCCATTTGTTCCCCCCATTGCAAACCATCTTGTTGGGGGTGGTGCCCTATGTCCAGTGACTTATTTGGGAAGCTCCGGTGTCCTATTTCACCGTGTGTGCCGGTGGCCTTCCGCTATGCCATTTTTTTTCCAAATTACCATCTTTCACCTCTTGTTTAATCTAGGATGTGCTCTCCCTCCTCCCCTTTTTCTTTCACCTACTTTCCCTCCCCCTACTTTTCCCATTGGTTGCCCTGGTATGTGTGGCCCACATTATGTTTTAGCTCTATTTTATTTATCTATTTACCTTGTTTTTTATACATTTGTATATATCTTTATATTGTTTTTTGCCTGTATTTTGTTTCATTTCTATTCGGTGTTATTGTTGCTGTTTTCCCCCCCTCCTCCCCACTGTCACCATGTCTGCAGGGGCTGCTATTTTGGTTGTATCAGGCCGTGGGAGATACGCTTGTAGTTGGGGGTTTAGTCGGGTAAGAAGAACTCAGGCCAGGCAATTAATGCCTGTCCCCTGTTCTGAACCCCCATTCCGCCAGCGCCTCCGACCTGTCCTGCCTTCTGATGAATGCCAGGTCGGTCCACAATAAAATCCCTGTCCTCTATGATGGCATCTTGGATGGGAGGGCTGACCTGGCTTGTATCACCGAGACTTGGGTGGGAGCAGAAGGGGGAGCTTCCCACTCCCAGCTGTGCCTCCCTGGGTTTCTGGTTCAGGGCATGGGCAGGTCGGAGGGTTGAAAGGGGGTGGGGTAGCCATTGTCTACAGGAAATCCCTTTCTGTCTACAGAGCCTCAACTTTGGTGAGTCGAGGATTAGAATGCCTTCATCTATTGGTGGGACAGCGGGACAGATTTGGCATTGTGCTAGGTTACTGCGCTCCCCACAACTCTGCACAGTCCCTACCAGAGCTCATGTAGTTCATCGTGGTGGCACTGTTGAGGTCCCCCCCCCCGCCTTTTGGTGGTCGGGGACTTCAATGTGCATGCCAGTGATGGGCTTTCGGGTGCAGCTCTGGAATTCATGGAATCCATGGCCTCTATGAATCTGACCCAGCATGTTGTTTGCCCCACACATAGATCTGGGCATATCTTGGACCTGGTGTTTACCTCCACATGAGTGGATTTTAATCTGAGGGTTAAGGACATTGTTTCCCTGTCCGTGAAATGGTCAGATCACCATCTGCTGTCTTTTCCCCTGTCAATTGCTGCCCCACCCTGTGGGGAACCCCAGCCCCTTGTTTGAGCCCACCCCCGAAGACTTCTGGACCCTGCCCAGTTTCTTGAGGCCTTCGGGGAGTTTCCTGGCGGTCTGGCTGAAGCCTTGGTGGACCGATGGTTTGAGGACACCTCCTGGGCTGTCGATCGGATCACCCCTAGGCGCCTTCCCTGTTGTGGAGCTTGCCCCTCGCCGTGGTACACGGTTGAGATGAGAGCGATGAAGCAAAAATGGAAATGGCTGGAGAGCAGATGGAGGACAGACCGGACGGCTTTTAATAGGGCTGCTTTTAAAATCCAGACCAAGCGCTATGTCCGCGCTATCAGGGAGGCTAAAACATCTTTTTACTTCTGGAGAATTAGTGAGGCCTCGAACCGTCAGGTGGAGTTATTCCGCATGGTTCGCGACCTCACTAATGCTGGTCTGGTCAGGCCTCCTCCTACTGAGTTCAGTAGTGAGACTTTTGCAACCTTCTTTAGAACCAAAATTGAGGCCATCCATGCTGGTCTTGACTCCGGTTGCCCTAATCTCTCCTCGGCACCCCCTGATGTGGCACCCCCTCAGTCTCCACGATTGGTTGAGCTTGGGCCTGTTTCCTCCTTTGAGGCCTCCAGGGCCCTGGCCCATTGATGGCCTGCATCCTCCCCCTTCGATCCTTGCCCATCTTGGCTCATAAAAATTGCTGGAGGGAGCATGCCTGAGTGGGCTTCAATTATTTCCACTGCCTCCTTCAGGGAAGGGATTTTCCCCTCTCGCCTGAAGGAGAAAGTGGTGAAGCCCATTCTGAAAAAAACTGGCTTGGCATAGGACAAATTGGCAAATTACCGTCCGACTGCCAATGTTCCCTTCATGGGCGAGGTTATCAAGAGGGTGGTCGCGGTCCGGCTCCAGTCGTTCCTGGAAGGAGAACGGATCCTTAACCCATTCCAGTCTGGGCTCAGGCCTTGTTGGGGGACTGAGACAGTCTTGGTCGCACTGCAAGATGACCTCCTCTGGGGGGCCGACAGAGGTAGTTCTACTTTGTTGGTCCTTCTGGATTTGTCAGCAGCCTTCGATACCGTCGACCATGGTATCCTGCTGGATCAGCTTTCCGAGATAGATATTGGAGGCACTGTGCTCAGTTGGTTCCGATCCTTCTTGGATGATCATGTGCAGCTTAGGGGGGGTTGTCTGCCCCGTGGATTCTCCCTTGCGAGGTTCCGCAGGAGTCAGCTCTCTCTCCCATGCTATTTAACATCTATATGAGGCCATTGGCTGAGGTCATTAGGAGATTTGGAGTCTGCTGTCATTAGTATGCTGATGACACACAGCTCTAGCTCTCCTTTTCCACCTCTGCAGTTGAGGCTGTTCAGACCCTTGACCACCAGTGCCTGGATGCAGTCATGGAATGGACCAGGACCAACAAATTCAACCCCAAGAAGACTGAGGTTATGTTCTTCGAGACTTCCCCTTCCAGATATGGAGGCCCCCTCCCTAGCTTGGAGGGTGTTTCCCTCCAGCTGGCAGAGAGTGTCTGGAATCTGGGTGTGGTCCTGGACCCCGCACTTTCTATCGAGGCCCAGGTGGCCACTGTGTCCAGGACTGCTTTTTTCAATCTCCGTCAAATCACCCAGATTCATCCATATCTTGATGGGGACTCCTTGGGAACTGTTGTGCAAGCGCTGGTGGTCTCGAGAATAGATGACTGCAACGCCCTCTACATGGGGTTGCGCTTGACTCTTGTTTGGCGACTACAGCAGGTGCAAAATGCGGCAGCCAGACTGGTGGTGGGTGTGCGTTGTCATGACCACATCACCCCAGTGCTGGCTCACCTGCATTGGCTACCCATTGTGTCCCCAATAAGATTCAAGGTCCTGGTTTTAATTTATAAAACCCTCCATGGCCTGGGACCTGAATACCTGGCACAGCGAATCTCTCAGTGGTCAACTTTGGCTCGACGAACTCAAATGTCGCGGGCGCACTCACTGCGGGTGGCCATGCCCAGGGAGGCTTGGGAGATGGTCACCCATGGCCAAGCCTTCTCTGTGGCTGGTCCTACCCTATGGAATTATCTCCCGTCTGAGTTGCACCTTGCACAGTCCCTGCCAGCCTTCAAAAAAGCTTTAAAGACCTTGCTTTTTTGGCAGGCATTTGGTGACAGTTAATTTTTTTTCTGTCCACCATCTGCCTTTTATCACTGATTTTTGTGAAGTGTTTATTGACCCATGGTATTGTTGTTCTTAATTTCTGTATATTGTTTGCTTCTTTTTGTTGTAAACTGCCCGGAGTTCCATCCAGAAGACGGGGTGGTATATAAGCTCAAATAATAAATAATAATAAATAAATGTATTGTCTGAATCACATGTGTTTATGCTTTTATTGTATTGTATTGTATTGTATTGTATTGTACTGTACTGTACTGTAGTGTACTGTACTATACTGTACTACATTAATTGTTGTTAACTGCCCAGAATGGCGTTGCTGACAGATGGGTGGTATAAAACTCTAATAAATAAAATAAAATAAATAACATAAATATTAGGATTACCATGAATTGGTTCATGCCAGTTCATCAACTGGGCCCCAATTGGGGAATATGCTTACTGGAAAATGGAATGCTAAAACTCTCCTTCACCTAATATAGATTTGACTTGATGCCCACAACTAATGCTACAGTGAAGATAAAAAGCATGGAACATAATGAGTTA
This sequence comes from Phrynocephalus forsythii, assembly GCA_029282475.1. NCBI lineage: Eukaryota > Metazoa > Chordata > Lepidosauria > Squamata > Agamidae > Phrynocephalus > Phrynocephalus forsythii. Next base: position 16,856,055 of record JAPFRF010000003.1, read on the forward strand.
CTATGAGGTAAGCAAAAATGCACCAAGTCTGATCCAATCAGAAAGGTGAGAAAAATTCCATCTGAGGCCTGCAAGCTAGTGGCTAACCTGTGTCCACAGCAACCAAAAAAACAGTAACATGGGATGGAAGGGTGCTTAAGTCAATCACAACAATTACTGTTGTATCTAAACCCTTTCATAATAGTGTTCGGTGTTTAGGAAGGACTGGACCAAATATCATCCATGATTACTTTTTCAGCATCTGTGGCTTATCACACCAGCTACACTTGAGGTAATACCTTGTTCACAATTTCTTCTTCTCCTTTCCTACTATCTTAGTATTCAGTTTTTCTTCTTTCCATCCTCCTCAAAGTGATCCCAGCCAGTGAAGGTCCCTGAAGATACATATAGGAGAATATCTGAGCAACTTGAGAAATGAAAGACTTGGGGGTGGGGGTATCTTCTAATTAGTCACTTCATGCAATTCAACCATTTAGAAAGAGATTTGAAATTTTGAGTTGTGGGTGTGGTCTCTGAGAAGTATGAGAGGTCCTTATTGAGCATTGAAACCAACTGGATATTGAGATTGAACACTCTAGCTCAGTGGTGGCAAACCTTTGACACTCCAGATGTTTTGGACCACAACTCCTAGAATACCAAGCCTGTATTGCCAATGACAAAGGACTGTGGGGAGCTGTGCTCCAAAACATCTGAACTGCTGAAGGTTTACCACCACTGCTTTAGCTCCTTCAGGTCTTCATAAAGAAATAGATTTTTTTGCCCCTGTTGTAGGACTGCCCACATTGTTTTGCAGATTTTCTAATTGCCTTTCATGCAGCTGCTAGGTGCCAATTAAGTGTATAGTGCTCCTCTCCAGCACTCTGCACTCATGGCACTTTGGTACCTAGTGGGTCAGCAAACTGTGGGATCACTTTGCTATTTCCTTATGTGCATGGAGACATATAAAGGCAAGAGACTGCATGCCACATGCCATGCCACACACACGGAATACCAACAAATACTGTGCAGCAGACGTCAAAGAACAACAGCCTACAGTAGCACACGCTCACAACAGCACCTCAGAACAGATGAGGACAACATAGGGCGCTTTTACATGACCCCTAAAATCTGAGGCAAATGGCTCCCAGATCCGGAGCTTAAAATTGTTTTCCCACCAGCTCCAGAGTTTTAAAAAAATTAAGTGCGACCATGCCCACCTAAGCACGTCCCAGTGCACTTTTCAAGCACCTGCTCTCCAGAGGTGAAACATTTCTGATGCGGATGTAAAGCAGTGAGTGCCGGGCTCTCCTCGCCTTGTGTTTGTTGGTTTTTTGCCCCCGCCCCTTTAAGAGATATTACGAGACTGGAATGCTTCCCGGAACAGAGCGAGACAGCAGAACGGAGGTGAGCCAGCATTCTTTTCTCCTTTTTTTCCTCCCTCCCCTCATGCAGACAGGCGCCAGGGAGTGTGGAGGGGTGGGGACACAGGAAGAGCAACAAACCCCCAAGATCTCTCATCCGCTGGCCAGCGGATCTTAGGGGTCATGTAAAAGTGCCCATAGGCTTTCTTCCATTGATTCAAACTGGATTGGCTAGGTGACCACTTAGAATTTTGTTCATGTGATAGGAACAAAAATAGATATAATAAGGTATGTATCTCTAATTTTATATGTTTCTACTTTTTTGATAGGCTATATACTTGTGAAATATTAGAATACAATTAAAATATTCTTGTTCTTTTTTATTCTCAAAACATATTTCTGTTATATTTTTATGAACCTGCATATCATGATTAAAATTCTGCCAAGTTTTGCTTCTGAGTGTACTTCTATTGGCAACATCTAATCATTATAAGGTTTATTTCATGGCAATCGCACATGCAACTTTTTACAAGTTGTAACAATGAATTTCTATTTATCTATTTGTCCTTTGGGTTCTTCATAGCTGCAAGACTGCTTTCTGTGTAACTGAAATGTGCTTGTAACTACTGAAAATGTTATATATTTTCAAAATTCTTGGATTTTTATTCATAGAAGCAATGTAGAAATAGTGAAACTGTTGTTGGTACAAATCTTTCCAACAATAGAGCAATTTATGTTACCTTGATATCCATATGAACTTTAACATGACTGGAAAGGTTACCTGATTCACACTGGAATAAATACTAGCTATAATGAACACAGGGCTTTGATATTTTTTTCTAGAAGTCGGTAAAGTTCTAAAGGCTCTTAAGAAGCTATTCAGGCATCAGGCCAGACAGTTTAAGAGGACACCTAGTTACTTCACGTTACTGAGAAATTTAACATTTCTTCTGCTTCTCCCAGGAGGAGCAGAGGAAGGAAACAAAAAAAGTTTTTAAAGTCCATTACATCAGCATTGGTGTGCTTAAGGGATCCTGTTTAACCAAGTTCAGCCCACTGCAGTCCATGCAGAAGAGCCCTTATTAGTTGAATAGGCCTATGCAAAGTTACTAGTCTTTAAGATTTCACAAGAATCTCCGTTGAGAAAAAGGTTCAAAGTTGCATCCCATGTGACTAAAATGGATACAACCCATTAGTTCTTAAGTAAGTTGGTGTCTGAAATGAAGAACATGTTTTCCCTAAGACATTCAGGGAGTCATTAGATATTCTTTTCCTGATCTTCCTCTTCTCAAGTGCAGGTAATAACTGCTAAAATCAGAAAAAGTAAGGAAATCAAGCAGCAAGGTAGGCATTTCTTCATATCCTTTAACAAGTGAAAGCAAGATAGTTGAGACGATTATCAAAGTGTAACAGTTGTGGTTTTCTGTTTGTGAGACATGGCGGGACACCTACAGTCTTAGGAATCAATATGAAGCACATAGAGATTTATGGATGCATGATACCTTGTGGAAAGGGAAGGTGTCTTCTGGCACTGTATTGACTACCATGTTTTATTTGGCAAAAGCTGTTGTGGACTGGACTTCATGCCATTATGTCCACAAAGTGGTGCCTGAGAAGGCAGATATTTACACACATATGGATATAGCAGTCCTGTGATCTGATATATAGGTATATATCTTTATCTTCTGATGCAGGAAGTTAGAATTCATTAAAGCCTATGCCAAATAAATGGTACTGGTCTTTAAAGTTTCCCAATAATCTTTGTTGGGAAAAAGGTTCAAAGTTGCATCCCATATATGAAATCTAGTGCAATACAATCTACTCTAAATCACCTCACCCTAGTTGCTTGACTAGAAAAGGTCTAGGATGTAAATACTGTTGGAGTTTACTTTGCAATTCAGCACGCAAGCTTAATGCATGAGCTGGGAGGAAGGAGGCTGCTTCTATTGCATGCTGGGTAGTTTGTTTACATCTTCCTCTCTTTGACCAATTAACTCATGCCTCTTGTTTGGCGGGCAAAGCTAACCCCTCCTTTGTCATTTAAGTTGTTTACAGCCTTTGTTCAGGACATCTCCTTTTTCTGGGCCAAGACAGGATGAGGATGCTATGCTGAGCAACTTCTCATGTCCACCATCCTACCAGAGTGCATCCTACCACAGAGTTCTGCCCATAGCACCCGTTCATCTCAAGCAGGGCATCTGAGGATGCTGTCACTTAAGGAGGCTCGTAAAACCTCTACAAGGAACCAGAATTACTCAGTGGCAGCTCCCTGGCTCTGGAACCAACTCCCCTGAGATGTGTTTGGCCCCCACTCTCTCAGTCTTTAAGAAAAATCTGAAGAGGTGGTTATTTAGAAAGACTTTTCCTGGATATTAGTTTTCCTGTTTGGTTTCTTAGTCATCTGTTTGTTTTTAATTTTGTTTGTTAATAAATGTATTTCTCAGATCATGTGGCCTGAGAAAACCCCTTTTTGTTTCTTATTGTTTTAACTTTAGTTTCATCCTATCTGATAACCTCTGAAGTACTTGATATATTTATTTACTATTGCAACTATCCGAACCAAGAATGTACCTGCAATTAGCAAGTACCATATTTTTCGCACCCTAAGACACACCAGACCATAGGATGCACCTAGTTTTTAGAGGTATGTATGTGTGAAAAAACTATTCACACATACATATTATGGTCCTGGTACATCTCCAGCCCCAGTTTACTTTCCAGCCATGCTGTTTTTAGGAGGCCTGGAGTGGCATGGCTGGGGAATAAAATGTGAAGACAAGCCACCCCCACCTAGGTCTCCATGCTGGGAAGCCTCCCGTGGTGCAGGACCCAGCACCATGGTGGGTGGTTACTCTCTAGCTGCAGCTCTATGGTCATTGTGGTGAGTGGTTACTCTCTAGCCCATTTCTTATCTCTATGGTCTCCAGTTGGGCTGATTACTCTCTGGCTTCTATTCTATGGAACAATTAAATGATGCACAATTGCTCTGAAACACTGTGAAATTAAAATGGCAGCTATCTGGTCCCAGCCTGCACTGACCCCAATTTAGATACTTGAGGATACTGTATGGTGATAGCAGTTAAGGCCCCTCCATCCCATATCTGCCTCAGTACTTTCTACTACCTTAATATTCTGTCACCTCACTCTGTTGTGCATATAGTAAAGGCTTCATTCTATCACTGGGCATCATGCAGAACATAGGTGACCAAAGAGCAGCCCTCCAAATCTTGGACCACAATGCCCGCCCATAGCAGGGATCATATCCGAGGTGGGAAATGCTAGGGGTCATGGCCAGAGAGGAGTCACAAGGGCTGCTCTTATTCTATGGTGCTGAAGAGGAGTCGCTCCACTACACTGGTTGCCAACCTTTGGTCCCCGGAAGTTCTTGGATTACTACCTCCAGAAATCCTGGCCAACACAGGTAGTAACAAAGAACATCTGGGAACCCAAAGTTTGGAACCACTGCTCCAGTGGGTCATGAGCTAGCCACATTTCAGCATGTCCATTCATTTGAAGAATAAATAGCGAAGTATATGTTCTAAGCCAGTGATGGTGAACCTTTTAGAGACCGAGTGCCCAATCTGTGATTCAAAACCCACTAATTTTTCGCAAAGTGCCAATACAGCAATTTAACCTGAATACAGGTGGCTGTGAAAGGGCAATGTCAGGTGCCCACAGAAAGGGCTCCAAGTGCCACCTTTGGCACCCATGCCATAGGTTCACCTACACTGTTCTAAGCTCTCATGAAAAAATGAAACATTTATGACATTGATGGGTTGTGAACTGCCCAGAAAGTGTTTTACCCTAATGGGGTACTATAGAAATTGATATAATTAAAAATACTCTTGAATTATCATTTGTTCCCCATTTTATTTAATGGTATCTTTCTATTTTGAAAGGTGGAGCAATCAAAACATAGTATAATGACATCCCTAAATTGAAATAGCTGTTTTCATCTCTGTAAATCTGATAATTCCAAAGCAAACAGCAAACATGCTAAATAATATTATGTATCTAGCATTTAAAAGTGGCTGAAAAACATTTGACTTAATCTGTCTCTTGGCATTTATCCCTATTAAGTAGTCATATCATTTATAACAGTGCCAATAAAATTGATTTGATTGTATTTTCCCCCTGGAGAGTTTTGTTCTGCTAAAAGAAGCCCATCAGCCAATCATTCTGCTCAATTTAGCTCCAGAAAAGATAATTACCTCTTGTGATTTTCACTTTCTGCCATGTCCATATGGAAGAAAAAATACTAACATTGTGATCCTAGTCATACTCAATTGAAAGTTAATCCTGTGGATTTAATGGGATTGACTTCTGAGTGAGGACTATATGTAGTGCATAGCTAAAAACCGAAGCATAATTCTTTGAAACTTGCATTTCACTAAAATTAATAGTGGGTACTTCCAGGTGTACGTATAGTGGATTGTTGTAGTGCATGAATATATTTGCACAATATGCACTAATTGCTTGGCTGGCTGTTGGTGTTATTTTAATGATTATGATGATCACCATCCTCATGCAGCCTCTAAGAGTTTTAAGAGGAAAATTATTTTCATTTATATTTTATACATTTAAAATCTTGTTCTTCCACTTAAAAAAAGAACAACCAACCCCCAGCACTCCATTTAGGTGTCTTTCTCCAAACTCATATTGCTGTACAAATTCTACTCCAGCGGGTGGATGCTATATTACATGTATTCTGAGAAATCTGATCTTGAACTGATGGGGGTTGTAGGGAGTGATAGTAAACTGACCACAGCACTAGGCTCTGGTTCTTTAACACTGAGGAAAGCTTGATAGACTAATTCATGACTGGCCCTAGATACAGTGAGGCAGCCCGTGAGGTGGCATACGCTGAAAGCTATAGAGTGAGTCTGTCCTGTGATGCATACAGTACCACCCTGTCATTCTTGGATCCAGTGCAGGGGACCATCTCAAGTGTGAAAAAAGATACAATTGTGTTTGTATATGGAATCAAGTTGGCAGGAGGTGCCATCTTGTCTTTTTTTTTTTTTTTTATCTTGTCCTTTGTGAGGTGCCATTTTGTTCAGGCAGAAAAATGATTAGGGGTGTTGTGGAGTGAATTCTCAATGGATATTGTCACTTTTCCTACCAAATAACCACAAAGAAGATGTTGTTACCCTGAAAAGAATGAATGTGCCTGAGAACAGATATTGGAGAGGATGATTTCATCCACACTGAAATTCAGATTGGATAAGAAAGTAATCTAGACCACATGATTTTATTATTATTATTATTATTATTATTATTATTATTATTATTATTATTATTATTATTATTATTATTATTATTATTAAACAGTAGGATCACCATATCCACGGGGGATCGGTTCTGGGTTCCCCCGCGGATTGTGAAATCCATGGATAACAGCAAACATTCTTATCCAAGTATAATAGTGGCAGAAGAGGTGGTGGGGTGCCAGGGTGAATGCTTTCGCCTCCAACACCCCTCCAAATGGCAAGGAGGGAAGAAACTTTTTTCCCTTTCACTTTGCCACCTGACTGCAGCAAGAAGAAAGGGGGAAAACTTTTTCCCTTCCTTGTCACCTCCAGTGTGCACTTACCACCTCAATGGTCTTCACCCTCCTCCTTGCCACTGCCACCGCAACCATGGGCCAGCCAGCCAGCCAGCCACCTGGCCTTTGAACTTCTGGGTTGAGTCCCAGGTGACCAATCAAATGTTTGGAATTTCCTGCTCAAATTTCTGATCTGCTGCCAGGGACCTAAGCAGGAAATCCAAAGTCCCCACATTGGCAGTGAGGAGGAGGTCAGTGGACGTCAGTGGGGTTAAATTTTATTTTTAATGTTTTCCCCTCCTTGCACCCCCAACTGATTACCATCCACTGGTAATCTGTGGTTAGTGAATCAGCGGATAAGGGGGTTGTACTGTATTATTATTATTATTATTATTATTATTATTATTATTATTATTATTATTATTATTATTATTATTATTATTATTATTATTATTATTATTATTATTGCCAAAGTGAGATCATGTATTTCAGTCTAGGTGCCCCTAATAAGTGATCGCCCATATATTTCCCATGAAAAACAATTTGAATCCCAGGGCCTTAAGGACTTGTAATGGACTTGAAAGGAAAAGACTCTGCACTGAAGGATGCAATTCATATTTTCCCTTTGTCATCAAAATCTGTCAGCAGCCCATGTCTTATCTGCAAGCCCCTATCTGTACTGTATGTAGAATTCTGGCCTAATTGTTCATACTGGTTTTCATTTTTAAATGTTACTATTGAAGGGAGATAGCCACTTGTCTTTATTTCAAAGGAAGGCATGGGATGATGCTGTCTTTGAGTCTTGCAGGGGTGGAAGCTAGTGGCTCTGGCATTACTGGGCAGTAAGTCTTCTAAGGCTTTAACACAGACTTTACAAACGCTAGTCAAGCTACTGAACCAAACCCTGACATAAGTTCAGCACCTCAGATAGCTCCTACAATGGTTTGGCATACATAGTGATCCCCCGCCTATCATGGGGGTTAGAGACCCTACCCGACCCACAATAATTGAAAATCCATGATATATGGATGCAGGTCGTTTCGGGCCTGGGGTGCCTAACTGGGGGCACTTGTACTTGCCCCCAGCCTGGTGCTGCCCCGAACGGGCATCCTGGGCCTTCTGGAGGCCCCAAAAGGGCCTTCCTGTGAACCGGAAGTGACTTCCGGATTGCCGAAAATAATTTCGGAGGCCTCAGAAATAATTTTCGGCAATCCAGAAGACACTTCTGGTTTTGCAGGGAAGCTCTTTTGGGGCCTCCAGAAGGCTCAGGAAGGCCCTTGCAGGCCCGTTCAGGGCGGTGTCAGTCCTGGGGTAAGTACGGGAGGCCTGAAACAGGCCTTTGCCCCTTACTCCAGGGGGATTTTTATCTTATGCTGTGGTCCTGCCATATAGTATATATGTATAGTATATGAACTGCGAAAGGCCGGGGGACCACTGTGCAGTATCACAGAGCAGATTTACCACCCCACTGACACTACAGCCACCATCTTCCATTGCTTTTAATGTGACCTCAATGAACTTTTTAAAAGTGCTTCCGATGCCTGATGTGTTTATGGGGACAATCATGTTATTTGTACATGATCATAATTACAAACAAAGGCATGGCTGAACAGGTAGCTTGCCTTATAGGGTTATTAATAAAGATTTAACTTAGTGCTCTGATTATTGTGCATCTCCCAGCCACCAATCAATCTTTCTAAGAAGGTGGATGCCACTAAGATGCAAACGCTAGCTCAAGTCCTCTTGTGCATCTCTGTCTGCACAATGATGATTTCATCAGCAGCAGATACTGATTCAAGACTTCCTTTAAAGGGGGACTTCATCAAATTGTGTACACATAGTATATACCAACAAATCACTGTTGATCAATAACTATTAGCCACTGAGCATATGATCTTTATTGCACATGTGCAGCTGGATGACAGGATTTTAGCCAAAAATTCCACTCTTTCCAAGAGGTACAATGTGTCTAGCAGCATTCATTTACATTTATCTCTCACATAAATTTTAGTGAAGATAGAAAATAGCAGTAGCATTTGAGAGGGAATGCAAACAACCAAGAATTGCAGTTTCATTCATAGTTGAAAAATGCAATAATATATTTCAGTACAAATTTTACTGTTACAACAACCTTAAAACACAAATACAAACCTGCAGTGATAGTAGGACAATCAGACTAGAACATGAGCAAAAAATATTAATTCAATTAGTAGTTTAAAATTCTAATTCTACTGTTGACAACCATATGCACTACTGTTAGAGAAGCACTGCTTTGCCCTCTACATAAGCAGGGTCAGCTTTAAGTCATTACATTGGAGAATTGTGGTTTGCTCAATCTCTCTTGAAACTAAGTAGAGCTCAACTTTGAGCATTAAATGGTTTTTCCAGTATATGTACTTTGGTTAAATTTGGTTATTTCAGTCTACATGGCACATGTATTACAATATGTACCTTGCATTTATTTATTTATTTAGTTATATTTTGTTTATATTATATTATTTGTATTTTGGTTATTTAAAGGTGTTATTATTGCTATGTTATAATTTTATGTTGTAAACTGCCCAGAGTTGCCCTGGTGCTAGATGGGTGGTATAAAAGTCATAATAAATAAATAAATAAATAAATAAATAAATAAATAAATAAATAAATAAATAAATAAATAAAGGACTTTTCAAAACACCTTTTAACGTTTATTTTTGTTTCGAAAGAATTGCCCCACCTTCTTGAGTTAGACGGCATGTCAATATTATTACCCAGAGCTCTCTGCTGGTTGTGTGCCATTTGAAGGCTATGGCCTTTTACTCACCTACCTGGAAAAAAGCTCCATTGACTGGCACGGGGTTTAATTTCAAGTAGATATAAGGTTCTTCTGGATAGGGTTAAAATCTAGTTAAAAATAAATAAACATAAAGATAAACAACAACAACCACAGCACAGTTCTGTTGGGTCAGCTGCCCAAAGAAATTATCCTCCATTTCCCTTCCCTTTTATACCGCATCACACTTGATCTCCCTTCGATTTGCTTAAAAATCCCTTCTAAATACATGAACAGAGGCATGGAGGGTGGAGAGGGACCCTTCTGGTCCAGACTGCAGTTCTGAGGTGAACCTCTTCCCGGCCGTCTGCCTACCAATAGAAAGATTCCATGCTTTTGTTAATTAAATGAGCAAGGGGGGAGGGGAATAGCACACTAGGCTGAATCCTACATAACAGCTTTGACTAATAAAAAGTAATAGACAATTTCCTGCATTCAGTTCTTGTGAATACTATTATGCAAGGTAATAGAGTTTGGAAAATGGAAGGCCTAGAGGCCTGTCAAAAGGAGCTCCCTTCCACTTTTCTTCTTCTTTCTTCCTTTCTTTCTTTTTTATTAAATAACTAAGTGCAGCAGGCTGTGTCCTATCTCTCCCCCCCCATTGCATCTATTTGATTGTATTATTTTACATTTTGATTGAAATGATGTCACCAGCAGATAAAGGCTTGGCCAAGGCATTGTAATTGAATCAGCCAGAGTTGTTTATTCTAGTGATCTACAGCGATGCTGAGCTTGTCCTAACACAGAATACATAAAAGAGCCCCTCTTGTTCAACATGCAGCTGATTAGATCTATTTTTAAAAAAGAAAGAAAGAAAAGAACCAAACGGTGGTGGGCAAAGGGACCTGGAGCTGGTGTTTTTGTGTCCAGAGGGGCAGGAAGATGGAGATGGGTGACGTGGGGAGCACAGGAAGGGGAGGGTAGGAGGAAGGGAATTGGGGAACTGTGATTAAATGAGAGACACCATCTGTAAAACTCCCCATGTGTGACTGAAAGTGTTCAGTAAATAAATTTCGAATGGCATCAGTACCAGATGCAAACAGATTTGATTTACAATATTTAAATGATGGTTAATGGGATCTGGTTCATTTTAGGAGGGCCATTTTGTGACCGTGGTGGTGGTTGTTCATCCTCAACCCAACAGCATCTGTGAGGTTATGGATTTTTGTTTGTTTCGCCTTTAAAGAACAGGTTGTGGCAGAAGAAAATATTGAAAGAATCAGGATTCGGTGGGTGTGTTACAATGGGCAAGAGACCCTTGTTTTACACACCCAATCATATTGGGTTTTGCTACACTGGGTGTTTTTATTTTCTTTTGTTAATGTTTTTGGGGCTGCAGTGGACAAAAATAATATTCCAATCTATTGCTCTGGAATTGCAGATTTATTGGCGAGAAGCACAATTTACAAGAGCCGTTCCAGATGACAGATTCAAATGCTGAGCTGTTAGCCACTATGTTATGATTACTCACCACAGTTACATTTTTCAGATGTCTTGCTCTGGATCAGTTCTATTGACATCAGCAGGTTTGCTCCAAAGACAATCATTTGGGGGCAGAAACCAAACTTCTGTTTTTCCCAAACCATTGCTTTCTAGCATCGGAATGAGGATTAGATATGTTAATGTTGGCAGAGCTTGGGAAATTCATTTGAATTTCCTCTTAATATGCAACAGAAATGTGGTTTAGCTTACAAGTTGATCAACCAGAAGGTCCCACCTCTCTATCCTCCAGCAAGCACTAGCCCTTTAAACAATAAACACACACAAGAAGCTTGTTTGGTTAAAGAATATAAAAGAAAAGGAGTTTACCTACATAGTTTCTCTAGCAGGCACTAAATACAGCTCAGATTAAATGCAGGTTGAAAGAATAAAGAATAAAAGTATCATTCCCGAAAAATGGTTTGGCCTCTGTCCTTTTCATGCCCACGTGCTGAAAGCAAAAGCAAAGTGTTCTGAGGCAGAAAAGGGACACAACAGAGAGTCACATCCTCTCTCTGTGAGTTCAAAAAGCATAATGGTGGCTGGCCTCTAGCCAACTCTTTTCATGTGGGAAGAAACAGGAAATAGAAGGGCGTGGTTAGCAAACCCCGGGAAATACAAATCTAATTGGTCATCATGTAAATAGACCAAGATAGGTTGTGACATGCATCACCCCTCCCATATGTAGTGAAATCCAACAGTTATTCCATTATCTCATTGGATTGTCCTGCCTACTAATAGCAAACCTGCCTTTTTGGCTGGGGATTCTATTCTAGCCACAATAGCATCACTCACAGGGAGGTACCTGTGACAACACCCTGGAAGCAGGAGAAATACATATGTAAATCATCAGCCAATCCCAGCAGGAGGGCGAGGAATTGTATGGTATAAAAAGGGTGGAGCCTGGTCTGTGAGGGGAGTTGGGAGTTGAGAGCTGAAAAGCTGAGAGAGCACAGCTCTGTTAGAGTTCAGTCAGGCAGGTTAGGTGTGAGGGCTTTACTATTTACTGTTTATTAAAGACAGGGAGGCTTGAAGATTGGATTTAATCTATTCTATGTTTAAGACAACGCATACCAACTTCAGTCATTGTTGTATTTATTTATTTTCTCAATAAACATCATCATTATTTTTATATTACACATCTGAGTCTGTCCCAGTTCATAAGGCGACGATTTAAAAGGTGGCAGCATTACCAAGTGGATCCTGTGAAGATTAATAACTTGGTTCCTTACACTTCACATTTTCATCACAATTACACGTTTAAAAGGGAGTTGTCGTCACAGTACCACTAGACTTGAGAAGAGACAAGGTGTGCAGTACTACAACAGTTCCTTAGGGAGAATAAAAGGAAGGAGCAAAACAGTCCACTGAAGTGTGTGCAGGGATTGGCTGTGGAATGCCAGTGACAGTTCAAGGGAGGGACACCAAGTTGAATGGAGGATTCTGGAAGAGACTGAGGTTAGCTGATTCGTTGAGCAGAAGTACCCCAAGTAGCAGAATTCACTTTTGGACTTACATACTTTATCCTATTTGAGCAGGCAGAAGGAGACAAATCTTCCTCCCATAATAGATTGCCAGCACAGATGGTCTGAGACCAGGAGAGGACATCCCAACAAAACACTCCTCCTTGCCAACTCACAAGCTGTCCCTTGTTTGGCAGAAACTACAACCGAACAAAGGAAAGTGGGTGCTCACCTACATGTAGTGAATTTGTGGAATCAATGACCATAACCAGCAGTTAGGTGGGTTATGGTTCCCAACCTTGAGTCCCAATCCCAGTTGTCGGTCTACAGTGTTGATCACCCGCCAACACGGGCCACATTTGGGAACCAATGGGTTAGACAAATACAAGAATGAATAGTTTTGTCCATAGCTCCTAACCATGGTAAGATAATTGGCACCTCCCTGTAGAAAAACAGCATATTGCTAAAAACTAAGTGGCAAGGACAAAGAAGCAGGACAAAATTTCTCATATCCAATGCAAGCATCCCGAGGGACACTGGACTGGTCACTCTTGAAAACAGGACGCTCCAATCTAGCAAGGCAGTTTGTGAGCTAAACCACATGGGGACTTGTGAAGTGTGTGAAAGTGACAGATTGATTAAGATACCACCATTCAAACGTGGAGTATGTGTAATCAATAAGTACAGATAAAATGTTAAATTTCAAGTCACCCAGAATTAGCAGGATGCAGTAGAACAGACAAGGCAACAGGTGTTCCATGCTATATCTTAGCCATTTGTCAGTACCTTTATTGACAACACACTATTGTCAGTAGAGCAAAAATCATTGTTTCATATGACTGACCCTGGCAGAAAATATAGCCAGCCATAGTTCACCAGAAGTGAGGCGTACAAGGGATGTCCCTGTTGTCTACGACAAGAGGCCCCTGATGCTGGAAGAATCTACAAGGTCATATGACTAATTCCATCTGGCTTTGGTGTTACATTTGGTCAGCAAAAGTCCCATGTGTCACCTAGCATTTTTTTTTAAACTGAAGTAAATGAACAAAAGAATGACAGCATACAAGTATGGATGGGGGAAATTATCCCTGGGAAACTGAAAATACACATCAGCTCTTTATTCTAGTGTTTGTCCTAAATCCAATTGGTAGTTCCAACTCTAGTAGATCTGTTGAATCAATGGAGTTTATGAAGGTGGTGACTTACTATGGAGCAACTGATTCAATGGCCATATCAAAGTCAGTTTAGGTTTGAGTGTGGGAAATGTTTTCCTGCATAGAAGAAAACAGGAAGTATGAACGGATTGCTGATTACTGTTATGCAATCTAGGCAGCAGTATTTACTCATATGAACTGCTTCGCCAGTCTTAATTCCTTTATCTTCACCACACTCTTGTAAATGTACCCTGACCATCTTCTCTTAGCTCTGCATAGTTTGATACCCTTCAAACTAAACACAAGCCAGCAGTGCTCTGGAGGAAATATAATAGGACTGGGCTACTGACTGACACTTTCTGTACCTTCTTGCTTGTTTGTTTGTTTCAGCAATAGTTTGTTTATTTCCACATAGAAAAAATACATATCCGTGTAGAACCCCTGAGGAAATTATTGCATCTAGAAAGCAAAAAAATTAAAGCTAAACATAGTGATATGCCCAGGGATACTTCCTTCTTTTTATATTAATTAATTAATTAATATAAAGCATTGGCATCTTTTTTTTTCTTTCAAAAGTTTCAGTTGATTTTATTTACTTGTTAGCTATTATTTATAGCTGCCATCTGACAGAAGCTTTTTAGATAACTAAAAATGAGACATATTATTAAAGAAACATCAAAATACAATTAAAGCTATTAAACACTAAAAACACGGTTAAAAAAGATTATATACTGGCAGGCTCAGACATTTGTTTTTTCTTAAATCTTGTTGCTAGTCCAAACAGATAGACACACTGAATTCACTGATGAATGATAAGTCAATACTGACATAAATCCTATTCATTCTTTGGGTTTATTCTAGCCAAGACTAGTTGGTCCATTTTCATTAATTATTTTTAAGTGGATAAATTAATTGTCCACCTGTAGATACCAAAGGCAATGTATAAAAACTCAAACAATAACAAGAAAAAAAATCATACTATTAAAAGCTAAAATGCATTTCATAGGCTACAACGAAGGATATAGAACCATCCATAAACAACATAAAATAGAAATATACTTTGCTCCAAATCCTATTAGTTATGCCTAAAAATGTAACACAAGTGGAGAGACTATTGGAGTCACACAACTCAATATGCAGTTAATGATGTCTATGCTGACTTTTTATCTTAGGGCAATTTGTTTTCCAAAATTGCACTTCTACCATTATATTGGCGTGAAAATAATATAAGATTTTCTTCCCTCCTTCGAAACAAAAATCCCTTTGAGAGAGGAAATGTTATCTGCCCTGAAACTTAAGTTTAAAATGGCCAAAGTCCCTGGTCCCGATAAGATTGCAGAACTTCTTAAATCCATAATCTAAATACTAACATATCTGAGGAACAATGCAGTGATTTGTGTCTTCTTATATGTAGAAGGATATTTTTGGTCCTTAGGTTCAGAAGGACTTGGGCTAAATTCAGCCATTCAGCCATTACATTTTCAATCACCATTCACCACAGACTGATGGAAATACTCCAGTCCCACTTCCCTTGTCCATTGGGTTTGCTCTAGATATCTCTTTGATGCTATTTTTTAAATTATTATTATACATTGATTGGTCTTCCTGGCCAGGAGCAGTTAGTGAACTCTTTGGCTGAGGGGGTATATTTATAATATTTAAGTGTCCTTTGGATTGTTTGGATGGTTCTTCGGTCTTGTCAGTAGTCCCTAAGCTTTCCAGCTTCTTCTTACCATTTCAAACTCTGTTATAGTGTCAGTCAAGGGAGTCCCTTTTTGTTTCTGCAACAGAGATCAGAATTTCTCCCAGCCTTTTCTTCATATTCACTAACTATAAAACAACTGCAGCAGCATTTGTCAGCCTTACAGCAGCTTATGATACTCTCCACCATCAATTGCTGCTTAGAAGTTTCTGCCCAAGGGTCTTGCTTC
This sequence comes from Phrynocephalus forsythii, assembly GCA_029282475.1. Taxonomy (NCBI): domain Eukaryota; kingdom Metazoa; phylum Chordata; class Lepidosauria; order Squamata; family Agamidae; genus Phrynocephalus; species Phrynocephalus forsythii. The sequence goes on from JAPFRF010000003.1 coordinate 16,871,782, forward strand.
CTGAAGGGTGGTCTATAAATGAATAAATAAATAAATAAATAAATAAATAAATAAATAAATAAATAAATAAATAATGGTCTGACAGCAAGGGTTGTGGTTTACTTCAAATCCGAAGAGTCTTTCTTGCATTTCAAGGGAAGCACAGTTGCTGGAGAAATCAAAGGAACAGTCTCCCACAGCAGGGCATCTTGGCATCATTATTTTTTTACATTTATACAAATGATCAACCAACCTTCCCATACACCAGGAGTTCTATCAATGCTGATGATCTTGCCCTGACTGTCCAGGTGGAAAGTTTTGAGGCCATCAAGCACCAACAAGCCTCTACATCGGAAGATCTTTCCTTATACAGTATTATACACCCAACCATCTGAAACCAAACCCTTGCAAACATGGGTCTGTGCCTCCCATGTGAAGAACAAAGAAGAAGAGGGGGGCATCTGAATTAGCTGGGAAAGCATGATTTTGGAATATTGCCCTACCCCTACCCCAAAATATTTAGGCGGTCTTTCGGAATTGAATTCTGACCAAAAAAAAAAACATTTGCCTAAACACCAAAGAGAAAGTTGTCATAAGAAATAAATATTCAGGAAACTGACTGGATCAGACTGGGGTACACACCCACAAACAACGTGTGTCTCTGTGCTACTCCACAGCAGAACATGTGAGTACCACATTATCTAATTCAGCACATGACAAACAAGTGGATGTAGCGCTTAATGAATTGTGCGGGATTAGCACTGTCTACCTGATACCTACCCTCACTGAAACGTAACCCTAACCCTAACCCTAACCATAACAGTGACATTGCCCCTCCTGAAGCTTGTGGAGAGTACTAGCAATAATAAATAAAATAAGGCAATATAACACCAAACCCACATACTTTGGGTGACTAGTTACCTAGACAACCGCTGAAAATGAGGAAACGTTTCCCACACACATATCAGAATTAGAGATGGGCATGAACTGAAAAAAATGTTTCGGTTTTTCATTTTTCATTGTGGGTCCCATTTCGGTTCATTTTGTTTTTTGTGAATTTTTCAAAAAAAATTGTTTCATTGGTTCGTTTTTCGTTTTTCATTTTTACCCGCTTTTTGCATGATTTAAAGCATTTCTGCGCGCAGGTGTCCCCCAACGCCCCAGACCAGAGGGAAAACACTAAAAAAATTGATGCTGGCAGAGACACAGTATAGACTAGGTACGCAGGGAGGCTGCAAAGGCAGCGGTGGGCATTGCCCAGGGTGCAAGGCAGCCACAGAATGACTGCACTGCAGGGCAAGGGAGGGTACTCACCGAGAGGTACGTACGCACACACACAGGGAGGCTGCAAGACCGAAGCTAGAGAGAAATATCTTCTTTCTCTCCCCTAAGAGCCAGGCTGCAGCTGGCAGGAACACAGAGACACACACCTGCCTGGCTGGCCTAAAGTGAAAATAACGAGTCACAGAGACAGCAATCCCACCCTAACTCCCACCACAGACTGCAAGGAGGACGGGGGCTGCCAGAGCTTTTTATGCCCTCTGCTGCCAGACCTGCCCACCCAGTCTGGAACCGGGCATGCTATTGGTTGAAGTTTTCCAAGAATTTATATGATCCCATCACATGGCTGGCATCCATTTTGTGGCTGGCATCCATTTTGTGTCATCCTTAAAGGGAAAAGAAAAATACATTGCGATGGGAGAAAGACAAAAACAAACGTTTTAAGGACCCCACCCCCGGTAGGTATTATCAGGCAGAATAAATAATTATTGCTGCATTTTTACGGATGTCCAGGGTGGTTTATACCCAAGAAATCAATATTAGGCATCTGGCAGCCATTTTGGTTCAATGTCCCCTAAATCCCCTTAAAGAAAAAAAACACAGTGATCTGAGAAAAGACATAAATGCATGTTTTAAGGACCACAATCCCCCCCCCGGTAGTTCTTATCAGGCAGAATAAATAATTATTGCTGGGTTTTTACGGATATTCAGGACATTTTTTAACATTTAAAACAGCTCTTTTCATCGTGTGTCGACATTAACGGAAACAAAACATAACGAACCTAATTTTCATGGTTCTGTTCAGTTCATTCCAATTTCATCGCCAGGTTCATTATTCGTTTTGTTACATAACGAAATGAATAACGAATGATGGAATAAATAAAATTGTTTTGTGCCCATCTCTAATCAGAATCTAAACACAAAATCAGAAGAGGCTAGGTTAAACCTAGAGGGAGCAAAAACAACACATCATGCTAAAGGATATCTCCCATCAAGGCAAGACACGAACTGGACCACCTGGAAGTCACTTGATCCACTTAGGTGATAGATTTTGAAGTATGAAGAGTAAAGAATAATCAGATAAAATGGAGCTACATAGATACATGACTCATGTTATGTGATTGTGTTGAAATTCAATCAATGAAGCATTTGTGTGCATGGAATGCATGCCCCACAAGATGGACAAAAGAAGATCTAGCAAATGGCTGACATCAAGCCATTGAAGTAGTAGTAGTACATTTCTGGTCGCAAATAGTCTAATTACTTTAACATTTTAACTTGTTTTTAATTTTTATCTACATTTAACATATATCCATCATGTTAAATTATGCAGTGTTCTGGTATGAGTAAAGAAAATGCTTCCCTTGTTTCTGGTATTGTTGCTTTCCTACATCTAGACAGCAACAAGTCTGAAAAGGACCAGTCTCTTGTATCTGCATGCACTTTCCACTTGAGTCTAGGCTCTAGAAAACTGGTATTTTAATGGTAAGTATTGTAACAGAATTCAATCATTGAACAAAGTTTATGCACTCAACAGTCCACAAGGATTTGCCTCATTATCTCCTGGATTGTTCTCTAAATTGAGATATTAGAGTTAAAGATAATCTCCTGTGTCATAAAGATAATCATGTTTATCTCTAACAGATAATTATGTCTCTGTAGGCCAAGAGACTTTGAGTTTTTTTTTTCCAGAAGTCTCAAACGTTGATTTAAGTGCAATTTCATATAGAAAACCTGTGTATTTAAAATATTATTCCATACGATTTCCCTGGAACAAAATACTGTACTTCGGTTTCATTTGTATGCTTCCGTCATTTATCAAAGCCAATGTTTATTTTAAAGTGTATGGCTCATCTCTGATCTGTTAAAAGCCTTGGATCCAAGACCACTCATTCACTTGAATGAGGGCAATGAGATGGTTACAGCATCTGTGGTCTTCTTACCCATCATTTGGAAACATATCATAGTACTGTAAATTATAATCAGGAAACTAATTTTGTTTAGGGATGGGCATGAAATTAAAAATTGTGTTTTGTTTTGTTTCGTTTTGTTTCCCCATGGTTTGTTTCATTTCATTAGAAATGTTTTTTTTAAAATTGTACAAAATGAAACAGTAATGAACCAATTCATTACTCTATAAAATGGGTTCCCTGGGTTGGTACCTCTAGGACCCAGGGGAGCCATTTTCCAGCGAAATGAATTGGTTCATTTTAAACGGGGGGGGGGGAACCACCATTTTGTTTTGTTACTTATGAAACACAGCTTCCCTGTTTCATTTTGTTTCATTTTATTTTGTGTCATTTGCAAATGAAACAATGTTTTTCATTTGGTGCCCATCCCTAATTGTATTCTACATCAAATATGCATTTCGTCAAGTTTGCAAGCTACCTCCACATTTGCTAATTTCTGGACAAAAAAAAAATAGTCTCTCTATATCCAGAGTAGCACAGGAGAGCAAAGAAAAGCTGGAGACCTTAGGCATCATTCCTTCTCTGGGGACACAGTCCTGGGAACTAAACACCAAGCAGAAAACTCCAATCAGACAAGGCAGATGCCAATTGGCAAGCAGAACATGAAAGCCCTACAACCTGTAGGAAACATACAAAGGAAATAAATAGAAAGTTCTTCTATACTAAACCTTGAGTGTGATCACTCATGTCCCACTAATGATGGGCACAAACCAAATTACGACCCTGAAAAAAAATACAAATTGGGCTGGTTTGTGCTTTGATTCATGGTTTGGTTTGGGGATCCCGTTTTGCTGAAATGAAATGAATGCCCAAACTCTCCCCTCCCAGTGCTTCATTTTACTTTGGCCTTCCCCTGCCTCTACTGCCTCCCTACCTGCTGCCATCTTCAGGGGAAACAACTCAGTGCCACTTCCAAGAGCAAGGCCTGCTGTCTCTGTGTATGCAGCAACCCTATCATGTGAGAGGTGAGTACATGAGCAAAGACAAGGGTCCAGTGTCATCAGCCACATTCATCATTTTTCTGGCTTGTGCACATTTCTATAGTCCACACAAGAATGCAAGCATCTGAAGCATACATACAGTCTCTGTTTCTGTGTGTCTCTGTCTCCCTCTCTCTCCCCCTCCCCCTCTCTCTCAGAAAGAGAGAGAATACTAAAATATGTCAAAGTGAAACTAAGACCTGTGTATTATTTACAGTAGCAAAGCATAATGCTCCAGAGGTATAGCATTCTCGCTCTGACTATGCAACACACTCATAGGCTGAGGGAGGAGAAAGAGGAAACAAAGGATGGCAGCAGCTCCAATCACCATCTGCCTGCCAACATAGCCCATTCTCAGCAGGCGATGTGGCCAGGGGCTTCTGGGGTCCTAGAAGGAAAGCCATTGTTCCTGGGATAGCTAAGACTATGTTGTGGCCACCACTTCCATAGGGTTTGAAGACCTCTGAAATAAATCATTATCCACATTGCTGGTTTATATTTGGCTGTGCTATACTGTAGAGGTGGACAGTCAATAATTATAGTGTTTGGTGCTGGGAAGAAGGTGGAGGCCAACCACATGATGCAATGAATAGTAGTATGCGCATAGTGGGCGGGCACTTAGGATATGGAATGAAATCTACACGACTACCCAATCTGTCTCCTAAGTGAATTGAGCTAAGTGAATTGAGCAGAAATGTAGCCAGAAAGACAATCTAAAGCCCAGTTGACTTCCCACAGGAATCCTGTCTTCACTCACAAAAGAAGTCTTGTTCCTTGCATAGAAGGAAAGTGTGTGAAACTGATGTCCAACAAAGCCCAGTGCCTCCTTGATGATTTTCATCTAAAACTACATCATTGTCTCCCTTTTCTAATATCACAGAGAGCCTTTGTGTTTGGCCTTTTGTTTCTGTGTCTCTATTATTCCTGATTTCTTTTTGATTTTTTTAAACTCGGTAAACATCAAGTTTTCCCAAGCAATCAGCCTCCCACTGAAATTAGACCAAAGTTGTGCTTTAATGTAAGCAAAGCCTGGGTCTTGTCCAGTTTGAGCCATCATTCAGGATTCAGCTGAAGGTGGTACATGGTCCAGTAATGATACAATGGGTTGGATTTAGACTTGGTCACATTTTGAGTGAACTCAAGAAAATCAGTGCAAGTGAATTTGACTATGACTTCAGTAGGACCCCTGTATCCACTGATTCATTATCCACTGATTCAGTTATCCACAGTTGGTAGAGGAAAAATAAATAAATTTCAGCAGCCACAAAGCAAGCTACTGTCACAAAGAGCAGCTGGAAAGCAAGCTACGGTCATAAAACAGCAGCTGGAAAGCAAGCTACCGTCACAAACAGCAGCTATAAAGCAACCTACTGTTGCAAAACAGCAGCTGTAAAGCAAGTTACTATCACAAAACAGCAGTTTTGGGGAACATGTTGGTGTTCTCTCTTATCCACAGTTTTCACTATCCATGGGAAGACTTGGAACCAATCCCCAGCAGATACTGGGGTCCTACTGTATTTCAAATCCCATTATTTTCTGTAGGTCTCCAAGATATTACTGCTAATATATCCAGACCAACAGCCTTCTAAAATATTCCCATGTATAAATGCAATTCATTGTGCAGGGAGATCTTTCCCTTGGAAAGAGTTTGTCATGTATTTATTTACACAGAGAGGTCCCACCTGCCTGTGTACATAAACAAATACACAGTTCAACACATTTGTGCCTGATCCACACCTGTGGATCAAGGTGTGAAGCATTGCATCCTGTAGTTGAGTACAGTAGCCACCTCTTCAGATTTCAAAAAGAATATGAAGAAATGGTCTAACATAGACTGCAAGGTTTGTTTGCTTTCATACAGGTGTCTCAAGAAATGGTGGGGTATGGGGGAAGAACACAACTGTTTAATTCACAACACAAAAGCAGATGTGAAAGTGAGAAAAATATGATGGAGATGCACATTTAAAGATGAGAGATGGGGGAAAGTTTACATGCTGTACTCTATTTCACCTGTGCATAAAGAAGCTCTATCTTTAAGGCAACATAAGTTCCATATGAGAAATGGGGTTGCCATGGTATCTACATTTTTTCCAAAAACATTGCATAGTAAATCTAAAAGAAACATAAAATCAATTTAACAAGTTGTCATGTAAGTTACTCTGCGCCATAAGGGGAAAAATAACTATACACTTTTCCCCTTAATGAAACAGTCTATTTTGTATAAAATACATACATACAGGTTATTTTTAAAAATATGCATTCAAATATACTTTCCAGTTATTATTAACTCAGTCTCCTTGCAAATATATAGGGCTATATCATGTAGGTGAAGAAAATCAAGGTCTTTATTTCTATCTATTTTCTCTTGTATATTAAAGAAAGGCACATAATTAAGGTATTTACACTATTGAAATAAATTAAGAGTAATTACTCTGGGTTTTTGAAGTCGGTTTAAAGTCACATGGTACTCATCTGTTATTTGGTTTGGTTGTGTGTCCTCTTGGGACAACTTTTAATCCAAATGTAAGACATACAGTATGATGTATTGGTTGAAAGGACTACATGGGTCTTTAAAATCATTTAAAAATTGGTAGCATATAGCTCTATTTTCCTGCGTTTCACCCTCCTGAGGCTATGTATTTCCAGAGTGAAATAGCTGTACCTAAAATAAAACTGGTCTGCTTATATACCATCCCATACCACTTCAAGTAGTCTCTGGGCTGTTTACAGTTTTAATTACAGTATGCAGGCTACACATTGCCCCCCTCCCAGCAAACTGGGTACTCATTTTACTGACCTCGGAAGGATGGGAGGCTGAGTCAACCATGAGCCTGCTACCTGGGATTGAACCCCAGGTCAATGAGCACAGTTTTATCTGCAGTAGAGGCATTTAACCACTGCACCACGAGGTTCTGTGCTGCTGTAAGTATGGGGAGACACTATTTCTGCCTCTCACAGTCACTTGTTGCCACAACCACCAACTCCATTCCCACATTGAGATGATGTGGTTGGCAGGGAATAAGGTCACTTTCTTCTGTGGTGGCATGATTTTTAATATTGGTTTCATTTTCATTTTTATTTTCAAACTGTGATAGTGCTATATTTGATTTAAACATAGAAAAATACATCAGATGAGATCAAATCAGACCTTACAGCCTGAATCACGGGATTCTGGCATCCAGCATTTGACAAATCTCACAGACACTATTTATTCTAACACAGGTTGAGCACACATGCAAAAACATATACAGTAAACTGTATTCATAATCAAGTTCAAGCCTCAGTCTAGCCAATGTATAAAAGAACCTCACTTTCTAAACAAAATGTAATGAAACAAAAAACAAAAAGCAAAACAGGCATACTTAGCTATATGTGTAAATTGATACTTTAAAAATCTATTTTAAAAGGAAATATATGGGAATATTTTTATCTGCAAGATGTGCAACTATGAAAGAAGATAATTACCGGTATATTGAAACATTTGGTCAAGTTAAAACGGACCCGGAGAAATGGGAACGCCTACAACTGTCACTGTTAGGGAGAATAGTAACTATCAAAATGAAAGTACTACGAAAACTACTAATCCTGTTCCAAACAGTACCAGTGAAAGTAGAGGTGAAATACTTTTAAGAACTAAATAGAGTGATATCGAAATGTATCTGCCAGAAAAAGAAAACACGAATTAAACTGAAACTGTTGCAAGAATCTAAAGGAAGAAGAGGATTTGGGCTACTGGGTTGAACACTACACTACCAATCATGTACTAAGAAACAAAACATTATTATGTTTAGAGAGACATGACCTACAACTGGGCTAGTATGCTTTTCTATGGTAAACCAAAGTACATAAATACTTCCAAAACCATTATCTTATGGACTTTCTATTAAAACATGGGAGAAACTGAAAATGGAATTATATATGAGAACCCCAAGATAGGTTTCACCTATGGAAGCATTAACATGCCCAAACATTTTAAATTTGGGGAAATTTGCACCATACGATATACTAGATGTAGGGGAGAATTTAAAATTCTAGAAGAATTGATAAGCCAAGGTGTGGCAACTGCATGGTAGCCTCTAATACAGATACAATCTAAGTATAAGAAAGATCTAAAAATGTATGGTTTTTATAATTATCAGATAGCATTCGATAAAATATTGTTATCCTCAGATGATAAGTTAATGAAGAAAATATACAAATTTTGTTAGAATGGAATATGGAAGATGAGCAGATGAAAGAACCAATGATACAATGGGCAAATTTTTTTGGTTATAATGTGAAGTTGGAGAAATGGCAAAAAATTTGGAAGAGAAATTCTAAATTAACAATGGCGACACTGTATAAAGAAAATCTGTATAAAATGTTTTATAGATGGCACTTCCCACCTGCTAAGTTAGCTAAAGATTTCCCAAACTTGTCTAGCAAATGTGGGAAATGTGAGCATGAAACAGGGACTTACTATTTTGCATGGTGACATGTGATAAAGCAAAAAAAGTTGGATTAAAATGCATACCTGGCTTATTAGAATGATAAACATGCATGTAGACTGTAGGCCAGAACTGTTTTTACTAGGCATCTTACCAGAAAAAAATACTTAAATATCATTAAATCAACAAAATAAAAGTTGAATTAATGATATTTAATCTTTGTGATACATATAACTTCTGCTTTAAGTAAAAACATATACACCTGTTTGTCACTTCTGCATTCTGTACCTAAGACACACATAGAAAGTTCTCGGGGGTTCCTGTATATGAACATGTGAAGCAACATTCTTCAGCTAGCTAACCTCAAACAGTTAGCTCAACTGCAAGATGTACAATTACAGAAATGTCCGGAGGTTATGGGGTACAGAAATGAGGAAGTGTCTTTTGTTGCACACTGGACATCAGCAAATGTGAACTTGTGTTTGACTTGTACCAATGTATTAAAAGAGGAAGTGTAACAGAACTTTCTGGAAGCTGGGTGCAGCTCTGAAAAGATATATTATGAACCACTTTGCTTTATTTCAGGTCTGAAATCTGTGTATCAACTCTGTTGGTGACTGGAGTTCAGATCCTGAATGCATTCAGTCTATGTGTCTTGTCTATGTAATAACCTTGTGTGTTACTAATAAAGTGCATCTATAGTATATCATCTAAAGCGTGGCATACTAATTTATCATTAACCATGCTAACTTTCCATTATTTTGGATACATATCATTTAATCAGAGACTGAAAACTGAATAGGATGTAGTTTGGATGCTACTAGAGGAAGAGACCACAAGGGAAACCCAAGGATTTCCAGGCAGAACAAGAAAACAATCCTGCCTGAAATACTAAAATACTGCCGCCTGTCAGAGTTGACAGTAAGGAGCTAGAATGGTGCACTCAAGTTCTGAGTTAGTATAAGGGAGATCCCTATGTGTGTATGTATTACCAGGAGGAAATGAACTGAGGGGAAAATGAGGAGACATAAAGGAAGTGCCCTTTACATTCTCAGGAAGAGTAATTTCTGCTTTGCTTGAGCAGTATGTCATCTACCAGCGCTCCAGCGAGTGGGTCACAAAGTTCTGGTGTGTGCTCATTCCATCAGTATGGACATGCCGGCTTGAAGAAATTCTGGAAAGACACAGAAGACAGTACCATGTATTGCAGGAACTTTCCTGTGTTCACATTGCTGATAAGTAGTAGATTTAGGTAAAGGATAATAGATTTATTCTCCCCACACACATACACAAACACATTAGTTGAATTCAGTAGTAACTTGTAACTAATCAGTAGTAAGTTGTAACACTGAATCTATGGAGATTTGGTGAGACAACTGAGTTATACAGTAAGTTCCACTGATTCAATGTGTCTACTCTAGTGGTGCCTTACTAATGGATTTCAGTCATCATGTATATAACCTGCTAGATTCTAGAGATGGGCACGACTTGGCGGAATTCCCGTTTCCGTTCCTTGTTTCCGTTACGGAACGGAAACGGTAACGGGAATTACTCCGCCAGAACTCGAACTCGAACCGACTAAAGAATAATTGGGTCTGATTTGTCGTGGTCGTTCCTGGCATCGCAGCGATCCCGCGATGCCAAGCGGCACAGAAAAAAAGTTTTTAAAAGTTAAAAAAAAACCCGATTCCCGGGCAAAAAGCAGGCGGAAATATGCCTGCCTGAGTGAGAGCTCAGGGCACCTACCAGAGGGGTGGTTGACCCCCCCTCTCCTGTCCTGGGCTGCTCTGGTGGTGGGGGAAATCCTCGTCGTAGTCGCTCGCAAAGCACCGGACTCGCCGCCGGCCGCCGCAATTCAAGCGGAAGCGGCACAGAAAAAAAGTTTTAAACTCCCCCCCCCATTCCCGGGCCAAAAAGCAGGTGAAAATATGCCTGCAGTGCAGAGTGCACCTACCAGAGGGGTGGTTTCTGGGGGGGGGTCCTGGCCTCCCCCCCTCTCCTGTCCTGGGCAGCCGGACTCAAGTCGCCATGCCATGCGGTGCGGGCGGGGGATCCAAAATGGGGCGGCGACCGCAATTTTTTTTTGAAATCGTGGTCCAAAAACACACAAGCACCACACAGAAACATGCAAAAATTACTATTTTAAAACTGCCAGAATTTTTACAGTAGCAGCAGTGGGTTTTTCTTGCAACAAAATGTCTCCTCTTTCCTCTCTCCAATCTCCATTGATATTTTTTTTACACCTGCGCAATGATGGGCTGGCCATGGGAGTGACCATGCAAATTTTTGGACCCATTCCACCAGTCACATGGCCACTTGGCCAGGTTGACCACAGAGACTTCTGGGATGTGCCAGTTGGGCATAAAAAGCCCACTAACCGTAGCCCGAACCCGAACCCGAACCCTAAGCCTAACCCATACGCCAGTACACTGTCCTTCTAATTGGTCAGAGAGGCCCCCAGAGGTGCACCCCAATACTCACCCTAACCTCACCCGTAACTAGCCTAACCCTAGCCCTTGCGCTAACCCTGTTGCCTAAGCCAGATCTGTACTTCCATCGCACTAGCAAGTACAATTCCCTTCATAGTGAGACACAGTGGGTGCAGAGAGTCTGCCAGTCCGCCACTTGTGGCTCTGGGTGACTCCTGCAGGCTTGGCTCGGCCGGCAGCATGTGTGACATCATGCAAACCATGCCCCCAAGGCCTGACTGAGGCAGGGAAGGCACCCCCAAAAGAGGGGTGCCTCTGCCAGTCTGCTGTGTCTCTGCGTGCAACTGGGTATGCAATCATAGCCATATGGCTATGCATGCATGCCCTTTTGCAGCAGGTGAGGAGAGGAGACCCCCATGTATGAGGGGTCTCCAGGAGCCTGCTTTCCCTAGCGGGTGAGGATAGGAGGCACCCACCCCCCAAAAAAGAGGTGCCTCCAGGAGCCCACTACCCCCCAAACCAGTTTAACGACAGACAAAAAAACGAAAAACGAAATGACAAATTTTTGCGAAGTTTCACGAAAAATGGAAACGAGCCGACACAGGCCGCCTCCGACACACGACAACTCGAAAACGTCATTTTCCCTAGTCGTGCCCATCTCTACTAGATTCTAGTGGTTCCCAAGCTTGGGTCTCTAGCTGTTCTAGGGCTGAAACTTCCAGAACTCCTGGCAAGCACAGCTAGTGGTGAAGGCTTCTGGGAGTTTTAGGCCAAAGATGTGTGGGAATCCAAGGTGGGGAACCAGTCTGCTAGAACAGTGGTTCTCAACCTGTGGGTCCCCAGATGTTCCTGAACTGCAACTCCCAGAAGCCTCCACCACTCGCTGTGCTGGAAGGGGTTTCTGGGAGTTGCAGTCCAGGAACATCTGAGGACCCACAGGTTGAGAACCACTGTGCTTGAATAACAAAAGAGCTCTTAAAATATTGCTGTAAACAAAGATAATGGGAGGGTATGTACCATAATTAGAATAATACAAAATGTTACCCTTTTATATATCAATCAATCAATCAATCAATCAATCAATCTCTAGTGATGAGTGGGGACTGAAAGAAATTATACTATTCACCTGCCAAGAAGAAAAAAGGAGCAAACCTTTGCAACAAGAGTTCTAGTCCAGAATAGTACCTTTCCCCCAAATATCCAGCTCTATCAGGATGGCTTGCAGCAAGGCTGAACAAAATGGAAGAGACCCCTAGGCATTCAAATAGGAAAATGCAATTCCATTAAAACTGCCATGTAAAATAACATTTGAAACGTGTTATGAAAGAAGATCTTAATGCAACAACAAAGATGATTTAGACTTAAACTTTGTGTGTGAGTCATGCTAACACACAGCTATGTAGCTTTTTGCCCCTTATTCCTTCAGATGCTCTTTTTTTCAGGAACAGCATGCCTGGAAAAACTGGGCTGAGAAGTTGGCACAGAGGTAGATGAGAGTAATTCATACACTTAGAATGCACCACTATAACACATCTGCCTGTATAGGTCAAGGTTATAAGTGGGATTCTGAGGGAGCAGAAGCCTCCCTTGCCCCCTCCCAACACCACGGCCAGCCCTGTCCAGAAACAGTGACATTCAAAATGGTAGACGTCACTGTGTATCTTTCCCTAAAAGAAGTTAGAGCAGCAGAGTGGAGTAACAGTCCCATTGTAGGGTATTTTTAAATACTGTGTATTTTAAAATACCCTACAATGTACTGTGTATTTTTAAAATTTCTTGATTTTATTTTAATTCTGCTCTTACCTGATGCTGTGATAAAATTATTTCTTATATATTTGAATAGTTTTTCTTACTTTGATAAGAACCCTCCAGTTCTGGCAGAGAAAATGTAGATACAAGTATGCTCTTAATACATAAACAAAGAAAAGGCTTTGAGTGGGTGGGTGTGGTGATGCTGTTAATTATGCATGGCATATTTGGGTGTGGGGTAATAGATTCCCCCCAGCACCCCTATTGTGTATGCAACCTGGTCGAAGAACAAAAGAGCCGCTAAAATACTGCTGTAAACAAAGAAAATGAGAGGGTGTATATCATAATTAAAACGTTATTCTTTTAATTAGTCATTTATTGCATTGAGATCTGGGCATAAATATGCCAGTAAGTCCTATCTGTAAATAATGAAAAATATGGATTTTTCCACCTATCAAGAAGGTTAATAGTTTAATTGTATAGTGTTATTCTTACATTAAAAGCTGCATACCTGGCGAGCTTTATCGGGTAACAGGGACTTTTAAATGTGCCAATGTTTCTACCAAAGTAACACGGGTCAATTGCAAAAGGGATAACCATAATGATTAAATCATTAAAATTTTGTCTATGCTTCACAGAGCATAGAGAAAATTAACTTCCCACCAACCTCATTTTTCTGCTGAACATGAAATAATGATTTTCTGCCAGTATAATTACAAAGCTAACATCTGATAGAGTCAGCATCCAGGGGGGATTATCACATGCATGAGTATTAGACCTCATTACCAGCTTGACTGCAAAATTATTACATCTTGTAATTGGATGGTGAGATTTATATACAGATTGGCCGGGTTCTCTGTAAGATTGTAATTACAAGCTTCGGTGGTTCGCTACTTATCACACGGTGCAGGAGGAGGCAAAAACAAGCAGAGGAAAGACCATTTCATTAAGCCATAACCCTATCAAGGGAGGAGCATTGTAACATCCCGGTATTTATTAGGCCAAACAGAGCTGTTTGCTGAAGGAGAGGCCATTTATTACTGCCTGACAAATGGGATTTCATTTATTTAACCTCCGCGAGATCTATTTCAGTAAAATGTACAAACGAGCCATCCATTTTATGATTCCAGAGTCAACGCCTCAATTATCTAAAGGCTAACTGACTGTTAAAGCACCCATCTGCTAGGGCAAATCCATTGATTTAATTTGCTTCATGCTACTGAATGATTCTTAGCCAGGAAGAACAGTGAGGAAATGGGCTGGGTGGGGGGATTGGAGGAGGGAGGGCACGGGCAGAGGGGGGCTGATGATTTAAGGGGAAGCAGAAGAGCGATTTTCGGTGTCTGCATTTGTGCATTTGTGTAGATGTGTGTGCCGGCACGCACTTGTGTGCATTGCAACGGCTTGCCGATGTGGGTTTAATCCTTCAGCACAATGGAAGAAGGCGATCAATAGCAGCTTAAATTTTATGAGACAAGGAGTTAAGTTGTTCAGCTCCAGCCAGAACACCTTTGTTCTACCATAACAAGTAATCTCTGCGGTGGAATTAATATTGACAAGCTGGCTTCTTTGTAGCTAATTTTGTAGACGCCTGAGCCAATCACGAGGCCGGCAGTAATAGAGTTGTTATTAGACTTCATTATAAAGGCTGTGGATCAATGGGTACACTAGGAGGCAGAGAGGACATGTCGCAGCAGAATGCATATGTATGCTCAAGGAAATGAAATCCTTTTAACGTTCCAGCAATAATTTATTCCATATTTCTCTTTGACATTTATTTTAAAAAAAGAACTCTCTCTCTCGCTCTCTTTTTCCATTGAAACAAAATTAAAAGTGCTCCCTGGTGTGGTTTTTCAGCTCTATCAAAGCTGCAGGATTCTGGCAGGGAGTGAGGAGTGACATAGGGAATCAGACAGATATTGTTGCTCAGCTGGGAGTTTTATTCTGAAGCACTGGCATTCAAACAGCGAGTAAAATCCCGCCATTTAATCCCAACAATAGAGGCTGGTTCTTGGGGAAAATGCAGTCTAGTGCTTGCAATGAGTGATGTTCAATATCCACCCTCTAGATGTCACAAGTCGGGGGGGGGAGATGTAATAAGCATCTTTTCCCACCCACTTGGCTATGGGAATCCAGCCAGTGTGCAAACTTCAAGGTCAGCATTATGACAAATTGTAAGCATGCTTACTTGGATCGTCCAGTGTCAAAAGCAGGATGGCTTTGCAGTGCTTGTTCGTCGTTCTTGGAAAGGGACATGAGTGTTGGAATGAGATTCTGTTTCAAACAAGTGTTCCGAATGTGCACGCAAAGTGGCCGTGGAAAAACCTTGAGCACAAGCAGATCCAGGAATTAGATAAGAAGTCAAGTGTTCCTCATAAATAAGGCCACCATCAAACATCATGGAGCATCATGTTGACTCCAAGTTCTAGAGACCCTTTTCATTGTTTCCTAGGTACAGAATATTCAGAAATGGTTTGCTACTTCCTTCTTCCAGGGGGATGTCCCCCCAAGGCTACATAGATTAGAAGAAGAAAATAGACTTCAGTTTTTAAAATGCATGTTTTATTTTACTTATATGTTGTGGGGAGAAATGAAGCACAAGAGAGAAGGTACTAAAATAATCACAAAAGACCCCAACAATAAAAAAATGAAATATTTAAGCAGGAGCACCAGTAAAAGTCAATTGAATTTCAAATAAATATATCCAGACAGTGGTGGTCCATATGCCACAAGGTCAACTGCCCACGGTGTTGTACGGTATTCAGTGCCTTGATTAATACAACATTTGTATTTGTCTCACCATCATCAAGGGCATGAAGAATCCATCTCTGTTGATAGTTTAGATGATTCTTTTTCAAAATATACTTCAACAAAGTTCAAAAATTGGTCCACTATAGTATTGCTATGAATAATAGCCTCATTCCCTAAAAGAGCACACGGGAGTCTTGATTCCATTCTTATTCCATGCTGATTCCAATTACGTCCAGTGCCACCTAGTGAATGAAACTATAAATGACAGTATCCATGCACTAACTTACGTTGTTGTTGTTGTTGTTGTTGTTGTTGTTGTTGTTGTTGTTGTTGTAAGTGACATCAAGTCAATTCCAAAATATGGTAACCCTTCTAGGGTTTTGTAGGTACAGTAGGACCCCAGTATCCGCTGGGGATTGGTTCCAAGCCTTCCCATGGATAATGAAAACCGTGGATAAGAGAGAATGCCAAAATATCCCCAAAACTGCTGTTTTGTGATAGTAACTTGCTTTACAGGTGCTGTTTTGCAACAGTAGCTTGCTTTACAGCTGCTGTTTGTGACAGTAGCTTCCTTTATGGCTGCTGTTTTATGTCAGTAGCTTGCTTTACAGCTGCTCTTTGTGACAGTAGCTTGCTTTGCAGCTGCTGAATTATTTATTTATTTTTTTCCTCTGCCAATTGTGGATAACTGAATCAGTGGATATGGGGGGTCTTACTGTATAGAGTAGTCAGTAGTGGTTTACAGTTCCTTTCTTCTGAGGCCTCCTTGGGATCATGTAGCTTACCCAAGACCACACAGGCTGGATCTTCTCCTACAAGGCACAGTGGACAACTGAACCCCTGCACCAACTTACTACATTCTCATTTATGACTGTATATTTTGCACTCCACCTTGCAATCAAATGACAAGAAAGCAGCAGGAGAACTGGCCAAATGGGGAAAGGGAGTCACAAATGCTTCTGTACAGCAAGGCATAGTTTTGGCATGAATAAAAGTGGCAGTGGAAGGAACTTTCCTCAAGAAGTCTTCCTTGAATCTTTTTGTACTGGACCATTGGTGATCATTTGCCGGTATACCATTCTTAGACAAAATACATCAGAGTGTGATGGCTTTGCAGTTCCATGAGTTCTGTGAGAGCCATTGTTTTGTTCCATTTCAATCTGGTTTCAGGCCTGGCTATGGCACACAAACACATCTGATTAACTTGGTGGATAAGCCACAGACCATATCAAGAACTGGACAGCTGTGTGTCCTTAATTCTTCTGGACCTCTCAGGTGCTTTCAGTACCATTAGTGTATATCTTTTTAGGTTTCCTCTCTGGGATGGCACTTGGAGGCAGTGTTTTCGAGTGGCTTCAGTCTTTCCTGGACGGATTATCTCAGAATGTGGTACTGAGGAACTCTTATCTAACACCTTTGGCTTGTAGTACTCTTTCAGTTCACCTCTATCCCTCATGCTACTTAACATGTGCATAAAGCATAAACTTTATCTCTTTTCTATTTAAGCCCAATGAAGCTGTTATGGCTCTAAACCCATTTCTGATGTTATTAATGGACCAGGTGAGGGGAACAATAATGAAGCTGAATCCAGTTCATTTTTTTTAATTTTCTTTATTTTAAGTAAAATACCAAAAGTAAACATAGAAAGGAAAAGAAAAAGAGAAAAGAGAAAAGAGAAAAGAACATAAAAGATAAAACAATTTTAAAATACAGTAATCCCCCACTTATAACAGGGGTTACGGAAATGGAAAATCCTCGATATGTAGATGCTGGGTCAGTCAGGTCAGGTCTGGGGGGTGCTATCTGGGGCCTCCTACGCTTACCTGAGGTGTAGGCCTTCTATGGGCTTCTGTGACCTATAGGAGGTCCCAGAAGTGTTTTGAGGTGATCCGGAAGGCACTTCTGGACTGCAGTATATGAAACGTGAAATGGCTGGGGACAACTGTATAACATATCTCTTTTGGTGAGTTTCTATCATTGACATTATATTGTCTATTCATCCTTTCCCCCCCTTTTTACTACAAGACTTTTATCTTTCACCATTTATAAAACAGATCCCAGCTCAAGTAAAAAATCGGTTCTTCTCATCCCAATGCTTTTCATTGACTACAGTTCAGCTTTTAACACCATCCTACCAAGCATTCTTATTAAAAAGCTGGCTGATTTGGACCTTTCTTCTACCATCTGTGATTGGATCAAGGACTTTCTAAGGGACCGCTCACAAACAGTGAGGGTTGGGCCTTTCACATCTACTTCCCTGAAGCTTAGCACCGGCTCCCCACAGGGCTGTGTGCTTAGTCCCTTCCTGTATTCATTGTACACATATGATTGTGTATCATCTGATCCATCTACTGTGATTATTAAGTCTTATTACAGGGGAGATGAATCACCGTACAGGAATGAGGTCCAAAAATTATCCACATGGTGCCTAGAAAACAACTTTCTAAATATTACCAAGACAAAGGAGATGGTGCTGGACTTCCGGAGGAAGAGAGAGGAACTAGCCCCATTGTACATCCAGGGTGTGTGTGTGGATTTCTTCCTTTAAATTTCTGGGAGTTTACCTCAGTGAGGATCGATCCTGGGGAATTAATACAACCAAAGTAGTCAGGAAGGCCCAGCAGAGACTGCATTTCCTTAGGGTCTTGCGTAAGAACAAAGTGAAGCAACAACTGATTATCTCCTTCTACCGGTCCACAGTTGAAAGCATCCTCATATTGCATTACCGTTTGGTACCTGGATTGACAGCTGCTGACAGGAAGACACTTTTCAGTATTGTCCCCTGAGTGCACTGGACGACATCGCTTTATAAAAATTCTTAAGGATGACTCACACCCCGGTCAACCTTGTTACCATCAGGCAGAAGATATCAGATCCATGGGCTGTCAGACTGCTGAATGGGAAATAATCCCAGGACAAGTATAGAAGAACTGACCTGTGGGCTGGCGCATTCTGTGTCAAGTACACAGGGTGCAGTAAGACTGAGTGGTTGCCAGTGAGATGGGGGCGGGATGGTGGTGGGGGTGGGCATGGGAGACTCAGCCAATTTCATTGTGCACATGTTGTACATTGACAATAAAGGTATTATTATTATTATTATTTAGTCTCTTAGTTAATCTGTCCATTTCTGCACATTCCAATATTGTTTTGATAATCATATCATCAGTTGGTGGATTTTCACATTTCTAGAAATGGGCCCATAACAATCTAACTGCTGTCAAAAGATGTAATATTAAATAAGTATTTTGCTTATCCACTATATTTGGCAGTAAATCTAACATAAATATTTCTGGTTTAAATTCTAACTCTAATTTTAAAATTTGTTTAATACACATATGTATTTTGACCCATTAACCCTTTGTTTTATCACATGTACACCAAGCATGGTAGTATGTCCCTTCTTGACTTTTACATTTCCAACATTTATTTGACATATTATGGAAATAATATGTAAGCCTCGCTGGTATTATATGCCATCTATAAAATGTTATAGAGATTTTCCTTATAGTAAGTAGCTAATGTTAATTTATGATTCTTTGTCCATAGTTGTTGCCATTTTTGTAGTTCAATATTATGGCCAAAACTTTTGGCCCATTTTAGCATAGTATCCTTTACTTCTTCATCTTGCATGTCCCATTGTAGAAAAAAAAACTATAAAGTTTTTGAATTTGTTTTTCTTCTGTCAATAATACAATTTCGTCAAATGCCAGGTACTCTATAAAACCCTTGTGCCTTCATATCTTGGTTATAAATTGATTGTAATTACATTTGAGGCCACCATGAAAAAAATCAGTCCTTGGTCCTCTACTTGAATTTTAGTTTTCAAAGTTCCCGCAGAATCCAGGAACTCATTATATGTAACTATTTTTTCAAATCTTAGCAAATTTGGGTAAGTAAATGCAACCTAAATTGCAAATCATGCCCCTCTAAATACAGTAACCGTTTATTTCTAAAGAGCATCAATTCCTTTATCCATGTTAAAGCAATTGCCGGATAATATAAAGTCCAATTTGGAAGACCAAATTCTCCTCTTTCTTTTGCATCTTGCAATAATTTACGCTTCAGTTTCAGTTTCTTTTTTGCCATATAAACTTTGAGAGTAAGCTGCTTAGCTCTTCAAAAAAAATTGGCTCTAGCTTGATTGGTAAGTTTTGAAAAAGAAAGAGTATTTGGGGCAGAATATTCATTTTAAGTGTTGCAATTTTCCTAGAAAAAAAACCTGTACTTTAGTCCAGCTTCCCAAATCTTGTTTAATCTTTGCGACCAACTTCCAGTAGTTAAGTGTAGAACATCTCATTGTGATGTATTTTCCCAAATATTTTACTTTCTTGGCATTTGAATATTTGTATTTGTATAAAGTTGGTCTTTTTGCTTTTGAGTTAAAACTTTAACTATAAATTTAGTTTTTTCTCGGTTAACTATCAGTCTAGCTATTTCACCAAAATACTTGAATTTTCTCAAATAAAACAGGAGCTGATTGCAATGGATTTTCTAAAATAAATACTAAATCATCTGCATAGGCTTGAAGCTTGTAAGCCTTTGTCATTTTAGGAGCAGAGCAGGAAATAGGCTTGGAATCAGGAGTCAATGTGGGTTACATACATTGTTCCTGAAAAGTCAAGTCCATAGCTTGGGTGTTCTATGGATGCCCATGTCAGCCACAGAAGCATCTGTATAATCAAAGCTAGTGCACCAGACACATACATTAGATGATTTTGTCTGGATGCAAGAACACATGCTTTAGTTATATCCTGCTTGGTTTCGTGGTTTGCATGCAGCTTCTCGCCAGACATGGTTTGCTGTTCTCTTCTTTTCGGGCCATCCTGGAACTCTGCAGTTTGCTATAAGATGCACTTGTAGGTTCTACTTTCATAAGGCACAGTGGGGAATCAAACTCCCAACCTTTGGCTCCACAGCCAGATACTAAATCACTGAGCTATCCAGCCAGACATCTGTAGCTTATCTTATTACCTTTATTTCCTGGGGGGTGGGAATTTTGTTAGTTCATGGTTTTGGAGTTTTATTACTAAATTGCACTTAGTTGCCTTTTTCTATGGCTTTTCTCCATACAAAGGACTAGTACAAAATCCATTTTAAAATAACAAATCAAAGGCATGGATTTTCAATATCCTTTATCAAGTGCTCACAGATCTTGTTCTCCAACACACTGAGTTTAATACTTTGAGTTCCCTAGGGATAGTAGGTATCTGGATGAACATAGTGTTGCTGAATAATGTCATGCTTCGTCTGGGGCTGGATTTAATTGTCTTCCTTTTGCAATATTTGAAAAGCCCATTGCCAGGACCCTGCCTGTCACAGAACCTGACTCTTAGGGGTTAAATGGTGAAGAGCTGCTGGAGGAGCCTTGCAGCTCAAGTCAGCAGGCAGCTGGGTCTGATGACTCAGCTGAAAGCATATCTCATCCTCTTAGAAGGGCTATGAGCAGGATTCTGCAAAGACGTGCTACCAGGAGAGCTAGGGAAAGGGTCTTTGATGCTAGACGGGGAATCAGGTTGGGAAGTCCTGAGTACTAGCAGGAGCCTTTCCAGAAGTAAGGGTGTGTTCCCTGTTTTGAGATAAAGCTGGTAAGCTCACCTTGAGCTCTCTGTGGGAGCAACAAGTCATTTGAACTTGCAACCACGTTCCTGTCTGTGACCTTGGCTCTGTTTCTGGATTGGCTTCCTGGACCATGGCTTGATCTGTTCCCTTGAGTTTTGCATCTGGTTTCCGTGAGATATTCTGGTTTTGACTTGGACTGGTAATTGCTGGGAGTTGGATTCTGTTAGTTATCTGGCACTTGATTGTAACAAAAGACTTGAACTTGCCTGGCTTTCCACTAAAGATGTTGGCAAAGAACTGAATCCTGTTTGTGTGTGTGCTCTGTGTGCGGGGCTTGACACCCATTATCGTAGTATTCCACATTAAGACTGGTTATGCTGCTATGGAGATGAAACAGTTGAATCTTCACCTCTTTACTTTTTGAATGTAACCTTCATGGAGAAGAACATAGCCAACTTTGTCATCCTGTTATGAGGAATCATCCTGGAAGTTCTTCACACTTTTACAAACTTGATTAAGGGGTGTTTAAACCACAGAAATGTGTTTACTGTATGCTTTTTTGAGTGGTCTATAAAGGTATAACCTGTTTTTGCATTTTGTATTTTATTTTTCTTGGAGCACATGGCTACCATTTACTTACAAAGTAGCTGGAGTCCCTCGTGGCCAGAATAAATCAATCAACCACAGCAGCTGTGGTTTAGAGATGGGGACAGAAAAAATGACACACAGTTTCGTCATGTTGTCATGAAATGAAACAAAAGAAACTGTTTTGGTCTGAACCAAACCAAACCACTTTTTTCAGTTTGTAAACCAAACTGAGGGAGCTTCCTTAGACTCTTCCCTGGAAGCTCCCCAAAATTGGAGTGGTTTAGTGTCCAGGGGACTGAGTTATTAAGCTCTAAAGAGGGTCCCCCCAGCAGTAATTTTTAAAGTGTGTTGTTGTTTTAGAGGTTTTGATTGGACCAGGACAGCAGGGAAAGGTGGCATGGAGGAAGCAGTTACTCACCCTGGTTGAACTTGTGGAGAATTAATTGCTTCTTCCTGGTAAGTTTACTCGTACTATCATCACTGTAATATACTTTTCAGGTTGAAGTTCAGCCTGGAAAGTATGACACGGTGGAAGCATTTAACACAGGAAACTATTAATTCTCTCCAATCAGAATTAATTGCTTAATTCTCTTAATTCCCTCCAAAATATCTTGTCGCCATCATCCCTGTTGCCTTTTTACTCTCTCTTGTGCTTTTCTATGAGTGCCCTTTATTTTGTCTTGACTGCCTTGAAAGATGCTGGGAAAGCCCATAATAGATAACTCTCTGCCTTTGTTTACTAGATCTTCCATTTAGTTTTGTCCCTTCCTCCAGTAAACCTTTGTTACTTCTCCCTCATTCAGTTCTTGATTACTCTCACTGTTAGTAATCTAACAAGCTGTGCTCTGTTAGGAGTTATCAAACAGAAAGGCCTGCCCAGAACTCACAACAATACATTTGAGCATAATCGGACATCGCACTCACACTCACGTCTTGACAGATAAGACAAAAAGAGAGTTCTGAATATATGTTTTAGCTTGTAAATGAAAAGCCTAAAACAGTTTAGAGATGGCTTCAGTGGAAATATATGTTCACACTTCAATGCATCTCAATTTTACTTTAATAATTAAAAAAAGGCCCTGCTGGTTCATGTAGAGATTCATACTAGCCCAATGTCTTGGTCCTAGAATTCAAGTAGCCCAAGTTAAGACCAAGATTAATAGAAGGAAGCCGGAGCTGTAGTTAAATACTTCTAAGCATTTAATGCAACTTTTATCTCATTCATTTCAACCATCCAAATGAGCCCAATGAATTACAGAATGAGTCATCTGCCATTCTCTTTATATGCTTGTATATTATGTTCTAGGGGAAAACCTGAAACAACATCATTCTTCAGGAGTCAATAATTTATTCTTTCACTGTGTTCAACACGTTAACCCTGAGCATCTAGTAAATGCATTCCCCATTGATCAGATAGACTGTTTGATGGGCATTTTATTACCAAAAAGATCACCGGTTTAGCCATCTTTTTGAAACATGTGTGTTTGGGGGAGAGGTGAGGATAAAGGGCATGAGGGAAAGACCAGCAGTTGATAAGGAATATGACGTGCAACATTACTGATATTAACTGAGTGGCACAGCTTTTGACACATTTATTGTTTGAGTACTTAGAAGATTCTTTTTTTAGTACATCTGAATGTTCCAAGCTCTTATTTGACTATTTTCCTAAGAACCATGCAATATGAGATGGTAGCTCTATTATTTATATCTGCCGTACATGAGACGGGGTGCTGGGGTTGTGAAGGCAGTTTATGAAAGGCTACCAAGGAAGCCTGAAGCAAGGGACTACTGAACTTTAGACCTCAGATCTACTAGTGACTACACTACTGCACAATACTTCACTAAACCACTGAACTGCTGGGTATCTCCATTATTTAAGTAAAAGGATGAGAGTTTGATTCCCCACTGTAACTCCCTGATAGAGGCTCGGTTCAATGGTCCATAGGGTTCCCTCCAGTTAAGAACATAAGAACATAAGAAGAGCCATGCTGGATCAGGCCAAAGGCCCATCTAGTCCAGCTTCCTGTATCTCACAGTGGCCCCACCAAATGCATCTGGGAGTTCACGAGACCAGATATCTGTCTTCTGATACCACTCCCCTGCATCTGGCCCTTGAAGTACCCTGGTTTTAAGCCTGTGATGGACTTTTCCTCCAGGAATCTGTCCAATCCCCTTTTGAAAGCATCCAGGCCAGATGCCATCACCACATCTTGTGGCAGGGAGTTCCACAGACTAACAATATGCTGGGTAAATATATATATATATTCTTTTGTCTGTTCTTACTCTCCCAGCCCTCAATTTGAGTTTATGTACCCTAGTTGTGGTATTTTGTGAAAGGGAGAAGAGTGTCCCTCTATCTACTTTACTCATGCCCAGCATTATTTTGTACGTCTCAATCATATCCCCCCTCAGGCGCCTTTTTTCCAGACTAAAGAGCCCCAAATGTTTTAGCGTTTCCTCATAAGGGAGGTCCCCCAGCCCAGTAATCATTTTAGTTGCTCTCTTCTGCGCCTTTTCCAGTTCCACTATGTCTTTTTTGAGATACAATTCAATTATATTGATTATTACAATGCATCCATCCAGCAAACCAGTGAGTTTGGGAAGCCATCTTGCTGCCTTTCAAGGGTGCTGGGACTACAACCCTCATCAACACAGACTGCCAAGTACTACAAGGGCTGCAACCAGGATCCCACAGCCTCATGTATTTCTGCCACATTGAGTGAGTGATGAGAATAATAGGTTGTATGATTCCCTGAATAGTAATGTGTTCCTAAAATTAGAGTGACTCTAACCACCTGTTGCTCCAAGTTCAGATCTGACCAATAGGTTTAGAAAGTACATATATGTTGTTGTGCTTCTCATGGGGAGATTAGAACCCTGATGACAGTAATTAATTCAGTTTATCAGTAACATGTCAATTAGGAGGATGTCAAATGATTTACTTGTTTTTAGAGATGGGTGTTTCATTTCAGAGACTGGTTCTGAAATGAAACATACCAGCACAGCTGGCATTTGGAACGCCATCCCACCCTCCAGAACAAAATCAATCACTGTCTTACCTTGCTTTACATTGTGCAGGGTGATTCTCCAACCAGAAAGCAGCCTCTGTGTCATCTTTCCCTGTCCCTAGCGCTGGCCAATCAGGAGCTGTGCAAGGACATGCATCATCCCGCCTCCCTGTCTGATTGGCCAGCACCAGGAAGAGGGAAAGATGATGCATCAGAGGCTACTTCCTTGTTGGAGTTTCGCCCATCACGAGGTAAAGCAAGGTAAGACAGTGGATGATTTTGTTCCAGAGGGTGGGACTGTGTTCCGAATGTCAGCTGTGCTAGCATGTTTCATTTCAGAACCAGTCTCCTTCCAAAACGAAATGGCCATGTCTTCTCTCTTTAAAAAAGTTTTTAAAAATTATTTTAATTTTATGTTTTGCTTAACAAAGTGAAGCTTTATTATTTAACACAGCCTGACTTTATGTGTGTCCTGGATTGTCTAAAACAAGCTTCTTGACTTATCAAATTTTGTTATTCATGATCAAACCACAATCAATTGTTCTTATGTGATCAAAAGATGCACAATCAAGAACAAATACCAGTTTTATCACAGTATTAACATTCAGGGAGAATGGGGAATAAAAAAATAAATTCTTAATCAACATTAATCTTAGCAACTGAGATATCAAAAAAAAAGGCTGTTAGACTCTTTTCAGAGCTAAGCAATCTGGCATGTTTCACATGTTTTATATTACAACTCTCATGAGCTTGAACCAAACAATGCATGGTCAGAGATTAAGGAATCTATAGTGTAAAACACCTGGAATGCACCAGGTGGCCTATCTCTGATGTGCACCATTCAGACCTTCAACTCTTTTCATGGGGGTTAGAAAGGATATGCCATACATCATATGATACTTGACTTGAAGACTGAGGACCACACTGCATGTTACAGATAACCCATCTGTAGAAGAGGTGATGAATGTGCCCATGTGTCCAATTGTCCCAGCAGGAGATTCAGTTTGCAAATTAGCTGGTTTTCATAGAAGCATAAAACTGTAGAGCTGAAAAAAGTCCCAAGTATAATCAGATCCAATTCCCTGCTGATGCTGAAAACCCACCGTTAAACCATCCCAAGCAAGCATCCATCTCGCCCCTCTTTTTAAAAATGTGAATCTACGACCTTCCAAGGCAGTCCATACTATTGGGAAACAGCTGTTACTGTCAAGATCTTGCTAATGCTTAGGTGAAATCTCCTTTGCTGTCATTTGAATTCATTGCTTAAACACCTACCTTCTAAAGCTGCTGAATACAGCCATCTTCCATATGAAAAGCCCTTAAAATTCTTAAAATTGCTGTAGTGCCGCCTCTTCTCTTCTCTTCTCTTTTCTTTCTTCTCTTCTCTTCCCTTCTCTTGACTTGACAAACTGTTCTTCTTAGGGCTGGGTTTCCAGATTTTTCAACATCCTCTTCACCCTTTAGACACATTTTAGCTACTTGATATTCTTGTTAAATGGATGAACCCCTGGGATGTGGCCTCTTCATCTGGATGCTATATTTCTGACAATGTAGTCTAGTAACTAGACATGGGCACGGAGCGGCGAAATTCTCGTTTCCGTTTTCGGTTATCGTTATTGTTACGTAACGGGTAACGGTAACGAGAATTACTCCGCTCCAGCTCGAACCCGACCCGATAAAGATAAATTGGGTCTGATTTTTCGTTGTCGTTCATGGCATCATGGCGATCGTGCGATGCCAAGCAGCACAGAAAAAAGTTTTAAAAATTTTAAAAAAACCCCGATTCCCTGCCATAAAAGCAGGCAAAAATATGCCTGCCTCAGTGAGGGCACCTACCAGAGAGGGGTGATTTCTGGGGGGGGGGGTCCCCGGCCTTCCCCCCATCTCCTGTCCTGGTCTGCTGGTACCAGACTGGGGGGCCATCCTCGTCGTCTCCATTTGCCATGCGGTGGGGGGGATCCAAAATGGCGACCACAATATTTATTTTTAAATCGTGGTCCAAAAACCCACCAAAGCACCACAGAAACATTTGAAAATTAGGTATTTTAAATGCCTGATTTTTTATAGTAGCAGCAGTGGGTTTTTCTTGCAATAAAACGTCTCCATTGATTTTATATTATTTTATTTTTATTTTTATTTTTTTACACCTGTGCAATGATGGGCTGGCCATGGATGGGACCATGCAAATTTTTGGACCCATTCCACCAATCGCATGGCCAGGTTTTTACTGAGACTTCTGGATGTGCCAGAGGGCATAAAAAGCCCACTAACCCTAACCCTAACCCTAACCCTAACTCTAACCCATACACCAGTACACTGTCCTTCTTAGTGGGTCAGAGGCACCCAGAGGTGCAGCCCACTAACCCACCCTAACCTTAACCGTAACCCTAAGCCTAGCCCTTACCCTAACCCCAACCCTAACCCAGATCCGTACGCAAGTACGCTTCCCTTCTTAGTGAGTCAGAGGCACCCAGAGAGGTGCCTCTGCCTCTTACTCCCCAACCCTAACATAATGTAATGTATGGTACGTGGCGGCTACTCGAAATGCTTCCCTTCCCTTCTTAGTGGGTCAGACGTCAGAGGCACCCAGAGAGGTGCCTCCCAGAGCCCACTTACCCCAACCCCAACCCCAACACAAACGACAAACGACAAACAGAAACGACACATTTTTGAAAATTTCCGCAACAAACGGAAACAACCCGAAATGGACCCGTCCTGACAAATGACAACTCAAAATATCATTTTTTTCTGGTCGTGCCCATCTCTACTAGTAATCCATCCCCTTTTCTCCCCTCGCACTGTTGACATGTTACACCCTTTTCAGGTGTACTACTGCCAAGTCAGCTATCACCCTTCTAGTGCTAGGGCATCTGAACTGCCCTGCCTAAATACAGAATGTTGCATTGTTTCCTGCTGAAACCCCTTTTGTTCCCATTGGCTCTGTTCCTCATTTATTAAGGCTATATTGAATACAGCAAAGTGCTCTGCTTATATACCACCCAATATCACTACAAGCACTCTCTGGGAAGTTTACAGTTTAATTATGCAGGCCACACATTGCCCCCCCCAAAGCAGGCTGGGTACTCATTTTACTGACCTCAGAAGAATAGAAGGCTGAGTCAATCATGAGCTGGCTACTTGGGATTGAACCCCAGGTCGTGAGCATAGTTTTACCTGCAGTACAGGCATTTAACCACTGTGTCATGAAGCTCTTCCTGAATCACAAATACTCCTGATTCTGCCTTCCTCCCCAATTTGATGTCATCTGCAAATGTTATGAATGCCACCTCCACACTCTCATCCAATTCATTTACAAAGACGTTAAACAACACAGGGCCTGGGACTGATTCTTTGGGAATCCACATCACTTGTTTTCAGGATGATAAGGTGAGTGGTCTTTGGGTGCTCCATTTGTCCTCTTGCACAGAGCTACAAATTCATCTAACAGTGGCCTTCAGACATTGTGCTAAGCCATCTAAAAGCGAAAGAGATTGCGTCACCAGCAGCAATGTCAGAGACACAAACTGCTGCCTCATCAGTAAGACTTGGAGAGGGGAAATGAACAGACAGCCTCCAATTAAGTAGAGAGGAAGTCTCATTTACTGAAATCCTGAAGGAAGATTACTTCCTAGAATAATTAAATTAATTAACATTGTCTTTATTTGGTTTAAGGAAGAGTAACACAGTGTGTGGCTGGGAAGCCATACACTGACACTGAGATACATCATGGGGAACATTTTTTTTGTACATCGGCTTTTCAGAGGGCAAAAAAATGGTCTGTCCATCAGTGTTGAAAGTATCATGGTATAACATGCCGCTTGGCCCTGAGATTTTGGATTTTGGATAGCATGCACATTGAGAAGGCCTTTCTGAAATCATGGAGTTTGAAAAGGCCATTTCTCATTTTCAAACAGGGGGACTGGTGGAAAATGCACAGAGGTGTGATATTTCCCTTAAGTACTGAAAACAATCAAATAAAACTAGGTTTGCAAAGCTCATAAAAACTTCTTGCTTCTCTGGCTTATTTTTTATTCTTAAGTATCTCACCTTAGCTCTCCATAAGGTCTCTAATGAATACAAAGCCAAGCAAATTTGCTTCTTTTGTTATTTCTAGGGATGAAGAATCCTGAAACTTCAATCTGAGGCCTCAGGGTTAGTCAAAGAAAATGTAGGATCCTACGTTATTCCTTTGAAAAACACCCAGTGGCTCCACTTTGCCCTTGTTTCTGACAAAACAGAACATAAATCTGATCATGAGGGCTGGATAAAATCACTGTTCACCTTATAGCTATAGTTCACAATCATAGTGGACAAGATCAAATAGGGGATAAGGTCACAGAAACTCTTTTGGTGTTTCCTACCCTTTGATATTATCAGGAATGCAACCCTAAAGCAATAGAGAAAGACTGATAAAAAAAAACAGACGGGAAAGGGAACTGTGATAATAAATCAACTCAACTGCAGAGAATGTGCCAGGGAAAACAATATTGATTTTCCTCCTCTTCGTCCTCATTTTCTTCTTTTTTTACAAGTCAGTGCACAGATTTGTCAGACAAAAGAATAGAGATGTCAGACCCCACAGAGTCAGACAATAATATTAAGACAGAAAGGATCCTACAGCTTGGGTACTGACAAAATTTGTGGCTATTCCTGTTTATCAGCAGAAGGTGCTATGTTTTTATCATCCTGCACATATGGAATACTCATATCATCTGTTATTAAATAATAAGCAGGCACTTGTACCTCCAGGATGTCCTTTGTCACAATTCTGCTGGCTAGAAATACAAAGAGATGGTCTGGTACAACCAACGCTGCTGCTCTGGACCACTGAACAGAAAGGAGATTTTTGCTCTTCACCTGAGGGAGGTGATTTGGTGGTAATCAGCAGTGACCATGCAGTCACCTCCCTAGGTTCCTCCCAAGTGCTTCCTGCATCTGGATTCTCTTGCCAAGCAAAAAGAATGGTGGTCCCCAAATCAGAAGTAAATAACATGCAGAATGTTTAAAACAATAAAAAGAACTGAGACATTTCAACTGTGGATTTTTGTGTGGGTTTGAGGCAGTGGTGGCTTTAGACCACAACAAAAGTGTGAATGAGGAGTCATGAAGATCTGGATGAAAACAAAGGCCGAAAACCTATTGGTCTGTGTGTGTGTGTGTGTGTGTGTGTGTGTGTGTGTGTGTGTGTGTGTGTGTGTGTGTGTGTGTGTGTGTGTGTGTGTGTGTGTGTGTGTGTGTTTCTATTTCTATACTGTTCCTGTAGTGTTGCCACACTCTGGGTGGTTCACAATAGGAAACTAAATTTCCTTCTGCTGAAGTCCTTTTGGCCGGAGACTTCAGTGCCAGACTAGGAATGGATGATACGATTCTAATGCATGCTTTGGGAAATAACATGAATGACTCCTTGATGGAGTTATTCCAGTATTCTATATACTCAAAGGATCATCAGATAAACATGGCAGGGCTTTGCCTTGCAAAGTCCTTTATAAGTGCTGGCAAATTCATCTTAAATTGGTCATCACCACAGGATTCCCCCGGTGAGTACACATTCAGCTCCTCTGGAGGAAGCAGTATAATCAACTATGTTTGTTTCTCAACAGTTGAGAGGCCTAATTGTTGATTTTCACATTGGTGAGTTTATAGTGATCACTTCCCTTTGATCACTAAAATTAAATGCAATCAATTCCCTGTTAAGTCTCAGCCATACCTCAATATTACCCTAGTGAATGCTCTTCGCTGTAGAAGAGGCAAATGGTCACAAAAGATGGTAGATTCTTTAAGTTGCACAATAGATTCTGGAGATTTAATGAATCTGGGGAACAATCTATTCAAAGCACAAAATATGACTGATGCTCTTTACTACTATAATAAAATTACTCCTAAGGTTACTAATATAGTACATCAACAGACTTTAGCAGGTCCATTAGTAGGCACAAATAATAGAGTTAAAAATAAATCCAATCTGTGGTTTAACAGAGAATGTTTCCTCTTGAAAAAACAGCTTCATGCTTTGTACCAGTCCAAAGAAATCAAATGAACATGCTTCCAAACAAACATTTCCAGTTAAAAAAGCTGTACAAGCTGACAATAGTTCAGAAGAATTGGGAGTTGCAAAAAGACAGGTGGGATTTACTGTCTAATGCCACTTTATCAAATAACAGCAAACAATTCTGGACCCTGGTCACCTGTATCATGGAAACAGGTCCACTGGATTGCTCGATACCAGCCCAGGTATGGAAGGAGCACTTTTCCAGCATATTTTATGATCCATCTGCCCCTGTAAATGTACTTACTGATTTTATACCAACACTTACCAGCTTGGCCCCCAGTAACTGTGGAGGAAATTAAAGTCTTGTTGAAGCTGAAGAAGTCACCAGGTCTTGACAGACTTCCACTTGAGCTTTTTAAAACATATTTGGATTGGTGGCCCTTGCCCTTAGCAACCTTGTTCACCTTGATTGATAAAACTGGGAGGGTACCTGCAGTATGGATTACAGCAGTTGCAGTACCCATCTACAAAAAAAGGGAAGGCACATTTACCAGAAAACTACTGTCCTGTCAGTCTGCTATCCATTACAGGCAAGCTGTATGCAAGGCATCTGGCTGACAAACTGACAAACTAGAACACAATGCCTTCAATTCTAACAGAAACATTGGATCACTGTGCGATTCTGGCTCATCTGGCCGAAAAAAACAGAAATGGGGGGAGTGGATTGTTTACCGCTTTTTTTTACTTGAAAGAGGCCTATGACCATTTTGAATGAATGAATGTTTATTTACGGTTATTAACCAAATTGTAGTACATATTAAAATATAATGTGATAATACAGTATAAAATAATACAATAAAACAGTATAAAATATTATGATAAAACAGTATAAAATATATTACTAGAAAATACAGAGCTTGTAAAAACGACAATTTATGGGTAAAACGCTAAATATAATTAGGAGAGCTCGAATCTCTATCAGTTATACGTCTACGTTTGATCATAGCAGCGTAACAGAATCTGGCAACACAATTTGTGATCTGAGGGGACCTGTCTGAAAGGAGTAGCTTAGCGTAGTAGTTGGTAGGTCTCCCAGGATGTTTGCAAATAATAGGATGTATAAGCTCCTTGCGTAGTTCTTGATAAAAGGAGCAGCATAAAAGGACATGGGTCACAGATTCAATTTGGCTATTATTGCAAGGACATAGCCTCTCAGGGTAAGGGATATTTTGAAATTTCCCATCCAAAAGTTTGGAAGGGAGCACATTCAATCTGGCTAGGGAAAAGGCCCGGATTATTTTTGTAGACATAGAGCTGGAGAAGTAAAAAGACATTTTGAATGCATTGTATGTAACTATGCTATTGGTGCCCGTTTGGCTCAGGTGTTCCTGGAAATCTATATCCCATATCCTACGCTTGACGGTCGCTTTGGCATTGGTGTAGCCCATCGCTATAAGGGTGTTAACAGAGAGACCTATCCGTTGTGTTTCTTTGACTACAAAAGATTTCCAATCTGACTGGAAGGTGTCTAGGAGGGTCAGGGGAGCCAGACCGACAGGAAGAAGCATAAGTTTGAGCCAGTAATTAATCATGTGGGCTTTTACCCGTGCTCTAATGGAAACTAATCCAGTCTCCAGGCGTAGGGCTGTGTTAGGGGTGCAAGGAGGCACACCGAGGATTGATCTCAAAAATTTGGTCTGGACAGATTCAAAGGAATGTATATTTGCATATGCATATTGTTAGGGGTGCCTCCTTGCACCCCTAACACAGCCCTACGCCTGGAGACTGGATTAGTATATTTGCATATGCAAATATTGGGGAGCCATACAGCAACTGTGAAATCACCTTGCCCTTGAAGACTTGTACTGCTGAGGGAACATGTCGTCCACCATTAGAAAAAAAGAATCTGTTTAAAGCTGTGGTACTTTTCTGAGCATTTGATAGTGAGTATTTTATATGGGATGTCCAGGAGCCTGTGGAGCTGAATACTATGCCCAGATATTTATAGCACGCCACCTGTTCTAACTGATAGAGATTCGAGCTCTCCTAATTATATTTAGCGTTTTACCCATAAATTGTCGTTTTTACAAGCTCTGTATTTTCTAGTAATATATTTTATACTGTTTTATCATAATATTTTATACTGTTTTATTGTATTATTTTATACTGTTTTATCACATTATATTTTAATTGTACTACAATTTGGTTAATAACCGTAAATAAACATTCATTCATTCATTCATTCTATGACCATTTTTATTTTATTTATTTATTTATTTATTTATTGGATTTATATCCCGCTTATCTACAAGTACCCTAAGCGGCTTACACGAGGCTACAATAGCCAGACAAAGTTACAAAAAAAATACTAAAAATAAGACAGGACAAGACAGATAAATCACGCTGTACAGAATTAAAACCTAAGCAGCACTTCTCTAATGAGGGAAACTGATTACGATGGCGGGCCAAAGGGAAAAAAAATTAAGTAAATTAAACATCGCCAAAGGCCTCCCGAAAAAGATAGGTTTTCAAAGCCTTTTGGAAGGCCAGCAGGGACTATGCAGAGCGCACTTCACTGGGGATGGAATTCCAGAGGCTGGGGGCCGCCACAGAGAAAGCCCGGGTCCGGGTCTGCGTCCTCCGGGCTTCCTGAGGGTGGCGACCCGGGCAGGTGCGCTCGCGCCTGCCCGACGGGACGGGCCGAGGTTGATCGCTGAGCGATCCGCTCTGCCAGGTAGTCTGGTCCCAAGCCATGGAGGGTTTTATAAACTAAAACCAGGACCTTGAATCTAATCCGGGCCGCAACGGGCAACCAGTGCAGGCGGACCAGGGCTGGGGTGATGTGGTCATAACGACGCACACCAACCACCAGCCTGGCCGCTGCGTTCTGTACCCGCTGCAGCCGCCGGAGGAGATTCAAGGGCAACCCCATGTAGAGGGTTTTACAGTAGTCCAGCCTCGAGATCACCAGAGCTTGGACCACTGTTCTCAAGGAGCTCGCGTCGAGGTACGGGTGGATCTGGGCGATCCGATGGAGATGGTAATAGGCGGACCTGGTCACCGACGCCACCTGGGCCTCCATGGTAAGCGCCGGGTCCAGGAGCACACCCAGATTCCGCACCCTCTCTGCAAGCTGGAGGGAAACTCCCCCAGGCAAGGGAGGGGCCACCGTACCCCCGACGAGAGCCCCGAAGAACATAACCTCCGTCTTCTCGGGGTTGAGCTTAAGCCTGTTCGCCCCGGTCCAAGCCAGTACGGCCTCCAGGCACCCATCGAGGACCTCCACAGCTTCCACAGCAGAGGTGGTAAAGGAGAGATAGAGCTGCGCGTCATCAGCGTACTGATGACAGCAGACTCCAAAACTCCTGATGACCCCCTGCGGCCTTACGTAGATGTTAAACAACATGGGGAAAGAGATGACCCTGGGGACCCCACAAGGGAGGATCCAAGGGGGCCGATAACTCCCCCATGCTGTACGTACTGTGGCCGGCCCTCCAGGAAGGAACGGAGCCAACTGCGAGCAGTGCCTCCAATTCCGACCTCAGAGAGCCGGTCCAACAGGATACCGTGGTCGAATCAAAGGCCGCTGACAGATCCAGGAGAACCAACAGGGTAGAGCACCCCCTGTCGGCCGCCCGGAGAAGGTCATCTTGCAGGGCGACCAAAGCTGTTTCGGTACCCCGGCGGGGCCTGAACCCGGACTGGCAAGGATCGAGGCACGGCCGATCCTCCAGGTATGACTGCAGCCGGACCGCCGCCACCCTCTCGATCACCTTGCCCATGAACGGGACGTTGGCGATTGGGCGATAGTTTGAAAGATCGTCCACCGCCAGGCCCGGTTTTTTAAGAATGGGCTTTACCACCGTCTCCTTCAGGCGAGAGGGAAAAAACCCCTCGCTGAAGGAGGCGGTGGCGATGACAGAAGCCCATTCGGCCATAGTCCCTCTGGCAGCTCTAATTAGCCAGGCGGGGCAAGGGTCGAAAGGAGTGGAGGCAGGCCGGCAATGCACCATAGCCTTGGAGACCTCGACAGCAGAAACCATGATAAGTTCAGGATGTTCCTCAAAAATTGCCATGCTGAGAGTTAGTTATATAGCAAGGGTTTTATTAGCCATTCACAGGAATACAGAAATATAGAATGTATATAGCAAGACAGCATAACAAAACACAGATATGGTTAGCAGAAATTCTTAAGCCTATTGCTTAAGGGTTCAGATCTGCCTGGGTCGATCAATGCACCGATCAATCCCTGCTGGTCTGGACAGGGTTCAAATGGTTTCCCATGATTGATATACTCTTCTGTATGGTCTGTATGATCTCAGACTGACGTTATCTTGTATGCCCCTTCACGTGCCCACACGTACTTACATGTACCGCCTGTTCATCAGCTCATAGCCATTTGGCCATCAAAGCCAGAATGACCTGACCCAGTTTGTTTGATAGTTCAAGTTGGTTCCTTATTCCTGGCTAACCGCCAAATGTTGTTCTCAGCAAAATGACACCCCCACAATGTGTGATCATGCCAAGTCTTAGAGGATGGGTCACTGAGACCTTATGTTTTCTCAGAGAAATGTATCTAACACCCACAGTCAGGTTTGTTAACACTTCGATAATGCTTATAATAATTTTGACTTTTCTCATAAATTCATATCAACCCAATCCCCAAAAACTACTATGGGACAAAATAGATAAGACCTCAATAGACATAAGACTGTTATTTCTCATCCAAAAACTGTATTCCCATACTAGCTGTCATGTTTGCTATGGTACCCAAGGTGAATTGACAGATGAGAATCTGAGCAACAGGGGAGTTAGGCAAGGCTGTGTGCTGGCTCCTCATCTTTTCAACCTTTATATAAATGATCTAGACGTACACTTAAGGATGGTTGAGGGCCACTTTCCTAAACTTGGTAGCCAGCAGAGCCCATTATTACTATATGCAGATGATGCCATAGTTCTATCCTTAACTCAATTGGGTTTAAACCGACTTTGGCAGCATTTATAAACTATTGCGATAACAACAGTTTAACTATCAACATTCAAGGATCCAAAATTATGGTGTTCTCCAAGGTCTGGAAGAAATTTCATTGGACAATGCAGAATAATCATCTAGAGCAAGCAAGAGAATTTAAGTACCTGGGATTGAATGTTAAGTATAACTGCACTTGGACTGCTCATCAGGACTATGCACGGAATAAGGCAATTTGTAGTATGACAGCCATTGCTCTTTTTTAAATATCAATGGTGGACATCACATCCCCTCTGCTGCTCAGGTTTTTAAAGCATAAACAAGGACCCAATTGCTTTACGGTATACCTATTTGCACCAGCACATTTAACTCAGATATAGAAAAGGTACAGTCTACCTTTTTCCACTGAATCCAAGGCACCCCTAGTTGCGTAGGACTGGCAGCCTTATATTTGGAAACAGGATTTTAACGTATAGATATGACGGCATGGATTCAAACCTTAAAATTTTGGTTGAAGATGCACTTTCAGGCCGAACACCTGGGCTATATATATTACATGTTATCTGACTCATATACTAGTAAGTGGATACACATAATTCAATGCAAAATTAGATGCCCCTCAATTCCATCTATTATTTGGACAACAGACCTATCGAGCTGTCAGTCAGTGACTCTATGACATAGAGAAACAAGAACTGCTTTCATTAGCCTGAGTTCCCCTCAGGCATATGGCATCCTTGCAGTGTACTGGACACCTCCAGCTTATCTATCCATGACTGGAACTCCCCAAGCTTGCAGGATATTCAATCTTGCAAGATTTAATGTGCTACCCTCAGCCCTACTTCAGGGCAGGTTTCAGGGAATCCCCTGCCAAGAACGACTTTGCCCTTGTGGAACTAGGGTCCCTGAATTCTTATCACATATTCTCTTACATTGCATCTTCTATTAAAAAAATCCAGAGAGACTTGATCTATCCCCTGATTCATAGATTTCAAGGTAACTCAGATAAGTGGTTGGTTGCATACTGCCTCCCAGACCAGAATTCTTACATAACAACTCAGGTTGCCAAATTTTTCTTAGCTGCGGTCCACAGAAGAGCTGTATTATTGGCAGAAGGTTGACCCATGTATAGTTTATAGCTGCAATCTCTCTCTTTTCATTGTACTGTTTTATTGTTGTAGTCTACTTTTTCTCTTCTATCTGAATGGGTCATAATACCGTAATAAATAAATAACTGAATTCAAAAAAGGAAAGCAATAAAAAACACTATATGGATGCTACATGGACCAAAATGGTATTGCCCAACAGGATGTTCTAAGATGAAGGACACTGGGCATTTTCCAACAGATTGCCCTCTGTATGCAGATTGGAAGGATCAATAATCCTTAACATCAGAGATCAAGAACAACTCTCCTTTACGTATAGTTTTATTTCTGCTACCTGGCAAAAATTACTATATATTCCATAGGGGCACTAAATTCATTAAATCAGCCATGGAAAGCTAGAACTCATTGCTTGCTTCACATTCTCTTGTAGTTAATCTTACAATTTGAAGCTTGTTTGAGAATGCTTATTTTATTATTATGTTTTTTTTTTCAGGTTGAGAACCTCTGCTCTATATGAAGCTTGTTCCAGAGGGAAGATGCCACAACCAAGAAAGCTCAGCTCTGAATGCTGGCTTTTTTTTTTTTTTTTTAGTCTTCTTAAGTGTCATGATAGAACTCTCCTGCTTGTCTCTGCACTGCGAAATGTGTTTCTCCCTTTTAGAGACCTGCACCTCTATCACACTGCATGTAAAAAGTGTTTATTTTTAAAATTTACATCTGGAGTACTGGTCCTCACCTTGATGTGCTTCAAAAAAATACATGCCTCTGCCATGCCTCCTGAATGGCAACCCACCGCATTTTCCTGATCCTTGCCCCTCTGGTAGTAATTTTTTGATCCGCATTTTTGGAGAATTGAAGCTCACATCAAAATTAAGTGGGGGTGTTGTTAGTGTGCATTTTTTTATATTCTGCTCAATTTATTGATATTTTCTTAAATTCATTTGCTCTTTAAAATAAAAGGTGGATTACTGATACAGGGGGGAAAACAAAACGTTTGTTACATCCTCCAGCAGTAAAATTAGAACCCGGAATGCCGGTAATCTCTCTCTCTCTCTCTCTCTCTCTCTCTCTCTCTCTCTCTCTCTCTCTCTCTCTCTCTCTCTCTCTCTCTCCTATATATAGTAGATTATCAGATGAAGGATATCATTTGTGAATGTTCACCCACCCAAATGCCTGTTAGTAAGTAAAACATAACACATGTTAGGACAATGTTCTAGTCAGCCTATTTTATGCTGCATTACTTTTTCACCTGGAGGAATAATTTTTAATGTAGGAATGGTGGTAATAGTTCGAAGTGATACAGTCCCCCTTATCCTCTCCAAACTTGCCACTTCATTCATTCAAATGGCATACTTAACATTGATCCTATTTCACATTTGGATATGCAGGGACTTGCCTGGAGTTTGTAGATCCGCAACATTCCATTAGCTGAGATTTCAAGGCTAAGATCTGCGATTGCAGGTGGGTGCTTGTGATGTCCTTAGATGTCTAGTGCTTATGGTCAGATGCTAGAAATAAGCATAAGTGCTACTAGCAGGTGACTGCCTTGGGTGATATTCCGAGGGAGCTAATCAGGAGCGGCCTCAAGGCATGGAGGGAAGGAGCCTGACCAGAAGAAGCACACCTGCAAGAACATGTTATCAGATGGTACACTTCCACAAAGTACACCAATCAATGTGCATCGGTGTTGTACTAGGGTTACCTTCCTCCACATTCTGTTCATGCAAGACTCTGCTGGGTCAAGGAATCTTTCCTCACACTGGGAACCCCAGTGGGCTACAGTCCATGGCACTATTATTTTGTTTATTATGACTATTTCTATCCCACCTAGGATCTTCCAGGCAGCTAAAATACTTTGCAATCATACAAAGACGTGCTCAAATCAATAGAACCCATAGCCTTATGCAGAAACTCTGAATGGAACACTAGTGCTTCTTGAATGCTGGTCACTTGTAGGACTGGGTGCAGATTCTTTCTGGAGCTACAGATCTTCAAAGGAGACAAGGGTCTCTATCACACGCACACTAAATGCACATGTTGATTTGATGCATACTTTCTCCAAGACTGGTCACGTGACATTTGATGCACACTTTCTGTCCCCAGGGTAGCATTTTTAATTCTTTATTCATGCCAAAAGCGCATCATATTGCTGTTTTGAAAATCTGTTTTCTCCGTCACTATTTTTATACATTAAATAGTCTAGTATATAAATAGTATATAAATTCTCGTATGCAGAATACTCTGTTCTAATGTCCCACTCAAATTCTGCTGGATGTGTAGGTCTGAATCAAGTGTACAGATAGGCAGGATGATTTCTTCCTCCTGGGAAGTCCTACCTCCCACATCATTTCACTGAAGATATTTATAAACCAGCCTTTGGGCAAAGGGGAGAAAGAGATGTCTGCCACACATCAGAATTTCACTCCAAGGTGGTTTATGGGAAAGCCATCTGTTTCAGGATATACACTCGAATCCCACTCCATTTCTTCACTTCAGAAAAGAGGTTTGCTAATTTGGGATAATTATGGGCTATCATAAAACTAGCACATGATATTTAATTCCCTCTCTCCAGTTCCCACTGAAGGGGCAGGGATAAAATATGACCGCGCCTGTATTGCTATGAAAGGTTAAGGGGAACCAAGCCCTAATTACAGGGCCACGGTCCCACTGGGAAAGGAAGCTGCCACTGCCATTGGAGTATTCACTGCAAGGGGGAATCATAGCCATTTCCTCTAAGTTGTCAGAGGAAAACAACACAACTGATGAAAGCCATCTCCTTTAAAAGGCCTTGCAGCTAACTCAGGCCACCAAGGGATTAGAGCTTGAAAGTTACATTTTGACTACAACCCAAGATTCCTGCAATCAAATAGCCAGGGGCCAAGACAGTGGTTGAAATCCTGCTGAGAAACTATGCAGGCTTAAAAGACAATGAAACAACCAATACTTGATATTACTCTTTCATATGATTAAATTTCAAGTTTCTTAGCCCCACCCCTACCCCCTAGGTCCCAAAGCTCCCTACAGATTCTTTTTGATCAGGAGAAGTCTTGGGAAACATTCAATATTGGAAAATCACCCTCACTTTGCACTTGCCATGATCACCCAAAGCTCCAGTGATCTGGTGGCAGTTTCCCCATACTAAAGCCTCACCATATTTTGATCCTAAGGCTCCTGAAGGCTCTTCTGGGTCAAAAGGAATCACCGTGGAGCCTTAGAACTTGAAGGGGAGATAAGAAGTGTAATGCTCCAACCTGAGGCCTTGGCCTTTCCATAATTTTCACTCTAGCTGGTTCACGCACTGCTCAGGTGCTCTTTGCCAACCAGTTCTCATTGTTTTGATCTCTGGTGAAAAACCAATAAAGAGACCCATAAGGGCAACACACTTTTATTGAATACAAGCCAATACACACTAGGGCAGTGTTGGTGAACCTATGGCATGGGTGCCAAAGGTGGCACTCAGAGCACTTTCTGTGGGCACCCAACATTGCCCCTTCACAGCCACTTGTATTCAGGTTAAATTGCTGCGTTGGCACTTTGCAAAAAACGCCTATTGGTGGTAGGGGACGTCAACGTGCACGCCGAGAGTGGACTGTCGGGAGCAGCTCTGGAATTCATGGAGTCCATGGCCTCCATGAACCTGTCCCAATTAGTCATCGGACCTACTCATAAGGGTGGACACACGCTGGACCTGGTTTTTGCCTCCACATCGCGGGGTTTGGATCTGGGGGTCGGGAGGTTGCTGACCCGGCCCGTGTCATGGTCAGATCATTATCTGCTGACTTTCTCTCTTGACGTAGCCACCCCGCCCCGCGGGGAGCTGGGCCCTTCCATCTGGGCCCGTCCCCGGAGGCTCCTTGACCCAGCACGGTTTTCGGAGGCCCTCGGGGATGTTCCAGACGGTTTGGATGACGATCCGGCCGACTCCCTTGCCCAACGGTGGTTTGAGGAGGTGGCGGGGGTTGTCGATCGGATCGCCCCCAAGCGCCTGATCCGATGCCGAGCCCGCTCGTCTCCTTGGTTTACTGAGGAGCTGCGGGCGATGAAGCAAGAGCGGAGAAGGCTAGAGAGCAGATGGCGGAAGGCTCGGACGGCACAGAATTGGGCTGCGGTTAAGGCGTTGACCGGTCGCTATTCTCGTGCGATAAGGGCTGCTAGGAGATCTTTTGCTGCCCTGAGAATTGGTGAGGCCTCGAATCGGCAAGCGGAGTTATTCCGTGTGGTTCGAGACCTCACCAATCCCGGTCCGCCGGGGCCTCCTCCTAGTGATTTCACTAGTGAGTTATTCGCAGCCTATTTTAAATCTAAGATAGAGGCCATCCGCTCCGAGCTGGACTCCGGTTGCCCTAGCCCGGCCTCTGTCGTGGCCAGCGTCGGGCCACCTCGGTCGCCTCGGTTTGTTGAGTTTGGGCCTGTTACAACTGTGGATGCCTCCAGGGCCCTGGGACATTGCAGGTCTGCGGCTTCTCCGTTCGACCCTTGCCCTTCCTGGTTGATTAAGAGCGCAGGGGGGAGCATGCCGAAATGGGCTTCACTAATTGCTTCGGCCTCCTTCAGAGACGGGATCTTTCCTAGTCCTCTGAAGGAGACGGTGGTGAAGCCCATTATTAAAAGATCCGGCTTGGCGGTGGACGATCTGTCCAACTATCGTCCCATAGCCAATGTTCCCTTTTTGGGCAAGGTGATTGAGCGAGTCGCCGCCCTGCGTCTCCAGTCGTTCCTGGAGGAGAACCATGTCCTGGATCCTTTCCAGTCCGGGTTCAGGCCGCATCATGGGACGGAGACGGCCCTGGTCGCGCTGCATGATGATCTGTTGAGGAGGGCCGACGGGGGTTGCTCTACCCTGCTGGTCCTTCTCGACCTGTCAGCGGCTTTTGATACCGTCGACCACGGTATCCTGCTGGAACGGCTTTCGGAGGTTGGGATTGGGGGCCAGGCCTTGGCCTGGTTCCGGTCCTTCCTTGGGGGCCGTACCCAGCGAGTGAGCTTGGGTGGTGAGTTGTCGGCACCCTGGACACCCTCTTGTGGGGTGCCTCAGGGGTCGTCGCTCTCCCCAATGCTCTTTAACATCTATATGAAGCCGCTGGCTGAGATCATCCGGAGTTATGGAGTCTGCTGTCATCAGTATGCTGATGACACGCAGCTCTATCTCTCCTTTTCCACCGGTGCAGTGGAGGCCGTCCGTTGCCCTTGATTGTTGCCTGGCCGCGGTCCTGGATTGGACCAGGACCCACAGGCTCAGGCTCAACCCAGGCAAGACCGAGGTTATGTTCTTCGGGGGCTCGTCGGAGGGGTACTGTGGCCCTCTTCCCAGTCTGGGCGGGTCCGCCCTCCAGCTGGCGCAAAGAGTGAGGAATCTGGGCGTCGTCCTGGACCCGGATCTGACCCTGGATTCTCAGGTGTCAGCCGTGGTCAGGTCGGCCTTTTACCACCTAAGGCTTATCGCCCAGATTCGCCCGTACCTCGATGAGGGCTCCTTGAGGAC
This sequence comes from Phrynocephalus forsythii, assembly GCA_029282475.1. Classification (NCBI taxonomy): domain Eukaryota; kingdom Metazoa; phylum Chordata; class Lepidosauria; order Squamata; family Agamidae; genus Phrynocephalus; species Phrynocephalus forsythii. Next base: position 16,914,049 of record JAPFRF010000003.1, read on the forward strand.
AGTGGTACAGGCGCTGGTCGTGTCGAGGCTGGACTATTGCAACGCTCTCTACATGGGGCTCCCCTTGAACCTTGTTCGGCGATTGCAGCGGGTCCAGAATACGGCGGCCAGGCTGGTGGTTGGCGCGCGTCGCTATGACCGCGCCACCCCCATCCTGGCTCGCCTACACTGGTTACCCGTTGCCTCCCGAATAAGGTTAAAGGTGTTGGTTTTGGTTTACAAAACCCTCCATGGCTTGGCCCCGGCTTATTTGGCGGAGCGTCTTCCCAGACAATTAGATCTGGCCCGACCCACCCGTGCCTCGGTGGCCCTTTCCCTGCGGACGTCCCCGAGGGAAGCCCGAAAAGTGCGTACTCGCAGTCGGGCTTTCTCGGTGGTGGCACCGGCAATTTGGAACAATCTCCCAGGTGAACTACGGCTGGCTCCCTCGCTGGCGGCGTTTAAGAAGAGCCTTAAGACCAGGCTCTTCCGAGAGGCCTACGGCGAGGGTTAGGGACTCTGTTCTTTTTTTTTTTTTTCCTTCCCCGCCTATTTAATCTTGGATCTAATTGTTTTTAGCAAATTTGTTGCCCATTGCTTGTGTTTAATTTTATCTGTTTTATACTTTTTATGTTGTTAACCGCCCTGAGTCCCCATTGTGGGAATAGGGCGGTATACAAGAGCTAAAAATAAATAAATAAATAAAATAAATAAATAGTGTGTTTTGAATCGCAGATTGGGCACTCAGTCTCTAAAAGGTTCACCATCACTGCACTAGGGTCTTGCTCTACGAATGAGCAAAACCCACAAAGAATAGAAAGGACAGACCCTTCTACCTTAGCTTATCAGTTTTGTTAACATACATCTGTCAGAAGGGGCATCTCGGTTGGGCTCAGCAGGGTATGGGCAACTGGCTTAAACTGGTTCCTTGAAACAGTACTGGCTATTGCTGACAACGACTTGCTTCTTTAGAATGTGTTTGGTCCACAGCCTGCAAGTAGCCCCCTTTCAATGTCATGATTCATCCTGACTCTATCTACTGTTTACACAAACATAAATCAGAGAAAGATGAAGATATGGATAAAACCTGTAACTAAGAAAGCAATATTAAGCATTCTGAGTTATGTTACATTGATTAAAAATACAAAGCTTTAAGAAACTCTAAGTAAACCCTTGGCACTTTCAAGCCCTTTTTTACACCTTTTTCTACCTAAAATCCTAGCCACCACTCCATAGAGACATTAAGAAAGACATTAAAGGTGAAAAGAAACCCCTCCTCTTCCTCTCTCTCTCTCTTTTTCTCCACATGTTGCTAATTGCTTTTTGTTTGTTAGTATCGTTCTTTTTCAAGGTGCCTGTAAGAAAGGCTGCAAGCTATGCTGGTCTGCAGCATGGTGGTTTCTCAAGACCTGTGAGGCTGAGCAATCCACCTCTTGCTAGTGAGCAAAATATTTTGTCCCCTTTTTTCTGTGTAGAAGTGGGATCCTGAGTGTTATTTCTATGAAATGTTGACTATTGGGAAGGTGTGGTTACAAAGGGGAGACTTTTATATAATCCTGACTCTAATTAACTGAGCTTCTGTTGAGAGTCAAGCAAATTCTTATAGCTGTGAACAATCCCAAACTAATAACCAGAATAATTCAGATGTTCTCTGAAGGGGCTTCTTAATCTTAATACAATCCTTTGTTCCTATTAGTAAACCATAGCTTTACGTGATGTGGATATATATTATTTTAGTCATCTGGGATCCTTATCCTTAGTTCCACATAAAATAAATTATGAGGAGAGATTGGTTTAAACAATCAAACAGGATTTTTATTTAGGGACAATAGGTAATAGCTATGAAATGAAAGGTAGGTTTTTGGATAAAAATAATAAGGGTTAAAGCAAAAGCAAAGCATGCTGCATATATACCACACCATCATGCTTAAAGCACTCACTGGGAGGTTTACAGATTAATTGTGCAGGCTACAAAATGCCTCCCAGCAAACTGGGTGTTTATTTTACCAACCTCAGAAGGCTAGAAGGCTGAGTCAACCTTGAGCTGGCTACCTGGGATTGAACCCCGGGTTGTGAACGCAGTTTTGGCTTCAATACATCAGTTTACTCACTGCAAGGAATACAGGAGATCTAAATATATCTCTTCAGTATTTACAGTTCAAAATAATCAGGTTGCAAACTCTCAATCTTGTTTACACACAAACTTTACTGTAGACTTCTCTTCAAAAATTCTACCAGACTTCCACCCTCAAAAGTGATACCTAACTCCCTGCTCTAACTTCCTAGTCTTTTCCCCTGAACAGTCATGTCTCAACTCTCCACAGGCCCTCAGACCTTGCTCCCACAACATTAAAACTGATCTGTCCAATCACCAACCAGCTAGTCAACCCCAATCATCACAGCGCTCTGCCCATGTCCACCTACGATATTGATATTCAAAACTGCTGATACAGAAAGCACATATAGGTAATAATTTGTATATCTACACATACAGGATTGTAATTGGGACAATCACCACAGGCAGTTCTTCCAAGACATGCTCATGGGAGAGTAATCATGAACCTCTCTCAGATCAGTACAATTTGGAGGCACCAGAAAACCTTTCATTTTTTTCCAGCAAGTGTTGGGGAAACCTCTGTGACCATCTGAAAGGCACAAAGTGGGATGTTGGTGGCTCTCAAAACAGAATGACTTGCTCAGAGAGGAGGAAAAAATGGAAGCAAAAGGGGAGGGGAAGAGTGATCAACAAGCTCTGTAGCTATTAAGTTGTTCTGGGAAGGAAATTGATACTTAAATTCATATTCTAAATGTATAAATTTTATTCTTAAATATTTTTTATATTTACCTTTAAATATAATGTAAATATACTGTAAATTGGGTATATTTAAGCCAGCAGTGGTAGAGAAAGATGAAAGAAAATATGGAGACATTACAAATGGAAAAGGCAAAAACAGCCAAAGAAACCAAAAGAATGGTTTTAAAAAGAGAAAGGGTTAAATATGCTGAAGCTGACTCATAAAAAATACTGCCATAGACCAAAGTGAATTTGTGGTCTCAGTAGTATAATAAGTGAAGACATAATTTCAACATCTCATTCCTGGCTACGTTTAAAAGAATAGAAGAGAGTTCTGAACAACACATTAAATATAGGAGTGGAGGTATATATCTCTTGAAGAAAAATGCTTACTGGTAAGAGTAGTCAAGCGAGGCAAGAGGCATGCTTCCCCACCAGCCATGAATCCTAAATTTATGGATTTTATATACATAGGCACCTACGCGCACGCACGCACACACACACGTGCATGCACACACAGAGAGAGACAGAGAGAAAGTGGCTGAAACCCAGTAGTAAGTTATTGTTAGAGTAAGTCCATTGAATTAATGGAATTTACAGAGCAACTGATTCACAAAATCTCCACTAGTTCAAAGGATCTATTCTAATTGCAATTTACAATTGGGTCTAATGGTCAAGTTATTTATGCTGAGAAGTCTGCCTAGTAATAGAATAAGAGAGATCTCATTGGTAAAGGAGAGAACCAATGGAATTAACTAGAGCACAAAATATACATAGGAATTTTGAAGCACACCTGAGAAGATAGAATTTGAATTGTTCAATTAGATTCTATATAGTAGTGAGATAAAGTTTGAATACCATAGAAGAAATAAATAAAACTAAGCTTGAATAAAAGATTGCTTATTTTACTTTGAAAGGGTTAAGGTAATGTTGACTCCTGTGTCTTTACCAGCTGAAAGGTCAAATGTTTACTGAGGAACTTTCAAGGAAACTGTCTAAATTACCTGTGCGGCACTTATACTTTGTATCAGTAAACAGTGTCTGAAGTTATTTTTCATATTAAACCAAGCAACACCTATTTTTATTTATAATGACTTCTCTAGAAAGAACTTTGTATAACCTTAGAGGTGGTGGCCAAGCAGTCTCTATTTGTTGGTGGCAGCAGAATATTTTATTTCATTTTTCAACACAATGTTTAACTTGTGGAAGCCTAATCAAGCCAGTGGAAGTGAAACACAACACACATTAGACCTCATAAGTCTCTTTTAGTGAAATAATTAAGGCTTGAAAGAGGGGTGCTTGCCACACTGAGTTTCAATCACCGTGCTGTAGTGGTACGAGCTGCACATGCACGCTCGACCTGCAAAGATTTCCACAACCTTCTCCTGCTGTCTTTCAAGTATGTAGAGTAGACATGGGCACAACCAGAAAAACTTTTCAAGTTTTCATTTGTCGGAACCGGTCCGTTTCGAGTCGTTTCTGTTTGTCGCAAAAATTTTCAAAAATCTGTCGTTTAGTCGTTTTGTTTGTCGTTTGTCGTTTCCACCGCGATTTAGCGCGATTTGACTTCCCACAGCATAGGGGCGTCCCGCAATCAGGGCCAGTGCTAGGTGTTTTTGCGCCCTAGGTGGGGGGCGGGGCGGGGGCGGGCGAGCGGGCGAGCGGCTGCTGCAGGTGGGTGAGTGGGCGGGCGGCGGCGCGAGCGGACGGGCGAGTGGGCAGTTAGGATATCACTTAGGATAGAGGTTCTGTTCTTGGCTTGTACCCCAAATGTGTGTGTGTGCAAGCAAATTGAAGTTGGGAAAATAGAAAATAAATGGTAGTATATAATATATTTTTAAAATAAATCCACAACTCCCACTCCCAGAAAAACTACCCCCTTTATCAAATATCAGAAAAAAAAATCCTCACAAACTGCCAGAGAAGAAATAAAGAATAAACTGCTATTCCCTTCAGCAGATAAAGCTGCAGGGAATCAAAGAAATTATTTTCTAAATTCAATTCCCTCCCTGCCTGCCTAACTTAAATCCTAAAGCCTCCAGCCTCCCTCCTCAATCTCAATCGGATCACACTAGCACCAGCAGCCAGCCCTCCTCCCTCAACCACATCCATTCACCCAACTGCAATTGCTGGAAGGTGCCTCGGCTTTTTTTGCCCTCCGAGACATCCAGAAGTGTCAGTTAAAAACCTGGTGATGCCATTGGTGGAATGGTTCAAAAAAATGCATGGCCCCATCCCATGCCCAGCCCAAATGGGCAGGTCTAAAAAAATAAAAATTAAAATAAAATAAAATCAAATCAAATCAATACGACGTTCTTTGCTATAAAAACCCCCACTGCTGCTACTATTAAAATTCAGGCATTTAAAATAAATAAATTGCACATGTTTCTGTGGTGATTTGGTGTGTTTTTTGACCACGATTTCAAAAGAAAAATTGTGGTCGCCATTTTGGATTCCCCCCCACCGCATGGCATGGCGAGACGACAAGGATGAACCCCCCCCCCCAGCCTGGTGCAAGCAGCCCAGGACAGGAGAAGGGGGGAGCCGGGGACGCCCCAGAAACCACCCCTCTGGTAGGTGGCAAAGCCTCAGGCAGGCATATTTTCGCCTGCTTTTTTGGCTGGGAATCAGGGTTTTTTAAAAAAACTTTTAAAAACTTTTTCTGTGCTTCGCATTGCTCGATCGCCGAGATGCCACAAACGGAAACGAAAAACCCGACCAAATTTTTCTTTTTTCGGTTCGAGTTCGAGTTCTGATGGCTTAATTATCGTTACCGTTACTGTTTCCGTTACGTAACGGAAATGATAACCAAAAATGAAAACTACAATTTCGCCGAGTCGTGCCCATGTCTAATGTAGAGGTCTACCATTTTAGACATCGGTCCCAGCACGATCCTCTTGTGACCGTGCTTGAGATTCACACATAATATCTCATACCCATCCCATTCTTGTTTATTTATTAGCAGGGTTCCTGATTCCCTCCTGTAAAATAATAATTGCCAGTAAGTCATCAATCAAATCTATATTGCTTCATTTTGTCTTGCCATTAATTGCAATGGGATATATTCCAATATAGTGTCCCAGTCTGTGGCTGCAACTGTTGTCGAGGCAGAAGTTAAACTCAGCCAGAGTTAGTATGCAGATTACTAACGTAGGGAGTTGACAACAAATAGGGAACAACGAGAAACAGGATCAGCAAACAATCAAGGTCAAATCCATAGGTTTTCCTTCAGGCAGGAAGACAAGGAAGGCTGAAGACAGCCATCCGGGGACGAAAAGCAAACAAGTTGAAAAGAAGGGCTTCGGAAACTTGGTTAGGACTTGTGTTCTCTATGTATCTAGATATGGTGTGGGTGACCTCCACCACCACCCCACATAGCTGCAGCTCCACATTATTTATTTATTTATTTATTTATTTATTTATTTATTTATTTGTTTGTTTGTTTGTTTGTTTGTTTGTTTGTTTGGCATCAACGGGGCAGTCCTTGACAAAGACAAGCACCTTTTCTCAGTTGCGCTCTACTGTCCTACATTTTGAAATGCTAACATTATTTCAGATGAGTAGAGGTCCTCATAACCTCCTGTCACCTGGAGAGAAGGAATCTTCTCTGGAAAAGCTGGGCACTGTCTCATTCTCCTGTGTTTCCTGGAAGGGAGATGCTAGCTGGAACCTTGAACCTGCATCTGATCCCTCTAGTTGAGACATGTCATCCGGTTTTTTATTCTCTAGGGAAGACTTTGCCAGGAAAGGTAAAATATTAATTTTAGAAGATTATCCTTCAGATTAGAGATGGGGACAAATCGGAAAAATGGTGATTCATTTTTATTTGTGATTCATCGAGGTCAACAAATTACAAGAAACAAATTAATGAATTGTATCCTGATTAACCAGTGAATTGATTCATAAATTTGTTGGGTTTTTTTTTTCTTTAAAGCCCTATAAAATGGTCTCCAATGCACCTAGAGAAGTTTCCCATGAGTGTCCTCTATAATCCCTGCAGGTTGATGAGGTTTGGGTTCTGGGTGTCCAAAGAGGTCCCCCAGAAAAGTGCTCTTCAGTCACTGAGGGCTCTATCACACATCCTTTAAAATTCTGATTAAATTTCAAGATAAAGTATTTCTAAAAATCTTGTCCCCATGGCCACCAAGCATTTTAAAAAAACCAGTTATACCCCCTTTAGCGAGTTTTCCAAGACCTACAAGAGAAGTTGGGAGTTTTTTGCACCAGTAAAAAATGCGAGCCAGAAGTCCGTGGGAGCTCACATATGATCCCATTTTCTGGCTTGTTTGTTTTTTCTAGCCCCGACCAGCCCGTCCTGGGGCTTATCAGCACTTTTTAAAAACTTTTTTTCATTTCCCCTCCCCCCAGCGGTGACCAGCTGGCCTTCGGGCTATCAGCGCATTTTATTTTATTTTATTTTTTATTATTCTAGTGCAGACCAGCTTGTCTTGGGCCTCGTCGGCATTTTTTAAATTTTGTTTAATTTTCCCACCCCCCAGTGCGGATCAGCTGGCCTTTGGGCTGTCAGCACTGTTTTTTATTTTATTATTATATTTTTCTAGCACCACCTCCTGGCCCTGGTGCTAGTCTGTGCTTTTTTAAAAAAAAAAATCCTTGTTCATAGGAACGGAGATCCCACATCTTCAGTCACGTGAACATGAAAAAAGAAAAGCCAGACTTTCAGAATATCCGGATCTTCCCCCAGATGAGACACCAGGTTTGCAGGAAAGTCCCCAGTGCTGTCCTCTATAATCTATTTAAGGGTGTTTATACACGACCCCTAAGCTCCGCTGCAAATGGCTGCAAGGTCCGGACCTTAAAAATGTTTACCCACCAGCTCCGGACTTTGCAGACAATTAAGTGCGACCCCCCCACTTTAGCGTGACCAAACAGCAGTTTTCTTGTACCTGGTCTTTGATGGTGACAAATATTTGATCCGGTGTAAGGATAGTGAGTGCGGGGCTCTCCTGGCTTCTGTTTGTTCTTTTTTTGCGCCCCGCCCCTTTAAAAGATCTGAATGCTACCGGGAACAAAACAGAGGAAAACCGGCAGTCTTTTCTTTCTTTTTTCTCCCTCCCTCAGGCAGCCAGCAACCAGGAAGTGCGGGGGTGGGGACAGAGGAAGACAGAGGAAGAGCGACGAACCCCTAAGATCTCTGGTCCGAATTTAAGTGGCCAGCGGATCTTAGGGGTTGTGTAAAAAGGCCCTATGTTTGGTGAAGATTGGGTTTAAGAAACCTGACTTATAGATCCACAAAGTGGCCGCCCAGGAAATTGCCCTTTAGTAACTGGCTTGGGGAAACCCAATCAAAACCAAGTGTTGAGAGACTGTAGATGAGAGTCAAAGGAAGCTTCTCTGCAAGTCTGGTGTCTCTAAGTACCTGGAGGGGGAATTTCCTGAGGGGTCATTTGGTGGTGCACCTCTGAGGAACCAGAAATCCAATCTTCCCCAAACTTGGAGGAGAGACTGTAGAGAACAGTCAGGGGACACTATCCTGAAAGGTTGGTGTCTCTAGGTGCCTTGGGAGGCATTTTATGCCCCAAAGAATTGATGACTCAAAATCACTAAAAAGTCATCTATTTGTACTTGTTGACGAATTAGCAATTTTTGAACAAATTTTGCAATTCATTTTTAATTCATGCCCATCTCTACTTCAGATGCATCAGATTTCTGTCCTCCAGTTTAAAGCAATGGTAAGAATTTTAAAATTTAACATATCAAGTTAATGTGTTGTTGTTTCCAAGCTCTGTCCCTTTTAAAACATTACTTTCAAAATGTTTTCTTCAGATTAAGTGCATTCCTCCTGTTTAACAGAAATATACCAATTTTAACTCTAACCTGCTGTTTTCAGTCATTGAAAATGCCAGCTTCCTAGTTCCAGGATGCTTAGGCTACAACCTTAGTGGATTTCTACATTTCTAGAGTATGTTTTGCTTTAGATGGTGTGCATGACAATGTGTTAATTGGTTTACCTTGTTCCCAGCGTTCATTTCATCAATGCTGGTCTTGAAGATCCTGTAGGATTATTTGTGATTTATTTAAAAGAAAATTGCAGAACATGCAAGGGGCCTTCTTTAGAAAGTGGATATTAATGGCCTCAAGTGACCTGACGGTTGGCAAAGGACAGTCAATTTTCTCAAATGCGCTTACAGAGCCCTCTGCTTTCAATGGCCATTTGTATTCTTTCATTCATTTCAAAATACAGTAAGTCATCCCTGTTACTTTTAGGTACTACCGTCATATGAACTTTTCCCTCTCTGCCCCCACCTCTTAGCCTCTCTCTTTTTTGAAAAGCCAAGAGGTGCATGCGTACATCTTGATTACCAAAACTCACCCATGGCCTCCCTGAAAAGGGAGAATAGCAATATCTTCCATGGGACAGAACATTTGGCTTACAAGCATTCTGAAGTAAACAGCGCTGTCAAACTTTTTTCTTTACAGGGAAATATATGTGTAATAAAAGAAATACAGCCAGCAAGGGTCCTTGTCATATAAGAGGAAATCTTATGACCAACAGAACTTGCCAAGAAATTACCTCTTACCTAGTATGGTATCACATCTGATACAACTCAGCTTTCTCAGAGCGGATGCTAAACTCTTAAGATCCTGGAGCTGTGTTTAAAATCAAAACAAGGTCTAGCGCGGTTCCTAAAATTAAAGATACTCCTGAGGAAAAGGAAAAGCTGTTTTATTGCCAAATACAACATCAACGTGGATAATTTGATGGACTTTCAGTGACCTCACCAGGAAAAGATTTTTTTGTCCTGAAACTAATGGAAATTTCAGAAAGGAATAGAAATGTTCCTCTTGAAAAATCACCTTGTCCTTAAATAAAGCTAATAATTTGGAAGGCAGAGAACAGAGAGCTGTATTAAACCTTTGTAGTAACCTGGCCTCAAGAAACAATGCATGAGCAAAGACAGCCTTTTCACACACCACAGAGAAATCAACAGGCTTTTCCATCACACATGCACTGAGTCGGGTGCCACAGCTTATTTCTAGCCCTCTGAAAGTATCAATATAGTAAACGTGTTTCTAAGAGAGTGGCTGAATTCACACTTTGTTTTCAAGTGTCTATAGCTGCTCCTTTAAAAGGAAATCCTATATGTGCAGGGCTCAGACTGTTGTTAGAAAATGGGCACGCTCCAGTGGCGTCTGATCAGTCTTGGGTGATGGCTCACCCACTGTTACCAGCCTACCCAGCTAATCACCTCTAAACTGCCATTTTTCTTTCACTTGAGCTAGCCTTATGCCCAGCCCATTCAAGCCAAGTGGGTTTTAAATTGAAACACAAAAATAAGGTGGTTGATTTTAAATTTTAAATAGCTGAACAGTTAAAAAGCACACTCTTAAGCTTGAAGTTACATGTATTTTAAGAGTCAACTTTCCCAGGCCAGAACTAGCTCTGTTACAAATGAATCACATTATACAGCTCCCTGGAAAACCCAAACTCCTCTTCTCCCCCACCTCCTCTTCATCTCCTGTTAACAGAACACCTTCTGGCTTCTCTGGATTAGCACTCCTTTCTGGATTCTTCCAGCCATTCTCTTTCTTCCTGCTGTTGGATAGAACCGATGAGGTTTCCAGTCACACCCACCCATTCCTGCCTGCCTGTGTTCTGTACCTGTTGAATTCCCAGCTTCTCAAAATCTCTGAGAAATTGTGGGAAGGGAGCAACAGGATATGGCTTCGTCCACCATTACCTGCCATGCCTTCTTCCCAAACGAATCAATGTCCCTTGTGTGTCTCACCCGCATGCCCACGTCCAGGTGGATTCATTATTTCATAATCACTCCTCATAACCAAAACCAGATGGGAGTGATAGTGACACAAAAAAGCTCATTCCTCCTGCAGTGATTTGTTGGCCAACTCCACTAAAAAGTTGCCCTGTTCACTGACGCTGCCCTCAACGGCTCACACGCTCTTTCTCAGTTGGTTTCTTTCTCTCTTGGTGGAATCACAATGTAGTGAAATCTGATTGGCTGTGCAGGCAGATGATGTCATCCTCTCTACTGTGTGCTGGCCGTTCCCCCAAGTGATGTCACAGTTCATGTGGCCAAGTATGGTGAGTGAGCTACATAACAGAAGTAATTCACATCATCTGTTATCCTGAACTGCCCCTTTCTTTCTTATGGCCTGCAGTCCTCTTGTATACAAAACGTGGGTTCTCCTGTGGAATTACACTGCCTCCTTCAATGTTCTGAAATTAGCTCAGAGCTTGGAAATACTATTGCAAAAAACAAAGTGCTGGCAATATTTTTTAACAAAAACAACTTTTTATTTGTTACTAACGTGTTCTCTTCTAAATTGCTTGGCAATACCACTTGGCAAGGCAAACAAATGACCAAATATTTCCCCAAATTGACCATCCAATGCCACTTTACATTTGTCATTATGTGATGAGTAGCAAATAAATTTTACTGCACAAAAAAATCTCATCATGGAAGATATTGCACTAAAATGACATTAATTTTCAAAGCAATGCTGCAGCCTTACAATTCAGCCTGTTATATGTAACCTGTTATTCCCCACCAATAGGAATACAGATGATCCTTATTCATTTCAAGTATGCCTACAAGAAGCCTAGGAAATAGTACTTCAGGCAACTGCACACATTTCTTGACAAATCCCATGTAGTTCAATTTTTCCACTATATGAGATTACATATATACTTTACCTGGCACCTTTTGTTTCCACTAAAGAAGAACTGCTTGGCTACATTAGGAAGTAGTCCCAGACAGCACAGAAAACTGTGAGGCTGGCTAAGCACCACAAAGTCATTAGCTTGAGATCTCTACAGCAGCAGAATTCATACTGAAATATAAAGAACAACCTGGGGATTGCAGCCCTTAGTGGATGTATTTCACTGCATGCTTCTGGCAGCTCAGACCAATCTGAGGACGTGCCTGGCTGTCAGGAGCCACTGGAGAAGTGTTTGTGTGATAGGCACTTAATTGCTGGGAGACACTTGGCAAAACTATTAATCCCCTGGAAAGATCTTACCATTGATGCTAGCATTAAAATATGTGTGTGCATAAAGGTGCATGCTCACATATGGTCAATCATATTATTACTGCTGCCTTGCTCAATACTGCAACTCACCAGCAAAGGAAAAACCTATCTCATTTTTATCAGCTGGTGGTTTTGGATTTGCCTTCATGCAGCACTGGAAAAGTAGAGGATTGTAGATTCTTAATTATTTACTACAACAAAAGAGAAACAGTGGTTGGACAACTCAGATCCTGCCTACTGCAAAGGGATCACGAATGTTCAAAAATTGGGTGAAAGGTCAATTGAAAAAAAAACCATTGTTCTTATTTCTGAAACACCTAAATCAAAGAGCCCATATTGAGAAGTTCAATCAGTCCATGTTCCACTGAACATGACTGAGCAATCATATATGCAAACAAAGCTTGTGATTAATCCCTAACAACCAATCACAGAACAAAGATAAGCATGCACACTGCGAGTTGTCACTGATGTGACATTCAGATGTTATCAGTATGTAAAGAATCTCTTCCATTAATGGCAAGCTATAGGTAGAGTTTTGTCTTGGATACGTGGATTGTATTACTTGGACAGCAACAGATACAGCAACATTTCTTAATATAAGCCATAAAACCAATAACTTATAGAAAATTCTACAGAGAAAATTAGACCTACATTTTAAGAATACTAAAGAAGTGTAGACTAGAGATGGGCGCAAAACAAAAAAATGACACACTGTTTTGTCATGTCATAAGGTTACAAAACATTTTGTAACATAACAAAACAACAGACAGTGTTAAGTTACAAAATGCCATTTTTTACTGTTGAAACAAAACAATTTGTGAATTTCCCTCCTCTGCTCTCTCTTGTTCTGGTCACTGCCACCCAGCTGTTTTTGACAGCTCAAGCTGTCAAAATCATCTGGGTGGCAGTGGCCAGAATGGGAGCAGGGTTTTGATTTTTTCCGCTGTCTGCTCAGTTCTTCCGTTGTCGCCTTTGCCTCCCAGGTGTTTTTTTCTTTTTCTTTTTTCTTTCTCTTTCTTCCTTTTTTTTTTTTTTTTGACAGTTTGTTATGTGGGGAGGGGAGCATAAATTCTGATCTCCATGGTCTGAAAAGTACAAGGTCAGGAAAGTTCTAATGGCTTGAGTATATCTAGGAAATGGCATGCCACGGACCCCAGCACATGCGGAAATACTCAGAGATGTTGGAGTATACCCAGAAATGTCCCTAGGCTGACATACTGGTACTTATCAAAACAGATATCCAGAGGTAATCACTGTTAGGTAAATCAGGTTTTCCACATATTTGAAACAATGCAAAATCTTGCACACTTTTCTTAGCCAGGCCAAAATGTACACTCTACAAGGAAACAGCATTTTCTTCAAAGTTTCCCAACTTTCTGAAAATTGTCTTGCCTACCAGAATTTCAGAATTGTCCTAGCATTCTTTCTTAGCATGTTTTACACACAAGCATGTAAGTTTAAAAAAAACAATTAATTTGGTGGGTTGGTTAAATTGGCTTTATGCTACTCCTTTTTATTGTCCATAATTTTTGTGAGTCCTCTTCTATCCTGTTCCCACACACATGAGAGAAACTGCACAAGAGTTTTTCACAATTTTCTGCTGGTCTGTCATGCAACTGGACATGCAATTGAGTGCATGACCTGGGTATGCCTGGGCACACAACAGACCACTGTAACAATCGCATCCACCACTTATCCAATTAAAGGTTTATGCAGTTGAATGTACTGAGGGTTTACACACAGCAGTTCAGGAATAATTTAAAAAGCACAGATCATAAATGGTATTCTCCCTTGTGTATGCCAGCCATTGAAATAAAATTTACTTAGTCACAGTAAAACTTTAAGAAGGTTTACTGTATAACGTGTGTGTGTGTGTGTGTGTGTGTGTGTGTGTGTGTGTGTGTGTGTGTGTGTGTGTGTGTGTGTGTGTGTGTGTGTGTGTGTGTGTTGTGTCATTACAGCTGTGACCGACTCTTCATGACCCCATGTCCATGAAGTTTTCTTGGCAGGAATACTAGAGTGGTTTGCCAGTTTCTACTCCAGTCGCCCATCCAAGTACTAACCAGACCCAACCCTGCTTAGCTTCCAAAATCAGGTGAGAGCGGATGTGCTTAGGGCATCTGGGCAGTGTATAATGTACATACAGTATAAAATAAACTAAAAGTGATTAAAATATTTGTGCTTGATATAGGCCTGTGTGCTTGACGTATTTAGAACTGTTTCATAACACATTATCAGACACAGTAACAAGCAAGTTGTCCGAGTAACATTACAAGCAGACCTCTTACAGTCAATATCCACCACCACCACTACTACTACTACTACTACTACTACTACTACTACTACTACTACTACTACTACTACTACTACTACTCATTTGTCCCACTTGGTAGTGTGGTCCGCTATCCTTGTTTTGGCCATCCACTTGGTGTGGTCATGGGTTAGGTTAGAGTTAACCTGGGACAACTTCATGTCATTCTCAAGAGTGTTCGTCCAGTGCTGTTTTGGATGACCCCTCAGTCGGGATCCACTGATCTGCAGGGTGACACCCTTTTTGGGCCAGAGTTTCCCCATCAGTACACAAGACATGCCTAAACCAGCACAGTTGGGCTTCACAATATTGTCTGCGATAGGCGCATTCCTGTTTTTGCTCTGATGTCATCATTGCACACATAATCCTTTTGGCCAGAGGTCCATCAGAGCATCTTCGTCTCCATGACACCAAGGCGACATTTAGTTTCTTCTGTTGCTGGCCAACATTCTGCACCACAGAGCGCAACGGGTTGTACAATGGTGCAATAGATCTTTGATTTTAAGCAGTCACTGATCTTTTTGAAACACATGCCACTTGATGTCAATACCCACTATTTCTAACAGAATAATAAATAGTACTTTTCTTCTATTTGGCAGGGAACCCACTAAACACTCTTCAGCCATCACCAGACAGAATGTGATTGGCTCCATAGGGTCCAATATGTAAATTATACAACTCACATATTCTTGTATACACATGCATTCATGCAAGGTTGCACACTTACTGTATCTATTCCAACGTATGCTGCAGAAACACAGTAGGATTCTGGCAACTATATGTCCTTTATATATGCACCCACTATTATCCGAGGAAGCTTGGTAATAGCAGTAATCATCATGGTTATCCTCAGATCAGTAAGAGAAGTTCATTTGAAAACCTTGCTTTTTATGGAGGCATATGGCAACCTTTAATTTTTTTTAATTTTTTTTCTCTTTGCCCCCTGATTCATCTTGCTGAGGGCTTCCCCCTCTTTTTTTTTTTTTTTTTTGTTGTTTTTACTTGTTTAACTTTAACTTGTTGTAAACCACCCAGAGTTCCTGTTGGAAGATGGGCAGTATAGAAATGAAACAAATAAAAATAAATAAATAAATAAATAAATAAATAAATAAATGCCATCATCATGAAGCAGCACTGGCTGCACTGGCCCAGTATATAGAAACAAGGGAGAAAATCTGAGCTTACAAAGCCATTTGGTGCTCTGTTCTCATCTAAGAAGCTGCTAACTGCTCTTCACCTCCAAAACCTGTGCAATTTCAAGGCTGAAACCTCAGCACTACACAGTAAGTTACAATAAGTTGCAGGGCTGAAGCCTTTCCTGTCAAAAAATAATAGCTGGCTTAAGCTGCTGACATGACTTTCTCCCACTTCAGCATTAATCATTGACAAATAGCCCAAACCAAAGAATTTTGCCTTGTAGGACAGGGCATGCTCCAACCACTGCCCTGGCAGAATGCTAGAAACCAGAACGCCATACACAAAGGCAATGCAAGGATGCTTTCCAGGATTTGTTTGTACATTTGGGACCCAAACACCCTTGGCAGCTCACCCTGAATTGGGTAAAATCTCTGGTTTCTCCTCCTCACCTAGGACTTTAAAAGTAGGGGAGCTGCTAAGCCTCTGGCAGGTCACAGGACCTTCTCCCTACCGGGATACAAAACTGCATCCCCAAAAGAGCAGATGTACTATATATAAAAAGACTGATGACTTTGGATTCACTTGGAAGGGGAAATGCTAAGGAAGAGAGCCAGCCACACCACAGCAAACATGGGTCATTGTCAAAATGCTCCTTCGTTTACTTCAGCCGTGCATGGTTTGTTTCCAAGATAAAGAGGACTCCAAGGAGATAGGGAAGAAACTCATTCCTTCCTGATGATCGCATTCCCATAAATCTTTCCCTTAGAAAACAATCTGAACTGCACGGAGAAAACCAAAGATTGTTGGCCCTCCAGACCCTGGTTATCAGGGCAGGATTAAATGTGGTGCCCATCCTGAATGACACCCCAATGGTAACCCCAATTTTGTTATTAACATTTTGGAGCAAAATGGATTAAATGATGGTTCCCATCCTGAGGACGCATTTCAAGCTTGGAACTTGAATAAGCAGCTTCCCAATGGTTGTTTTTTTGGGTGGCATACCCAATAAATGTCCTCAAGGCTAGCCTCCTTTTGTTCTAAAAATGACACCTTACGTGCTTGTAAACATTAGGGCCCAAGCCATAGAGGGTTAGAAAATTGCCGCAAAGGCTAAAACCCGAGAACTTGACATCTGTGGAAGAGGTAGGGGAACTAATGGTGAAAAGCAGCCTGATAATTAGCAAAAGAAGCCTCTGTACGGTTGGAGGGAGAAATATGAGGATACATTTCCTGAAGGAGCAAGTTGCACACCAAGGGACTACCACAAAGGCCTATACACTTGCTGGTTTAAGGCATACGGACACGATCCTCAGAGGGCAGGTAGATTAAGAGAACAAAAAGTCACAGAATTAAACAAACAAACAAAACCATAGAGAAAGTTTCAAATAGAACTAGAGCCTAGCCTAGACCAGGGCTGATGGCCACATCAACAGCCTAATGTTATAGAATGACAAGACTCTTTTGTCCTTTACTTCTCATTCAGCTGGCTAGGGCTCATGGGAGTTGTAGTCCAAATGGTTTCCAGTGGCCTATGCTGTTCAGGGCCTGGCCTGTACTAATAGGTGAGACTTCGGTTCTACAAATACATACCTGGAAATAAGTCCTACAGAGTTGCCAGGTCCCAGGGCTGTGGCTGAAGTCTTGGAGAACTGCTATGATTCTCCAGACAAAATGAATCTCAGAGTGAGCAGGACAAGAGGGGGAGAACGTGTATGCCAATAAGTTAGATTTCAAACCTGGGCCTCCATCTCTGCCCATTCCTAGATGACGCCAGGGCACACTAGCTCAGTGCCAAGATATTTTATTTGTGCTTTTATGAAACAACAGCATGCCAAAAAGCTATGAGCATGGGACCGGTGAGAGAGTGAAGGTGCCCATACCTCTGGTCCCATATCTTTGGAACAAGGCAGAGATTGAAGTGCCAATGTCACAACTCATGAATATGCTGGCTGCATGAGCCCTGCCAATAAAATCTTCCTATGAGGTGTTGAGCTGGCTGGATAGCACAGGAAGTTAAGAAACTGGCTGCAGATACCAGTTGGTTGAGCGTTCAGTTCCCACTGTGGTTTTTAGGAGAAGAGCTGGTCTATGTGGCCTTGGGCAAGTCAATCAGTCCCAGGATGGCCCAGAAGAAGTGAATGGTAAACCATTTCTGAGTATTCTCTACCTAGAAAACCCTGGAAAGTTGGGATTGACTTGGCAGCACACAATTGTTATTAGTTTTAAGTTCTCAGACTGGAGTAGTAGATAGAATAATGGACTAGAGTCCTAGTTACTAGACTCCACATTTGACCATAGAAATTCACTGTGGGAGTGGAACTGGTAAAACCACTCCTTAGATATCTCATTTACCTTGGAAGCCTTATTAGGGCTGCTATAAATCCATTCTGACTTGACAGCACATAACCGACCAACTATGAGGTGGCAGTAAGCCTTCCACAACTCTATACCAGCAACAGGGTAGGGTACAGAAAATCTTTTCACATATAAGATTAACGAGACATGATTCCTAGCAGAAATTGTGGCAAATGTGGAAACTGCTAGACACATTTAGCTGCCTGTCTGGCCTGCTAAAAGGAGAGTTTTTTAAAAACTGATTCTAGGTTGTCATATTATCATATTATTTATATTTATTTATTTATTTTCACATTTATATACCGCGCCTATTTCCCTCATAGGGGACTCAGGGCGGTTTACAACAAGAAGCGATAAAACAGCTAAAACAGCTAAAACATCAGAATCCAAGACACGGAGTGGCAAAGCGATCAAGCGGGCCAGGCCAAAAAAAAAAAAAAACTGAATCCCTAGTCAATGCCGAAGGCGTCCCGGAAAAGTAAGGTCTTTAAATTTTTCTTAAACGACGCCAGCGATGGAGCCTGCCATAGTTCGCTCGGAAGCTTGTTCCAAAGAGTTGGCGCCGCCACCAAGAAGGCCCGTCCACGTGTACTCGTTTTGCGGGCCTCCCTCGGGTGACGGTTCGGAGCGAGAGGGCCAAAGAGGATCGGGTGGGTTGGGCCGGATCTAATTGTCGGGGGAGACACTCCGCCAAATAAGCAGAGGCCAAGCCATGGAGGGTTTTGTAAACCAAACCAACACCTTGAACCTTATCCGGGAGGCAACGGGCAACCAGTGTAGGCGGGCCAGGATGGGGATGGCGCAGTCATAATGACGTGCGCCGACCACCAGCCTGGCCGCCGCATTCTGGACCCGCTGCAATCGCCGAACAAGGTTCAAGGGGAGCCCCATGTAGAGAGTGTTGCAATAATCCAGCCTCCACATGACCAGCACCTGTACCACTGTCCTCAAGGAGCTCTCATCAAGGTACGGGCGAATCTGGGCGATGAGCCTAAGGTGGTAAAAGGCCGACCTGGTCACGGCTGACACCTGAGATTCCAGGGTCAGATCCGGGTCCAGGACGATGCCCAGATTCCTCACTCTTTGCGCCAGCTGGAGGGCGGACCCGCCCAGACTGGGAAGAGAGCCACAGTAGCCCTCCGAGCCGTCCCCGAAGAACAGAACCTCAGTCTTTCCAGGGTTGAGCCTGAGTCTGGGAGTCCTGGTCCAGTCCAAAACTGCAGCCAGGCAACGATTAAGGGTTCGGACGGCCTCCACTGCAGAATTAGCAGAATCTGGACCCTTTTACCAAAATTTCTGCCTGCTTCCATAATCTGAACTTGTTCTGAGCCCCATTTCATCTCTGCTTGGCCCATCCCTACGATGTTAGAAGGACCTGCTCCTGTCACATCACATAAACTTGTTCATGGCCCAAACCATTTTTCCCAAATCTCACAAAACAGGATGCAACTGATCTGGCCACCCTAACCATATCTGTCTACGTCAACATTGCAATGAATGCAGAAGGAGTAGAGAAAAATAACTCCTTCTGACCCAGTCCCTGCGCTTATACCCTTTGGGCATACTCTCCAGAAAAGCCTGTTCTTCCATGGGTCTTCCCCCCATAAACTGTGCTCATTTCACGGGGATAAGGCCCACAAGCATATCCTGCTCTCACCGCTAGTGTATACAACCATGAGGCATCCAGCATTCACCCAGTGCCAGAATAAAAAAGCACAGAATTGAATTTTATGGACTTCACTTAGCACATACAAAGTGGTAGCACCACAAAGAATCTCAAAATGTGATGTCCTACCCATGTGGCAGGGAAACTGACCTAGCATCCCAAGGTGCCCAGTTGATTGATGTTGATTGGTGCCCAGTTGATTACGTTTCACGTACCCTCCCCCCAAAAAAAAGATGAAAACAATGCCCTTGTATATATCTAGCACCTCCAGTCTCACAACAAAGATCACTCAGCAATAACTCAGTCCCAATGGCATGTGGGCGATGATCGTTCTTTGATTGTTGCATTGGTTTACTTTGCAATTAACTCTCTGGTCCTGCATTAGTTCCTGAGGTAGAGTGTGTTAACTAACTATAACAATTTAACATGCTTAATACACTGGTAATCGGGAGTGTTACTATTTATGGAACAGCTGCAATTCGAACACTTGACTGTCTGGACAGGTGATCATTGGAAGCAAAATACTGAATGAGGGAGTCCAGTGCCCAACCACTATTTTAAAGGTGCATCCTCAAAATCATCTCGGTAAAAAGGAAAACAGCAAGAGCATATTTGCCCAGGATTGCCCCTGGTGAATGGGGACACATGAAGAATATGACAAGGATGACCACAAAATGTCTGCAATTAGGTGCACCAAGGAGGACTCTGTTCTGTGCTTTTAAAACAAAATTATGCACTAAATAAAACCTGAATAGCTACTGGATTTTCAGCCTTTTGCTTGGGTATCATTCCGTGCCTTTAAAACATTAACATTTGAATTCTTTCACAAGATTTCCATCTATAAGACATCCCATGTATAAAATGACCCCACTTTTCCAACCCAAAATTACAGTTTCTTAACCAGGTGATTTTCTCCTCAGCTTACTTCCATGTATAAGACAACCCTCAATTTTCAGTCTAACAATTTTAAACAAAAATACAGTGGACCCTTGTATAACAAATGGTTTGTATAACATAAAATCTGTACAACATAAAAAAATTTTGGAGATAGGGGAAATTTGCTTAACAGAATTGTCTATGCCATACAATATAAAAATGGTTGTGATTTTCAATGAATTCCTACAGGAAATTTGTATAAAGGAAATTTTGCTTAACATAATTTCATTTGGAACAAATAAATTCCTTTATACAAGATACCACTGTATAGTCTTATACACAGAAAAATACTATGGTAAAATAACATATCCTCCCCCTCCCATATATTATTTTTGTTGTCATTAGAGATGGGCACGAAACCAAAAAATGGCATTTTGGTTTTTCGTTTGTTGTTGAGAGGTCTGTTTTGGTTCATTTCCTTTTGTCATGAAATTTCTGAAAAATTTCGTTACCATTTTTCGTTTTTTCGTTTGTCATTTCTTAATGCTTTTTGCATGATTTTTAAAGCATTTCCGTGTGCAGGCATCCCCCAACGCCCCAGACCAGAGGGAAAACACTAAAAAATGGATGCTGGCAGAGACACAGTATAGACTAGGTGTGCAGGGAGGCTGCAAAGGCAGCGGTGGGCGTTGCCCAGGATGCAAGGCAGCCACAGAGTGACTGCACTGAAGGGCAGGGGAGGGTACTCACCAAGAGGTATGCAGCACGCACGCACACACACAGGGAGGCTGCAAGACAGAAGCTAGAGTTGCAGAGACAGCAATCCCACCCTAACTCCCACCAGAGACTGCAAGGAGGACAGGGGCTGCCAGAGCTTTTTATGCCCTCTGTGGCTGCCAGACCTGCCTGCCCAGTCTGCAACCTGGGCATGCTATTGGTTGAACATGATCCCACATCACATGGCTTGCCTCCATTTTGTGGCTGGTGGCGACATCCATTTTAGAGGGGAAAGAAAAATACATCGTGATGGGGAAGACAAAACAAACGTTTTAAGGACCCCAACCCCCCTGGTAGGTATTATCAGACAATATAAATAATTATTGCTGCATTTTTATGGAAGCCCAGGGCGTTTTTTAACATTTAAAACAGCTCATTTCATTGTGCGTCGCCATTAATGGAAATGAAACGTAACGATCACAATTTTTGTGGTTCTGTTTGTTTCGTTTCATTTTCATCACAATTTTCGTTTGTCATTTTGTTACGTAACGGAAACGACAAACAGTAACGGAAATGAAAAATGTTCGTTCCGTCTAGTTGTCATTATTATATCCAGTCAAACTGGAACTGACTTATAGCAACCCTAAAATGATTTAAAAAGTGGTTTTACCTGTTCCATTCTTCCAGTTGATTTCCATGGCAGAGCTGGGGAATCGAACCCAGGTCTTCTGAGTCTTACTCCATTGTTCTATTCACTGCACCACACTGGATACATGTATTATTTTACATGCCACCCCCCCCAAAAAAACAATAATTTTACAACTGTTTCAGTGTTGTGTTAAGACAGAAAAACAAGAGCAAATTAAATAAAAACAGTTGGCAACTATAATGGTTGAGTATATTTCCATATATCTGCATAATTAATGTGGCTTTGGATCATCATAGAGATAAAGAGCTGTGCTATGCACCCTTGTTTTCCCTAGAAGACTCTGTGAACTACCCCACCATTGCCACCTGAAGACAGACTACATAACTGCAAGCCTCTCCATGCAAACCAAACAACTAGCAATCTGGTTTTAATATGAAGTGAAAGCTAGTTATTATGCCTCAGCTGAACTGTATGGTAAATATCAAGTGATAACTAACACATATAGAGCAGTGATAGCAAACCTTTTAGAGACCGAGTGCCCAAAATGCGATTCAAAACCCACTAACTTTTCGCAAAGTGCCAATACAGCAATTTAACCTGAACACAGGTGGCTGTGAAGGCGAGATGTCTGGTGCCCACAAAAGGGCTCTGAGTGTCACATTTGGCACCTGTGCCATAGATGGTTCACCAACATTGATATAAAGGATATGCTGTCTGGCTATAAGCTATGACATATGTGAAGGTTTCTCAGTGCTTCCTTTTCTGACATAATTTTTAATCTGGAACAGGTTCCACTGTATCACCACCATCACCACCACGTGCTTCCACATCTTCTCATGGCAAAGCAGAGGAAAAGGGATTTGGCCGTTGGAGTCATGAAACAGCTGAAGTGCAGTTGAAATGTCAAACTGGTATCAGTATCCAGATGCTGCCAGCTCAAAAAGTGGCATGGACACGATGAACGGCTCTGACCAAGTCCCTCCAGGTCTCCACTCCCTTTACCGCGAGTGACTAATCTGATCAAAAGACCAAGTGGGAGCCTGTTTTCCCAGCTGGAGGTGGCTTGGACGAGCTGTTAATAATTTTCACACCAGGGAAACATAAAAAGCTCATCTCGAGTTGAGAATGTTTTGCTTTATTTTAAGAAGGGGTCTCCCGTCATACACACCTGCTCACGCCAAGTGCCAACATTCCTGCACATTTTTCACACTCTGTTTCCAAAGTGGACTAGAAGAGTGACAGGGTCCAATTGCTTCACCCTTGCTTTTTCAACCTCTCTCTCTCTCTCTCTCTCTCTCTCTCTCTCTCTCTCTCTCTCTCTCTCTCTCTCTCTCTCTCTCTCTCTCACACACACACACACACACACACACACACACACACACACACACGGTCCACCCTCCACCTCTGGCCTGATTTTTCAGAATTGCACACCACCACTATTGGCTGCTGGAGGGAGGTGGGGAGGGAGGCATTAAAATCATGCCTCTAAAACAAAACAGGTCACATTATCTGCTCTGTTTTCTCCTAATCAGCTGGAACACATCCAGGCGTTTGTAGACCTGCTTTCACATCCTGTCTCCCAGCCTGCCCCACCACCACCACCCTCCAACTGACATTCTGACCTTCCTCACGTTTCAGTACCTGTGGAAACAGAGTGGCTCCTGGGCCCTTTTTGGCAGGCCATGTTCACCACCAAGTTTAAAGCAAAGCAAAGCAAAGTGTTCTGCTGTTTATCTTGTCTGTTGTAAACCGCCCTGAGTCCCCTATGAGGGAATAGGCGCGGTATATATATGTGAAAATAAATAAATAAATAAAATAAACTATACCACCCCATACCACTACAAGTAGTCTCTGGGCGGTTTACAATTTTTTAATTACAGTGTGCAGGCTACACATTGCACCCCCCCAGCAAGCTGGGTACTCATTTTACCGACCTCGGAAGGATGGAAGGCTGAGTGAACCTTGAGCCTGCTACCAGGGATTGAACCCAGGTCGTGAGCAGTTTTACCTGCAATACAGGCATTTAACCACTGCGCCACGAGGCTCTTCACCCTGAAAGCGGCTTAATGTGATATGGCTTAAGGAATACACTAACACCAAAACAGTTATATATAATTCTCATTCATTCTGATCCTGGGGGAGGGGGGGAATCTCCTCAATTGTGTATATTTGTGACTTTGATCTAGCTATGCATATCAATTAGCATGTACACATTTTATTCAAACATGTGCTC
The DNA here is from genome assembly GCA_029282475.1 of Phrynocephalus forsythii. Lineage (NCBI taxonomy): Eukaryota > Metazoa > Chordata > Lepidosauria > Squamata > Agamidae > Phrynocephalus > Phrynocephalus forsythii. The sequence goes on from JAPFRF010000003.1 coordinate 16,937,778, forward strand.
TCTCTTTTGATGATAAATTTCCTCATTTCTGGTGATACATATGTTGGCTGTCCTGTCAGCAGTCATGGTATACGCTGAAACCTATTTCAGCCAAAGGCTAGTCCAGATCAGGGGCTACTGAAGCTACAGTGGTACCTTGTATAAAAGAATTAATTCGTTCCAAATGAAATTATGTTAAGCAAATTTTCCTTTATACAAATTTCCCATAGGAATGCATTGAAAACAGAGTAATCCTTAATTGTGACTATTTTTATGTCGTACAGATTCGCCCCATCGGCGATTCTGGTGAGCAAATTTCCCCTATCTCCCGATTTTTTTATGTTGTACAGATTTTATGTTATACAAACTGTTTGTTATACTAGGGTCCACTGTACTTTACTCTTAGGAGGCAAGGAAATGCCCACATCCTGTCACTCTTGGGTTTTGTCCATGTAGGAGTGCAGGCTGTTCATTACTCAACAGGCGGATGGGTCAAATCCTAGATCCCATTACCCGAAGGTGCACCAAGGCACTGCCGCTGCACCCAACAAACCTGTGTCTCTTTTCACTCAGTCAATAGTGCCCTTGCTTTCTGCCCCAACCCCTCGAACTTCACCCAGCTTTTACTGCTCGGATCGCAAACTTCACCCAGCTTTTACTACTCTGGACACCTAATTGAATAAACAAATTCCAAAGCAGAACCCGGATGTTGCAGGCGTGCTCACTGTGGGTGCCCACTCCTAGGGAGGCGCGGAGGTCGGCCACCCGCCACCGCGCCTTCTCTGTTGTGGGTCCCTCACTTTGGAACCACCTTCCAAGTGAGCTGCGCCTTGCATCGTCCCTGCCCGCCTTCCAAAAGGCAATGAAAACCTTGCTATTCAGGGAGGCATATGGCAACCTAATTTAATTTAATTTAATTTATTTAATTCTGTTTTGTTTGTTGGTTGGTTGCTATTGTTATTTGCTTACTGCCCATTGATCCATCTTGATCTATTGTTTTTGTTTTTTTTTATCATGTACACCACCCAGAGTTCCAAATTGGAAGTGGGGCGGTATAATAAATAAATAAATAAATAAATAAATAAATAAATAAATAAATAAATAAATAAATAAATAAATAAATAAATAGCGGAGTCGATCAACTGGAAATAAAGGAGTGACCATCCATGGTGACACAAAACTAGGGAGCAAAACTAGGATCCATTTTCAAAGGAAAGAATATGGACATCTGAGAAGGCATGTGAGAGGGAAATACCCTACTCTTGCTGGTTTGTCCTTGTTTCTTCTTGTGCCCTTATTCTCTTGCCTGATGTGATCACGTTAAACTTGCTCCCCCAGTAGTCAGGGGTGAAGCTGACTTGGAAACCATATCCATCAGGCATTCCTCACTCCATATCAAGTAAAAAGCCTTTGCATCCTCAAAGGCTTTCATGGCTGGGACATGATGGTTGCTGTGGGTTTTCCAGGCTGTTTTGCCATGTTCTGGAGGTTTTTCTTCCCAACATTTTGCCAGTCTCTGTGGCCGGCATCTTCAGAGGGCAGGGAGCCCAGATAGTGGGCTTCCCTTTTGCCCCTCAGCTTTCGTAATCTAGGCTAGAGCTTCCCTTCCATGTTTTTGAATCTTCTGGAAAGGATTTCTTGTTTTTCCTCTTTTGCTGCTCTCTTCTCTTTCTTTCCACTGACCATTATAATAATTACCTCTGTGCTTACATGACAGTTTGTAGACCTGGATTCTGGTCTACAAGAATCTACAGGTCTACAGTTTGTAGACCTGGAAGCTGCACTTGGGATTCTGACTTAACTTCTTTCACCTTTTCCTTCTGGTTCTTGCCTCCTCCTCCTCCTCCTTTTCCTCCTCCTCCTCCTCCTCCTTCGCCGCCGCCGCCGCATTTGTCCCAGTTGGTGATAAGGCCCACTATTCATGTTTTGGCCCTCCACTTGGCATGGTCATGGGCTAAGACCAGGGGAACCCAGGACAATTTCATGTCATTCTCAAGGGTGTTTGTCCAGTGCTGTTTTGGATGACCCTTCGGTCAGGATCCATTGACCTGCAGGGTTGAGACCCTTTTTGGCCAGAGTTTCCTCATCAGCATGCAGAACATGACCAAACCAATACAGTTGGGATTCGTGCATCTTGTCAGTGATAGGTGCAATGCTGTATTTTGCTCTGATAACATTGTGCACATGATCCTTTCATGTGAAGCCAGAGGTCCATTGTAGCATCTTCGTTTCCATGACACCAAGGCAACTTTTGCTTGTTGCCTGTCCTTAATAATTTAAAGTGCTTCTTCCATCATCCATCTAGGGTTGGCTTGGGTGTTTTTTTTTTTTTTGTATTACAGAAATTGTCTTTTTGCATACTTCCTCAATAACATCTCTATGTTCAATCCACAGTTTTTCTGGCCTACAATCAGTTGAGTTTAGTAATGCAAATCTGTTCTTTATTCAGAGTTTAAATACATCCAGAATGTTGTTTAAATTATATTTTGGCACTAGGAATCTTCTAATGTTCTTCTTCAGCTGTACTGTACTCTAATATTTGATATTAATAGTTCATGAGCAGCAAGTATCACATTCTGCTTTGGGTAACATAATGCAACTATCTCATTTCATGCCTCCAGTCATGTAGTCTAATTTCTGTATTGGTGTTTTGGCGATGTCCATACAAACATATGTCCATGCATCGTTTCAATGTTCTATTTCTTGCTTCATTGCTTCCAGTTTACCTTGGCTCATACTTTTCAAGTTTCATCTTCCAATTGCATGTTGAGCAGCACTAAACATTCCTTTCACATCTAAGCATGCCACCTACTAGGATCCTTTTGACTTTAATCTACTTACTCTTTGCTCTTCCCCAGGAACTGTTTGCTTTCTGACCTGGGAATCTCAACTTCCTGCACTTCCTGCACTATGTTTCATTTTGAACTGTCTCAGCATAAGGTTTTCAAGGTAAGAAAGGTCTGGCCATGGTTAACTATTGCCTTCTTCTATGTAGTACTAACAAATATAAGCTCAAGTGTTCCTGCCACTGTTTGTGAAAGAACTTCCATCAGCATCATCTTCAGGTGCAGCCGCTGCCCAGTGGCTACCCTCCAGAAGTTTCTCCACCCCAGCACCATTGGAACCATCCATTCTTTTTCTGCTGATGCAGCAATTACTCCGGAACAGCATTGCTAAATCTTTTATCTAGTGCCTCAGGTGTGAAAATGGAGCCTTGGGTGTCCCTGCCAGGGGTCCAGGCTTTCAAAGGACCACGTTTCTCACAGCTTCTCTGATACGCTCAACCCCCTTCACCATGTTAAGTGAGAAAGGACATGGTGGTACAGTTGTCCCCTGCCATTCTGCAGTTCATATACTGCGGTCCAGGTATATCGCAGGACTGCAGCATATGAAAGGCAAGGTCCCCTGGGGGTAAGCTGCTTGGTCCAGCTTGAGGCCCCCTGCACTTACCCCAGGCCTGGCACTGCCCCAAATAGGCCTCTGATAGGCTTCCTGGGCCTGTCAGAGGCCGCAGAAATGGTTTCCAACGAACTGGGCCACTTCTGGGCCCTCCAATAGGCCCAGGAAACCCATTGGAGGCCCATTTGGGGCAGCGCCAGGCCTCAAGTAAATGTAGTAGACCCCAAAGAGCCCCCCCCATCCCAACCCGACTCAGCATCCACATATTGCAGATTTTCCATTATTGCGGCTCAGGTCGGGACCCTAACCCCCGAGATAGGCAGGGGATTACTGTACCATATTATTACTTTCTGGGCAATAATACAGAAGCCTGTGCATGCTTCAGGTAGTTATTGGATCCGCTTCAGCTACACCCAAAGCAAGGCAAGTAAACACTCCTAGCCCTCAACCCCATGCCACTGTTGGCCCTAGAATGCTCACCTCTGTTCTGATGAAAACATTTAAGCCAGATGGGAGCTGCTGTAGCTCCCGATATGTTTTTGGAATATCATTTCCCTCCACACTGGTAAGCATCTGTGGGTGGTGGTTCGAGATTGCAGGTTGCAATCCAAAACCATCTGGACAGCTCCCCACCTGCAAATATATGCCATTTGCCTCCCTCTGAGACAACACTCCAGAAGGGTGATAATACTGGCCCCACTTCGCTGGGTTGCTGGGGATTACCCTAGAGCTGGTTTAGATATAAAACAGATTTGGGCATTAAAGCATTTCCTGGGCTGGGCTGTTCTCCCGCTGCAGACGGAGATTGCATTTTTGAATTAATCTCAGTGTTTGTGGGAGGCACCTCCCAACATGAGAATACTGTATTCGTGGGGGGGGAGAGACTTGCTCGTCTTGTTTCTCCCCCCTTTTTCTTCTGCTGTGGCCTGTTGTTCGTCTGTTACTGCCTGCCCTATTCAAAACTCTGGCCAGGCAGCCTCTTTTCCGAAGGCACCTCCGCGGGCGGGAAGGGCTGCGTCTCCAACCGCACACTCGTCCGTGATGCCGTTTCCCCTTCTCTCCTGCTCCGGAGCACGCGGCTCCTGACTTGGGGGCTCCCCGCACGCAGGCGTTGCACCCCGGGCGCGGCAAGTGGAGGGGGGGGGGACAAGAGAGAGAAAAGCCGCGCGCTTGGCCGCCGTTTTGCGAGGTCGTCTGCAGAAGGGCGGGAGGCAGAAGCTGCAGCCTTGGAAGCGGTACCGCTCCTGCAGCACAGGCAGCTCCGAGGCGGGAGGGGGGGAGAGTCCCTCTTACACCGGAAACAACCCGGGGTGGCGGGGAGAGAGAGCGAGAGAAAGAGAGAAGGCGCGCAAAATCCCGACCGGGCGGTCGAGGCGCGCTTTCCCTGCCGTGCAATTCTCCGAGTGGCCAGAAGAGGGCGCCCGCCCTGCTCTTGCGCGCCTGAGTCGCTTCGCTTCCAGGGAGGGAAGCCGCCTTCAGACGTTCATCTGCCTCTCCCCCCCCCTCCCCGCGCCCAGCACACCCAGGGCGCCAAGTTGCTCTCGTTCGGCTAAGTTGGGCCCTCGGTGTTTGACTCGGGCTTTCTTTTAAGCGCTTCCCTCGGCGACTCCAAGCCCCGCGGACGCCTCCGAGGTCCACGAGAAGGGCGAGCCAAAGGCGGATCGGAGCCTCTTAAAAAGCCAGCCGACACAGGCGGGGAGGGCTCGTCGCCCAAAGCGTCCCCCGGGAGGCGGCGGCGGATCGCGCCTGGATCGCGACCCCCGTCCCGCCGCCTTGAGCTTCGGGAGCGCGGCTGCCCGCCGAGCTCCCGGTAATTGAAGGGAAGCGAGCGAGCGCTTCGCGAGGAATCAATATAAAATTCAAATACTTTTGTGCCACCTGTTGGATTTTGCCGCTAATTGCATGTCGTTTGAAGGCGGGGGGGAAAGGACGCTTCCGTCGATGAACGGGCAGGCGGTCCCTGAGCGCTGTGACAGGATTCCCGCGAGCCAGCCTTCTTGGAAAGGCATCATTTTTTAAACCCCCTCCCTTAATAAACACACCTGCCTCCCGGTAAAATAAAGTTCGTTTGCCTGACCTCTCCCTCTCCTTCCATGTGTCCCTGTTCTAAAGGGAGCAGCTAGTTAATTAATGCACAACCCTGATTGACTTTTGATGTGAAGCACTCTTTGTGACCCCATGTCCATGGGGTTTTCTTGGCAGGAATACTGGTTTGCCAGTTCCTACTCCAGGCGCCTACAGCACCTGGTATTCCCTCCTGGTCTCCCATCCAAGCACTAACCAGGGCCGACCCTGCTTAGCTTCTGAAATCAGGAGAGATTGGATGGGCTTAGGGCATCTAGGCAGATGACCTAGCAAGGGACACTCTGACTTTGCCACCCTTTGTATACCTACCTCGGCACTGCATCCATTCTTTTTTTTTTCCCCAATGAGTTTCCGAACACAATTTCTGAGCTTCTGTTTTTCTCCTCCATAGCCATTTTAAGGATATGCATGGGTGAGGTGCAACCAAGTTGAATCTGACTTGTGTGGGTTTCCAAGGTATTTTATTTAAGGGGTGAATCTGTGCCCACACATAGAAGTGTGAGTTTTCAAGGCCAGGCAGCGATTTGAACTCAAGTCTCCAGAGTCTTAAAAGAGTGTTTCCTTGCAGCCATGCCGGCCACATGGCCATGGACTTGCACAATACTGGCTCTTCGGCTTGAAAATGGAGATGAGAAGCACTGCCCCTAGAGTCGGACACGACTAGCATGCATGTGTGTGGGGAACCTTTACCTTTACCTTACTCCAGAGTCTTAGTCCAAAATTCTATCCACCTCACTACACAGACTTTCTTGGGGTATAATTTTAAAAAATGGGGGATACTTAAAGAAATCAACACCAGAGTTCACAAAGTGGCCTTAAAAACAACACAATTCTGGTTATTTCTTATTTCTAAGAAGCCATTAGTTTACTATAGCAGTGATGGCGAACCTTTTAGAGTGCCAAACTGCAAAAAACATTGTTTTTGGCAGCTTTATTCTATTGTTTACTATAGCATTTGGCACATTTTATCACTGTACTATAGCATTTTTAGTTCTCACTGTGTACACTCTATGGATGTACGTTCCATATTGCTACCAGTGTGGTAGGTGTGTGACTGAATGCTTCCACATAAGAAAAAAGAATTACCACTGTACGGAAATGCCAGTATTTTGAGAAACAAAGCCCTCTCCTTCAAATATAGATCTGAATGTTCAGTTTGTTTTATTGCACTTTTTGAGTGACTGATAACCAGAGTTCTCTGAGCAGTGTACAATATATTGAAATATGAATTAAAACAAGGAAAAACAAAAAAAACTAAGCAAAATAATTTTGTTAGCCAAAATGCTAATAATCATGCTAACATTGGGAGTTAAGGATTGCAAAATGGCAAGCCTATTTTAGAAAGTATGAAAATGCTTCCTCCTTTCATGATACAAATAAAGAAACAAGGACTACAGAAAGCACAAAATAAAGCTGATAGAAAGCCAGTAACAAAGGAAAAAAAACACTGTAGCAATATATATTATTGTATATATTGCTACAGCAACATATTATTGTTACAGTCTTTTTGTTCTTTGCCATTGATTTTTATACTGTATAGATCGATATATACAATATATCTAACTGAAACCATCAACCAGATTTCCAGGATCTACACGTTGGTAAACACAAGAGATAAAAAGTTCCTTGCCTGGTGTTAACACTGTTAAGTTAGGCATTGGAGAAGATCACATGATCCCAGCAAGTAAAGACAACAGTGTGCCTCCAGCTGATGTAACAATATAATAAAGTATGTTTCAGCAGTTTGGGGGGAAGGTGTTATAGGCTACAAGGAGCAAAAGACTGTCTTGTCATGAATGTAAGTTGACTGGTGGGATATTGTTTTCCCAAAATTCATGCCCATTTGTCGTGATGAACTTTTTAAAAAATCTGTACCCTTGTTCATATGTGATAAGTAAAGGTGTTGTATTCATTTGATAAATGAGTAGCTAAAGTTTTTGTGTGATTCCCACATCAATTGACATTGTGATACGTTTTGTTGCTCTTTGTTCTAGACTAGAGTGAGTGTTAAGGAAATAACAAATTATGCTACAGAAAAATGTTCACTGATATTTTTAAAAAAAAAAATTAAAGCAGGTAAAAATAACTCTTTTAATTTTTTCTTAGAAATCAGAAAGGGGTAACTTTTAAGGACTACTAAAGTTATAACATTTGTATCTAATTACTTTTGGGGCTGGGAATTATATTTATAGTTAACAACTTTTTAGGCCAAAGCTTCAGGAATCAAGAGGGCATAAGATGAGCGTGTGATCTTTAATATTGCTTTCTGAAATGGAATATACTTTTGACCCAACTGAGTCATGATGTCAGAGACCTGGTATCATGCAGTGGGTAAAGTGATGGACGAAGTTCGAATTCCCAGCTCAGCCATAGAAACTCACTGGAACTTGTAAAGCCATTTATCCTGAAAGCCCCACTAGGCTCGCTATAAGTTTATTCTAACTTGACAGCATATGACACCCGATCAAGTCATGATGGCAGCCTTTCAGAATTGTGGCTCCTATTGCATTTGAATTGTTCACATTTTATGTATTTACCTGCCTATCAGTAACACAAAGTACACCAGACATCAAGAGAATATTATTGTCCACTGAAGAGGAGACTGTAGGTCAGCGGCAGCAAAGCACAGGGTGTACAGTGTCAAGGAGTTGGTTTGCCTTGTGCACAAAACCCTAGGAAATGGATTTCATCTATGAAATGTTGAACCTGCACAAAAATAATTAGGCACCTGTATCTCTCCCACCCACGCACCCTTTTTTTCCTGCATTGTTGTTCCTCTCTGCTGATGGCTATGAGGGAACATGCTTTTCCTGTAGAAGGGCCGAGATTAATTCCTCAGCATTTCCAATTAAAACAGTGGTCCCTGAATTTTTCAGTGTCATGTCCCCTTTCTGAGTTTTAAGAAACCCTAATATCATCTCACTTCTCTTCTGTCATTATCCAACCCTTCAGTTAAATTAAAAATCTGTTCATAATTTAAATTTTAAAATGAACACTTTTAATGAAAAATTGATTTGAAATTAAAAATAAGCACAAACAGCTTTCCTGCTCACTAAATATGGTGCAGCCCAAGAAATATTAGGAACAGAACTGCTTTAATGTGAAGGCTGAAGCTGCTTCACACTCTTGCACACATTTTGTAACTTCTTCATGCATCTCTAGACCCACCCTGACCACTACATTTGGGAAAGCAATGAATTAAATAGTGTGGAGCCACAAACACTAATTTTGAGAGGGTCACTGTGGGTTTTATGCTGAACTTTAAAAGTGCTGTCCAAAGCCCAGTCTTCAAAGGAGCTGTTCTTCTCCTTTGCTGTTCTAGGTATGTGCTTCAGCACCATGGATAGTTCTGTAAAGTACAGACTAAAAGCTGATTTTTTCACAGGTGTTGGAGGGGCTGGAGGGAAATCTCCTCTGTGGACTTTCAAAAGCCATCACCAGTCCAGGTTATCAATACTGGGCTAGGTGGATCATCGGACTGGCTCATATGCTCACTGCATGAACTCTAAAAACTAGACCTCAGCTATATAGAGGACAAAAACATATATCATAGATAGCTTGTTATTAATAGAGAGAACAATTAACTTATTTGAAATTATAGTTTTGTTATTGTAAGAGCTTGTGAGAATATTCAATAGACATTCTAAATTAAAAAGTACATAAATAACAAGCCAATATGCAGTACATGAAAAGTGCATGTGTGTGCATGCGTGCATCTGTACACTCATTTGTGTTGGCGTATCTCCCTCAAGTTATATTTTTATGCATACATCTGCACATTAACTTTGATTCCCAGGAGAGCTGAATTTATATTTATTGCTAGCAGAGGTTCCCAGTTTTAAAAAAATAGAGACTCCTAAGTCCCCCCATCATCCTGCATTATCCTTCTCTTTTTCTCTTCCCTTCTCTTTTTCTCTTCTTTCACCCCTCACTTTTTTATGTCAGTCTTTTTGTCCTTCCATCTCAGTTCTCTTAGAAGAACATCAGGATCTGTTTAGTTCACACTCTCATTTCAAACACACCATAGTGTGATATAGGAAGTCACCATTGCCAGGCCATGAGTCCACATCCATCGCTGCTGTTGACCCATGATTGTCCTGGGTTTACAACCAGAGTGTTTCCATCCACATTAGAAGAAGATGTCTGCAACTAGATCTGCAACTTTCTAGACACTATGCTACTGAGTTATCAGTCTTGGCCAGTACCATGTAGGAAGGTGAGACTGGAAGACATTGGTTCTTGAATCAAAAGGCGATATCCCTCTCCACTCTGTTTCACGTACTGAAGGCAAGTGTGTAGTTAGCTGTCGATTTTTTCTTCTCTGTGGCTGTCTTCACTGTTCTGACATAAGTAAGGTAGCATCTGTGTGGTGACCATACAGCTTTGTCTTCCAGGTTGCCACGCAAGAGTAAATACCCAGAAACATGTCACATTCTACCTAATGGTAGGCTTGGATCTGCCCTGCGCATACACTGTGTTTATGCTGCAGGCCACTTGCCAGAATTCACTGCAGATGAGTCATTCTGGAAGAGTTAACCCCCCACCCACCCCACACACAAGGAAGTAAAATCTGATTGTGAATATGCATGTAAAATCAGGCAGCTTGCATCAAGAGGGGGGAAACGTCCACTTCCTGAAAAATAATAAAATATTGCATTTGATGTAAAATATTTGGAATGCTGCCCATGTGCCAATCAATAACCCGTGTGTGATAAATCATCAATCAAATATTTTAAGGCAGGGGGTGAAATTGTGTTGGGGAGGAAGTAAGTTTGACTCTTAACTGCTGCCAGACTGCCAATCAGTCACAGATTGCTTAAAGAATCACAAACCATTTTTCAGAGAGATTTTTTTTTCTTAATATAAATAAGATTTTAAAAATTCTGGACTCTGCCCGTCTGCAGGGCCAATCAATCACTGTGTGCCTGATGAATCATGAAACACACTCAGTGACATGTCAGCGCACATACACATTTGGTACAGCTCTCATCACCCTGAGTTTGTCTTGCAGTTAAATTGACTGAAGGTGAGTTGCAGAAAATGCTCTTTCTCCCAGCTGCTGACCTCTTCTTTTTTTTCTCCTCCGGCTTCTCCATCACCAGACAGTCCCCAATTCCCTTAGTATGTCTTTTGATTTTAAACTGGAGGTTTCTTAACCAGGGTTCAACAAGGCAGCAAACAGGCATTTCCGATGTCAAATTGGCTGTTCAACTATCATCGATGTTGTTAGACAAATTTAACAAGAGAACGGATTCCAGCAAGATACGTCTCCCCCTCCTTCTTTTAAACTCATCTGTTTTACTTAATGCCACAATGCCATCTGTGCTGCAACACGAGGCTCAGAAGGGCCCTGTTTCAATATCCTCAGAACCTGCAGCTTTCACCTATCATGAGGTGTTAGAGATGGAATGGGATGGAGACGTCAGTCTAGTTATTCCTGTCTTTGACTGGAAACACGCAGAGAGCTTTAAGCACAAACCTGTCGGAAACGCATTACAACAAAGAACTGTAAGGTCGGCTTCAAGTGGTGGTGAGACCTCTGGCAGCTGTACCTCAGAGGCATAGCTTAGGGCGTTTATACACGACCCCTAAACTCCGCGGCAAATGGCTGCAAGCTCCGGAGCTTAAAAATATTTTCCCACCAGCTCTGGAGTTTGCAGAAAATTAAGTGCGACCCTGCCCACCTAAGCGCGACCCAGCGCAATTTTTGTGTACCTGCTCTCCCGTGGTGACAATCCCTGATGCGGTTTTAAGGGAGTGAGTGTTGGCTCTCCTCACGTCTGTTTGTTGTTGTTTTTTGCCTGCTGCCCCTTTAAGAGAAGGAACCAGGAAGCCGGGCGGAATCTGGAAGAGAAGGAATCAGGAAGCCAGGTGGCTTCGGAGGTGAGATGCATTTTTTCCTCTCTTTTTTTCTCCCACCCCTCACGCAGACAGGAGCAAGGAAGTGCTGAGGGGTGGGAACACAGCAAGAGCAACGAACCCCTAAGATCTCTGGTCCAAATTTAAGTGGCCAGCGGATCTTAGGGGTCGTGTGAAAAGGCCCTTAGGCTGCCATCACCTGGAGCAGGTCAAATAGTGCAGGCCCCAGATATCTGCCAGTTCTGTGACATATGACCCATGGGTGGGGTTGGAAGTGGAGGCACCCCAGGGTGGCACCATGAAGCAGCCCTAGAGCAGTGCAGGTGGACCCAGGAACCCCCCCAAATGGCTCAGACTCAGAACTGACAGGAGGGGGAAGAGAACCATTCCGACCAGTGGCTGCAAGACTGAACTCAGCAGGGTGCCCTGCATACCTCTGAGAATTGTGTACCCAGGGCAACAGCTGTGGCCCCACTCATTCTACACCACTGCTATGCCTAAGGGGGCTTTGTATTCATACCACTCCCTGAAATTTCAGGAACAAAACCTTAGACTGAAGATATTTTAGAAGGAGGGCTAAGCTATGATTAGAAGGGAGGTGGCTTTTGTCGCCATAACAGCTTTTCTCACCTTTTTGATGCATTGCAAATGAGCCTGCTTTGTTTTGTGCCTGGCTGTCTTATTTCTCAGGCACAAAAGACTGTCTCAGTGATTCCTGCTGGAGTTAGGATTGTAAAGTCATAAAAGTTAATGTCATTCCTTTTGTTGTATAACCGTGATTGTTCTAGTTACTTTTATAGTTGCAGGTGAATGTAAAATAGGTGTCCTTTGCCCGTACAGCTTGTAGTGTTCAGCATTTTTCTAATGTAACTAAAAGTAAGCTTTAGTTCCTTTTTAATAATAGGTACTACATTTTAAAAGCACATAAGTCTAATGGCAATGAACTACTTTTTAGGGATCTGGGACTGTAATGGTAACTAAGTACTTTTTAAAAGTATGTTTCGCAAGTAATAAGCATCCTTTGAATTAATCAAGTTTCAGACTTAGAATTCAAGCTGAGCACCAGGGTGCGCTCCTGGCACAAGTGAAATAACAAGAAAGAAAGGATGCTTCTTGGTGGTTACTCTTGGCCTGCAGAACTTCTTTCCATGAGATGACATGAAGGTCCACTGGCAGGCAAAGACCTTGCTCTTCAGGCCTGAATTCAGTAAGCAAGTACCTGGAAAAGAAAGACTTCAAAAGGGCATAATTATCTCTTTAATGTGTTTTAAATAGTTTTAAAACTATTGTTATGCAATAGTCTTAAGACAGAATACGTTTACTTAGTTTTTAACATTGCAACATATTGCATTTATAATTGGCTTACCAATTATAGGAAGAAAAACCTCCAGAACACCGCCAAACAGGCCGAAAAACTCACAACAGCAATTGGTTTACCATTTACTAAATTAAGTTGGGCCTCCTTATTAGTAAAAACGCAGGTTATGGAAGGAAGGAAGGAAGGAAGGAAGGAAGGAAGGAAGGAAGGAAGGAAGGAAGGAAGGAAGGAAGGAAGGAAGGAAGGAAGGAAGGAAGGAAGGAAGGATATTTTGCAGCATGGGCAGAAGGCCAATCCATTGGCAACAAACCATTAACATTAGTCCACAAGTATTATTATGCTCCAAAAGCCATGGACTAAATCTGTGGGGAAGAGAGCCACACAGAGGGAAATTCCTGGAACTGCTGTAGGAATAGCTTTCTGGAATCCAACCACATTGTGGCCATGGTGGAAACCTTTTAACAGCTCCCCACGCAGAATATCCCCTATGTTCTTTAATAAACACGACAGGAGTAGGCAAAGAAAATCAAAACAAATCACTGCCCAGTATGATTTTTTTAAATTTATTCATTCATTTTTGTTCTGGCTGTTTGGCTTGCTTCTTGCTCCTTAAGGAGAGAGATGGAAAAGAATCCAACAGGACTTCAGATTCTTGACCCCACACCTCCCCAAACCAAGCAGACTTTCCCTGGGAAATTTGCACCGTGAGTTTCACCGACAAGAAGGCCATCCCTCTTTCTTTCTCCAGATACCTCCAAGGTTCCCCTTGCATGTTGTGTTCAAGATAAGAGAGGAGCTCATGCATCATGCAGAACTGGACTGCGATGATAAAACAGTGCTTGTGAGCAACGAGAAGCAGGATCAGGCTTGGTGAGTACTTGGACGTTGCTGTGTTGTAAGGAGGCGACGGTGCACTGGAATCTTCACTTGAAGTGGATGGAAAAACTTGCACCAAGTGCTAGTTTTGCCTTTTCATGGCATGGACAAAATGTAGATCTGCATTGCTCAGCTATCAAGGATTTCTTACTTCCATTCTTTTTAACCATGCCATCAATAAAATGGTGCTAGGCAGAAGAACCCAAGGGGTGTAGAATTCAAGTACCCAGCGCACAGATGAAATCCCAAAACCTGTAGGGGGAGGGGAGACAGGAAAAAGATGGATCCTACAGTGCTACAATCCTAACTGCAATCCTAACCATGAAGTCAGATATGAATACAAGCACCCAGCACAGTCACAAAAATGGAGGTCAGAATCATGGTGATCTTTGTGCAAGGTTTATCTAACTTGTCATAGCTAATTGCGGCTTATTGTCAAAGTGCCAGGGCACGTGCCTGGTTCCATGACTGAGATGTATCTTGGCAACTTGTCAGTTAGCTGCAATTGCCCACAGCAAATTACACAGACTTTCCATGAACCCCAGTCGGATTCCAGCCATTGAGTCAAAGGGAGGTGAAACCATCCATTGCAGATCCTTTCCTAATCTAGCAGCATTCTAAGGAAACTAAGGGAAAACATGGTATTTTAGCATAGGTGACCTTTCTCCAGAACCTTTCCCACATCTTCCCCAGCGATTTGAGAGTGCAGAATATATATCATTTATTTTTTATTGAAGGAAGATGCTGTCAGTCACCAAAAGGCAGCTCCTTCCCCCTTTTCACCGCCTCATCCCACTTCAACATCTTCCTGATACAGAGCTCTGACAAATTGTTTCTCCTGCTTTTCTGCAACATTTTAATTTCTGTATTCATTTTAAACTCTCCAAACGCCGAGCCTTTCTGGTACATTCTAGGGTAGCACCAATCTGCACTCAAAACTGGGATGGGACTGTCCGTTTCCCCCTGGGCCTTATCAGTGGCCGCTTTCAAACAGCACCAGTTCAGCCTGGGAACTTGGATTTTAGGTATGTCTGGTTCACAGTCCAAGCCATAACCATTTAAATAAAACACTTTGTTGCTCAAGGACAAAGACAGAGTAAAAATAAATAAATAATTAAATTGCACCACATCAATGATTTTTTTTTCTTCATAAAATGAGAGCTGCATATTAAATACATAAAAATAAATGGGTAGCAAATCTCTAGCAAACCTTTGTGTGAGGTTTTATTAATTGATGTTCTGGATAACTCAGTGGCAGAGGTCTCTCTGGCTGCCAAACCAAGGGCGGAGAATTCCATTCTCCACTGTCCCTCTTTGAGAGGGGTCTGGACTCCATGATCCACAGAGTCCTTCCCAGCTCAGCAGTTCAAAGGCAATTAAATGTGGGTCTCTTCTGCCTATCTGGGTTTTTTAACCCTTTCCACTTTTACTTCTTTAGCTGAAACAAAAACAATTCAAAAATTTTTATGTACAATTAAATAATTGGAGCCAACGTGTACAATCTCGACACAGGCTGCTAAAATGGAATTTAAGCAGAGTGGTTGTAATTCATATAAGAGAATCCACACTGCTTAGGAGAGCTGACTTAAAGAAGAATCTCTGAGAAGCTTGGTTTCGAAACTGGAGCAGACGGCAGTGTTTATTAAACATGCTTGCGGTAAATAACATGCTCCTACCGATGTCTTGGTATAAAAAGTTTCTGAAGACTCTTTTGAATCTCTTCACAGAGAAAACCATTCATAGTCAAACATTATGTGAACTAATAGTGCAATTGAAATGTCTTTCAAAAGCACGATGTTCGCTAATATATTAAAGACGTGTTGAACAAATATTGCATAAAGGTTCCACCTTTTAATCAAGCTCATACTCCATTCAGTCGAGTCCCTAAGGAAAGATGGGAAATAGTTCTTGAAAGAATGTCCTTCAGTTTAGGCTTTCAACACCTCAAAGACTTTACCTGGAGCTTCGTCTAAGACTCATCGCGTGCGCTGGAAACGTTGGCACAAGAAAAGAAGCATTCTTCTGTAATGGGAAGCAACAACAAAATAATTCTTTGAACACCTTCCAAACGCAGTCCTTCCAAGGAAGTTGCAAAAGCACAGACTGCCAAACTGCTGCAGTGGAGCTTTGTGACTGGGGTGGGAGCACCTGATGTTGTGGAGAAGCAACCAGATATCCAAACCTCCCAGAACACCATGTAAACCACACTAAACGTTCTACTTTGGAAAAAGGGGCCGAAGACAAGAGGTACATTTGTTTATGTTTCTTTGATCCATCTATTATTTCGAGTTACTGATGAGCCACTAAGTCAGCCACAGCCCAAACACTGTGTATTGGCGCTTCCAATTTTTGCAGGCCCAGACAAAAAGCAAAACTCGGGAGATGAGTCATTGGAAAACTGCATTATATTACCTCATGCCATTGACCTCCCTGCCCAGTATGATCTCTTACAGGGTGGTCAACCCTGAGGTGAAGTTCCAGACACTCACAGGCCACCCTCCAGACCCACTATGGCTGCACTGTCCCCTACTATCTAAAGTGGTGGTACCCAGAAGTCTGCATCTGGTTTCAACCTTCTTCTCCTAGGTCACAATTCTCTATGCTTTAAGCAAACAAAAACACACAGGAGACTGCTCTAGAGGCTGCAAAATATATGCTGCAATGTTTTCCTGCAGTCCAAAGCCTGTGTTCTTGGCTTCCCTTACTTGACAAACCCCACAGATACTATTTACTTCAACACGGGTGAGCACACATGCCAAAATGATTCAAAATAAACCACTTCCCCAGTCAAGTTGAAATAAACACACACACCCATGAAGTGTTTAAAATACCTCCCTTCCCAAACAAAAGGACAGTCCATCTCCTCTCAGCAGTGAATCATCTCACTTTGGGGCTTTGGACCAACCATGGTCTCTTATCCTCAGTTTTCTTAGGAGGACAAAATGTGGAGAACAGATCCACGCCCACGTCTTTGAGTCTGCCCAAGGAAAGAAAGGGCATACATGCAACCATTTAATAACAAATAAGAAAGCTAATGTTGTTAAAGGAAAGATGTGTTTGAAATGGAGCGCTAAGGCGCTTAGCAAGTACTCAAATGCTATAAGAGTGAAACCTGAAAGGAGATAGGTTGGTTGGTTGTCTTTTCCAATTCTGTATTTAAAGGGATGTCTTTCCTTCTTATAGGCCCTTTGTACACGACCCCTAAACTCCGCCGCAAATGGCTCCCAGCTCCGGAGCATAAAATTGTTTCCCCACCAGCTCCGGAGTTTGCAGAAAATTACGTGCGACCACGCCCACCTAAGCGCATCCCAGCGCACTTTTCAGGTACCTGCTCTCGGAGTGTGAAAAATCCCAGATCCGGATGTAACCTAGAGTGCCGGGCTCTCCTCGCTTCTGTTTGTTGTTGTTGTTTTTGCCTCCCGCCCCTTTAAGATGAAGAGCCAGTGTTGATCAGAAAGTCTACAAGATCTAATAAAGGAGTGCCACCTGAAAGGTTTGTTGTGAATAATGTATTCCATGAACCACAGAATTTTGAAGATGTGCTGCTGATGCCTGGAGAAGAAAGGAAGCAGTGGATGATAGGCCATGGACAAAGAGCATATGTCTCTGAAGGAATGGCAAGTGGATGCACCAGTGGATGGCGCCAGAGAGCGAAGGACATTTTGCAAGTGAAATAGGTTGCTTGTATACAAAAGGTTTTTTGATAATGATAGTATTTGTTGATGAAGCATTGGAAAGGTATAAAGCATGTTTTGAAATACCTTAAAGGAACAATGCATGAAAAGTTGAAAATATCCATATGTGATAATCTTGATTTAATTAGCTATGCAGATGCTGACTGGGGTTCAAGTCCAGAAAGGAGGTCAATGTCTGGATATGCCATATTTTTATCTAACTCACTAATTATCTGGAAAGCCCGAAGACAAAGTGGTTCTTCTACAGAAGCTGAGTATGGGGCTGTGGTGATTTGTGTTGTGAGTTAACCTGGGGTCACCAGTTGTTAAAGGATGTGAATGAATGTAAAACTACCAGTCAAAGTATATAATGATTCTTTTTCGTGTATCCAATTAACACAGAATCAGAAAGGGATCCAGAAGCAAGGGGGATCCGTTAAGAATGTGAAAGACTGCATAGAACAACATTTGATTGTATTGGAATATTGTACAAGTGTTGATAATTATGCTGACATATTTACAAAGCCTTTGTGTAAAGATAAACATGTATGTTTTAAGAAAAGGCTAGGGTTGAAATCTGTTAAATATAGGAGGGAAGTGTCAACATATGTAAAAGTTGATAAAACATATGTTATGTATATTTAACAGAATGTGTAAAGTGAATTGTAAAATGGAGGCAGTTAGATTCTGCAGTGTCATGATGTTAATCCACAAGTGTTAGAGACTAGTAATCACAGGCATGTTAGTGATGAAGTGCAGGTGGAACTGATTGTAACATCATGATTTGTAATGGTTAGATCAGATTGCATCAGATTGTTAATTAGTGATTGCATCAGATCTTATGAGTGCTGAATAAGTATAAAAGGAACTAGCTTACCATTTGTAATTTGGGAACTGTTATGGTAAAAACAGTTTAACACTCTGTCTGTTTGTCTTTTGCTTTTGTATATAATGGATGGAATATTTTGATGTATATATGAATATAAGTTTTTACTCTATTCATTGTCATTGTCTTTCTGATAGACTAACTCTGCAAACCCTTTATATCAATACTAACATTTTGTCTACGTTACTGCTGCACTGTTTTGTATCAGGCACAAGTATATATTATTATTATTATATTTTGTCTGCTGCCCCTTAAATCTGCTGACATACTTAACAAAGAAAAGCTAATTTGTGACATCCAAAGATGTGAAAACTGCTACAAAATAATTGTGCTTACTTTACTACTGAGGACCACTCTGCTTCCAGCCTGTTTTGGCTGCATGTTGAGGCCCTCCAATGGTAAATGGAAATAAAAAAAAGGAGCCAAAATGATGTATCCCAGAAGCAGAAGCAGCAACAATGAATGTTGTGAAGATTCCAGAGGGAGATTTGCAGAAGTATAGTAGTACCTTGGTTTACAAGCATAATTTGTTCTCGAAACATGCTCATATATCAAAGTAAATATACCTATAGGAACAAATGGGAATTTACCTTATTCATTCTGGGGCCTCTTGCCACCACCACCACTGTGGTCGGCCACTTGCTGCTGCAGCTGCTGAAGGTGGGGGCCTGGGCTGAAGACCACCACCAGAAATATGGCAAGCGCCAGAGGCTACCACCAGGTACCACTGCTCCACTCATTTCTGCTAAAACACCATGAGTCTTTTGGCTAGCTCCTCCTGCTTGTGTCTCAATTCAAATGCATCCTTGCTTCTCTGGGATTTGACTTTACAGCCAGGGCTCTGGGTATCCTCCTGGTCTGAACTCCACCTGCATAATTTCCTCGGAATCCAAGAAGCAGCAAAGTGAATGTGGAACACATGTAATCCAACTCCGTCCCTATACCCACAGAGGCCAACAACGTCTTCCACACCTCTGCTTAATTGCTCAACAGTTAGTTGGTGGAGTTCAACCCTGCCTGGAAGACATAGCTTCTCTTTGGAAACCATTTCACAATGAGTGGGAGTTCATTACCTACAGCAAAACAGTGCCTCTGCCCATCAGTAACCGTTTCCAGTTTGCATCATCAGCAGTTGACTTCCTCCCCAGGGTGAATTCAGTGCAAGGAGATGCTACCACATTTCACTTCAGCCTTCAATGAGATGCCCACAGAGACCATGAGCAGCAAACTGGAGCGTTATCTGGATGTTCTATTGGCCATGAGAAAAATGAAGAGCTGGGGAAAGTTACTGCTTGAACTACAGTTCCCAGAATTCCCCAGCCACCAGAGCCACTGGGAAATGTCCAAAATGTAGCAGTTCCCAGAAATCCTGGCCAGCTCAGCTAGTGATGAAGACTTCTAGGAGTTGCAGTCCAGGAACATCTAACCCAAGATGACCAGACATCAGATTTTAGAACCACTTTCCTCAAAACAGCAAATAAGCACTGATGAATGAGAGCCAACATGTGCTTTTGATCAAAGAGAAAGCAATACTCACTAATTGAATAAATAGTTAGCCAGAGACAGAGTTTTTTGAAATGCCAAACAACTTTTCTTCCAAACTGTACAAAAATATATCAGACTCTGTCACTGGCATCTTCAAAGTCCAAACAAAGAGCTCAGGGAAAATCACATTAGTTTCTACAAAATTCAACAGCATAACAGGATAATATCTGGGGTTCTTGACAAAACATATGACAGAGAAACAAAGTCCTATGCAGGACAATGATTTACAGAACATTTTATACACATGTCTGGTTTAAATGACATTTCAACTCCTTGTTCCTCTGAGCTCCAGCCCTCTGAATTAATTCCAGCATCTGATTCTGGCAAAAAAAACTAGGAAGAAAAACTTCCATCACACAGCCAAACAGCCCCCAAAACTCCATCTGTAAAACTATCCGATACTGGAAACACATATAAACATCCTTTAAGAATGTATTTCACTAATCTGACAGAGAACATTTTGAGAATGTCAGATAATTCATGTGGATAAAGGTTGGAAGAACCAATGGTGAGGCTTGTTTATCTTTTATTTATCTCCTGCCTTTTCACATCAGGCCAGTCCCCTGTTTGGATGTGACCAGATGGCAAGAAAGAATCATGGAATCACACTGGAAAGGTCTTGTCCTGGATCAATAACTGGCAGTGGTTCCCAACCTGTGGGTCCCCAAGATACCTGAACTGCAGTTTCCAAAATCCTGGCCAGCTCAGCTAGTGGAAGACTCATGTTGCAGTCCAGCTGTTCTTCAGGCTGATTTGGGTAATGTGTTTCACAATCAGTTGTGTGATCACGTGTACCATCAGGCACACAAAATAGATGTGTGATTTTTGTAACTGTTTGACCATGCTCTGGAAGTTTTTCCATGACGCATCACTTTGCTCTTCACCCATCTTCAGAGGACAAGGGGCTTGGGAACAGGCCACCCAAGGCTCTGGGGTATACACCATGAGACTGGGGTTCTAAAGTTGGGATGACTTTGGTGGAACTAAAATAGGTGTTAGCATTATATTGTGAAAGGCATGGCATGCATTGATCCACAAAACAACCAAGAATTGGACAGATAGATGAAGAAGAGGAGACACTAAGTGCAATAGGGCTTTTAGCTATTGCATTGAAATATTATAGTGGTTATTACCAGTTGAGGTGCAGCCATACATATAAATCAGCAATGAGAAATTCTAAGCTGAACCTCTTCTTTTTGATGATAATCTTCCTGGTTTTGTGATGCTCAAGTGGTCCCCTTTGATGCAATAGCCCATTTATCTGTTCTGCCAAACCCTTTAGATACAATAACTAGAGAAATTCAGTGATAGATAAGAAGGATTCTTCCTGAACCAACTTGGAGAAAGTATTCATGGAATAAGAGTGGCATCTGGCCAGTTGGCATAAGTTTAACCTGTGGCAGGCTCTGTTTTATCTTTCTGCATACCGTAAATGGCATGAAGTAACCCTCCCACCAATGTGAAACAGTATACCTTGGGGAATGGGGGAGAAGGAGTGTCTAGCTTTCCGGTCCCCATTTTATCCCTTCTCTATTTCCAGCTGTAGAATCAGATTGCTAAGAAATGTAATTTGTCAAAAGCATGGCAATAAAATCAGCATACAAACACACATGCGCCAACACACACCTACACTCAGAGACCTGTGGCAAGTAAGAGCAAATGAAGAGAAAACGGGTGTGTTGAGCTCACGATGGCTTTTAAAGGCAGACACTCAAATCTGCTCTTACTGTACCATGGTGTACAGCAAAAGCTTTCGTACAAGGCCTTTTGCTGTGAGAGCCACTGGACAGATGAGCTAATTGGGACTGTCAAGAAAATCTGTTGCCACTCTTTGAACTGAGTAACTGTGCGTGAAGGCACTGAAATCTGTGCATCTTCCAAAGCCCCCCTCTTGACCCATAAAATTGCCAGTTCAAATATGATGCTTTCAATAAAGCAATTGGGGAATGATTAATAAGCCACTCCCATTCTCAAGCACTTTTAGACTGCACTTCATAACAGTGGCATTCTAAGTGAGCACAGAGTATAACTATGGATTTGTGGTCTCATAATGAATACATATGGGGGAGGATTCCTTCGAAGCTTCCTGTTGCTTCCATTCAAAGCTTGCTCAAGAGCAAACAGACCAGTTGTGCTTCAGCCTTTCATCTCTTGATGTGTCCACAGTCCCATGCAAACAACACAGACCTGAGACGTTCTCACTGAGAATGAGGCATGCAAACTCTTAATCTGTATTAAAAAAACAGTCACAAATGCATACCACATGGACAGCAGACATAGTCAGGATATCATGTTCCCCATGATATCCTGATTAGCAAGCTCACTAGGTGTGAACAGGATAAATCACGGGTAAGGTGGATACACAATTGGTTACAGAATCATATACAGAGAGTGATGATTAATGGCTCCTTCTCTAAGTTGAGGGGCATGGTGGCTCAGTAGAATAAGGCTCCGAAAACTGTTGGCTGCCAAGTCAGCAGCTCAGCGGTTCGAATCCCAGGTGCCACGCAGCAGAGTGAGCTCCCACTGATAACCCCAGCTCCTGCCAACCTAGCAGTTCAAAAGCATGTAAATGCAAGTAAATAAATAGGTACCACCATAAAAAGTGGGAAGGTAAAACAGTGTTTCCTTGCAGCCATGCTGGCCATGTGGACATGGACTTACACAACACTGGCTCTTTGTCTTGAATACGGAAATGAGCACCACCCCTAGAGGCGGACACGACTAGCACACATGTGCGGGGTAACCTTTACCTTTACTTTAACCTCTCTAAGTTGAGTTAGGGAACAAGTGGGGTTCCCCAGGGATCAGTCCTGGGTCCCGTGCTCTTGAAACGTTTTTAGTAATGACTTGTACAAGGGAGTGCAGTCAATGTTTATCAGATTCATAGATGACACAAAATTATAGGCAGGCACACTGAGCTGAAACCAACAGGATGAAATTTAACAGAGATAAGTGCAAAGCACATTCATAAGATGGGGGACCCCTTGCTCAGCAATACTACAGGTCAGAAGGATCTTGGAATTCTTGTACTGTAGATCATAAGCTGATTATGAGCCAATGGTGTGAGGTGGCCCCAAAAATAAGACAAATGCTATTTTAGACTGCATTAACAGAAATGCAATTTCCAAATCCCATGAGGTGCTTGTCCCCCTCAATTCAGCCCTGGGTAGGCCTCTACTTGAGTACTGTGTCCAGTTCTGGACACCACGCTTCAAGGAAGATGCTGAGAAGATGGAACAAATTCAGAGAGGAGGGCGATCAGGGGACCTGGAAATGAAGCTCTATGAGGAAAGACTGAAAGAACTGTGGATGCTTAGCCTAGAGAAAAGAACACTGAGAGGTGATATGATAACTTTTTCAAATATTTGAAGAGCTATCATACAGAAGAGGGGCAAGATCCATTTCCAGTCATTCCAGAATACAGGATGTGCTACAATGGGGTCAAGTTAAGAGAACCCAGGTTTCTTCTCATACAGAAGAGGGGCAAGATCCATTTCCAATCATTCCAGAATACAGGATGTGCTACAATGGGGTCAAGCTAAGAGAACCCAGGTTTCAGATGGATATCAGGGAAAACGTCCTATCTGTCAGAGCAGTACAGCAATGGGACTAATTACCTGAAGAAGAGGTGAGGGCTCCAACACTGGAGGCGTTCATGATAAATTTGGACAACCACCTGGCAGATAGCCTTCGATTTTTATTTCTGCATGGAGAAGGGGGTCAGATTTAATGGATAGGTCCCTTCCAGATTCACTATTCTGTGATTCTATGAATGCAGCTAGCTCCAACAAGGAAGCAGGCTCCGATGTCATCTTTGCTTCTCCATGGCTCTGGCCAATCAGACAGAGAGGCGGGATGATGCCTGTCTCTGCACAGCTCCTGATTGGCCAGAACCACAGAGAAGCAAAGATGATGTTGGAGCCTGCTTTCTTGTTGGAGCTCAGCTCCGTGCGGGCGCAGAACAAGGTAAGTGATTGGCTGCTTGTGTGTCGGACACTTCAGAACACCACCTGGGCTCACTCAGGTCATTTCGGAACTGGCAGGTTCTGAAACATATTGCCCATCTCTAATTGTAATTTATGGCCTTCTAGAAGGTCTTGATGAACAGCCACTGCTAACTTCTGTATTGTCTTATCCACACCACCACCACCACATGAGAAAAATTCTGCCTTTCATTTTGACCTGTCTTTGGAAAAAGAGATTGAAAATGTGAAAACCCATGTGTATGAGGCTGACCTACAACCTATTTCTTCCATCCTAGGTCTGGAACTATCTTGGTAAGCAAGAATGAATTACCATATTTTCCAGAAGGTTCCCCACTATTCAATGCTCTCCATTTGGCCCCAACTGACTCTTTAATCTCATGCATTAAAATCTTAATTTAAATCTCCACTGCTTTGCTTACATAAGGATTATGTTGTTCCTTGTGTTTCTAGTGTATGCCCCCTCAGGAACCCATGTGTTATGGGCAGGGAGCAGATACTGTATTTCATCTGCAATTGGCCTTTATTTTTCCCCAACATTTGGGACCTATCATTTCTTCTCCATCCTGGAAGGTATTGCTGGGAGTAACTTGAAATGTGTACACCTAACTATCATTAATATAACATGGACTGTGCCCCATGGCACAGTGGTTAAACCGTTGTACTGCAGCCAAAACTCTGCTCACAACCCAGGGTTCAATCCCAGAGAGCCAGCTCAAGGTTCATTCATCCTTCCATCCTTCTGAGGTTGGTAAACTGAGTACCCAGCTTGCTTGGGGCTGGGGCAATGTGTAGCCGGCATAATGAAATGGTAAACCACACAGAGGATGCTTTATGTGCTATGTGGTGGTATATAAGGAGCACACTTTTTCACTGTCCCTTTGGGACTGAGTGTAAATGCAGACCTTATGAATAAAACACCTGGACAAATTGTTGAACTTCTATGCTTCCTCCCATCACTACCGCTGAGCCCAATAAAGATATCATGAGATAAAAAAAAAAACAGTGACACTGAGCCAGTTAAAGATATCACGAGAATGTGAAAACTTACACATAATTGCAACAAGGCAGGTGGGTTTTAGCAATAAATGTATTGATTGTGGAGAGGAAGATGTCTGCTTTTATGCAACTACATGGCTATTTGCATCTTTATATACACATTTTCCTTCATATATTTGTTTACTCCACACAGGCAACCCACCCATTGCCAGTTCTGAGTCTGTTTTTATGGGAAAGCTGGCTTGTGGACAAGGAGGAAGGAGCTGCCAGGTAAGATTCTGAGCCAGTTTGGACTCCTGACAGCCTCCTGGGGTTTTCCAACTGCTCCTTCCTACAGGCGATTCAGCACTAGGTTGTTAGTATTCCCCAGCTCTTTCTCTTTTGAGCTGTGTTTTCCTTCCATTGCCACTTTCTTTATTTTTTTTTGTTTTTAACTTTTAGGGTTTTGCGCTAGTAATAAACCATTTAGTACAGTACTTTGTTTTAGAGCCCGCTAGGACAAGCAAGGCTCCTGCACGCCTACACTTTAAGCTAGGATGTTGTTTTGTTTTTCGGAGCCATAGGGCAATGTGTGTGTGTGAGAGAGTGAGAGACAGGAGAGAGACAGTGTTGATGGGTAGATTTTCCTTGTGATCACAGAAAAAATGCTAGAGAGTCCTGATATTTTTACAGGTATGTTGATTGACAAATGTGTGGGCTGGGAGGGTAAGAAGCCAATACATCCAGTGAGGTAATAATGGTAATCACACAACACCATTGGCCTAGCACTCAACAAACCCATACATCTTTGTTTGTGACAGCTGCCAGCCAGTTTTGTGTCTGTGGAGGGATCTCATCCCACCCACCACCCACCACTGCCTATGCCAGAATAACTGTTCCTCTGTCTGTTCATGCTGACTTTCCCCATCTTATCATGAGTCTACCCATGCCTGTCAGTGCTGCCTACAGTTAGGGGATTCTGAAATTATGAGGGAACCACAAAGTTGGCTGCTGGGATTAACACCAAGAATGTTGGTACATTTGGGTGTGGCTCTACTTGCTCTGAAAGTTTCCTGGCCCTGCATATTGATTGGCAGAATATGTCATGTTTCTCTGGGCAGGGCAGGAAAACTATTCTAGGTCAAAGCCTTCCCATTTAACAATACAGCCCCATATACATATACTGCATATACTCAAGTATAAGTTGGCCTAAGTATAAGTCGGGGCCCCTAATTTAAACCCAAAAAACTGGGAAAATTAATTGACTCAAGTATAAGCCTAGGGTGGGAAATGCAGCAGAGCCTGGCAACTCCTTCTTTGTGAGCTGTGTGTGTGTGTGTGTGATGTTTAAAATGACTTTTAACCACCAAGGCAAGTGCTTGAGTTGGTGGCTAAAAGTCATTTTAAACATTGTTTTAAAATGACTTTTTAAAAAGTCATTTTAAACATGGGGGGGGGTCAGGAGAAGTGGTGCACAATGTTTAAAATGACTTTTAGCCACCGACCCAAACTTGCCTCAATGGCTAAAAGTATTGACCCGAATATAAGCCAAGGACCCCTTTTTTCAGCCCAAAATTAGGGCTGGAAAACTAGGCTTATACTCGAGTATATACAGTATTTTAAAAAGCAGGGACAGCACTGCCTGACAATATAACCTAGGTCCAAGACTCTTCCTAAATTGGAATCTCGTCCTTGGATTTTAAAAGATTCCCAGCTCCTTGAAGAAAGGAGAAAGACCTAAAGAAGGCAAGAGAACGCTGGAGACCTCTATATGTTTTCTATGAGAAAAAAGTCGCTAATAGACTCTGACCCATAGTAGACTGAATTTATATTTAGATTTGAGATCAAGATTGGTAATGAGGTATATTTTTATGTAAGGTTTCCTTTTTATTTATAATAATAATAAAATTTAAAAAAATAAAAAAATAAAAATAAAAAAGAACTTGATGCAAAGCCTTGATGATAATTTATCATCAAAAGTTCAGTTTTCTGTATTGTTTTGTATTCTTAGTGGTGGATTAAAGGTATTACCTGTTCATGTATTTGTACTGGAACAGGTAGGAATCTCTAGAAAGAAAGAAAAAGATTCCCAGCTCCTTAAGTAAGGTTTGGAAACTAGGAGAGAACCATTCTTCCTCCAACTCTCTGCCAACACCCATTCCTTTAATTTTCATCAGCTCACCTGCTTATAGCAGTCCTTACCCCTTAACTTCATTCATTCACAGGTAATGATCTGAAATTCTGAGACTCAGCATTACCTAGAAGTCCATAGGCTCAGATTCAAGCTCTAATATGGTGCTACATTCTCTGTTGGTTCCTTCATGTTCTGAAGGGTATGCCAGTGCAACAGTAACTTACTCTTTGCCTCTCATCCCAACATTCTTTTTTAAAAGTTGAGCTTTTCCAATATAGTGCTATGTCACATAAGTACTGAAGTATTACGTATTTTTATGTCAATCTGCACTAGGTCACTTGTCCATATTGTTTGAAGGACACCCAACCATCAACATCACCCACCACTGCCCCTTTGAAGCCATATAAGTGATCATACATGACAGAAACAAAACAAAAGGTAGGGATACATAGAATTACTGCCAAAAAAAAAAAAAAACACCGTAGTCCCTGTCATCTGAAGAAAAAGCAACACACACACGCACAAAATACACCACAGTATATGGAAACACATTATATGTAACCATAACTCCAGCTCAAACTGTGGGTTAAATTGCAGTGCAGTCACACCCTAAAAAAGAAAAGTAATTCCAATTATACCAGTGGTAGTATTTTATTTTGTTTATTTCTGTGTGTGTTTATAAGCAAAGGGCAGGTTTAGATAAATTTTTTTAGCAGGGTAATTTTTTTCTTATCGCATACCACATAGGGTGGCTGCCACGTCAAACACTTACACCAGGGAGTGAGTATCTATTAAACAATGTCAGAATTATTTCTGAGAGACCCTGCCTAGGATATTGCTGGAGCAGTTTGGCCTTTAAGAGAGGAAACCCACTCAAATCCTGCATTGGCAATAAACTTGGTAAATAGTCATAGCTGCTTTTGTCTCTTTCCTTCCCCATGAGAATTGGATATGGGTACTATTTGCTTTGTTGTTTTAAGGATTGCTGGGACAATGTAAGCGTA
Organism: Phrynocephalus forsythii; assembly: GCA_029282475.1. Lineage (NCBI taxonomy): Eukaryota > Metazoa > Chordata > Lepidosauria > Squamata > Agamidae > Phrynocephalus > Phrynocephalus forsythii. The sequence continues at coordinate 16,965,501 of JAPFRF010000003.1, forward strand.
GTACTACAAATGTCTCAAAAACCCTGTATAAAAGCTACAGGCTGTTACCATTTGCCTTTTCAGCAAAGGAAGTACAAAGGGCCTTTCAATCTCCACTACAGCAATCTGTTGAAATTAATGCTTCTTATGGGTGCTAAAGTTGATTATCTTAAATCAAAAGTGCTGACAGGTCTCAAGCAATCTGCTCCCATGATTTGCTGCCAAATACATTGGCAACCTGAAGACTTCCTTGGCGATTTCTTGAGTGTGGAATTCGAAAGCTCGGGGTTGACTGTTAAGCCAATCCATGGAAGAGGAGAGAAGTCTTCGATGTCACTGCCAGGTCATTTATTCCTGGATGTCAACATGACCATGGGTAGGTACAACCAGCTTCATCAGCAGGACCTAAATGCCACCTTGAGTTCAACCTCGTTGAGATACTTGAAATGATGGCACACTGAAGAAGGGACTGGTTTGTTTGCCATGGCTTCAGAAACTAGGACACAGGGCAATGGTCTCAAACTACAGGAAAAGAGATTCAAATTAAACATTAGGAAGAACTTCCTGATGGTTAGAGCTGTTCAGCAGTGGAATATGCTGACACGGAGCCTGTTGGAGTCTCCTTCTTTGGAGGTTTTTAAGCAGAGGCTGTATGGCCATCTGTCTGGAGTCCTGTGATGGGGGTTCCTACATGGCAGGGGGTTGGACTAGATGGCCCTTGAGGTCTCTTCCAACTCTATGATTCTATGATTCATCTTATGAGATCATCTCCCTGAGCAGGACCCTACTTTCAGAATGTTGTTCCGGGAGGTAAGGAGAGTGTGCCAAGAATCCTGAAGCCCAGAACAGGGCTTGGTTTACCTAATTCTTTGTTTAAAGCACGAGTCTGCCATCAGTTTATACTGAGGGAAAATGTACTCTGTGTATGCTAATAATTACTGTGTATTTTCCATGTATAAGACTACATTTTTGTCTAAAATTGTTAGATTAAAACTTGAAGGTCATCTTATACATGGAAGTCAGCTGAGGAGAGAACCGTGTGGTTGCAGAAACTATAATTTGGGGGTGGAAAAATGGTAGAGGGCATCTTATAGATGGAAAAACACAAGATTTCTAATCTTCTGTAAGACTAAAAAGCCCAGCATATTGGGCTTCCTGCTTCTGCCATGCCTGTAAGGCCTCAAAACCTAGTAAGTGTCTGAATCTTGGCATATATATTATCGAGACCTTGCATTTCAGAGTGATGCCATTTTAAAACTGATTCATAAACTTTCATTAATTAAAATCTCTCTCTCTCTCTCTCTCTCTCTCTCTCTCTCTCTCTGTGTGTGTGTGTGTGTGTGTGTGTGTGTGTGTGTGTGTGTGTGTGTGTGTGTGTGTGTGTGTGTGTGTGTGTGTGTGTGTGTGTGTGTGTGTACTAGTAGATGGCAGACACCTCAGCAGTGAGAAGGCATCTTGTAAGTAAGAGGCATCTGGAGGGAGCAAAAAGCCTTACTGTTTGGCCCCAATCTTGATGTGGAGGGAGCACTATAAATAACCAGGCCGTTTAAGCTTTGATATCTGGCTGTTCTCACTGCTAGAGCAATGCATGATTGCTGTTATGTGCCTCTTTAACCCTGCTGTCTGATTGTCTCTTCTTGACTCCAGGTGGGTAAACATTGAAAAGAGAATGACAGTGATGGCTGCCTGATATTTGATGGAAGGAAAGGAAAAAGGTTCAGTAGGCATGGGGGTGTGGGAGCGAAAACAGGAGAAAGTTACGGCATCATCCAATTAGCTTTGAATTCTACCTGTGCTATCTAACGCTCTTCTCTTCAATATCTGGCCTGGATTCCCAGCTTTCATTTAAAAAAAAAACATGAAATCTAGACTTGGTAGGGTTGAAGATAATGTACCAAAATATAGAGCATTTTTCTTCCAAACTGAGGTGTTAGTATGTGAACGGAGATGGCTAAACTATCTTAGAAGGACTGCAAACCATCCTATGTCCACCTATTTAGAAGCAACCTCATTGAAATCAATGTTACCTACATCTGGGTAAGCATTAAAGGACTATATTGTCAATTGACTTGTTTAAAACAGAGAGTATCTTTGTGCAACAGTGGACAGCTGGTCCCTGGGTCCATTACTGAAAACTAAAGGCAATTAATGTATCACACGGGAAACATTGCAGGGTGGCACTATTTAATTCTTTTATTGGGGTTGCTATGTTGTATACTGCCACTAAATACTGTCTCTAATAATAAAACATTCCATTTTAAAAGTGGTTTTTGAATGTATCGGGCGGGGGTGGGCTGTTTCCTACATTAGTTCAGCAATCCTAATAGGTCAGTATGATTCTTCCTATGTGGTGGAAGGAATATGGGCAGGATGCCAAGCCTATAAGACACTGGATTATTTAAATGACTCAAGCAGAATCCCAAGCCCTGCAAAATCCCCATTTCTGGGAGAGAGATGCCTCTTGAATATATGCCTCCTATAAAGCTCTTAAAGGTGGAAAGGATCTGTATAGACAAAAAAGATCCTAACAGATCACAGGGGTGTCCCAAACCCCATGAATTCCAAAGGTATAGGCTCCTTCATTGCATGCAAAGAATATCAGGAAATCCTGATCAAGACACTTGCTGGAAAGTGTTTCTGACCAGAAAATTGGTGACATGGTTCTGTTCATGTTTATTTCTGTGCATATGTGTTCTGAGCAAATCTGTTAGGGCCTATTTGCTTCCAGAAGGAGCAAATTCACATATTATTCCAATGTAGCTCTCTTAGATAGAGGATCTAAACTCTGGCACACCTGAGACAGAGAGAAGTTTGTGGAGTGTGCGGAGGCTGGAAAGGAGGGGTAGAGAAGCGGAAGGGTGAATGAGCACCAGGGTAAAGAGAAAAATCCCAAAACAAAGAAAAAGATGGGGGGATAGGGATGAGAAATAGATCAATGGGAAAGCCAAAAGCTAGGGTGAGGTTTCTGGTCCCATTTGTGAAGCCAGTGCTAGCTTAATGAGTATTGGAGTGACAACATAGGAAAGAGAGTAACAAAGAAAAAATAGAAGGGGAGAGAAGATAAATAGCATTGGGATGAGGAGAAAAATGGTGTTTCTTCGTCCTGAGACTTGCACAAGAATGACTCAGGGCTAAAAGCATGGATGATGGTACCATAAGGGTATACTGGGATGAGCTGGGAGTAACAGGCGTGGTCAGGGGAAAGTGGGGATGCATGCCCAGCAAAGCATTCACATCCAAAGAGACATATTATAATCTCCTCCCCTCAACAAAACATGGGGGAGGGGAACAAGCAACTGTTCATACACATAGGAGGGAATTATGGGCCAGGGATGTAGTGGTGTGTGAGGAATTTTAAAAACCAGTCTGAATCTTCCCCAGAATTTGAACATATTTTGTCTGACTGTAAACTTATTTCTATACTTAAAGGTTCAAATGAACACAGACTGCAGCTGTAATTTTCACTTACTAAAATTCTTCAAGGCTGTAATATGAACTGCCACTAAAAGGGCTAAAAGCTTAGTTCTGTCCCAGCTTCTTTTGCTCATTTAGGTATAAGAAATTTCTGGCAGAAGAAAATAGGGTGATGATGTGCTTCAAAAGAAATTGATGATTTATGGATGACAGAGCTCTTCAGAAGCACTATTAACTGCTGTTTCCTACATAATTAGTTGTGAAACCAGTTAAAACTAGTGAAACAAATATAATTGGGCCTCATCCTCCTTTTGAAGCTTTCCCTCTGTTGAAAACACTAGAATTCTACATTAAAACAAAAATGTCCTTTTGTCCCTGCAAATGCAGTTGCGGTATAGCTCTCAGCCTGTAGGATTTACCTGTAGATAGTAGATATTTGATTTGTACTCATTCTTTTTGGTTATTATGTCATTATGCTTCCACTGAATTTGTTTACAATAAGCTATTTGTATGAACTATTTTAAACTATTATAAACAGAGATGGGCACAACTCAAAAAATGGTGTTTTGTTTGTTGTTTGTCATTTAGGGGGTCCGTTTCGGTTTGTTTTCGTTTTTTGTGAATTTTTTGCAAAAAAATTCATTTTCGTTTCGTTACGTAACAAAATGAAAAAACAAAAACGAAAATGAAAAATTGCTGTTTCGTTAGCATTCATTGCAGTTCAATGTATTTGCCGCAACAAAAACGAAACGCACGACAAAATTTCTGTTGTTGCGGTTCGTTTCGTTTCATTTTGGAGACAAAATTCATTTTTCATTGCTCATTTCATGCCCATCTCTAATTATAAACTAAAAATATTTTATTTTTAAACTGTTCTTATTTTTAAAAATACATCTATGCTTTAGCTTTAAAGAATAATAAAAAATTAACTCCATCTTGTGGCCTCTAGTAGTCATTACTAGATATTCACAGGTTTAGAAAAAGACTGCGGGTGTTAAGAAGATTAGTTAAAAGGAAGAGAACAGACTAAATTCTACTTGAGTCTATACTGAGTACAGAAATCACTTGAAGCCAAACTGTGGATATTTTGTAGGTACAGTGGTACGCACATCACTAGATGGGGCAGCTTTAGGCTGTGGTGGGGCAATGGCTCATTTAATATAATGGATCAACCACCATTGTCTGAAACATTCCAGCAGCTCATATTGGCAGGCAGTAGTATGACAGCCACTGAAATGGTTGAATGATTATTTGAATGATTATTCCAAGGATGACTTAACTGGATGGGTCTTTTGGTCTCTACACATAGCAAAAAAACTATATAAAACATCCCAGCCTATACTGAAATGTGCCTTTCACACTTTAGGACAAGAGGGACCTCCATGTTTGAAGGTACTTTCACAAAAACAAAATCCCTGCCCTCAGAAAACTAGCATATCCAGGAGATGGTTAAACAAGAAGCTTTTTCTGTGTCATAAACAATGGAATGTCACTCAAGGGTGAATCATGCCCTGTCCATTCAGGGGTCACAGTTTCAATCCCTGATATCTGCAACACAAATTCAGAAACAGATGATACCTTTATTTGATCACAGGGGTGGGGGGGGGATAAAACAAAACAAAAACAGTGAGCTTTTGAAGGTAATTCATCCTCTTCAGGCTATGCACTAGGTTCTTGTGGGTAATTTCGAAATTATATGTTTTCATTAAAATCCCGAAGCCTCATGGCCATGGTTAAGGCCAGGTGGAGCTTCTTAGATGGAAATAGTTGTAGCCTGGAAGCTGCAAGAGGCATGTGAGGGGAGGGTGTACGTTCAAACCCCTCCTCAGTCAGTGGTTTGGAATTTATCACCCAACTCCTAAAACAAAGAGCAGCAAAAGCAAAACACTTCGAGCCCTGTCATTTCCACCTTCCACCTTCTTTTGAGACACAAAGTATTTCTGTTTGGCAAGAGAAAAAAATGGAGAGCTGCAATTAAAAAATGAGTTAAACTATCAGGAACAGCTAATTTTACCCAAACTAAAGCCAAATCAATATTTTTACCTGGTGCATGCTTTCCTCAGCATGCACTACTACTTGTTTGGTATCAAGAGTCCATGATGCTCAACAACTAACACTGGTGCCCTGACCATCCACTCCACGGTATCTTTAATTAAAAAAAAAACATAATTTTGGAGTATGTCTGTGAAGATTCTCGGTCATCCAGGTGAGTCTATCTGGAAGTTGAGGCATGGCTACTGGGCTTCTTTTTCTTGAGAGATAGAAACGTTTCGCTGCTCATCCAAAGACTGATGAAGCTGTTTGGATGAGCAGCGAAACATTATCTATCTCTCAAGAAAAAGAAGTCCCATAGCCATGGCTCAACCTCCAGATAATTTTGGAGCTACCCACAAGAACTTGGTGCACAGCCTGAAGAAGCTGAATGATCTTTCAAAGTTCACTGTTTGTTTTTGTTTTTTGTTTTGTTTTTTTTTTTTCAGTGATGTAATAAAGGGATCACCCGTCCTTGCATTTGTATTGCTTTGGGGACCACATAGCTTGGTACTGGTCCCCACCCCCCAGTCTCTTCAGATAAAACTAAAGAAGGTGCCCACTGAAAACTCTGGGAAGCAGCAGTCAGTCAGTACCAGTGTTGGTGAAAGGATGGCATGGGTGCCAAAGGTGGCACTCGGAGCCCTTTCTGTGGGCACCCGACATCACCCTTTCACAGCCACCTGTATGCAGGTTAAATTGCTGTATTGGCACTTTGCAAAAAATTAGTGGGTCTTGAATCGCAGTTTGGGCACTCAGTCTCTAAAAGGTTCACCATCACTGACCTATACTGAGAGATAACTGGGCCAATTTTCTCTGTCAGTAAAAGGAAGCTTGCTCCGCCATTTATGGGTGCTTTTACACGACCCCTAAAATCCGCTGGTCACTTAAATTCGGACCAGAGATCTTAGGGATTTATTGCTCTTCGTGCATCCCCACCCCTCCGCACTTCCTGGCTGCTGGCTGCGTGAGGGGAGGGAGAAAAAAAGGGACAAAAGAATAAAGGCTTACCTCCCAGTGCCGGTGGAAGCTGCCGGGAGCCCCGTCACTTCCTGGTTCCTTCTCTTAAAGGGGCGGGAGGCAAAAAACAACAACAAAAAGAAGCGAGGAGAGCCCGACACATCCGCATCAAGATTTTTCACCCTTGGAGAGCAGGTACAAGAAAAGTGCGCTGGGACCCGCTTAGGTGGGCATGGTCGCACTTAATTTTCAGTAAACCCCGGAGCTGGTGGGTAAACAATTTTAATCTCCGGAGCTGGGAGCCATTTGCGGCGGAGTTTAGGGGTCGTGTACAAAGGCAGTATGTTGTCTAGGTCCAAGGAAGGTTTTATCTTCTTATTTTTTTAAGCAAGCCTTTCCACTAGGAGTCTCCTGTCATCACAATTTGGGAACAACAACCACAAGACAACTCTTTCTGTAGGCAAGGCTGTTACAATTATATTTTAAATAAAATAATTAAACTACAGCAGGTGAGCAACAGTTATATAAAGACTGAATGAGCTGTGTTTCAGTTTACTGCCATGCAGTGGTGTGGTTTTTCCAGGTGGTCATATGCTATCAATTAACAATATGCTCTAAGCCAAAGCTCTTTAACCTCATTATATGTATCATCCAGTGTGGAATTTCTCCACAGAGTCTTGTAATGCCAGCTCCTGCTTGTACAGAAGCTAAAAACAATTAAAGATTAGAAAAGATCCCTGTTCAATTACCAGTAGCTGTAAGGAGCTTGACACCTTATTCCTGTTTTACTTTGCATTCCAAGTATTAATCCCCTCATATTAGTTTTTACTATTGCTCAGGGAACATGAACAAAAGAGAAATCTTTTATTTACCTCCAAACTTATTAATAGCTAGCATTTTATTTGTTTATTTTTAAAAGCTATCTTCCTATTTATAAACAAATATCCAAGGATTCCATGAATTTATTAGCATATATTCACATAGTTCAGTGCACACAGAGAATTCAGTCTTGTTCTTCCTGGTTTGACCACAATTGATTAGTCATTAGGTGAAATTAAAATCCTGGCCTCTCTTTATGAAGATTTTAAAATATAAATAAATAACCATTTGTTTTATTTTGCTAAACACTGCCTGAACAATAAAATGCATGCAAACTCTTCAGATATTTGAACAATCTGCCACCTGCAAATCAGTTTGGAGGTTTTGTGCAGCAAATATTCGTACACAAATCAGTTGATTAGTATTCACACACCAACAACTTGGGAATGGGAGAAGTAATGTCAAAATGCCCAAGAGTAAGAACATCATTATTATCTGAACCATAGTTTTCTCTGTTTCACCAAAAACTGGCAATTGGAACCATAGTACTGACCTAGTATGGTGCCTAATTCAGTTCAAAGCTGACACAGTTACTCTCAGCTTTCTTACTAGCTGTTGTAACTGCAATACAGAGTAGTTGTGATGTAAATTGGGCATCCCATGTCTTCCTCTTTGGAAGCCCCAAAAGTGATTTTTTAAAGGGTTCTGAGTCTTTCTCAGCCCTTCATTGATGGATATGTGAGTTTGCAAGCAATTGACATCACAACACTTCCACTGAGATCCAAGTCTTGCAGCACCCCCAGCAAAAAGGCAAAGCTGTTGGGGAAAGCTTCCTGAAATCACTAACAATGGATCCGAAAGAACCCAAGATCTGGGCCATCTCAGTGTGAAGAAGAAGGAATTCCATTCTAGTGTACTGTGTATATTACATTTGTTACATGCTTATACAGCTGCAGTCGCAAATGGTACAGATCTTCTCTCTTCTTGGTCAGAAGTCCAAAATGACACTACCTTATTGAGGAAACAGCACACCTTGGGTTTGAGTTAAACAAAAAAATGGGGAGGAACAAGAGAAGGAGAGGTCAGTTCTCAGTAGAGAAATGACTGCAGCTCAAGGGAGTCCCAATATTAAATAAAAACCTGCAGAGTTGTGTGAGAATGATAACGGGCAACGGAATGTTACTCTTGGAGACTGGCTATCAGGAACTCGAACTATCCACTGCTGATCCGAAGTAGAGAATAACAGAATGAGTATAAAACTAACAGTCCCAGCTCTGTGACTAAGTACTTAAATGCTTCAGTTGTTACTGGTAATTGTGTTAAAGACTAAACAATGAATAATGTGAGCTTCTAGATTATCCGTATTGAATCCCACAATGATAGACATAATGGATAAACATTCATTATTAGTCCTCCTAGAGAACCATGAGCTGATATGATGTTCAGTGCTCATCCAAGTTCCGTTTTTAGGGTAGCTGCACAAATTCCTGCATGGTTGGCAAACAGACCCTCTGTTTTGTTCCCCTTTGGATCAATCACGGAGCAGAATCAAGGCCATGCTAGCCCAAACTACAACCTGCTAATTATTCTTACTGTGTCCTTACATGTGTTTTAAAAATATGGCTCATAGTTTCACAAGCATTTAACAAAATTCCAATTCTAAAGAATCAAACACATGGATTTCATTGAAAAACAGACGCATCGGTGGTTTTATTGCTGCAGGATCACTTAACCGTGGTTCGGTGAGGGGAAAAATCAGAAGTAACCCATTTTAAAGCAACTTTCCAATTGCTGGTTTCCTCATCTCTCTGTAAGATGGGAGTCACAACCTGGACCAAAGGGCTGGGCTACTGTATGGGATGGGATTCTGGGTAGTGAAATCCAAAATGGTGAGTCCTTCCATCTCTGACAATTTCCTCACCCACTGCCAATTGGATCCCTTTTCTTCTTATTCCAATTTTCCATATGGTGTTGTAACTGGTGATTTTCTTTTTTTTTTGCTAGCATGAATGTTTCCTAAAATAAAAATCTAAAATCCAAAAGGCACATTTTTATTTTATTTTATTTTATTTGGCTGGGAAATTGATGAAACAGGAACATGAACTTCGGAGAGAAAGATGGCATAAAAATAAAGTTTGTTGTTGTTGTTGTTGTTAATTTTACGTGCCTTTTGCATTGACTCCCTTCTACTCCATCCAAACTCAGTTACACAATTTTTGTGGTAACTCGTTGGAAACGAAGAACAGTTGTATTAATAACGCATATCTATTTGGATGACTTCATCATTCATTCATTCTCCCTCCCCACCCTCTTTTTTTAAAACAGGTCTGCCTTTTTCAGACATAAGCTGATAAGATTACAAGCTCTAAAACAATCTGTGAAATGATGCATAGACTTTTAAGCAAATTAATAAGTGCCTCAGAGCAAGGATTTATATATATATAAAAATCACTGAAACACCTGAATCTTTCACAGTAGATAGAGCCTTGGAGCATCGTTTTTTTATCTCTTTAATTATAGTGGAGGGGATAAATGGTTGGCTTTGCTGGAAGGAAAAAAGGCAACTTAAAACATACAGTCTGGGGAATTTCTTTTAGAGAACACACTTCCTACACTCTTAAATATTAAAGTTTGATGCTTTAATATTTAACCAATGGACAGTCCACCGAGACACCTATTTCATTTCCACAGGGGTCTCTGTACAAGCTTCAGCTAGTTTTAATAGACCTCACACTTTTTTGAAAAATAGGCACTGTTAAGTCACCATTCAGCTAAGAGCCATGGGGCACAATATGCTGTGTGGGTCAAATGCACACATCCTAGAGGAACCACTGAACTAGAACTGCGTCTTTGTTATTAATCCAGAAATTGCATTTTTGAACATATATTGCTGACTATATAAGTCTTCCCTTTTCTCCCCTTGTGGTAATTTTCCTCTCAAAAACAAGACTTCCTCGTTTTATTTTTTGTTTTATTTTTTTGCCCCTTCTCCCAACAAAAATGAATCTGAAACTTGGATTATTATTATTTTTTGAAAAGATAAAGGCCACGTTTTATAGAAATCTGAATAGAGCGTGATACACCTGGTCCTGTGTGTTCGTGCCAGCGCTCATATCAGACACCTCTAATAACATTCCCTATCTGGATGCGACTGGGATATGACCCTCTTTTCAAATGCAAGGTAACTTTATAGGAGCCTTCTGAAGGCAGAGTGTCAGGTCAAAATGAGGTAGTTGAGGTGTGAGGTTTGGTACTGGCTGTAGGCCAAAGGGGAAGAGAAACTATCTTCCACCTCATCCAGGACCTTGGTATTGACTTGAACGACTGGGGCATGAATTACCCATTTTTCTGCATTTCATTTCCAGACAGAATTGAAAGCCTAGTTTTAAACAGTGCATGCTGCAGAAGTACTTATTGGAGTCAAAGCCAGAAAAAATGTGTCCCTAATTCTTGTCACACAACTGTTTCATACAAAATATTCTCCAGCTTTCACTGGTTTCATTGTGGAGGGTGTGATGTCTAATTTGGAGTTCATTAGTCAGTGTTTGGTATCTTATTTGATAATATTTGATGTCCACTATGGCATTTACCACTTCAAATTTGACACTGTTTGACAGTATTTGCATGAAATGGTAGTGAGTATATATGATAGCATTTGATGCTGACATGCAATAGTCATTTGGGTTTGGCAAAATTTGAAGTGTTCCATGAATAGGTACAGTAATACCTTGGTTTAAAACTAACTTAGTTAAGTCCATTTTACAAGACAAACAAACATTTCTTCTAAATTTTGCCTTGATCAACAAGCAGTGTCTTGCAATACAAACACTGGAGCAGGTCACATGATAACAAGTCAGCCCATGTTCTCTCTCTCTCTCTCTCTCTCTCTCTCTCTCTCTCTCTCTCTCTCTCTCCTGGATTCTAGGTGACTATCTGGAATGTTCCATCTCAGGCAGCCTCCAAGGCAGAGGGCGGAGAGAGGAATGGAGGTCTCCCTTGCAACAGCCAGGAACATTTTCAAAGCAGAGTGGAGTTTGGATTTTATTTTTCTTTATACAGTGGAACCTTCTCTTACATACTGCTTGACTTGCATCATATTTGACTTGCAGCAAGAAGGGGCCTGTTTGACTTGAGTCGCAGGCTTTGATTATTGTCAGAGCCCACAGAGCAAGGCACTGGTCCCAACTTGCAGAGCAGATTCTGCAGCCAGGTACCTAAACATGATCTGGCTAGACACCTCCAAACTGCTTGTGCCTTTTGGCCCCTTTGTGGCAGTGGTGGCTTCGGGATGAGGCTCATCTGAGAGCACCTGGAGCTGGTCCTATAAAAGTGTTTTGGTTTACACTGAAGACTGCCGCTGCTGCTGGAGGAGATAAAGGGCAAATGTTGAGCTCAGGGCTGGCCTCGCTGGTTTTACAGTCAGCTCAGTCTTGTAAAAAAAATGGCTGCAGACGTCCTGGTCCACAATGGAAATTTATTTTATTTGGGTTTAGCTGTTTATTTGTTTTATTTTACTCTAATGGTAAGCATAGAGTTGTTCAGAACTTGGAACGTTAAAACATTAAAAATCAGTAAAACTTAAATGTTAGACATTGTTGCTATGATCATTAAAAAGTGGAGGCATATAACTTGTGGACTATAACTCCACTGCCTCCTCCTCTGTTTGAAGAGACATTTTATTTACATCCCCAGAAGGAATCTCCTATCCCATTCTTAAAAACCTGTCAAATTTGTGTTAAATTGCTGTTTTGGGGGGTCTTTTTTTTCATCATCTGGAACAGATTAATCCATGCTTTCCCATTACTTTCTATGGGAAACAGCTTTGTTTGACTTAAGTCATGTTTGACTTAAGTCTAGACCACTGGAACGGATTAATGGCGTAAGTCAAGGTTCCACTGTATTTATATTTTTCTTTAATTTGTTTTCAACATTTTTTCTCATTTTTTCTAGTCATGGGGCAGCTAGTCAAGTCTGTATATGGCTAAAGATTGCATTTTATTATTGTCAGATTAAAAACACAGAGTTACATCCAGTTATTAGTCCCAACTAGCAGAGCAGATTCTGCAGCCAGGTACCTAAACCATGATCTGGACATAGACTTCTAGCCATTTTTTGTGAATTTTGGCATTTTGTGTGTACAGTGTGTGGTCTATGGGACCCAGAACGAATCATCTGAATTTCCATTATTTCTTATGAGGAAATTTGCTTTGATATAAAAGTGTTTTGGTTTACAAGCATGTTTTCGGAACAGACTGTGCTCGTAAACCAAGGTATTACTGTATTTGTTATATATTAAGCAAATGTTGAGTTCAGTTTGATAACCTTAAAGCCAATATGGCTATTTTTATTTTTACGCCTTGCAGAATACAAAATGCTCCATTGGATAGCACGTATCCTCCTACTCAACCACATCACAAATTTATTTATTTATTTGTTTATTTGTTTATTTATTTTATTTTATTTTTACTGTTTATATGCTGCCCACTTCCCAAAGGGTGGCTTACAATCAAAAAGCATTAAAACAGTTAAAACATTAAAATATTAATAAACAATTAAAACAATAATAAAAGCAATACACTAACATTGCCATCAGGATCCACAATCAATTTAAAAAACTTCTGGAACAGGGAGGTTTTTACCTGGCACCAAAATGTCATCAATGTTGGTGGCACCAGGTGGATATCACTTGGGAGGGCATTCCATAGCCTGGGGCAGCTGTCAAGAAGGCCCTATATCTACAAGCCATCCCTCTCACCTCCTTGAGGGATGGCTCTTTCAAAAAGGTACTACCTAAGTGGCACTAGGTGTGATATCAATAACAGAGAAGATGAGTGAAAGCCAGCTTTGCTGGTATAGACATGTCCTCAGAGTGGCACCGTCCTCCACCACCACCCAAACTGCTTTCCATGTGAAAAGTGATGTCTGGGAGCCACTTGGGTGACCAAAACAGATATGACAGGAAACTATCAAGAAGGACATGTGAACAGTCAACCTACACCCTGAAGACGTGGTCAATTGGTCAAAGTGGTACAGTACTCAGCATCTGAAAAGCAGACCCTGTATTTGTGGGAAAAGAAGAAGAAGAAGAAGAAGAAGAAGAAGAAGAAGAAGAAGAAGAAGAAGAAGAAGAAGAAGAAGAAGATGATGATGATGATGATGATGATGATGATGATGATGATGATGATGATGATGATGATGATAAAATGTAGCAGTTAAGCACTGGGATTTTATAGAAAAAGATTTTATTACCATCTGAAAACGAGATTTTATTCTCTGGAGATTCTTTTCCTCCAGACCCTATGTAAAATTACCCAATTTGGCCTTATTCGATTTTTTTCTTTTTTCTTTATTTTACCTAGGACCTAAAATTATGCCCAGCTTTGTTGATGTAAAGATAGCTTAATTGTTGTTTTCAATCAAGATGCTTCTGATTTCCACACTGAGCACAAACTGATCTAAGCCTGCAGTAGGGCCTTGCATTTTCGCATTGGAGCCTTTCAGTAGAGGGCAGTGTTTTTTTCCCCTTCAGTTCAAAGCCTGAAGAATGCGCCACTCCTCTGACTGAAACTTAATTCCTTCACATCACTTAAGGAGTTCCATTTGAGAATCTCAAGATCCTTCCTACTCATTACAAACTGAGAGGACACACAGGTCCTCTCTCAAGTCTTCCTCCTCCCAGGCCACAACCACCTTTTTGTGACATCTTGCCTTATGGAGGGATCTAGATGTCTCAAAAACTTGTAACTGTTACAGCCACAGTGTGGTTTTCTGCATTTGTCCTATGGCCAAAATGGCTACCTCTGCTTTTAGAGCGTGGTGATATGTGGTAGTTGAGGTAGGACAGTATTTACATTCTGACAGTATCTCATAGTTAACATGCAATGTTCTTTGACTGTAAACATTCTATAAAATTCAGTATTCAATAAAGCTGTCATGAAGAAAACAATCAAGAAATGTCCATGCATCTAAAATGCTCACTTTTTTCATTCTATATGGAAGGTTGCACACAAAAAATAGGTTTTAAATTCAAACATCAGAACTATGAATGGAAAGGAAATGTGGGCTTTGACAAATTTTTAAAATATTAATTTCAAGCAAGGTTGAGGACACCATCTCACCTCCAAAATGTGGAACTGGTTAATTATAAATCCCAAGTAACTTCCTTTCCTATCATCACATTTTGTTTCCCCATTCACAACCCTGTTTTGCATACCATTTATAGTATTCCCACTCAATAAAAGTTATCATTTGTTTAATTTTCCATGTATATGGACAGAGCCACAATCACCAAAATGTTTTTGACAAAAATATTTATTTATTTACTATTTCTTTCATTTATATATTGCCCCATTAGTGCAATGCACTGTTCTGGGAGATTTAAAATATATATATATACATATGCTAAAGAATACAAATAACGCAATAACAATTTAAACACTCTTTTAACTAACAGCTCTTTTAATTAATGATTGAATAAGCAACTCCAGAATTGTGTTTTTATTCATACACCTTTAATAAAAGAAAAAGGAAAAATTAGTGACTTCTACATATTGGCCAGTATCCAATTAGTTTTGCCTGCCAGTATTAATGCAATCAGCATAAATCTCAGAGATGAACTCATGTGATTTATGAAGTCAATGTAGGGAAAGTGGCCAATATGGAAATAGCATAGTCTTTGTTTAGTCAAAGCCCCACAATTAAATGTGAGAGGAGAATACAGAGGTTCACAGTGGCTCACATTTTCAGGTTCCCTAGGACTGTTGAAATGTTGAAATGATAAAACCAGATCTGAGAACTATTTAGTTACATGTAACATCATTAGCTGTAGGGACAATTAGCTATAACTAGTTACTTTTGGGTGACACAAGTAATGCAATTGGTAGTTACAGGTCTAATATTTGGGTATAATGAGTAAAACATATTCACTTAGGTTCAATGAGTACCACCTTGTTCCTTCCAAAAATTCCTTTTAAAGGTAGCTTTAAAGGCATTTTGGCAAGAATAGTTTACATTTTGTGCCATTCTTTAACTACTTTAAGTGGCAAGAGAGGTCATTCTTTGGTCTTGCCTTTCATGTTTTTATGAATATTTCCAAGGTGTAATATTGGAATTGGCCACTAGATGATTCCTTGCTTTTGTTTGTTTGTTTGTTTTAGCAATTGGGAATGTCAACACAACACTTGAATAACAAATAACAGAATTCTCCCTGTCTTTAGACAAGACACAAAGGCTCTACTCATTCATTACTTACTTGGTTCTCAGCAACAGAGCTGGAGAGGAATGGGCACACTTAGAATGATCCCTGTTTGCATATATATTCCCCACATGAACAAGAACCCAAATTTTCTAGACCTTTTCTCCTTTTTTGGCACACATTGCCCTTCACTGGGAGGAAATGACAATGAAGAAAGTGTCCTAAATGAATGGGTATTCTGGAGCCATCTGGATGTGGTTCTTTTTAAAGCAAGAAATGTACTATCTTGAATTGGCTTTAGAAAGTAAATGACAACCAGAAGGGAGAGAACTAGGATGGCTTATTAGGCTTGGCCAAAAAAGAAGGATAAAGAAACCCACAGATTTATATTAAAAATGTGTATGCTTGTTTATATTTGGAGATGCATAATTAGAAATACTAATTGTTATTAATTAAATAAAACCATGTGCCACCTAATTTGGTTTAACAACCAAGGAGCAGAAAATGAGGTGGCAGAGGCCTTCAACAGTCAGTATCCATAAAGTAAACTGGGTAAGGAAACAGGTCACTATGTCACAAACTCCTTCACATATGGCAGAATCACTCCTCTTCTGACCATCTCACTCCACACTTGAAGAATGGTAACAAGGCTCCCACCCTGTTCCAGCTGAACCATGGTACATTTCCCCTTCTGTGGCCTTCTTTCTCTCAGAATATCACACACTTCCTACTTTTGTATATGTTCAGAGTACTTATTTATTAAGCTACCTTTTTAAATCCCATTTTTAAAGTAGCAGACTCTTCCAAAAACTGCAGGAATGTTGCAGTGGTTATGATTGTCTTGACTGCTCCGAATCTGTGACACTTCACTTTCAAAACTTTGTTTTATCAGTTTAAATAGCCCAGGTTAATCCTGTTTTTGTCCTTCTTGTTGATTTGCTATTTTAGTAGCTAACAGTCTGTTTACTGCAAATGAACCTTAATGTGTTAAGGTGTGCCACTTTAAACTCCATTCCATGCCTCTGTTTTCCAGAGTATGATTGGCAGCCAGATGTTCTGACCACAGTTTTAGAAATAACTTTGTTGAGATTTGGTGATAGCTGTATGTTTATTTCAGCTTTTGTTTCTTCTTCCCCTCATCCTATCAGTATCCAACCTTTCATCTTCCTTTCCTAATTTCTATATTTGCCAATCCTGTCTCATGCTTGCTTACTCATTACATTTGTTGCTTACTGGGAGGAGTCTTCATATTACTGCTTTTTAAACCCTACCTCTATTGTCTGTGAAGCTACTCAATCATCCGGGTGAGGTTATCTGGAAGTTGAGTCATGGCAACTGGACGTCTTTTACTGAAAGAATGAAATGTTTCGTTACTCATCCAAGCAGCTTTGTCAGTCTGACGAACTGCTTGGATGAGTAGCAAAACATTTCGATCTCTCAAGAAAAGAAGTCCAGTTGCCATGACTCAACTTCCAGAGTACTTCTATTACACAGTAGCATTTTCTTTATCCTCTAGCACAGGGCTGCTCAACTTTGAACAGGCCAAGGTCTACTTTTCCGGCCAAAAGTGCCTGAGAGCTACTACACTAAAACCTCTACTTACGAATTTTATCCGTTCCGAGCACATGTTCTTAAGTAAAAACTTTTGTAAGTAGAGCAGCGGTTTCCCATGGGAGTGCATGGAAAACCAATTAATCCATTCTGGAAGGAACAGATTTCAATGCGCCATGACCCTTGAACAGCCCCACTCAGCTGAGACAGTGGGCTGGCAGACCCAGAACTTTGCTGGGGCAGTGGTGGTTCTTGGGATGGGGGAGGGAGGGGTGGAGAACTTATCCCCTCACTTTTTTATTGATGGCCAGCGGGCTACTTTTGAACCCTTCACGGGCTACCAGTAGCCCACGCTCTACCTGTTGGGCAGGCCTGCTCTAGCACAGCTGCACTCCAAGATTATGTTTGATTGTTATTCAATCTGTTATATTTACACTATATCTTAGTGCACAGGCATTTTTCAGACCATACAGAAAGCAGCACATGAAGGGGTAAGCATCATGCACTTTAGCAAACTTTAAACTGTCCCATGATGCAGTGGTTAAACTCTAGTGCTACAGCCAAGACTTTTCAATCCCAACAGGTAGAGATAACCACCCCTTCATGGATCACTGCCTTGCCGTGGCGAAGGGGCTTGAGTAACTCAGAGAAGCTATGAGCTATGCTGTAGGTCATAGTGGAGAATTTGACTAAATGGAGTAGGAACTGGCAAGCCATTCCAGTATCCCTGCCAAGTACACCCCATGGACAGAAACAAAAGGCTAAAAGATATGATGATGGAAGATGAGCCCCTCAGGTCGGAAGGTGCCCAACATGCTGCTGAGGAAGAGTGGAGGACAAGGACAAGTAGCTCCAGAGCTAATGAAGCGGCTGGGCCAAAGCTGAAAGGACACCCAGCTGCAGACGTGCCTGGAAGAGAAAGGAAAGTCCAATGCTGCAAAGAAATATACAGCATAGGAACCTGGAATGTGGGATCTATGAGCCAGGCTAAGCTGGATGTGGTCAAACATGAGATGGCAAGAATAAACATTGACCTCTTGGGCATCAGTGAACTTAAACAGTAAAATTAAGACACGTTCTAGTATTGAGAACAGGGAATTGAGGAACATCTTACAGCATTAAAAGACAATATTAAAGCTACAAGAGAATGCAAGCAGTTAAAGATAGAGTAAAAATTACATGTAAAATTATGAGGGATGGAAACTAACATTGAAAACATAGTGTCAATGCAATCACACAAGGTTATGTTCCAAGCTTCCTAGAGATGGCATTTTCAACATAAATCAAAACAATAAATTAATGGTCCCAAAGAAAGATATTAAAGCAAATATTTAAAGTGGATAGTACAAAAAAAAGCACTGGGGATGGAACTTGTTAATAGCCACCACCTCACAACTGGCTACAACACTTCCAAAAGCTCTTCAGTTAACAGAGCACTAAGTTAGGATTTATGAACAATGTTTTTTAAAAGGAGCTATCAGAAAAGCTCATCGATCTCTTTTTATGTTCCCCTTTGTGAAGATTATAATAAATCTCAAAATCAAGTATCTCTCCAAAGAAACAAAAAGGTGAATATCTATGGCTAAAAACTGGGATGTCCACATTTCAGGTCTGATTTGGGTCCAAATGGATCAGGCCTGAAGCAATGTAAATCAAATCAGCCCCTAATCCTAAAAAAGCAAATCAGGCCCAAAATTTGACTGAGGGAGACCTACACAGCCCTAGTCAGCTGTCATTGAAATGGTAGGTGCCTGACCCTGTTGCCAATGGGAGCCACACCTATAATCTATATATCATCCATTCCTGGCTATAGGCTGAGACATTCTCAACTGCTAAAATGTTATCCTGACCTCTAAGAGACCTCATCCACCTGATTCCTGTATTGTCTGCAGACCATGATTTGAGGGACATGTGCCTTATGCTCCTAGGGTGTATTGAAAATATTAATTCCAATTAGGATCCTCCTACTGAATTAACGAGAACAGTGTATCTATTAGTTTTACAAGTGGCATTTATTCAACAGGCTTATTCTGGTGGGGACTAACAATTCAATTTCTCACCTATATCCCATACCTATAATCACACTCTCCCCCAGTTTTGGTCTGGAAAAACTGTAACCCAACATCAAAAATTTAGGACAAACCATCACAACAGCTGTCTTTACAGGCTTTTTGTGATATACCTCCAGCTCTGCATCTTTCCCGGGTGTTAGTCTGGGTCTATTAGGACTTGTAAGTTAAAATAGCAAAAGGGAGTCCAGCCACTGCTAATTAGCTGGTATTATGGTGCTGCCACCTAATTAGGGAAAATGTGTCTTGCCATCAAGAAGTCATGCTTCTGTTGTCAAGTGTCCCTTTGCCTCTGCTACGGAGTATCTGAAGCATCCAGCCTGAGACATTCCAAGAGAGAGAGAGAGAGAGAGAGAGAGAGAGAGAGAGAGAGAGAGAGAGAGAGCTGTGTGAGACAGTGAAAACCCAACCTTCATGCATCACTAGCCCCTGGGTGTTACATGCCTCACCGCCTCACACAAAAGGCCCATTTTCAGTGTGACCATGCATACGTGATTCCTTCTAAAATATGTACAGCCAGGAGATATGTGTTGTGTTTCTTTGCGAACCCTCCTGGCCTTGCTTTAAGTTAAGGTCACAACGACTGATTTAAAAGGCAGGGTATCAATCAATTTAAAAGATCCTCTCTACTGCATGCGTTTTATAAAAATTCTATATTTATAATCTGAATCTGTGTTTCAATTCTTCCTCTTGTTACTCATTATCTACTTTACAGTTTTGCACAGAGGTTACCAAATGTCCAGCCATTGGGGAACCTTTTCCACATTGATTAGTCTGCTGAGGAGGGAGTGTAGGATGCATTGGATTCTGGGATACATTTTAGAGTGTGCTTTCATTTCATCCAGGGACAAGGACTTGCATGTTGCCTCATACATTCTGAGGGTGCAGGAAGAAATTGGTAATCGTCCATGTGCTAACTTTCCGCAAGTCTTGTCTACCAGTTGAGATTTTGTCCGTCTAAAAAGAAAAAAAAAGGAATTCATGAGCATCTGTAGATGCTCTCCTTAACATTCTCCCTCTGTGAAGCAGGTCATGCTCCACTCTGACCTGAAGTCCAGAGCAAGGGCCCCACCATATTCCGTCATTGCACACAGTCAATGCCACCCCAGTTGCCAGAGATCTTAGGGGTTTGTCGCTCATCTTCGTGCATCACCCCTCCGTTCCTGCAAGACCTGCAGGGCAGAGCAAGCTGGCCCAGCACATCCATATTTTCCCTCCCAAGAGCAGGTCATTGCTTTCTTCACTGCAAACTCCGGAGTCAATTTTTAAGAGTCTTTGCAGCAAACTAGAGAACAGGTTCTTCCTCTTATGTAGACCTTTCACCTGCAGAAGGCCACTGTAAAATCCAGTTTCTTGTCTGCATGGAGAGCCCACCCAACAGCAGGTGAGACTCATTTGCAAGAAGGGACGGATCCAGCTGCTTCTGTCCAAAGCGGTTGTTGAAGCTTTTTAATGTTATAATACATTTCTCAAAATGGTGGGTCATAACCTAGGTGTAAGAACAGTGTTGCCCAGTAATTATTAATGCATGTGTACTTCGGGCCCAGTAAGGAGAGCACACTAGCTCTTTCTGCAGTTGGTGTCCTCATACAAAAGCAACTGCCTGAAAAAAGGGAGTGCTGTTCTATTTAGGGGGTGGGCTTTCTGTGTCGGCCAAAACAGGAAAACGCTACACTACTGACTCATACAGTACTTATACAGATACAGTGGACCCTCGTATAACAAATGGTTTGTATAACATAAAATCTGTACAGCATAAAATATTCCAGAGATAGGGGAAATTTGCTTAACAACAGGTTAGGGATTACTCTGTTTTCAATGCATTCCTATATGTATAAAGGAAAATTTGCTTAACATAATTTCATTTGGAACAAATTAATTCCTTTATACAAGGTACCACTGTACTGTAGAACCGCTTTCCTCTCTTCAAATAGCCTCTTTCCCATGATGAAAAACTGATGATGGAGGGGGAAATGCCTGGTGTTCTCCTGATATTATGTGTGCAGTACAAATGCTTTGGAATCACTGAATCAGAGGGAGTTTCTCTCCCATTTCAATGGTTTTGCTAAAACTAAAACTGGGCCACTTCCTGAGGCAGAGGGATGGATATATCTCGCCTCCTCTCTCATTCAATCATGCAACAACCATACATGCACATCAAGATCACGAAAGTAAGGTTTTCAAAACCAGAGGCTCTGCTTTCTGATCTCTACAGCTATGCTGTAATCTACTGTAGTCTTATTTTATTTGTAGTCTGCCTTGTGATAGTTTAGTCCTGACAGATGGAATAAAACATTAATAACAGCAGCAGGAGTGTCAGCACAATGACACAAAGAAAAGATGGCTTCTCCCCAAGAACGCCCCACCCATGCTAATTAAACATACCCACACATTGGGAGTTAGCATTTGGACGGAATTTAATGTCATCCTCAAAAGTTGAGGAAGTTCCCTTTTCTTTGGACTATACCTCCCAGAATCCCCTAGTCAGCAAAGCCAATGGCATACCAGCCATGCTAACCAGAGGAGTGGTGATCTTGGGTGTTGTAGTCCAAAAGAAAAAAAGAAGAAAAAGGTGAGGTTCTAACTTCTGTGGCCACCGGCACCCCTTGTGCCACCGTTTGGTCCAAAGACCCAGCCACTGTGGTGCCTCTGAAGGGAGCCAGGCGTGGCTGTCTTAAGGTCACATACATGACCTTTGCCAAAGTCAGCTCCTGACGGGTTGTTCTCATAACACTTAATGCTGGGGGTTAGAAGAAAAGGTTGCGTGGCAACGTGATTTTTGAGATCAAGAGCCTTGTATGAGATGGGGGGAAATGACAGGAGTGGTAATTGGTAATAGAAAACTCATAGCAGTTAAAATTCATGATTAGAGACTGTCAAGGAACAAGAGCAAAGGCCTATAATTATCAGCCAAAAGCCCCAGGCACCACCCAGGTGTTACAGAGGCATGTCACTTGGGCTTGCAAAAGTTGTCCTTCTATGCTAGATCCTTCTACAGCTGCGGTTGGTTTTGCAGTAATAGCTCAAGAGCAGCCCATTATAGTCTGACATACTAAAACTCCACACTCTTTTGAATCTTCTTTATTTTTACTGCATCGGCATCTTCAACCCAATTTGTGCCTGCTCCAACAAAAATGCAATTGCTACATTTGTATACAATGTGCACTGTATTTCTCCTCCCAATTCTGTCCTGTTTAATTTAATGCAGGCAAAAAATACAGTACAAAGAAACTCTGCTACATAATTTAATGAAAACTCCAGTTCATATTTCTAATGATTATTCCCTCTCCCCTGCAAAAAAAAATGCACAGAATTACACAATCCATTTGCTATTAACGATAGTGCATGAAAATTGAGTTATTTCATGAGTACCAAGAAATACAGGAACTTGTCAGGACGTTTGTGTAAAATGTTGGATGAAACAAAAATTATAGGTATAATGCCTTCCATACTAGCTCTTTTTTCTCTATGGTGCTCACACTTTGTTCACTTCTTGAGGAAAAACCAGAAGTTGACAACCTATTACCTTCCATTGTTTGCTATGCTTCCCTCCCCAGAACCTGATGTGTGACAAGACTGTTTTATGTTTTTGCTGCTTTGCAATAAACACACTTTATCTACACCAGCCACGCAGTGTACACAGCCCAGAAGCTACTGAAGATGCATTGAGGCTTCTAACGGCCACTGCAATTTAAAAATAAGTTTGTTCTTTATAGAATGGGCAAATGTTATTGCCTCTTGTTTGGAGTAGTTTCAGGATTAGTGGTTAATTTCTTCTTGTATCAAAATGTGTTCCCACAAGGAAGCGTGTCCATTTATTATTTTCCCCTTTCCCTTTTCCCTTTCTTTCTTTTTCTGTCTGTCCATATTTTGACAGTGGAAAGGGAGAAAAAGAAAGAAAATTAATTCAAGGGAACATGTATCTACTACCAAAATACCCTCCCTGCCTCACACACAACCCAAGTAAGGAACATTAACTAGTGACAATATCTGGCAATTTACTGCTAATTTCCTTGCTGCCACACTAAACAGGGAGAAATAAAATAAGCTCAATCTGAAAACAGGAAACTCACAATTAATGTTGCATAAGATCTTTGTTGTGAATAGAGCCAGTTCAGCGGAACAAACAGGTCTTCCACAGTTCAGCACCCTGCTGTTTCTGGTAGGCGCCCACTCGAATGCAGCACCCTGGCTTCCTTGCCCTACCTCCCCTGAACATTGCCTTTGAGTGGGCGCCCACTGGAGAAGATGGGGGTCTGGAAGCTCCTAAGACCTGTTTGGCTGGTAAACGAACCAGCACCAACTGCCAGGCCCATGGCTCACACCCATCTCTAGTTATGAGTAAACATTGTGGCAGAATTGTGTCCAGGGGGGCAGATTTTCTGTGGGACCACAGTTTTAACTGTGGGAAAGAGGTTTTTTTTAATGGTACTCTAGATAATGAGAGTTCTGGTGGTAGCAGTGGAACCAATGGTGGCAGCGATTAGGCTACTGGCAGTGAAAGTTATCATTAAGAAGAAAAACAGGCAGGAGGGTTTCTGGCTGCCATTGTGCATACTGTCCAAAGTGTACAGAAATGTAAAGCCCAGTGGAAGGTGTGGTGAAGAAGTGCTCCAGAAAACGAGCAAGGCAGAGCCTAATAAACCAGTTTAAATGGAAGCCCACAGCTACTGTTGTTAGAAGACAATGATGGGGGAAAGAGGCAAAGAGAGGAATCTGACAAAGGAAAGAAAATCAGAAAGAAAGCCAACAGAGGAAATGTGTCCATTGCCAGGACTTGTGGAAATGAAGAAGGAAGAAGCTCAAAGGATGGTTTGAAACAGCCAGCTACATCTTTGACTGCAGGATCCAGAATCCTTTAAAGATCTTATCTCATTAAAGCATGAAAAAAACTAGAGATTTAATGAGAGCTCCTTTATTTTTCTTCATTGAATGCTACCAGGTTTGGTTTCTGGGATGTTCAAATATTTAATAAGCATAAAATGCAGGAGTGCCACTAGTAGGTCTCTCTGAGGAGGAAGGATTCAAATTATTTATGCAATGAATACGTTGATGGATTTAAATATATGCATTTATATGCTGGCACCTGAGAAGGGATGGGGAGTAACTGATGAATGCACCTTTGGATGTTGGAAACAGGAAATAGGAAGTTGGATAGAATAAAGCAAAGTGTTCTGTGTATACTGCCCCATCTACCGCCCCATACCACTAGTGTCTCTGGGAAACAGGAAATTACAGGCAAGTTGCCCCCAGATAGAATGGAAGGCTGAGTGAACCTTGAGCCTGCTACCAGGATTGAACAGGTAACAGAGGGAAACAGAGGGAAAAAGTGGAAGGTGGAGTGATCAACAACAAGGTCCAAAAAAGAACCATGGGCAGAATTAATTCATTTAATTAATCCTATCCTTATGGGTAGGATCAGAGGCAGCCTATGGGCTTCAAGTACAGATCAACACAAACAGCTTGTCCCAGTTCATAAAGGCAGCAACACAGGTGCTGCGGCTCTCCTTCCCCACCGCCTCCTCAATCAGCCACTCGCCAGGCCTAGTTTACTAGCTTCCTCCACCTCCTCAATTGCTCTCGCACTCCCAGCAACAGCTCAGGCTTCTCTGTCCCACCCTCTTGGCTGATCTCCCAGTCAGACAAAAGGGCTGGGCAGAGAAGTCTGTGCTCTTGCTGGTGACTTGGAGATTAGCCAAGGAGGTGGAAAAGGCAAGCAAGCTGGGCCTGGTGAGTGGCTGATCATCTGAGGAGGTGGGGGTTGGGAGCAGCAGCACCTGCACATTCACTTTTATGAACCTACATGACCTAGGACAGTGATGGCCAACCTATGGCATGGGTGCCAAAGGTGGCACTCGGAGCCCTTTCTGTGGGCACCCGACATTGCCCTTCATAGCCACCTGTATACAGGTTAAATTACTGTATTGGCACAATGCAAAAAAAATTAGTGGGTTTTGAATTGCAGTTTGGGCACTCAGTCTCTAAAAGGTTCACCATCACTGACCTAGGATGCACCAGTTCATTCCTATCTCGAGTTACAAGGCATGGCAAAGAGTTTGTTGCCGAAATCCTGTTACTTGACATAGGTTCCAGTACATGTTGGTTTGTATTCCCATTGAAGAAAAATGAGGATGGGGAGCATATTTTTCCTCCTTATTTGGAATGAACACCAGTGTTTTCCATGTTACTTTCATTTTTCTTTTATTTTTGTCTGATCTTTGTAGCTCTTCTTTTACCTTTTAATTTTCTAAGATGCCTCTGCTAATTCCCTGTTCTTAACTTGATTGTGTCTTAAATGTTCTAAGCTGTATATTGTCCCTACCATGGGACCTTTTCCAAGGAGAGGTGGGGTAAAAATATTCAAAATAAATAAAATATTCCAATATAATAAGCCACAGCGATATGGTGAGTCACCTCCTCCATAGGTTCCACTGATTAATACGGGCCTCCTCTAGCTGCCATTAATAATGCTAAGCAACAGGAATTCGGCCACTGAGACCAGACAGGTTGCAAAAGTGATCACTTAACAGACCCACTAAAAGGGCACAAAAAAGAGTAAGTATTCAATAATGCTCTCTCTCCATCAAGCATGATGTTAAAAGAAGTGGGAGTGAAGGGAAAGGAACTAAATGTAAAATCTTTATCAATATTCTTATTTGGAAAGACTCCCAAGTTGGCCGATCTCAGGCCATAAACTGTTGTTGGAACAGAGAACCAAGAGTTCAGAGTGGAAAGCTCTAGCTTCCTCAAAAACTGTTGGTGGTGGCAGCTTATATTTTGGGGAGCCCTGGCCCAGCCTTGCCAACGTTCTTGAGTCAGAATCCTCGGGATCCATCAAGTGCATTGGGATTAATGGATTGCAAAACTTGCCAGAGAGTGTCAGCCAGGGGAAAATATTTCAGTATTTTTAGAATTTCAGTAGTGTTATAATTTAGTGAAATAAAATATTTCAGTATTTTCAATATTTCAGTTAATGTTATAATGGATAGAATCCAATTGGGGATTTACAGCAGCTTTAAGAAGAAACTGTTGAACTCACAGTGGCAAACTGCCACTAATTAAGAGGTTGCCACTGGTATCCAAGTTGCACGATAGTACCTGGCCAGGAATGTCAGTCAAAAGTGCTTAAAAAGCCATCAGCACACTCAACACAATTAAGCTTAACATCAACATAAATCCCTTATAGAATTCTGGCCAGTAATGTAGACTAGAGATGGGCACGAAACACCAAAATGACATTTCGTGGTTGTCATTCGGTCCCTGGGTCTGCTTCATTCCGTTTCCATTTTTCGGGCCCCTAGGGCCCACTTCATTTCCGTTTCTTCATTTTTAGGGGGCAGCAAGCTGCGGCCACAGGGAGCTTTCCCAGGGCCGGGCACCACTGGAGCCAGCGGCATGCAGGCCGGGAGAGCCGTCCTGCAGCCATGGGGAGCCCTCCCGGGGCCGGGGGCCGCCGGAGCTGGTGGCAAGCCTGCCAGCAGGAGAGCAATCCCGTGGCCACGGGGAGTCCTCCCAGAGCCGGGCGCTGCTCCGGTCACCACCCCCAACAGGCCGCCACCCCCGGAGCACCGCCAAGCACTGCCCTCCCTTGGGCCTCCTCCCCAAGGACCGATCCACCATGCTGTCCGCCACCCCCATTGGATCGCTACCCCCGGATCCCTAACTGGGGACCTTCTCCCCGGGAACCACTCTGCCCCAGGAGCTGCCACCCAGGCAGACCGCCGCCCCACACACACCCCTAGCCTAGACCCAGGAAACCTGTGGGGGGTGCCGCTGCACTCCCCCCATGCTCCAACGACATCCTCTGCTCCAGCTTCTGAGCCGGCTGCACCGTTGCCGCTTCGCCATGTGGCCAAGATCCCGGAGCCCAGCCCAGAAGGGCTCGGATCCCACCTCTTCTTGTGAGATCGGCAAAGTCTCGCGTCGTCGGCTCTGGCGGGAGGGGGCAAAGAGGCTCCGCCAGGCCCAGGCCCCTCTCGCCGCCCTCCGCTGTTCCATTATTCATCGCACGAGCGGCACGACGGCAATAACAGAAATGAACAGAACCAAAGAAAATTTTCTTGGTTCTCTCCGGTTCGAGCCTGCCCCATTGCAACAGTCGTTATTCGTACCGCTACATAATGGAACGAATACTGGAGAATGGTAACTAAAAAATGGTCGTTTCATGCCCATCTCTAATGTAGACATCTATATTACTGTAAGATATCTAAGTGTGGAGTGACTAATGCCTACTGCCAGAAACCATGGATGGATGGATGGATGGATGGATGGATGGATGGATGGATGGATGGATGGATGGATGGATGGATGGATGGATGATAGGTGAGTGGGTGGATGCTATTGTGTTTACCACAGTCCTTACCAATAGCAGCAGCAGCCAAATCACTGCACTCATTCCTGGATGACTAACAAAAGAGAAAAAGGCCAATACTCTTGTAGATAGTTTTATAAAAGTATTAGCAAGTGTACCGGCTTTTTATTTCTCATGATTTACTTCTGAGGTGTTGTTTCTTTTAATTTTGAGGAGAAATGTTTGACAAAAATATAACAGTGTTTCTGAGGCAAATGCTCACATAGGAAACAAAGGCAGCTAGCTTTGTTGGCACCTCTGCATTGTTCGTCTGTTGGCACATGACAAACAAACCATCAGCTGTCAACCACTGTCAAACCATTGCATGTTGCTGTTTACAAAAAGAAAAGGAAAAGAAAGAAAAAGAAACACCTCACATACCGAGTACACTGTATGTCATATCATCAAAGGCAGCTTCATTCCAAATGCCAAAAAAGAAAAAAGAAACAAAATCAAGTGTGTCGCTTCGAGCATTATGTAGCTGTGCAGGTCATGGTCAGATAATAAACCCCACTGTACATTAGACATCAAATTAATGAAGAAACACCATAACATTCTTCGCCGTATTGGGTGTCAAAATGCATGGGGGGGGGAATCAAAATACTGTCCGTTTGTAAATGTGTCCAGTCAGTTACTGAAATAAAATATCACTGACTCATACAAACATATTAAACATTTGACAAAGATGTTTAACATTTGGGGAATACAGAAACCATCTGGGGAACAGTTACTATGAATAAAAAGTGGTGAAGGGGAATTTTAGGGGATAGAAAGGGTTCAGCTCTTTCTTGCCTGGTTGGAAAGCCAAGCCCCACTGGTTGTTCCTGTTTTCCCACATCTGCCGGTTCTAACGTTTCTCCTTGTTCTTTGATTCTTTGGGAACAAGCCCTGCCTTCATCTTAAGTTTCCTTGGGGTCATAAAGCAAATTTTATCTGCTCCATCAGGCAACACTGACTCTACATCCCACAGCGGTGTTGTTCAGCTTAGTACATGTCAAGAACATTCTGTTAACCCTTTGGGGTGTAAGGAATAATGTGCAAGAAGATCGATGCCATGTCCCACCATTCGTTTTGAGAAGGGCAAATGAATGTAAAGAGTGCTCAAGTAGATCTCCAGACACAGTTTAAGGCAAGCAGGTATCCTGACAAAGGTACAGTAAGGATGGTGATAGAGCTGGTGCTTCTGTCTCTGGTGGCAACTACACAGATGAATTAAACAGACAAATGGCAAATGAGATATTCTTTGATGCCTAGATGGCTTTCAGAAGAAGCCACTCCAGGTGCAAGGTTATATGAAACTCTTTCTTTCTAATCCATGACACTCACATATTGTTACCACTTGTGCAGGCTACCCAAGGCTACCTGGGTGCCAGAGCATGTATTCCATCATCCACACAACAGAGTAAGCTCAGTTGCACTGTCAGAAGCAAGGCAAAACCCCAGACACCGGCTCCACCACCAAACACTCCATCCCATTCAGCAACGCCAGCTCTATGTACTTATA
Source organism: Phrynocephalus forsythii (assembly GCA_029282475.1). Classification (NCBI taxonomy): domain Eukaryota; kingdom Metazoa; phylum Chordata; class Lepidosauria; order Squamata; family Agamidae; genus Phrynocephalus; species Phrynocephalus forsythii. Next base: position 16,994,372 of record JAPFRF010000003.1, read on the forward strand.
CATATTTTTCTCATATATTTTTTTATTTTTTTCTCCTAAGAAAACATTTATTTTCTTGGGTTTGATTTGATTTTGCTTGCTAACTGCATTTGTTTACTAACCTACTTGGAAGGAAGCCTCACTAAACCCGACTGGACTTGCTTTTGAAGTCACATGCTTGGACTGAGAGGAGTCAATACTGTATATGCCTTTTCCCAAAAAATATTACTTTTGCACACATGTTAGTACTTTTCAGCTGTCAAAAACTCTGCCGCAACAGCCAGAGGACTGCCCCCAAATGCAAAACTCTTAATATGCAGACAAATTGGTTAACCGTTCATCTATTTGGGGGCTTTTCCAGTTAACAATATTCCTGAAAACTGCTGGCGGATATGCTCCGATGTCTCCCCTTTTTCCTCCAATCACTCTGATTTCACTTAATTGGCTATAATACAGTGTTTGCTTCACTACAAGGCAAGCTTTTAAAAAGCATAACAGCCATTTTCTAAGTGACTTGCAGATTCACTGCTCAGCAAAACCCAAGAGATCTGAAGCATTTTAGAGTGACTTTCTCATTTCTCTCCCCTAAAATTGATTTTCCCCCCCTCCCAAACTCAGTGCTTTCTGCTCTTGGCAACTTGATGAGACAGACAGACCATATCTGCTTGAGCATCACAGAGAGCAAAAAGAAAAAGTTAGTTTGCACTCCCAGGTTCGTCTACCTAGGATTAAACTCCATTGAACACAAGGAGATTTACATCCAAATACACATGCAGAGGATCCAATTGTTTGGACACTTCAGAAGTTGAGAGCAAGTCTCTTTGAATTCAGTGGAGCTATCGAGTCTATGTACATAGACGGACTGCACTGTTAAACCTCCATGCCAAAAACAATTTGAATTCTGTTCTTACATCCAAAAAGCATTGTATATCAGATTGTGACGTGAAACAATTCTGCTGACTAGAAAATGCCCCAAATCATCAGTGTAGACAGCAGCCAGGACTTTTTGCAAGTAAATAATAACTTGAGTAAACTTGATAAGAATATCATTCCTAATCATGGGAGCTCTGTAATAGCATTCATTGTTTACAGGTCTAAAACATTTCTGGGTACCCTTTCATATCCTCAACTAATGTTTTAGACTTGTCTGTGATCAGGAGAGATAAAGTTACAGAGCTGTGCACCGGTTGTCAGTCAGTTCACCCGGTTTAAAGGGAAAGGAAGACACTGTTCAAAATGGGTTTGGGGGATATAAGATGCATGTGCTAAACCCTAACTGTAGAGTTATGTGTGTGTTCTCTGCAGTCACATAGCGATGTTAATAGGACTTTCAAGGTAAGTGAATTATTTAAGGAATGGTTTAACCATTTCCACCACCCACCCTTCAGTGAGTTTCCATGGCCAAGTGGGGATTTGAACCCCATTCTCCAGAGTCCTAGTCCATCACTCTATCCATTACACCACACTGGGAATCAGCAGTCCAGTACTGGATATATATACGAGTATATATTGGAATTGTCACAAGAACAGGCAGTACCTCCCAGCTCATTCAGCACTAACACTTTTTTTCTTTTCTCCTCCATTCTTTTTCTTTTAAAAATCCTAAGATCTGAAGCTTAATGGTCATTTCATGACTGTAAAGTATGCACCCCACTGTCTACAAAATGGCAATAAGGGAAGTTTGAACAATGGAACAGTCATCAGGTCTCTTTTGTCCAAAGTTGTCACTGTTTTGCTTCCTTTCTTTGATTCATTCAGCATTTTCAAAAGGTTATTCTGTATCTCTGTGACAGTTACATTTTACAAGGGAAGAAAAATATCTATTTCACACACACACACACACACACACACACACACACACACACACACACACACACACACACACACACACAAAGAAAAAGAATTTTCTCTCTCTCTCTCTCTCTCTCTCTCTCTCTCTCTCTCTCTCTCTCTCTCTCTCTCTGTGTGTGTGTGTGTGTGTGTGTGTGTGTGTGTGTGTGTGCATGCGCGTGCATGTACTTGAGGAGGAAATACGGTATTTTTCCATGTATAAGCCTATATTTTTGTCTAAATTTGTTGGATTAAAAATTGAGGATTGTGAAACTGTAATTTTGGGTTGGAAAGTAGGGGTCATTTTATACATGGGGACGTCTTATAAACAGAAAAATATGGTAGATAGGTTTTATATATACAGGATAGATAGATAGATAGATAGATAGATAGATAGATAGATAGATAGATAGATAGATAGATAGATAGATAGATAGATAGATAGATAGATAGATAGATAGATAGACACACAGACACACACAGACACATACACATACACATGCATGCATGCATGCATATATAACATATATATTTCCAGGTCAAGTAAAATTCTCTCCAATCTTGTTCAATTAGAGAAAAAGGAAGCCATCTCATGGAAAGCTGGTCAATAACTAAGGGTATTTTTGGTATTCTACAAAATGCAGTATGTTTCTTAGGGTGCAACCAGATGGCTCCAAAGGTATGTGCCTGATTGCACCAGAAAAGATAAGTTGAACTGGATCAATTTCCCTTAAACCATATCTTCCACCTGCAGGGGAATTTGCTCCTGCACAACCCAAAAATCCAAGGCCATAATGCCGGCCCAAAACAATCCACCTTGGGAACTGATTGGGATGGACCCAGAGTGCTTCTTTTCATGTATCATGTGATCACCAGGAAATAGATCTCACTAGATCACTCCACAAGCAATCTAAATTGCAGTCTAGTTCCCTGTGTGAACATACCTTAGGGCCTTTTTACATGACCCCTAAGATCCGCTGGCCACTTAAATTCGGACCAGAGATCTTAGGGGTTCGTCGCTCTTCCTCTGTCCCCACCCCCCTCCACACTTCCTGGTTGCTGGCTGCCTGAGGGAGGGAGAAAAAAGAAAGAAAAGAATGCCGGTTTACCTCCGTTTTGTTCCCAGCACTGCATTCAGATCTCTTAAAGGGGCGGGGCTCAAAAAAAGAACAAACAGAAGCCAGGAGAGCCCCGCACTCACTATCCTTACACCGGATCAAATTTTTTTCACATCCAAAAAGCAGGTACCTGAAAGCTGCGCTGGGACGCGCTAAAAATGGGCGGGGTCGCACTTAATTTCCTGTTAACTCCGGAGCTGGTGGGTAAACATTTTTAATCTCCGGAGCTGGGAGCCATTTGCCCCGGAGTTTAGGGGTCATGCATAAATGCCCTTAGTCACAAAAAAAAACCCCACACATTTATTTACTTTAATATTTTATACATACATGGATACAATTATTCACAAAAACATTCACAACACTCCTGTAAAATGAAAGAATCTGTACCTGAAGTTTTTGAATGTTTGGTCTTTAGATAGGACTTGACTAGAGATGGACACGAAATGAAAATATAGTGTTTTGTTTCGTTTCTTTAGTAGTTTAGTTTCATTTCTAACAAAAAAAATTAAAAAATTCAGAATGAAATGAAATGAAATGATATGATATGAAATGCTATATAATGGCTTCCTTATGTCCTAGAGGCACCAAAATCACAGAGGAGCTTCCTCAAGCTCTTCTCTGTAAGCTCCCCCAAAAAAGTTAGAGAGTTTTGGGGTTCAGGTGGCCAAGTTATTAAACACCTAGGATAAAATCATTCTAATTGAGTCGGGAAGCCATTAATAGCCCCCCCAAGGGTGAGCAAAATAGTGTTAACTCCTATATTGTGGTGCATGCCGTACACACTTTGCAGTTAGCTAGCTAGAGGGACCCTCTTTGTAGTTGAATAACTTGGCCCCATGAATCCCAAACCTCTCCAAATTTGAGGGGCTTACAGGGACGAGCTTGAGGAAGTTCCCTTGCCATTTTGGTTCCTCTAGGGTGAATCATTTCATTCCTAGAGGGAAAAATGTGTTTTATTTCATTTGTAATGAAACACACCCTACTGTTTTGTTATGTAAAGAAATGATGAAACAGCATTTTGCTTTTCATTTCCTGCCCATCTCTAGACTTTACCAATAATTTTTTGTACCTGCCAGGTTTTTCTGGAAAGCATTCTTGAGCACCTAAGTCATTCTGGCTGCCACTCCATGTCTCCAATGAAATGTAATATCACTGAAGTCTGAGGTAGCCATCTCACATTGGCTAATGGTAGGACCTGGCCTGTCTGCTCAGGATATGTATGTGTGAAGTTGCAGCTTTCTTTGAGTTAGGATTATCTGCCTATCCTGATCTTCTTGAAGAGCCTTATATATGCTCCAGAAGTATCACCATAAATTCAAAGATTGGAAAAAGTTTGGGGGACGACTAAAAGACCCAGATTCTAGCCCTAAGCCAGCAGGATCACTGGAAATTGTACTTTGGAAAAATAACATATCCAAGCTCTGACCAAACTATTCTTATGTGATATAGCTAATAATGGACCTAGCTTAATAGCACAGCTTAATTTTAAAAACAAATGGAACAATAAAAACAAAAATGCAGCTTTTGAAATATATATATATTTCCCCTCATATATGGTGATTTTCCAAGGAAGCTGAGGATCTCTTTGTAAAACCTAAATTCTTCAAGTAAGAGAATTTCCTGAAGAGTGAGAAGAAAGGTTTACTATGACAGATGGGTCTGGTGAGTACTTTTGCAGAATAATAAAAATAAATATGTCAGCTTGTCATTAAAAGAAATAGGTTGTCATTCTTTTTTATTAGCACTGCCTGTGACCCAGGGTTACCTCTTCTGTATAAATAGGCTTGACAGATATCTTGATTTCTTCTTTCTTTACCAGAGGGAGGGGAAAAACCTGGAAGTATTGTCTCATTTATAGCACAGAAGAGCTGGGGGAGAATATTAAGATTCACTCTTCCATTGTTCTACTGTTTAGATACAGTAGAATGTAAATGTAATATTCCCGATAAGGACGTTATATACTAAAGAATGTGACAATGACTTACAAAAAAAATTAATAGATCTAAAACATTTATCTGTGCAAATCACTGCTCCCAGCACCATCATTCCTGTGAGAGACTATGAAATTGCAAGAAAACGTCTATTAATTGGGGATGGGGGTAAACTCATTTGACTTTTTAAAAAATCACATTACAGGTGTGGATCCTTTGAATTAAAAGTGCCTCTTTCCTGTAGAAGATAGTTCTCTTGAACTGTGATGGATGGAAAGATTATGTTCAAGAATTTTCCCTCTCCTTTGATGGGGAACTCAAACACTTTTATCTCACACTCTGTCGTGAACCATAGTGAATTGCTGTCAGAATCTCCTGGATCTTAAGCCTGGCTTCTTCTTATCTTCATTGCTTTAGTCTTTGCAGTAAACTGCTAACTGGTTCTTTAATAGCCTCGTGGGCCAGTTCATTGGTTGGTTGGTTTTCTATCCCATCTTCCTTTCTTCCAATATCCAAGGCAGATTATATAAAAGGGCCACAGTATCTGTGAGATCAGCACCCACAGTTTCACTTACCTGCTGCCTGAAAATAATTTTTTAAAAACCTCGGAAATAAAGTGGTGCCTCTAGTTACGAAATTAATCCATTCCAAATGCATTTTTAAGTGAAAATTTTCATATGTCGAAAGAGTTTCCCATAGAAATGCATTGGAAATGGATTAATCCATTCTAAGTGGGAAATCATCACCCCCAGAATGGGGGAGAAAAACCCGCAAACGACAGAAGCTCAGCTTCCTACCTCTCAACCGCTTGAGAAATCCAACCAAAAGTTCCAAAAAGTCCCCAAAATGGTGCCAAATATATACAAAACAGGCAGTTTTGAAAACCTTATTTTAAAAAAAGAAAGATGAAGAAGCCCCAGTTCTCAGCTTTCCGGTTCAAATGGCTGCTGCTTCTTCCGAATTGCAGCACTGGAGTTGGGTGACCACAAGATGGCAATATTACTATTGCAAACAAACAGGAGCTGTTTTGAAAAGGAATCTTTCATTTCCTTTCCCCTTTCACAACTCGAAAAAGCAGGCTTTTTTCGTAACTCGAATTTTTCCTATACCTACAGATTTCTATTCTTAAGATTATTTTTTCTTATGTCCAGATGTCTGTAAATCAAGGGACCACTGTACATGTTTCCAAGTTGTATTGCCAGAACTGACCACTAGAGGGAACTACAGATTATGCTATACTGTACAGGATTTCTGTATCTGCACTTTCCAGCATCCCTGGATTTGTGTGTGTGTGTGTGTGTGTGTGTGTGTGTGTGTGTGTGTGTGTGTGTGTGTGTGTGTGTGTGTGTGTGTGTGTGTGTGAAACTGATCCCCCCGCAGACACCCTGGCACCCTGGTCCTACTGTAACACAAATTTCAGGGTGTAGAAATACAATATATGACAGTATTAAGCTAATATTCACTATACAGTATACAGTGGTCCCCCGCCCGTTCACGGTTCATATAATGCGGTCCCACTATATCGCAGGACTTCAGTATATGAAAAAAAAGGCCCCCTGGGGTAAGGGGGAAAGGCCTGTTTCAGGCCTCCCATACTTATTCCGGGACTGGCGCTGCCACAACGTGCCTGCGAGGGCCTTCCTTCTGAAGGCCCCAAAAGGGCCTCCCTGCGAACCAGAAGTGAACTCTGGTAAATCAGAAGTGACTTCAGGATCACCGAAAATCATTTCTAAGGCCTCTGAGGGCCTTTCTAGCTAGAGGAATTAACCAGAAAATCAGAACTATGAGGTAGCATCATATTTGTACTTTGATGGAAAGGTGAAATAGACATAGGTGTCATCCTCACATTGGTATAATGAACCCCAACATTCCAATTTAATGTAAACAAACAAAAGCCTGAAGAACAGGAGAGAACTATGAGAGAGACTACAGACCAATGGTGGGGACATTACATAGGAATCCCCCAGCTCCACCTGCTGAGGCTGCCTCTCCAGGAAATACTGGAGCCACCTCAAAACAAATCTCAAAGATGCAGTCAGGAAGAATATAATGGACAGTATTACTGGAAGCCATCAAGAGTCTCTAGTAGAACCAAAATGGACATTGTTCCATCTCTAGTCTACATGTAAAGCATCCACTACCCCAATCAGTGCAATCAAAAAACAAAAACCCAGACAGTGCCTGTCAAAAAAAAAAAAAAAAACAGGCATGAAGTCAAATTGAAATGAGTCCATATCATCTACCTCATCCAAGAAACCTTGGAGGCAAGAAGCTACCATGTGCTCCAACATTTTACCCAGGAATAAGGTTTTAGAGACTTGCTCATAGTTAACAAGTGCAATAGAGTTCAGAGAGGGTGTTTTCAGCAGCCATCTTACCCTTAGGCATGCTGAATGCCCGCCTTGCTATAAGCAGGCCTTTATCACTTGACAAGCCTCCCTCGCTGTTGCAACCAGGAAGGACAAGGATACAGCATATGTGTGATAGAACTGCTTAAGTTCACGCTTAATTTCACACAGTCCAGGCTGCTTAAGTTCACGCAGTCCAGACTGCAATGGATCAGACTGGACTAATATGAATGAACATTACGTTCACTGGGCCTCCATCAGCTATATAGCATCCAAGTCAGATGAGGTCAACACATGTTTGTCTGCAGAAAGATGCGCACATACGAGGGCGGTACAGCATTTTCTTTTTAAGCTTCACCTTCCAGAAAGGTCCTTTTACCCACTAAAAATATTTTAACTACATTACGTTACACTTGTATAATAATAACCTTTATTGTCATTGTATTAGAGATGGGCACGACTAGGGAAAATGACGTTTTCGAGTTGTCGTGTGTCGGAGGCAGTCCGTTTCGGCTCGTTTCCGTTTTTTGCGAAATTTCACAAAAATTAGTCGGTTTGTTTTTTTGTTTTTTCATTTTCGTTAGTACTGGTTTGGGGAGGGTAGTGGGCTCCTGGAGGGAGCTGCAGGAGTCAGCCAGAGCCACAAGTGACGGACTGGCAGACTCTTTGCACCCGCTGTGTCTCACGTACTTGCATGTAGTGCAATGCAAGTAGATCTGGCTTAGGGTTAAGACGGGTTAGCGCAAGGGCTAGGGTTAGGCTAGTTACGGGTGAGGTTAGGGTGAGTATTGGGGTACACCTCTGGGTGCCTCTCTGACCCACTTAGAAGGACAGTGTACTGGCGTATGGGTTAGGCTTAGGCTTAGGGTTCGGGTTTGGGCTACGATTAGTGGGCTGTTTATGCCCGATTGGCACATCCCAAAAGTCTCTGTGGTCAACCTGGCCAAGTGGCCATGCAATTGGTGGAAAATTTGCATGGTCCACTCCCATGGGCAAGCCCATCATTGCAAATGTGCAGGTGTAAAAAACTAAAATAAAATAAAATAAAATAAAATAAAATCAACGGAGACTTTTTTTTACAAGAAAAACCCACTGCTGCTACTGTAAAAATTCAACCATTTAAAATAGCTAATTTTCGCATGTTTCTGTGGTGCTTTGGTGGGGTTTTGGGCAACGATTTCAAAACAAATATTGCGGTCGCCATTTTGGATCCCCCGCACTGCATGGCAAATGGATGCGCCCTCCCAGCCTGGTACCAGCAGCGCAGCAGTAGCAATAGCCAAGGAGAGGGGGGCGGGGAAACCCCCCCCCCCAAATAAAACACCCTTCTGGCCTGGTAGGTGACCTCAGACAGTTTTCGCCTACTTTTAGGGCCGGGAATCGGGGTTTTTTTTAACTTTTAAAAACTTTTTTTCTGTGCCGCTTGGCATTGCGCGATCGCCGCGATGCAAGTAACGAGCACGACAAATCAGACCAAATTGTTCGTTCGTCGGTTCGAGCTCAAATTCTGGCGGAGTAATTCCCGTTACCGTTTCCGTAGAGTAACGGATACGAGTAACGGAAACGGAAATGGGAATACCGCTAAGTCGTGCCCATCTCTACATTGTATAACCAGTGTACAATGAAATTGGCTGAGCCTCCCTCCCTCCCCCAAACACCATCCCACTAAAAAGCCATTCAATCTGATTTCACACTGTGTGCTTGCTGCACAACTCGCCAGCCCCACAAGTCTATCACGAGTTATCATGTCCCGTTTAACAGTCAAACAGACCATAGATAAAATCTGTTTTTTAGCCTGTTGGTACGGCTTGCTATACTTCTGTATACTCCGAGGGTAGGAGAGTAAAGAAGTGCTGACTGGGGTGTGAGTCATCCCTGATGATTTTCCTTGCTCTCCTAAGACAGCGGTCCCTGGCGATATCATCCAGTGGACTCAAGGGACAGCCCATGATGTTTTGTGCTGTGTTCACTACCCTCTGTAAAGTCTTTCTGTCCGCGGCTGTCAAACCAGCATACCAGACTGTAATGCAGTACGTAAGGACACTTTCTATTGTAGACCAGTAGAAGGGGGTCATCATTTGTTGTTTCACATTGTTCTTCTGCAAAAGCCTGAGGAAATGGAGTCTCTGTTGAGCCTTCCTGGCCACCTGGGTTGTATTAATTTTCCAGGTAAGATCTTCACTGAAATGAACTCCCAGGAATGTGAAGGAGGAGACTCTCTCCACCCGGCCTCCCACGATGTACAGTGGAGCAGGTTCATCTCTTTTCCTCCAGAAGTCCAACACCATCTCCTTAGTTTTGCTGATATTTAGGTGCAAATTATTTTCTAGGCACCATGAGGATAATTTTTGGACCTTTCCCCTATATACTGATTCATCTCCACCTGTTATAAGACCCATTATGGTAGTGTCATCTGCAAACTTAATGATTGCAGTGGATGGGTCAGATGCTACACAGTCATAAGTATACAATGAATACGGGTAGGGACTAAGCACACAACCCTGTGGGGAGCCAGTGCTAAGCTTCAACAAGGTAGATGTGACAGGCCCGATCCTCACTGTTTGAGACCAATCCCTCAGAAAGTCTTTAATCCAGTCACAGATGCTAGAATAAAGGTCCAAGTCAGTCAGCTTTTTAATAAGGATGCTCGGAAGGATGGTATTAAAAGCTGAGCTATAGTCAATAAACAGCATCCTGACATAATTACCAGGTTTCTCCAGATGACTGGCTGCAAGATGAAAAGCAGTGGCTGTAGCATCATCTGTTGACCTATTCCTTCTGTAGGCGAACTGATGTTTATCAAAGTCCGGTGGAAGGCATGTCCTAAGATATTGGAGGACCAGTCTTTCGAAGCATTTCATTACCACTGATGTTAATGCAATTGGTCTGTAGTCATTGAAACAGTTAATTGCTGTTTTCTTGGGGACTGGGACAATGGTAGCTGCTTTCAAGCATGATGGAACACAAGCTGTTTGCGGGGAGATGTTAAAAATCCTTGTCAGCACCCCTGCTAGTTGATCAGCACAGTTTTTAACCACTATCCCCAACACCCCGTCTGGACCTGCAGCTTTGCTGGGATTCACAGCCCTCAATGCAGCTCTCACCTGATGATCATGTAGAATGAGTGGCTGAGAATTAGAAGGCTGGCAGGCAGAAGCTACGATGCCCGATCTTCTTACATTGTAGCGGGCGAAGAAGATGTTCAACTCCTCTGCCAACGAGGCATCAGCCTTGACTGTATTCCTTGTATTTCCCTTATAATTGACAAGATGCTGCAGCGTCTGCCACACTTGCTTCATGTTATTGTTTATTAAGTAGCTCTCCACCTTACACTTATATTGATGTTTTGCCGCCTTGATGCCTTTTCTCAAGTTTGATTTTGCTTCTCTATATGTGTCTATATCCCCTGCCTTAAAGGCAGCATCATGGGCTGTCAGGAGTGACTTTACCTTGGCAGTCATCCAGGGTTTACAGTTACCATAGACTCTGATGCGCCTGTCCGATGTTACATTATCAGTGCACACTTTAATATAAGAGAGTACAGCATCTGTGTATATATGCAGATCTTGATGTTCAAACACACTCCAATCGGTACTCTCAAAGCAGTCCTTGAGCTGACTAAGGGCACCTTCTGGCCAGATTTTGACTGTTTTTATAACTGGCTGGATTCTTTTCCTGAGAGGGATGTACTTCGGGCATAGAACGAGTGAAACATTAAGGAGTGTAACTTAATGAGGGAACAATTCCCTTTTTATTGTACAAATATAAATTTTAGTTACATTTCTAACTAAGGAGACATAGTTTCACTAAATATCACATTGTTCAACTACCACCTCAATATGTCATTATTTTTAATGTATTTATTTTGGGTATTTTTACCCCACCTTTCTCCTTGGAAAAGGACCCAAGGCAGCTTACAGTAAGGAGAGACTATACAGTCCATTACAATTAAGACGCAATCAGTTTGAGAAACAGGGAATTGATGGGTATCTTACAGCATTAGAAGGTGACATTGCTAACAATTGACAACACAATGTCAATGCAATCACACAAGGAGAAATATAAACACAAAGTTATGAGTGGTTATAAACACAAAGTCTGTGTAGCCATGTATGGTACATTCATAAAAAGGCAGTGTAGGTAGTCCATCACTCAGGGAAAGCTTGCCTGAAGAGAAAGGTCTTTGTCGGTTTCTGGAAAGACAGCAGAGGTGGGGCAGTCCTGGCCTCTTGCTCCCTTGACACAGTGGAGAAGATGGCAAGATAGATGATAAGAGAGTATGTTTTCTGCCACAGAATTTGCACCATTCATATGCTTTTTTTTTAAAAAAAAGTAAATAAAATAACAAATAACTGTTTTAGTTTTTCTTGGAAACTAGAATCAAATAGTACAAAAAAAGTAGGATGCATGGTCCTTACACAATATAAATGCAGGAGAGGTGATACTTTTATTAGACATCTAAAAAGAAAGCAAACAATCAGCAAGTTTTTATGAGCTGAATCCACTTCTTCAGGCCATGTACCAGTATTGCAGAAAGATCATTAAAAATAAGAGTCCCCCAAAATTCATGGTAGAAGTCTGCCAGGGATATTATTTAAGATGAGTTTAAGCACTTTTTAACATGCTCAAGCTCTGTTAATGTTTCATGAAAAAAATAGAAAACAAAAACAAAAACAAGAGGAAACAAAAAACCCAAACCCAAACACTTTGGAACCTTCAAGACTAACACATATATTTCTGTGTACATTTTCTGTGAATTACAATCTACTGCTTCAAAAATGCCATATAATACAAAGTCCACAGGCTGTAGCTGATGTTCATCATGAAAATTCACCATGAAACAATTTTTCAGTCTTAAAGGGGCCACAATACTTGGGTTTTGTTTTTGTTTTTGTTTTGTTACTTTAAAGAAAACTCCATTCTCAGTGAGGGTTGATGCTTGTAAGTAGAGATGGGCATGAAATGCCAAAATGGTGTTTCATTTTGTTATTTGTTACTCTGCCCCCGTTTTGTTTTGTTTAATACAAAATTATTTTTTTTAAAAAAAATCATTTTGTATTTTGTTTGTTTCAGGGGTTTCTTTCTTTTTCTCTTTTTATTTTTATTTTTAGTGCGTTCGGTGCTTTTTATTTTTATTTTTATTGTTTATTATTATGTTTAAAAACCCCTGATGTCGGGGCTTTTTTTTTTTAACACCTGAGAGGTGCTGGCTTCCCCGCACCATTTTTTAAAAATTATTTTTTACTCCCTGCCCAGATCGGCTGGCCCGCAGGCCAGACCAATGTTTGTTTATTTATTTTTATTTATTTTATTTTAAAGTCCTGGCCGGGGCCAGGGCCATTTTTTAATTTATTTTAAAATTTTACAGTGCTGACCATGTGGACCTGGGGGGTCAGAGTGGCACTTTTTAATTTAAAAAAAAATATTCTAATTTTACAGCACTGACTATGAGGCTCCCAGGCCAGGTTGGCGCATTTTTTTTAATTCTTATTTTAAATTTTATTTTTATTTTTTTCTCACACGCCCGGCTGGGTCGGCACAGTTTTTTTCTCTCTTCTTTTTTCTTTTTCTTTACTCGTGCTAACCAGCTGGCCCATCGGCCTGATTTTTTTCCCTCTATTTTTATTTTTTCTATTTTTATTTTTACTTTTATTTTTATCACGTGCCCGGCTGGGTCAGCATGTGTTTTTTTTCCTCTTCTTTTTCCTTTTATGTTTACTCACACTGACCAGCTGGCCCATGGGCCTGGTCAGTGCATTTTTATATATTTTTGTAGTAGTATTTTTTTTGGTATTTTTATTTATTTATTTATTTTGGTCTCATGTGCCAAGCCGGGTCAGTGCAGTTTTTTTCTCTCTTCTTTTTTCTTTTTGTTTATTTGCACCGACCAGCTGGCCCAAGGGCCTGGTTGGCATAATTTTATTTATTTTTTTCTATTTATTTTCTATTTATTTATTTTATTATTTTTATTATTTTTCTCACATGCCCTGCAGGGTCGGCACATTTTTTCCCCTCTTCTTTTTCCTTTTTCGTTACTCATGCCGACCAGCTGGCCCATGGGCCTGGTTGGCACAATTTTATTTATTTTTTTCTATTTTTATTTTTTTCTATTTTTACTTTTATTTTATTTTTCTTGCGCACCTGGCCAGGTTGGCACGGTTTTTGCTCTCTTCTTTTTTCTTTTTGTGTACTCGTGCTGACCATGTGGCTTTTGCAGAAGCCAGAAGCCATCTCTGCGAGTGCTGGTTGGCAGCAGCAGCATGTCCCAGCAGCAAGGTTGGAGAAGACACCGGGAGAATGAAAAATGAAATGAAATGGAATGGAAATTTCCATTTCATTTCATTTTGTTTTTGTTAGAGGGGGCTGTCCGTTATTCGTTTTGTGCCCATCTCTACTTGTAAGATGTCAACCATGGCTTAGATTCTGGTTTTGATATTCAGCTGTCTAACATAAGAACATAAGAACATAAGACTATAAGAACAGCCTTGCTTGGACAGGCCACAGCCCATACAGTCTAGCCTTCTATCTCACATAGTGGCTTACCGTTTGCTTCAGGGTATTCCCAAGCAGATGTCTTCACCTGCTTATGATTCCCTGCAAATGGCATTGAGAGATATCCTGCCTTTCTCTCCAACCCAGAGGTTGTCCTTAGGCATCCTTATTGATAACCATTGATATCCCTGTTCTCCATGAACTTGTCTAATCCTTTCTTAAAGCTGTCAAGGCTGACAGCTGTCACCACTTCTTCTGGCAGGGAGTTCTACAGACCAGTGATCCTCTGGGTGAAAAAGTACTTTCTCTTATTTGTTTGAGATTTGGACCCAAATGTTTCGTGGAGTGCCTCCAAGTTCTAGTGTTGTGCAATACAGAAATCAGTTTTCCTATCTGATTTGTCCACACCGTGTATGATTTTATAAACTTCAATCAGGTCATCTCTTAGGTGCCATTGTTCAAGAGTGAAGAGTCCCAACCATTGCAGCCTCAGATGGTAAGGAAGGTGTTCCAGTCCCCTAATCCTCCTGGTTGCCCTCCTCTGCACTTTATCCCTTTCCATAATATCCATGTGGAGGTATGAGGACCAGAACTGTGCACAATACTCCAGATGGGGCCTCACCATAGATTTATAGAGGCAAAATGACACTTGCTGACTTATTTTCTATACCCTTCCTAATGATCCCTAGCATTGAGTTTGCTTTTTCACTGCTGTGGTTGACAACTTCATTGAGCTGTCCACCAGGACACCAAGGTCCCTTTCCTGGTTTTTGCAGAGATTTCAGATCCCATCAATTATTAAATGTAATTGGGCTTTTTTTGCCCCCAACATGCATCACTCTTCACTTACTAATGTTGAAGCTCATTTGCCACTGGTTTTCCCACTCCCCCATTGTCAAAATATCCCTCTGGAGCTCCTCACAATCTCTCTCAGTTTTTACTACCCTGTATAATTTAGTGTTGTCAGTAAATCTGGCTACCTTGTTATTTACTCTTACTAGATCATTAATGAAGAGGTTGAAAAGTAGGGTTCCCAGTACTGAACCTTGGGGGACCCCACTCTTTACCTCTTTAACTTAACCTTTCCCTAGATCCAGAAAGAATCACAGGTGGGTTACCAAAGCCATTGCCATGTCCCTCAAAACAACCAGAGAAAGTTTGGGGGGGGGATGTTTCACCATGAAACAGAGGAATTATGCCTCTAGGAGCATCACACTCTGTAGCAAAATGTGATTCCCCAGACATGCCTTGTTTGGCCACAACATCTAGAGTTTTTGAACCCAACGTTGTAGACTGGTTCTCAGTCTCACTTCTGCCTCTACATATAGGCTGAAATTGTGTGGCTTTACAGGGTTATTTGCAACTAGAGTAGGCTCATTGAATCAGTGATGGTTTGATGAGTCAACTCTTCTAGAAATCCCATTGATTCAATGGGCTTACTCGAGTTCCAACTTACCCTGCTAACCCACACGATTTCAGCCATTATCTACATAGAAACAGAAAGGGGGTTTTAAATGTATGGATGAATTTCTTTCTTCCATCTGAGAAGAATTCTTAATTACACAACATTGTCCCTTACTGCTGCCTACAACTAATCTTAACACATATGGCCCCAAGTCTAAGGAAAAAGATGTGGATTCAGTTTCCAGGGACAGAAAAGAGAAGGAGGGGAAGAGAGAGTGACTCAAGATAAAGCCCCTCTAATGAAAGGCCTGAAAGGTGTTTATTTTTGGACACCATTCATCTGCCAACCGTGGTGTTCTTGTCCCTCCTGAGCACACCGTGTGAAAAGGCACAATGCAGCTTTCAGAGTGCGTCAGTACCATCTAGTCTGTGAGAGGAAGGTAGATTTTGCTGCCTGATTGACCTGAACTCCTTCCAAGTAGTTTGCTAAATTCCCACCGGTTGAGAAACTGCAAACCTAGGAGTGCAGTAGATGGAAACCAGAGGCTACGATAATTGTACCAAAGCCTGCTGAGATTTTCTTAACCACTTCCAGTAAAAGGAAAATGTCCCCTAGTAACAGGAGCAGGTCCCACAAGAAGGACCGAAACACTATGTTCACTCATATATAAATAACACTTATTTTATCACATGAAGTTATGGATCCAGGTGCCCTAATGGAAATATGAAAGCATGGAGGAGGGGAGAAGATTAAGCAAATACCTGGCTGGAGAAGAAACCAATTTCCTACCAGAACAAACAAACAAACAACCCCCCAAATAATACATTTATTTGCAACTGTAGAATGTTGGCTTTACTTTGGCAGTAGAATGATTATTTTCTGATGGGATCACAACTGCTATGTGAAATAGTCCTGGAAGGCAACCCCTCCAACCATATCCCAGGTGTGGCTCGTGGGCTCAGTGCTTTACAAGCATGCAGAGCACTGCTGTTTTGTATTTGGGAATGCAGACCTTCTTTCTTCTGCGCAAACTCATACCAGAAAAATTACAATATTTTCTTTTAGGGGTGTGCTCTATGTTTGTGGTGAAAGGGTCTAAGCTAAGCAAAGCCACTTACCATGGTAGATACAGGGTGGTTCAGGAAGACCCCAGTCATACTTCAGGAGGTTAGGGTGCCCTTGCAAACCACTGGACTTTGCTTCCATGTTTGCGGGCTGAAAATGGCAAAAAAAAAAAAAAACCCTGAACAGAAATACTTGGCACCAGTTGCTGTAGCAAAAGAAGGAAATGTCAAACCCAAAGAACATGGGGTTCCAAAGACCCAATGAAATTCAAAAACCTCTCCTGGAAAGCCCAGTCACGGAGCCCTGGAGCGAGTCCAAATTGATCTGACTGAACTCTATCAGCCATCCACCCAAACAAGCAAGCATTTTGCATCCAGCATGGCAAGATGAAGGCGGTCCATTGCTTCGTGGATTGGCCTCCTCCTAGAATACGTATTTTTTTTTCTTCATGGTGGCTACATTGAGTCTTCACCACATTTAGGACCGGGCATATATGTCAAGGTGGGTTAAGTAACTGTCTTATGCAAGGTTTGACTGGATAGGTCAACACAGCATGAAGAATTATCTCCGCACACATTGCTTTTATTTTTATACATTTTTTAAAAAAAAATGCTGAGAAGCACAGGGCAAGGCAGAATGAACAAGCAGCCCCATTTGAATTTCCCCCTGCTTGCTCAGTCCTGCCTTGCCCTGCACCTCTCAGCTGTTTTTTTTTTTTTTCTTTACAGGTCGGGCTGTCAAAAAAACAATTGGTATGCAGGCGGCAGGCTACACGCATATGCACTCTCCTCTTCCTCCTCCTGACTCTGCAGTGTGTGTGTGTGTGTGTGTGTGTGTGTGTGTGTGTGTGTGTGTGTGTGTGTGTGTGTGTGTGTGTGTGCATGCGTGCATGTGCACATGTGTGGGGTGGATGCCCGCCACAACAGAAAGCTCTTTGGGTTACTCCATCTTCTGTTGTGGTGGGCGCATGAAAGGGGAAAGGCAGCGGCTGCCTTTCCTCTTTCATGTGTCTGCCACAACAGAAGGTAGGATAACCCAAACACACACATACACAAGCCTGCCCCAACCTAGCAAAGGAAGAGGAAAGCTTCCCCCCTTTTCTCTGTTAGGGAAAAAGCCCTGCAGTCAACCGGCAACCGAAGGCTGCTCCTCTCACCCTGACAGCCAGGTGATTTTGACAACTGTCAAAATCAGCTGGGTATCAGAGCAGTCTTCGGCTGCCAGTTGATTATGGGGCTTTCTCCCCAACCCAGCAAAGGGAGAAAGCCTCCCCCCCCTTTGCTGGGTTGGGGCAGGCTTCCAATAGGAATGCATTGAAAACCAACTAATCAATTCCCTTTTTTTGTCTTTTTTCTAACCTCCAGAACGGATTAATTGATTTTCAATGCATTCCTATGGGAAACTGCATTTTGATGAAGTTTTTGACTACCAAAAATGCATTTGGAACAAATTAATTTTGTAAGTAAATGCACCATTTATTGTATGTTCAAACATCTGCAAAAGACTGAAAACAAATCTGTTCAGATCACCTTTGGGTAGTTTAGTCCTATTTTAGAGAGGTCATCTGGAGATTTGTATCACCAATATGTGGATAACACCCAACTTTATCCCTTTTTCCACCCTTCTGCAGTGGAAACTGTCCCATCCCTTGAGCACTGCCTGGCTGCCATACTGATGTGAATGGAAGATAACATAATGAGGCTGAACCCAGACAAGATGGAGGTCCTCAAAGTGCCTGTTCAGTCTGTCTGCAGATTGGGTGCCTCCCTTTCCTTGAGAGGTGCTTTTCTCTCCACCAAGGATGAAGTGCACAGCTTGGGCATCCTATAAGAACCAGTGCTGTCAATGGAGACCCAGATAGCATCTGTGATCTGGTCTGCCTATTTCCATCTTAAGTGGATTGCCCAGCTGCATCCCTACCTTGACATCTCACCATGTTGGCCCATGCACTGGTTGTCTCTAGAATAGATTACTGCACTGTAATGTTCTCTACATGGGGACACCTCTGAGACTGATGTGGAAACTTCAGCAAATCCAGAACATGGTAACCAGACTACTGAGTGGAGTCAAGAAATACCAACACATCTCCCCAATTCTGACTATCTTAAACTGATTACCTACTTGTTTCCTCCACAGCTTCAAGGTTATTTATTTATTTATTTATTTATTTATTGAATTTATATCCCGCCCATCTTCCCAACGGGAACTCTGGGCGGCGAACAATAAAGGCAAGTCATAATACACATGGTTAATACAACAAATACAAAGGCATAGTCAGCCAACAAACATAAAACAGTAAAAACAATAGAGAAAAACCGCAGCATGGGCGCACCCTTTGAATCTAGCCTCACCGCTGCAATGGCAGAATATCCTGATTATCGATGGCGGTTTACAAAAAAAAAAAAAAAAGGTTAGGCCAGGTCACCAAAGGCCTCGCGGAATAAGATGGTCTTCACCGCTTTACGAAAGGCCAGCAGGGACTCTGCAGAGCGCACTTCGCTAGGTAGGCTGTTCCATAAAGCTGGAGCAGCCACCGAGAAAGCCCGGTTCCGGGTACGGGACCGCCTGGCTTCTCGGATAGATGGAACCTGAAGCGAGTGCGCCCGCGACTGCCGGACCAGTCGGGCCGATGTTGACCGCTGGGCGATCCGCTCCGCCAGGTAGTCCGGGCCCAAGCCATGGAGGGTTTTATAAACTAAAACCAGGACCTTGAATCTGATCCGGGAGGCAACGGGTAGCCAATGCAGCCGGGCCAGAACCGGGGTGATGCGGTCGTAAGCCGCTGCATTTTGCACCCGCTGCAATCGCCGGAGGAGAGTCAAGGGCAACCCCATGTAGAGAGCATTACAGTAGTCCAGCCTCGAGATCACCAGCGCCTGGACCACTGTCCTCAGGGAGTCCCCGTCTAGGTATGGGCGAATCTGGGCGATCTGGCGAAGATGATAGAATGCGGACCTGGTCACAGCCGCCACCTGGGCATCCAGGGACAAGGCAGGATCCAGGATCACGCCCAGATTCCGGACCCTCTCCGCCAGCTGAAGGAGACTCCCTCCAAGCTGGGGAGGGGCCCTCATACCCAGACGGGGAACTCCCGAAGAACATCACCTCGGTCTTCCCAGGGTTGAGTTTGAGCCTGTTGGCCTTGGTCCAAGCCATGACCGCCTCCAGACACTGGTCGAGGGACCGGACAGCTTCCACTGCAGAGGTGGAAAAACAGAGATAGAGCTGCGTGTCATCAGCGTACTGATGACAACGCAGCCCAAATCTCCTGATGACCCCCGCCAGCGGCCTTACATAGATGTTAAACAGCATGGGGGAGAGAGACGAGCCCTGCGGAACCCCACAAGGGAGTGACCACGGGGCCGACAACTCTCCTCCATGCTGTACATACTGGGGCCGGCCCTGAAGGAAGGACCGGAGCCAACTGAGAACGTTGCCTCCGATCCCTACCTCCCGGAGCCGATCCAGTAGGATACCGTGGTCGACGGTATCAAAGGCCGCTGACAGATCCAGGAGGACCAACAGGGTAGAGCAACCCCTGTCGGCCGCCCGGATTAGGTCATCTTGCAGCGCGACCAGAGCTGTCTCGGTACCCCGGCCAGGCCTGAAGCCAGACTGGCAAGGATCAAGGCACCGCTGTTCCTCCAAAAATGATTGAATCCGCACCGCGGCCACCCTCTCGATGACCTTGCCCATGAAGGGAACATTGGCGATCGGTCGGTAGTTGGACAATTGATCCGACGCCAGTCCCGGTTTTTTCAGAATGGGCTTGATCACCGTCTCCTTCAGACGAGAGGGGAAGACCCCCTCGCTGAAGGAGGCGGTGGCGATGGCAGCGGCCCACTCGGGCATGCTCCCTCCGGCAGATTTGATTAGCCAAGATGGGCAAGGATCGAAGGGGGTGGTCGCGGGACGGCAATGGGCAATAGCCCTGGAGGCATCCGAAGGAAAGACAGGCCCAAACTCAACCAGTTGAGAAGAGCGGGGGGGTAAGGGCGCTGGGGATGGCGAGGGGGGGCTAGTGTTACTGGAGTCAAAGTCGGCACGGATGGCCTCTATTTTGGATCTAAAAAAGACTGCGAAATTCTCGCTACTGAAATCAGTAGGAGGAGGCCTAGCCAGACTAGGATTGGTGAGGTCCCGAACCACCCGGAAGAGTTCTGCCTGGCGGTTCGAGGCCTCACCAATTCTCAGGGAGTAATAAGATCTTCTAGCCTCCCTGATCGCTCGCGAGTAGCGCCTAGTCTGGATCACAACAGCAGTCTTATTATTCTCCGTCCGGCTCTGTCTCCAGATGCTCTCCAGTCTCCTCCGTTCCTGCTTCATCGCTCTAAGCTCCGCCGTGAACCACGGCGAGGTTCGAGCTCTGCCACGGAGGAGACGCTTGGGGGCGATCGGTCGACGGCCCGGCAGCTGACACAAACCATTGGTTGGCCAAGGCCTCGGCCGAATCGTCAGCCAGACCACCAGGGAGCTCACCGAAGGCTTCCCGGAACCGAGCTGGATCAAGAAGCCTTCGGGGGCGGGCCCATACAAGGGGCCGTTGGTCCCCGCGGGGAGGGGCCGCCATTGACAGGGAAAAAGACAACAGGTAATGATCTGACCATGACACAGGTGTGGGAACAAGGTCCCGCACCTCCAGATGAGAATCCCCGACATGGAGGTAAATACCAGATCCAGGGTATGCCCGCTCCTGTGGGTGGGACAAACAACATGCTGGGATAGGCTCATGGGCGTCATGGATTCCATGAATTCCAGAGCTACGCCGACGAGCCCATCGCCAGCATGCACGTTGAAGTCCCCGACGACCAAAAGCCGGGGGGACTTCAACAGCGCAGCGGCGATGAACTCCGCGAGCTCTGGCAGGGATTGTGCTGGGTTGCGGGGAGCGCGGTAGCCCAGCACAATGCCAAATCTATCCCGCTGCCCTACCAACAAGTGGAGGCATTCTAACCCCGGAGTCACCAGTGTCGAGGCCCTGGTCACTTGAAGCGATTCCCTGTATACAATGGCGACTCCTCCCCCCTTCTGACCCTCCAACCTGCCCACTCCATGAACCAGGAACCCAGGAGGGCACAGCTGGGTAAGGGAAGCCCCCCTCTGAGCCCACCCAGGTCTCTGTGATACAGGCCAGGTCGGCCCTGCTGTCAGCGATGGTATCAAAAATGACAGCGGTCTTATTATGGACCGACCTGGCATTGAAAAGGAGGCAGGACAGGTTGGAGGCACTGGTGGATTGGCTCCCAGGTACGTGGCGGTGAGTCAGGGGGTCAGAACGCGGGACAGGCGCAAGATGCCTGACCCTAGTTCTTCTTAGCTGACTAACCCCCTGATTCCGAGCGTATCGTCCACGGCCCAACACGGTTGGTATATGAGCCCCTGCCAACATGGTGACCTAGCGGGGGGGGGAGAAAAAAACAACAACTAACAAATAAAATGCAACAACTCAGGCTAAACTCAGAATAAACCAAACTCAAACCAGGTAAGTTACAAATAATGATACAAAGATAACAAAAAATAGATAACTGCTGCCGGGGGAGATGTAGCACACCTGGGAGAGAGGTAGCCAGGTGATCCTAGGCTGAGCTAATTAGTGCCAAGGACACATCTATTAGCTACAGCCTGGCAGAGCCTAACAGAATCCTAAACTACCAGATTAAACAAACCAGGCAAAATAAAATAGCAAATAAACAAAATAACAATAACAAAATAAAAATACAAAGCTAAACAAAATAAAATAGAATAGAATAAAGTAAAATAAAGGGCAACGTAGCCAGGGCGCAGCTGGAGAACCACGGGGGAAAGAGGGAGGGGGAAAAAGCAGAGAGACAAAAGACAGGGGTGGAGGGGAGAAAATCCCCCTGGGGCCAGAAGTTGGGGTACAGGGATATTAAAGATGGAATGGGGGAGCGTGAAAGAGATGGAATACACCCGCATTAAGTTCCCCCCTCCCCCCTCCCGACCCCCGACCCTGTCCTCCATGGGCGAAGAGTCTCTAGAAGCCGAGAAATGGCGAAACAAGTCCGCCACCGATAGAAAGGATCTCTGCACTGAGCCCGGGACCAGAGGAAAGCAGGAGGTGCCGATGACCAGATGACCACTCGAACCCCGGTGGCGGGCGGCGGCTGCTTCATACACCCGCAACCGATCAGCCATCCGTTAGCGGCAAGGAGCAGATGGTACGCTCCAGGAGAAGAACCAGCAGAATGGCAGCGGCCGGACCGCCGCCCGAGCAATCCATTCCACCGAATCGCCGGCGGCCGATCCGCCGCCCGAGCTCCTGGGCCGGCCACTGGCCAATGCCAGCGTCCGTCCCGACCATCAAGGCGCCGGCGGCCGAACCGCCGCCCGAGAAGCCTAGCCCGAGGGGTCAGGGGCGGCCGAACCGCCGCCCAAGCTCCCGCACCGGTCACCGGCCAATGCCGGCAGCCGGTCCGGGCAGCAAGTCGCCGGCGGTCGAGCCACCGCCCGAGCTCCAGGAGTAGCAGATCGAAAAAGCCAACAGGCGTGGCGGGGAAGAAAGCCGCCAGCACGGCGATCGAGTGGGGCAGCCGCTCGTCACTCATATTCCACGGCTGCACTCCTCCGTCCCTCCAAAGAGTCCGCAAAGGGAAAGACAGGACCACCGGGAGCCAGATGGATAGAAAGGCCCCCGGCGGACAGCAGACAGTCACGGCTCCAGCAGGCTGCAGTCCCGGGAGGGAGACAAAGGAGGGGGCCATGGACCGCAGATCCTCGGGTCCTCGAAAACAGCCAAGGAGGGCGAGCCACAACGCACTCCTGGGCTCCCTCATGTTACAGCCGATGGTCCGACAGAGGAGCCGGATAAAAAGGTAGGAGGTAGCGCAGGGGGGGAAGGGACACTCAGCGGGATTCGGTCGATGGTACAGCGGACCGGTTCGATAGTTCAGCGGGCAGAGCCGGTGGTGGAATCTCGCGTAAGATGATAAATGTAGAGCCGCCCGCGTTCAGCTGGTCGAGCACTTCGAACCGCTTCGAGCCGCTCGGTGCTTCCAGATGGTAAAGCTCTTCAAGAACCTCCGTGAGCCCCTTTTTTTCCCCTCCAGGGGAAAAAAAGGTTTCAGGCTATAAAGCCCTAAATGGTTTGGGACCCAGTACCTGACAGAACACCTTCTTCCAATCAACTTTGCCTGTCCCAGTCCTACCCAAGCATCCCAGGCAGGTTAGCTGAAGATGCTGACCCCAGAGAGGCCTAGAGAGAGAAAACAAGAAACCAGGCCTTCTTGGTGGTCGCTCCTCAGCTCTAGAATCAATTATCATCTGCCATCCGCACGGCCCCCTCGCTGCAAATTGTAAAGAAACAATTAAAAACTTGGTTATTTCAAAAGGCATTTTAAAATATTGCATCTATGAAGCCCACCAAAACTGAGGTTAACAGACTATTATGAATTTAAATGTTTTTAGTTATTTTTAGTATGCATTTTAAAACTGTTTTATTATCATTGTTGTTATGTTTTATATTTTTGTTGTCTGGCTACACTCTATGATGTCTGTTTGTTGTTCTATTTTCTAAACTGCCCAGAATGGCCATTCACCAATGGGAAGTCTATAAATCAAACAAATAAATAAATACAACTTTTTTCATGTACATACTGTATATTTGTGTCTAAAATTGTTAGACTAAAACTTGAGGGTCATCTTATACATGGAAGTAAGCCAAGGGAAGAACCTCACAGTTGTGAAACTGTAATTTTGGGTTGGAAAGTGGGGGTTGTCTTATGCATGAAGGTGTCTTATAAACAGAAAAATACAGATACATACATTTTGTACACCAAATATTTGAATGCAAATCAAATCAGGTAATATTCACACATCTCTGCTTTCTGTTATAGGATTCTGAGTTTCGTACACTATTTTATACATATTAAAGCCATTTTACTTCTTTTAGGCATTTTAAGAAACATCTCAGTCACTACCACCATAGCCATTTTTATTCATAGAAGAAATAATATTCTTTCATTTGCTTGACAACTAAGGCACTGATCTTACTCCTGTGGCTATCCTTATTTTCAAAACATTTCTGCTTCAAGAAGTCAACCTCTTCTTCTGCTTGAAGGGTAACATGTAATTTTTCCCACTCTATCTCCCAATATCCAAAATTGTTTCTTTTAATTTGTAGGTTAGCTGTACAGTTCTCCCTTGAAGTGCACATGTTTGGGCAGCACATTTTTGGTTGTATAGATTTTTTCCATTAAATAATGTAACAGTCCAATAAATAAATAAATATTTTAATTAATAAAAAATATTCAGTAAATACTATGCTGAAATACTATTCTCCACAAAATGGCTTGAGGAAGGAAGGCCCCTGTTGAGAATTGTGGGCCAGCCACCACCAACCCTTCCTCACATGGTGGCTCCATATGATGGCGCAAGAGGGTGTTGCGGCATGCTGTACAGTTAATACAGTAAATTCACTCTGTGGGTGTGTGGGTGGGTGGGTGGGTGTGAATCAAGTGTGTTTGCTTTGTAGTTATGTTTTAGGATACAAAGGATTTATACATGGATTTTGAACTACAGGGGGGTCCAATGTCCCTAACGCCAGTGTTGTTGAAGACAGGTATTTTAAAAAAATTATTTCTTTCTTTCTTTCTTTCTTTCTTTCTTTCTTTCTTTCTTTCTTTCTTTCTTTCTTTCTTTCTTTCTCCCCTCCTCTTCTAACTAATCTTCTGACGTCACCATAGTTCTTCTCCTTGTTTCCAAGTGCACTACAATTCCAAACAAAAACAAGAGTACAAAAGGCAAGCTTTAGTTCAAGTGTTGGTCTTGATATCAGTCAGCAGACTTGCACAGCTGGGATTAGAGGCACCCATGGACATGAACTTGGGATGAGCTTAAAAATGCAAAGAAATATGTGCTTGTTTCCCAGTACATGATCTTGTGGAATTTGCTCCCACAGGATGAGGTGACAGGCAAAAGGATAACCAGGCTACCCCTGCGATAATGCCAGTGACACTCCACATTGCTTAGCATCATTCCTCTGTGAATAACAGCCATGGATGCCGCATCAGTGGTACCTATCCAATCAGCATTAACCTTGAAAGAATGTCACCTTTGACATTAAACTCCCCACGCTGCTCTATCACTGTTAACACCAGGAAACTAGACAGGAAGAAATAAGAAAAGCCATTAAGCAGGAACTCAGTGCTGCCACACGATCTGGTTGGGCTCTTTCTCCCATATCATCCTTCCTTGAAGTTTTATATACAGCCACTTCTGAACACACATACAGTATATACAGCAAAAGAGACCTTGTGCTACTGGCATGCATGAAAACATACTTGCGTTTGTCTCACTAATGGGGGTGGCCCTATCTTTGGGCAGAGTAAGGCAACAGATAACGGGATGTCCAAGAGGGCAGCCAATTGTTTAGCTTCATGATACGTTCACTGCCAGCGAGGGAGAAAAGCATCTCTAAGCTATTCTTTCTCATGTGCCAGAATAACTCAGTCGGCTTTAGGTACTGTGTATTTGAATGGTTGGCGTCATTTGCTCCTCTGCTTCCAGCAGCAACTTGTTTTGGACTGGCTCTACATGTCCAAATAAATATTTCCTATCCAAATACATTCAGTAGTGTCCAAACTTTGGCCTTCCAGATGTGTTTGGACCACAACTCCCACAGTCCTTTGTCATTGGCAATACAGGCTTGGAATTCTGGGAGTTTGGACCGAAGTTTGGACACCCCTGTGGCGCATGGCCCCTGGAAGAGGATGTATGTAAGCTGAATATACCACCCTCTCCCATGTTTTATTTCAGTTGTCGTAGTATTTTGTACAATAACAACACACTACACGGTGCTTTAAAGACTTAGATGAGCAAAATGCATAGATCTCTGCCCCCAAAAAGGAGCTTAGGCACTCAGTAGCAGTAAAGACAGCACAGGAAGGAGAAGAAAAGATGGTGGAAATGAAAGAAAGGTGAAAAAGCCATAGGAAGTGAATGAGCTAGTGCAGTTGTATGCACTCACGATTGGATTCAGCTACGGATTGGAATGAAGGACCAAAAACAACAGCTTCACAAAAAGGCTGAGATATTGTCTGTGCGTTTGTTAGATTTATATCCTTTCTTTCTCCTGAAGAAGGGACCAAAGGAGCTCCCGCTAATGCCAACTAGCAGAATATTTATTTATTTTAGTTATTTCTTTAAAAATATTTTCAACCCGCCTTTACCCTTAAAGAAGGCCCAAGGCAGCTAACAACAATTAAAACTATTTGGGTTAGTAACAATGAGTATACAATACTAAAAGAATCCAAGAATACAATACCAAAGGGGGAAAACATCAAAACATAATCAATGGAGTAAGGTGGCACAATTAATTTTTAAAAACCCAGTCAGCTGCCATTTGCTTAGGGATAGCTTGGCCGAAGAGAAAGGCCTTTGCCTGCCTGAGGAACGACAGTAAAGATGGGGCCAGTCTAACATCCTGTGGGAGGGAGTTCCAGACTCTGGGAGGAGCAACAGAGAAGGCCCACTTCTGCGTCCCAATCAAACACACTTGTGGAGGTGGCAGGCTCAAGAGGAAGGCCTCACCTGATGATCTCAATTAGACATGGGCACGACCAGAAAAACTTTTCGAGTTTTTGTTTGTCGGAACGGGTCCGTTTCGGTTGTTTCCGTTTGTCACAAAATTTTTCAAAAATCTGTCATTTAGTCGTTTTGTTTGTCGTTTGTTGTTTCCACCGCGATTTAGCGCGATTTGACTTCCCCCAGAGCATAGGGGCATCCCACAATCAGGGCTGGTGCTAGGTGTTTGCGCCCTAGGCATCGGGCGGGGCGGGGGCAGGCAGCGGGGGAGGTGCGGGGGTGGCGGTGGCGGGGGCCCATGGGTGGGTGGCAACAGCGGCAGGGGGAGGCACGGGGGCGGGCGGGCGGGCGGGCGGCGGGCGGCGGCGCGGGCGCGGGCGAATGGGCGGGTGGCGGCGCGGGCGGAAGGGCAAGTGGGCAGTTAGGATATCACTTAGGATAGAGGTTCTGTTCTTGGCTTGCACCCCAAATGTGTGTGTGTGCAAGCAAATTGAAGTTGGGAAAATAGAAAATAA
This sequence comes from Phrynocephalus forsythii, assembly GCA_029282475.1. Classification (NCBI taxonomy): domain Eukaryota; kingdom Metazoa; phylum Chordata; class Lepidosauria; order Squamata; family Agamidae; genus Phrynocephalus; species Phrynocephalus forsythii. The sequence continues at coordinate 17,021,597 of JAPFRF010000003.1, forward strand.
ACGGTAGTATATAATATATTTTTAAAATAAATCCACAACTCCCACTCCCAGTCGAACCTCCCCCTTTATCCAATATCAGAAAAAAATCCTCACAAACTGCCAGAGAAGAAATAAAGAATAAACTGCTATTCCCTTCAGCAGACAAAGCTGCAGGGAATCAAAGAAATTATTTTCTAAATTCAATTCCCTCCCTGCCTGCCTAACTTAAATCCTAAAGCCTCCAGCCTCCCTCCTCAATCTCAATCGGATCACACCAAAACCAGCAGCCAGCCCTCCTCCCTCAACCACATCCATACACCTGACTGCGACTTCTGGAAGGTGCCTCGGCTTTTTATGCCCTCCGAGACATCCAGAAGTGTCAGTCAAAAACCTGGTGATCCCATTGGTGGAATGGTTCAAAAAATTGCATGGTCCCATCCCATGCCCAGCCCAAATGGGCAGGTCTAAAAAAATAAAAAATAAAATAAAAAAATCAATATGACGTTTTATTGCTATTAAAAAAAACCACTGCTCCTACTATTAAAATTCAGGCATTTAAAATAAATAAATTTCACATGTTTCTGTGGTGATTTGGTGTGTTTTTTGACCACAATTTCAAAAGAAAAATTGTGGTCGCCATTTTGGATTCCCCCACCACCAACACATGGCATGCAGCAAGACAGACGAAGAGAATGACCCCCCCTCAGCCTGGTGCAAGCAGCCCAGGACAGGAGGGGGGAGGCCGGGGACCCCCCCCCCCAGAAACCACCCCTCTGGTAGGTGTCCTCAGGCAGGCATATTTTCGCCTCCTTTTTTGGCCGGGAGTCGGGTTTTTTTTTTTACTTTTTCAAACTTTTTTTCTGTGCTGCTTGGCATCATGCGATCGCCGCGATGCCATTAACGACAACGAAAAACCCGACCCAATTTTTCTTTTTCGGGTCGGGTTCGAGCTGAAGCAGCGTAATTATCGTTACCGTTTCCGTTACATAACGGAAACGATAACCGAAAACAGAAGCGACAATTTCGCCGCTCCGTGCCCATGTCTAATCTTAATACTCGAGCAGGCTCATAAAGGGTATATAATTAAACAGCAGGCTCATAAAGGGAATATAATTAAACAGAAAGCACAACCAGCTATTTAAAAAGACTTTAATTTACTGTATAATTTACAATTACTTTAAACCATTTAAAAATATGTCCTCAAAAAAAAAAAGCTACAACATTTTACTAGCAATAAGCCTCAATCTCAATGCTAGTCAATTGCTACAAGCCCATCAACTTTTTTTAAAAAGTCTTTATTGCATGAAGCACAGCAGAGAAAGTTCCAAACTAGCCTCCCTTGGAAAGGAAGCGCCAGAGTCTAGGAGCAACCATCAAGGAACTCTCCTTTATTAGAAGACATTATTAGAGAGAACAATGATGCTATTAAGTAATGCTTTGGGGACCCAGTTATATAAGAAAATTACTTTGTCCTCTGTTCTAATCCAACTTCCATCCAAGTGCTATAAGACTGTGATGGTGTCACTTTGGCTGTGGAATACCCACCTGGCATTTTCCCCATGCTCTTCTTATATCAAGCAATGGCATTTTTATGCATGCACATCTTTTAAATAACCCCTTCTTAAATCTTGGCCTCTCCACAACAGCTCTGTCATTTTTAGTTATTTTTATTTTATTTTATTTTATTTTATTTTATTTTAGAGTATTTTTACCCCGCCTTTCTCCTTGGAAAAGGACCCAAGGTGGCTTACAGTAATGAGGGATAATATACAGTCCTGTACAATTAAGACATGTTCAAGTATTGACAGCAAGGAACTGAAGGACATCTTACAGCATTAATAGGCTTGATCTTATTTTGTTATATCTTTTTCTAAATATGGAAAATATATAAGTAGGTTCCTGTTGATGATATTGTATCTTATCATTTACAAAGGAGTAGCAAATAAAAATTTAAATATTTTGGCATCCTCAAGACCAGAATGTTTTCCTTACCATAAGCTTTCCCTGTAGCCCATTTCTTCAGAGCCAGCAAGGGTGTAGAGAGAATATATGTTGCAGAGTACCCTATACACATGCAATGAATCAATGATTTACTGTGCAAACAGTTTACATGATATACTGACTCATTTTTAAAAAACCAATTACAGAATTTTTTTCAAGTATAAGACTGCTTTTGTCTAAAATGCTTAGTCTAAAACTCCAGGGTCGTCTTATACATGAAAGTAAGCCAAGGAGAGAACTGTGTAGCTGTGGATCTGAAATTTTGGGTTGAAAAAATGGGGTGCTCTTATACTTGGGGGTGTCTTATAGATGGGAAGATGTAGAATTAAACAGAATCATACAAAAATCTAATGACTCGGAACAAAAACAAACCCACTATGTAAATTATAATTCTGGGGGTGGGGGTACCAGGACTATTTGGGAGCTAAAGCCATTCGCTAGTATCACCATAGAAACCCTGTTATCTTTTCAAAATTGCTTTGATTTTTGCGAAGGTCTATGTTCCTTTCCCTGTATTAATACAAAATCAATGAATTCTCCCCATGTATTTATACATGCCTTCTTACTTAAGTCCTTCTTAACTCTGATAATAAATATTAACTTGTCATTAACATTTATATCCCAAACCTCTCTCTAACATTCATTTAGCTGAAAAATCCTACACTATTTTCCAGTTCCTGGCCACAATTAATCTTGCCACTGTTGATGAACTAGAAGTTCATTCTTGAGTACTCCAATTGCACTCCACCCTTTAAAATATTGATAAAAGTGTAATTTTAGGCATTCCTCTCTCTTTAATTCCACTGTTTCATTTATTTCCTCCAAAGACCATTGGCCTAATGTCAATGTATTCTCACATTCCCACCACATATAATAGTTGGTTCCTACCTTCTCACAACCTCTCCAACATAACTTGGAATAATTGGTATCTATTTGTTATGATTTCATCAGAGTTAAATGTTAAATTATATCACCTAACATTTCCTTTTGTGATGCAGTTTCTTCCTGTTTCATGAGTTCCCAAAATTTACCATTTTCACTACTCACCCAATTAGCTTTGTCATTCTGAAAAACATCCTCAGTTGGCCTTCAACGAAGGATAAGTGCAAAGTGCAAAGTTGTAGACCTTTGCATAAGGCTATGCAAAGCCATGAGTCTGGATGGCTAACCATTACTTCCAGTATCAGAGACAGTGCACCTCTCAATCAGAGCTTGGAAAAATGATTTGCCAGCTATGATTCCCTTTACCCCCTGGCCATCACATCCATTTTTACAGGCAGAATGAAAGTTGTGGTCAAAACAAGTGAGTTTTTGAAACTCTGCCTTAGGTAGTTAGGACCAAGAACAAGAGGATGCAATTTAACATCTCTCTCTCTCTCTCTCTCTCTCTCTCTCTCTCTCTGTGTGTGTGTGTGTGTGTGTGTGTGTGTGTTAATTTTTATTAGATTGCCTGTGGTGATAGCCTCCTGGCCTAGATATAGATACACAGGCTGGAATCCTGTTGTGCAGCTACACAAATGGCATAATTTTTCGATGTCAAATGTCCTAGATTAAGCAACTTCCATAGGCATTCTGACTCATACAACTTGCCATGCAATAGAGAATGCCTATGGAGGTTGCTTAATGAAGGGCAGTTCACATCGAGAAATTATGCCATTTGTGTAGCTGCACAACAGGATTTCAGCCAGAGAATCTTTAAGGGGCCACAACCCTTTTTATTTGTGTCATGACGAAACAGAACAACAAAGCTATCACTCTGAAAACAAAGATAACTGCACGAGACAAATAGGCAAGAGGTAAAAGACAGGTAATGCTAAGAGATGATGAAACAGTTCTTTCACCTTTTTACACCGCCAATATCCTGCACACACCATAACTACCACTCTGACCCTTACTGAATGTTGTCTTATTGGTACAACCTTTTTGAAGCCCCACCATAAAGAAGGCTCAGCTCCAGGTTGTGTCCAGTGCCAAACCTCCCTAGGCCAAAACAAGAAAACCCAAACTGGCAGGGAATGTCCGGGGAATGAGAAGGTCCTGAGAGGATGTTTTGCTACATATAGTGACTGCTAAAGGAGGGAGATGGAGTCTGAAGTGGTCCTCAACTCTACATTCTTGTTCCTTGCAGAACATATTTAAACAGAGATGGCAAAATCTGCCAGAGCTGACAAAACACAGCAGACAAACGCCTTAAAAGCAGAAAGGCTGCCGTGAATACATGGAAATAATGGATGTTTTCCTGACAACAAGCAACCTTCCAAAGAATGATGGGGAAAGATGGCGACGGTTCTCTGCGCACGTTTCCCGCTTGCCTCTGGTCCCTGTTTCGGTCTCGAGTCAAGTCTTCCTTTTTCTAATTCAGAGGGGCTTTAAAATTCATGAAGAAGTTTCTGCTTTCCTGTCAAATGGTCTTGGCAACTTCTAGCCACTGATTCTGATCGGTAATAAAGTTGCATAAAGTTCATTAGATATTCATGCGATAGTGAGAACGGTTTTTGGTGGCAAAGGAGCGCTGACAGCTCCCCGACAGCAGCCACTGATCAGGCGAGCCGTATTGGTGATGCACTTATAAAATTACTTATTCATAACACAGGCACGGAATACAATGAAAAATAAGGTACATTATGTTAGAAAGCATTTTATTGTCTCCTTCTGTATCTCATTTTATGCCTAAACTCGTAAATGGATTTCTTTCTAATGACATAGCCATGTTATTATCAAAGTGCATATTGTACTGCCCAAGATGAAAGCAGCGTGTTTGGAAATCCAATTACAAATTCTTTCAATCAAAAAAAAAAAGTACTGTGAAAGCATTTGAACATTCCTTTAACCCAAAAGGATCAAAATTACAGGTAAAACGTGAGTTTAATGTGTGTCCCCTTTTCTCTCTTTTATTCCTTTCTTTTCCTTTCCCTGCCACCCCTTCACTATTTCCATTGATTTGTTAATTTCCTTTGAAAAGCAGGTTAGGTCCTTGGGCTATTCATTCCCAAAACTGCGCTATAGCGCAAAAGGGAAATTCTGTCCATATTTTACATATTGCTCCCTTAAATAGATGTCATAACACTAGCAATCCTTTTGCAAATCAAGAAACTACCTTCTCTAATCCCATGCGTTTTACATTTTGCCTTGCCCAAGGAAGGGAAGCAACTCAAGACTTTCCTCCCATTCCCAACATTGCCATAGAGTGTAAAATAATGGCTTAAAAATATAATTTGTTGACTACATGGTCCCCAACATCTACATGCTTGCATGAATTTATTAACAATGATGGGGCTACTGTACCATCACTGTATGCTGACACTTTTCTGAAAAGACATATCATCCATATCTGCATTGAGAACATTCAGGCCTTACCAATACAGGCATTCAGGCAAAGATGGGAAATATGTGATTTGAATCCTAATGAGGTTTTAAGGCAGTGTGACTCAGTTTGGCCTAAATCTTATTGGAGAATTGCTCCAAGTTAAGAACCTAGCATGGGCATTTCTTGTTGCATGCCAAATTGTGCTGCTCAGTGCATATCAGCAGATGTCTACTGTAAATCTTAACTTGCAGCAATTTGCCAATGAGATAGATGGCAAATGCATTACACAGACAGTATCACCAACAGGATTTGGGCACCTATTTCTTTATGCATGTTCATGTTTACATTAATTATAATTATGCATCATCATTGATTCTGATGTAGAGTGCATGCATGCACTCACACGCGCGCACACACACACACACACACAGAGAGAGAGAGAGACAGAGAGACAGAGACAGAGACAGAGACAGAGACAGAGACAGAGATATCCTAGTTATCAGGCGCTCCAATCAAGCTTTACCCGTTCACACGGATATAGTACTGCACTTCTATTTATATTGTTCAGTTTCCTGTTAAGCTCTCAAGCTAAGCAGAAACTCTCATTGTAGTACCACAAAGATGGGTTCCTTAATCAATTGTTGCTATTGGCCAAGTGGATGGTGGGTTCTCCTAATGGAGATCGCTGCCTATAAGATAGGATTGAAATATATTTGTTTCTCCCAGAAATGGTCCCAGAAGCAGCTCAAAACAAGATTTATACTGAAACAGATAAAACAAATAAAAGAACAATGCTAATTTAAAAACTGCAAAAGAGAAATATGTTAAAATATAATAGAATGAACTATATTATACAGGCATTATTTAATTAAAATCTAAGTTATGATCTATATCAGGGGTCCTCAAAGTTTTCAAACAGTGGGCTGGTCCACCACCACCCATACACCCCTGGGGACTGGATCACAGTCCAAAAGCAGCTGCGGAGGCTGGCTTGCTCACAAAACAGGGGGTTGGTGGGGGTTGCAATTGGTCCCAGGGGCCGGATTCAGGATCTTGGGGGGCCGCATCCGGCCCTGGGGCCTTAGGTTGAGGACCCCTGATCTATATGATCTTATTGATGAAAGCATGACTTTCTGGACTTATTCTGGAGTAATTGCCTCACCTTCTTTGGCAGCATTAGTAAGATACACATAGCAGATCTCACAGTGTAATATACCTTGTTGTTGCTGTTGTTGTAATCATCATCATCATCATCATCATCATCATCATCATCATCATCATCATCATCATCTTGCAGAGACTCTTTTGTTGTTTGTTCAGTCGTTCAATTGTGTCCAACTCTTTGTGACCCCATGGACCAGAGCTCGCCAGGCCTTCCTGTCTTCCGCTGCCTCCCAGAGTTTGGTCAAATCCAGATTGGTTGCATCGATGACACCATCCAACCATCCCATTCCCTGCTGTCCCATTTTCTTTTTGCCTTCAATCTTTCCCAACACCAGGGACTTTTCCAGGGAGTTTTCACTCCTCAAAACCTCCTCATGAGGTGGCCAAAGTACTGCAGCCTCAGCTTCAAAATCTGTCCTTCCAGTGAACATTCAGGGTTGATTTCTTTCAGGATGGATAGGTTTGCTTTCCTTGCAATCCAGGGAACTCTCAAGACTCTCCTCCAACACCACAGCTCAAAAGCATCGATTCTGCAGCAATAAGCCTTCTTTGTAGTCCAGCTCTCACTTCCATACATCATCGTCAAATCAAGCTTCTTTTGAGGAAACATACTTTGGAATTGAACTCCCAACTTTTGACTTTACAGCCAGAATTATTTCTTCTTCTTCTTCTTCTTCTTCTTCTTCTTCTTCTTCTTCTTCTTCTTCCTGAACTCCCAGAATCCTACAGTCTGCACAATCACTGGCTCTGGAATTCTGGGTTCAGTAGTCCAAAAAGGTGACTTTCCCCATCTCTATGTTGGAGCCATTTGATGCCTCCAAAAGCTGCTTCAGCTACCAAAACCTGTTGTTGTGCAGTGATAAAAACACAGGGTTGATTCCAAGATAATGTAGGGCTGACTTGCTTTATCAGCAGGTTTGCAGATCTGAGGGCCAAACAGTTGGCCACACATAAAGGTTACACAAAAGATGGGATATGTACATTTCTGAACTAAGCAAAAAATTGCAAATGCATAAACACAATGTATGATTTCATCGGAAAATCAGTCATCCTACAATTTCATGCTGCGATGCAAGCCATCTCAGGTATTGAAAATGGAGTGTGCCTTGCCCATTAAGGCAGTGGGAATCAGTGATAGGCGGTTGGGAAATAGCTAAGCACTCTCTTGCACAGGAACACAAATTCCTCTGAGGTTCGCCAGGAGAAGCAAGCATATATCACTAAGCATCTCCTTCCTTGAATCCATGTAAAACTTTGCTCTTCTGTTCCGTTCAAGAGGGATATCATTTTTAAACACTGCTTATTGCCTGGTTGGAATGGGCTGTCATTGCATTTTCAGAGAACTCTTGGGAGTCCTTGAAGAACCCTGCCATTTTAAATGTCTTCTGTGCTGAAAATCTCCTGTCACGCTATCAGGGTGTCCTGCTAGCGTTCTGCAATATGGCTTCTTTCCTTTCTGCTGCTGCTTTCCATCCCCAGCTTGGCATCGTGGTTTCTATTAATCGCATCTCACCAGCAGTAAGGTTATTGGTTGTGATCCCATTAGTATAAAAAAAAACCATGTGCTTCTGGTTGTTTCTTCCTTCCACAACCCCCTTCTGCTTCCATCATCTCTGACCATAAATACTTTTTTAAAAAAGCTTATCAGTTGCCATTATTCTTGGTGTGTTCTACCTTCACAAACCCTGGTTTCACCACTGTGTAACGTTTTCATCTCTCATGAAACTCTAATCATTAAACAGCAGGAGATGGTAGAGTTGTGGAATACACTTTCAAAGCAAAGGTTGGAAGTGTTACTTTTAAAAAAGAAGACACTCTAATTCCCAGAATCTACCAGACATCATGGCACGCTGTCTGGGGGAGGTGCCTGGGACTTGAAGACCTAAAAGGTAATATTATTTCCAGATGGCAGGTAAAGAAGGCGATGTTATTGTGACCAGCTGAACTGCAACTGCAGACCCATCGCACTGGACTTGGTCAAGCACTTATAGAGCTTTGCCAGTTTGATTGCCACAGGGGCCCAATCTACATCACGTTGACAAAACTAAAGGGCTACCCAAGCTGGCAAACCGAGATGAAAGAGAGGAACAGGAAGAAGAAGCAATGCAGTTTTCTGGACAGGGTTGAAATGTAATGGCTGACTTTCTAGTTCTCAGTGAGAATTCCCTTGAGACAACTTCAGAACAAACAACCAAAAACGTTTTTAAAAGGCTGTGGCACAAAAATCAGTACTATTGGAATGTCAATGGAGTACAATTCTTACAGTACAAGAGATCCCTAAAAGCTGAAGAGAATAAGCACAGTCCATTGGTTAATTCTTCCTCATCAGCTCCACTAAATGAATAGAGTGGTTGAAATCTCACAGGTTCAGTCTGAAATGGAACTTAGTCCACCACTACAGGAAGCCCCAAATGAATGTGATGCAAATTCCCCCCCCCCATGACCTGATGATTTCTTTGGGCCTTTTTACACAACCCCTAAGATCCGCTGGCCACTTAAATTCGGACCAGAGATCTTAGGGGTTCGTCGCTCTTGCTGTGTCCCCACCCCCTCCGCACTTCCTGGCTGCTGGCTGAGTGAGGGGAGGGAGAAAAAGAGAAAGAAAACCATGCCGCTCACCTTGTTCTGCCTCTCGTCTCTGTAAAAGTAGCTCTTAAAGGGGCGGGAGCCAAAAAACAACAAACAGAAGCACTCACTATCGTTACACCGGATCAAATAATTTTCACCTCCAAAGAGCAGGTACCTGAAAGCTGCGCTGGGACGTGCTAAAGTGGGCGGGGTCGCACTTAATTTCCTGTTAACTCCAGAGCTGGTGGGTAAACATTTTTAAGCTCCGGAGGTGGGAGCCATTTGCCCCGGAGTTTAGGGGTCATGTATAAACGCCCTTTGTCTCCAACTACTACAATGAGTGAGGGGGGAATGCGGGAATGCCTCCACACAGAGAAGCTGCCCTTGACAGGAAGCTCCATGCTCCCCAGGCATCACCCACCTCAGATCATCACCAGCAGTGACAGTCTCCAATTGTTTTGGAAAGGAAGAGAAGATCAAGTTGCTTCAAGGCAAAGGCCTTTTAAAATTTGCAAAGGGTACATGAAATATTTATGGACATTAAAAACTCAGTTTATTACTTATAGAAAAGAGTGAGGAATAGAACTAGGGAGTTCGCTGGTTGAGCGTAACCATGAAAGTATACGGACAAAAGAGTTCTCTCTGCCTCTCTGTCTGTTACATAAAGCAGAATCTATTTACGAAATAATTTTCAGCTGCTAATATATTCCAATGGGAATTCTGCAACAATAAGAGGGAAGGGTTTGGAGAAAGGCGTAATAAAGAAATCAGTCTGTTCTTCTCTTGCTCAAAGCTCATCTGCAGGATTTTGGCAATATGATGTAGTGGATGGGGTGTTTGACTAGTACTCGGAGGAACCAAGATTCAAATCCCATTCAGCTATAGGAATGCAATGGTAAAAATCACTCTCTAAATACCTCAGAAACCTTGGAAACTGTACTAGAGCTGCTACATATCAAGATTAACTTGGCGTGGCAGAACACACCTGAAGGAATCCTGAATGTAAATACTCTGAGGGCTGTCCAAAATCCAAGGCTTTCTGCAATGTGGTGTTAAAAATAATTATATTAACAGACTTGGGTCGTCTTTGTGCATCCTGTTCCTTATACAATAAGAGGGTCCCAGCAGGGATGAGCACTAACTGCAGCTTCCTCTGGTGCACTTCCTCTCCCACGCATGGGAGGCTCCTTCCACAATGTGGTCCCTTGGTTGTCTTATTTTCCTTTATATCCTATCTTTCTCCCAATGCTGAGACCCAAGTTGGCAAAGCCAGAGGCTTGGAGTTCCATTCCCCTCTGTACCTCCTGCAAAGTAGAGCCACCCTGTGTCGCCTCAGGCAAGCTGCACAGACCCAGAATACCCCCAGAAGAAGGGAATGGCAAAGCACTTCTGAGTACTCTTGACCTTAGAAAGGTTCGCAATTAAGAAAACCCTAGAAAGAGTCACCATTAAGTCAGAATTGACTTGATGCTACATGGTTATTCATAGTAATATTAATATGCAATTGAAGGGGATCATCCAAGGGTTTGTTTTGGCTTGGAGGTCTGTAAGAACATAAGAAGATTCCTGTTGAATTAGGCCAAGGGTTTATCTAACTCAGCTTCCTGTATCTCACTGTGGCCATGCCAGATGCCTCCAGGAGCACATGAGACAACTAGATACCTCTCTCATGCATCTGGCATTTTGAAGTACCCTCCTTTTAAGCCAGGAGATAACACATATGCCCATCATGGCTTGTAACCTGCAATTGACTTTTCCTCCAGGAATCTGTCCTATCCCTTTTTAAAGGCATCTAGGCCAGATACCATCACCACGTCCTATGGCAAGGAGTTCCACAGACTAACAACAATTTGATTGGAAGATATCTGGTTCTAGTATTGTGTGAGAGGGAAAAGAGCTTCCCTCTATCCACTTTATCCACCCCCTGCATAATTTTGTATTTCTCAATCATGTCCCCACTCAGGCATCTTTTTTCCAATTTGCAATTTGATGTTTTAATTGTCTACATTGTTAACTTTGATTGTGAGCCTCCCAGAGACCTTTGGGTAGTGGGCGGCATACAAGCTATATAAATATAAATAAATAAATAAATAAACTCTATAGCCTTTCCTCCTGAGGGAGGTGTCCCAGTTCAGTAATCATTTGAGTTGCTCTCCTCTATATTTTTTCCAGTTCAGTTATCCCTTTTTTGAGATGTGGCAACCAGAACTGTACGGATTACTCCAGGAACAGCCTTATCATTGTATTGTACAATGGCATTATATTTACTGCTTTATTTTCAATCCCATTTTTAATGATCCCTAACATGGAATTGGCCTTCTTCATCACTGACTCTTTCATCAAGCTGTCCATCAGCACACCAAGATCTCATTCCTGATCCATCATGGACAGCCCAGAATCCATAAATTGGTAAATAAGGTTTTGATTTTTTTATTTTATTTTTGCTCCAGCTTACACTGAAATGCATTTGCCACCCATTTTCCATGCCTTCACAATCCCTTCTGGTTTTCACCACTCAGAAAAGTTTCATGTCACCTGCAAATGTGGCCACCTCACTGTTTATCCTGGTCTCCAGGTCATTTATTGAAATGACCTGGTTGAAAAGCACCAGTCCCAGGATGGATCTCTGGGGCACACTGCTTTTCACTACTATCCATTGTGAAAACTGCCCATTGACACCTACTGTTCTGGTTCTCAGACAATTCTCAGTCCATAGCAGGACCTGCCCTCTTATCCCTTGACAGTGGAGTTTTCTCAGCAGGCTTTGATGAGGGACTGTGTCAAAAGCCTTCTGAAAATCCAGTCCTTCATATTGATGTCACTGTTATCCTTCGATTTTTACCAAAATGTCCTCCACCAGGTTGTCACAAGGGTACATTTCTCCCCAATTAGATGCCTGTATGCTTATGTCTAGCTGGAGAAAGGATGAAGAAGACACGGAGCTCTTGTTTGCTTGGCAAACGTACCCTTAAATGTGTTTAATATGACCAAAGGGAACAACCAGAGAGCAGTGACTGCTGTGGAATCGTGGAGGAGGAGGGTTCTTTGAGGCTGACCATTCTGCTATGTATCACTTCATGTGAGGCCTCTGCCCTGTTGGTAAACAAATGTTTGGAGGGCAGACCCATACCAACTGCCCCACCCCCATGCCAACATGGCTCAATGGGCCTTGGACCTTTACTTGATAGCATGTCTGAAGCCCTGTTGCACAATAATCATTGGTTTTTCCAGCCCACTGTCTGGCCATAAAAGCAGTATGAAATTCAAAGGAAAATACAAACCGCCTCCTGATTGCCTTCTGAATGCCGTTTAACTTGACTGAAGAAACACATTGAGCAAGGAGGTTTTATTCAAGTCCCAATGGGATTCAGGTTTTAGTTATAATCATTCACCTGTTTTTAATACTACAGAATGCTTGAATGTTGAAGAACGGAAGGCAAAAAGCAACTGAACCATGAAAAAATATGTACAGGGACAAATATTGATTGAAGGACCTAGATTCCTTTTTCCATTTTATTTCCCTTTTTGTTATTGTTGTATATAATTTCATGCTATTGAACATTAACGTTCAGAATGGTGTAAATTCTGTTTGTCAAAGCTGTTTTTTTTTAACTCCCTCTGAATGCTTTGAGAGGAAACAAAATAAGTTACCCCTTTATCTAAGGCAGTGTTGTTTTAGATTTCTGACAACTGAGGAATACATATTTTAATTATGGTCAAATAACTCTCTCTTCCATCTCTGTCCAGAATCAGCTCAGCGATGCATGTTACTTCCAAGGCTTTGCCAAATTTTGGGCCCCATTTCATTCCTGATAAGATTTTAGGGAATATGCTGAGCCAATCCCCTTTCTGGACTCTTTCCCAGCAGCACCTAAGGACCTGTGAATCTGTCCCTTACCTATTCTCCAGAGGTAAGTGCTGGCGGGAGCAGGAATACAAAGGATTTGCAGGACATCATGCTTGGACAGAGAGCTGTGTTGTGCCCGAGGAGACTCCTGCAAATATTTCGCCCAAAAATAGATCCTTGGGAAATCCTTCCAAACTTTGGAGGGTGTGTGCTGGTTCAGCCTGCAATCAGCTTTGAAAATCTGAATAAATAATTGTGTTCCATCAAATCTCTATTCCGACTTATGGTGACTGTTTCCAAGGTAGAGAGCATTCAGGAGTGATTTGCAATTCCCTTCTTCTAGGCATCCTAAGGACTGTGCAGCTTGCCTAAGCCACACTGGCTCGTTCTTCTGGGATGCACAACAAGCAGTGTACTGAAAATCCAAATTACAGATTCCTCAGAAACAATTTTTTTCCTGGCTTAAAACTGAGAGTTCAATTCTCTTGAAACAACCCTCTGACAAATGCTACCCACCTTCAAAGAATGCCAGTGTATGAGCCAGTCTCTTAGAGATGTCTTCTCTGAGGACAGCCCAATAATACTGCTGTATCTCTTCTCTAAAGGTTTTCATCCCCAAATGCAGCCCTCCAGACATTGATAGACTGCAACTTCCAGCATTCCTCATCATTGGCTCTGCTGCTTTGAGGCTATGGGAGCTGAAGTTGAACCACATCTGGAAGGCTGCACTTTGCTCACCTCTGCTCTGCATATTTACCTGTTCTGAGCAGAAGGCTATAGACTGTGCAGTAAGCCATGGCTATATGGCCAGTCAGGCAGGAGAGAAATATAATTACTTACTTACTAACTAACTAACTTACTTAATGGATTACTTACTTACTTACTTAATTGATTAATTACTTAATTACTTAATTAATTAAGTAAGTAAGCAAGTATATACTCAAATATAACTCTAGTTTTTCAGCCCTAA